>CM051244.1:145420589-146620589 GCA_027917425.1 Gastrophryne carolinensis
TATCTCTATCTATCTATCTATCTCTATATCTCTATCTATCTATCTATCTCTATATCTCTATCTATCTATCTATCTCTATCTATCTCTCTATCTATCTATCTATCTCTATATCTCTATCTATCTATCTATCTATCTCTATATCTCTATCTATCTATCTATCTATCTCTATATCTCTATCTATCTATCTATCTATCTCTATATCTCTATCTATCTATCTATCTATCTCTATATCTCTATCTATCTATCTATCTCTATATCTCTATCTATCTATCTCTATATCTCTATCTATCTATCTCTATATCTCTATCTATCTATCTATCTCTATATCTCTATCTATCTATCTATCTCTATATCTCTATCTATCTATCTATCTATCTCTATATCTCTATCTATCTATCTATCTCTATATCTCTATCTATCTATCTATCTCTATATCTCTATCTATCTATATCTCTATCTATCTATCTATCTCTATATCTCTATCTATCTATCTATCTCTATATCTCTATCTATCTATCTCTATATCTCTATCTATCTATCTATCTCTATATCTCTATCTATCTATCTATCTCTATATCTCTATCTATCTATCTATCTATCTCTATATCTCTATCTATCTATCTATCTATCTCTATATCTCTATCTATCTATCTATCTATCTCTATATCTCTATCTATCTATCTATCTATCTCTATATCTCTATCTATCTATCTATCTCTATATCTCTATCTATCTATCTCTATATCTCTATCTATCTATCTCTATATCTCTATCTATCTATCTATCTCTATATCTCTATCTATCTATCTATCTCTATATCTCTATCTATCTATCTATCTATCTCTATATCTCTATCTATCTATCTATCTCTATATCTCTATCTATCTATCTATCTCTATATCTCTATCTATCTATATCTCTATCTATCTATCTATCTCTATATCTCTATCTATCTATCTATCTCTATATCTCTATCTATCTATCTCTATATCTCTATCTATCTATCTATCTCTATATCTCTATCTATCTATCTATCTCTATATCTCTATCTATCTATCTATCTATCTCTATATCTCTATCTATCTATCTATCTCTATATCTCTATCTATCTATCTATCTCTATATCTCTATCTATCTATATCTCTATCTATCTATCTATCTCTATATCTCTATCTATCTATCTATCTCTATATCTCTATCTATCTATCTATCTCTATATCTCTATCTATCTATCTATCTCTATATCTCTATCTATCTATCTATCTCTATATCTCTATCTATCTCTATATCTCTATCTATCTATCTATCTCTATATCTCTATCTATCTCTATATCTCTATCTCTATATCTCTATCTATCTATCTCTATCTATCTATCTCTATCTATCTATCTCTATATCTCTATCTATCTATCTCTATATCTCTATCTATCTATCTCTATATCTCTATCTATCTATCTATCTCTATATCTCTATCTATCTATCTATCTCTATATCTCTATCTATCTATCTATCTATCTCTATATCTCTATCTATCTATCTATCTCTATATCTCTATCTATCTATCTATCTCTATATCTCTATCTATCTATATCTCTATCTATCTATCTATCTCTATATCTCTATCTATCTATCTATCTCTATATCTCTATCTATCTATCTATCTCTATATCTCTATCTATCTATCTATCTCTATATCTCTATCTATCTATCTATCTCTATATCTCTATCTATCTATCTATCTCTATATCTCTATCTATCTCTATATCTCTATCTATCTATCTATCTCTATATCTCTATCTATCTCTATATCTCTATCTATCTATCTCTATCTATCTATCTCTATCTATCTATCTCTATATCTCTATCTATCTATCTCTATATCTCTATCTATCTATCTCTATATCTCTATCTATCTATCTATCTCTATATCTCTATCTATCTATCTATCTCTATATCTCTATCTATCTATCTATATCTCTATCTATCTATCTCTCTATCTATCTATCTCTCTATCTATCTATCTCTATATCTCTATCTATCTATCTATCTCTATATCTCTATCTATCTATCTATCTCTATATCTCTATCTATCTATCTATCTCTATATCTCTATCTATCTATCTATCTCTATATCTCTATCTATCTATCTCTATATCTCTATCTATCTATCTCTATATCTCTCTCTCTATCTATCTATATCTCTCTCTCTATCTATCTATATCTCTCTCTCTATATCTATCTATATCTCTCTCTCTATATCTATCTATATCTCTCTCTCTATATCTATCTATCTCTCTATATCTATTAATTTTGGTTCTGTAGACTTGTTAAGATATGCGGTGTGTGGATATAATATATCTATCTATCTATATCTATCTCAGACAGACAACCTTTTTTAATTTTGGTTCTGTACATTACCACAATGAATTTTGAACAAACATTTCAGATGCATTTAAAGTTCATACTTTCAGCTTTCATTCAGTGGGTTGAACCAAATTATTGCATAAAATGTGAGCTAAAGCATTTTTAAACACAAATTTAGTTTCAAGAGCTCAAAAGTAATAGGACAGATTAAATAGTAAATAAAATGTTAATCTTTCTAATACTTTTTAATTTTTTGTTGGCAATGACTGAAGCCTTGAACTCATGGACATCACCAGACATTGCTCTGATTCCTCATTTTTAATGCTCTGCCAGGCCTTTACTGCAGTGGTTTGCAGTTGCGGTTTGTTTGTGGACCTTTTTGCCTGAAGTTTAGTCTTTAAAGTGGACCAACAGCCAGGGGGGATCGGCCCGGGAATCTATAAGATTCCTGGACCGATCAGATCCCTCCCCGCGGGGCATCCGAAATCAGGATGTCCCGCGGGGAGGAACCCCACCCCCCAGGAGGCCCACAAACCTTACCTCAGCCCCGGTTCCATCGGCGCATGCGCGAGCCGCGTTGTGAATGGCCGGCGCAGGCGCGCTCCCTGTTAGAGGGAAGTGCGAGACGCAGCCTCCAGCGCTCAGAGCTGCTGAGCTGCTATACGCGTCCAAGCGGCCTTGGACGCGCGCTGTGATTGGCTGGAGTGGGAGCGGGGAGAGGTGAGTTTTTGGGGGGTTTCACACAGCGACACATAGTCAAAATCCTGGGTGTTGGTCCACTTTAACAAGTGAAATGCAGCTCAATTGTGTTGAGATCGGGTAACTAAGCCATTTAAGAATATTCTACTTCTTTGCACTTCCAAACTGCCCACTTCAGCTTCTTTGCTTTATTAAACTCCTGGGTAGCTTTGGCTTTATGTTTTGGGTCATTGTCCGTCTGTGTTATCAATCGTCAATCAATCGGTTTGGCTGGATTTGAGCGCACAGTATGTTTCTAAACTCAGAATTCATCTGGCTGCTTCTGTCCCACCATCAATGCATTAGTGACCCAGTGCCACTGGCAGCCATGCATCACACTGCTTCCTCCATGTTGTACCACACCTTCACCATTCCCCCCATCATTCTGGTAGAGGTTGATCTTGGTTTCATCTGTCCAAAGAATGTTCTTCCAGAACTGTGCTTGCAGAACTTTTTAGATGTATTTTGGCAAAATCCAATCTAGCCTTTTTAATCCCGTGGCTTGTGAGTGGCCTGCACCATGCAGTGACGCCTTTTTGTATTTGCTTTCATGCAGTCTTCCCTTTACTTCCCTTTAGGGTAGAATTGGATATTGATACATTACCTACATGCTGGAGGGTGGTGTTCACTTGCTTGGCTGTTGTGAGGGGGTTTCTCTTAACCACAGAAATTATTCTGCAATTATCCACGCTTGTTGCTTTCCATGGGCGTCAAGGTCTTTCTGATGCCCTGTTTTCACAGTTTAAATGGATTTTCAGTGAGTAAATTAAAAAATACCTTTGGTTGCTGCCTCTCCAACATGTTGTAGCTGTCTGGGGCCAGGACAGTAGGAGACACATGCTGCCATTTCCCCACCCCTGTCTGCCCCTTCAATACTTTAAGCAATCGTATTGTTTGATCCCTTGAATTGTATCTGCCCAATACTCCTATGGCCACCCCCTCCCTGTGTGTAGCCAGCCTCCTTTTTGGCTCATGAATGGCCACTGCTACTTCCAGGCAGCCCCCCCCTTTCATTCTCTCTCTCCCAGCGGCTTTCCTAACTGGGCCCGCCATAACCCACACCGGGAAATGCGATTCTCCCACTTGCCTTTTCTACTTTTCAGTGTCTGTTTAGTGTGTCCGGGGGGGGGGGGGGGGCTTGCCGGGAACTTGCTCTCTGCTCTGCAATTCCCCTGTACAGGCGCTCTCATGGCGAAGCTGGGTAAGGAGGGGGTCTAGTGACTGTGAATATAGAGCCCCTACAGACCCAGTCTGCAATCCACCCAACATGGGTGTGAGTCCCCCTAATTATCTACCCACCGACCAACCACCTATCTACTTGCCCATGTACCTGCACACTGACCCGACCACCCACCTACCTACTTGCCCATCTATCTTTCCACTGACCCAACTATCTACCTCCCGCCGAGCCAAGAGTCTGCACATGTGCGTTTGGGAGTGCGTGTATGCGCTTTGGAACTGCATGCATATGTCTGGGGGAGTGTGCATGCACATCTGGAGGCGCGCGCATGGAGGCACGTTTGGGATTGTTTGAATCATGTTCTCAGGCTCTTACAGACCTCACCCATTATGCTGAAATATTATGCAGCATCAGTTCCAAGGGCCATGCCAACTTTTTTAAAAGGAGAAATCATGGGGTGAAACTGTAAACCTTGATATCTCAGCCAAGGGGGATCGGCCCGGGAATATATAAGATTTCCAGGCCGATCAGATCCCTCCCCGCGGGGCATCCGAAATCGGGATGTCCCGTGGGGTGAAACCCCCCCAGGAAGCCCAGAAACCTTACCTTAACCCCGTTCCAACGGCGCGGGCCGCGTCTCGCGCTTCCCTCTAGCAGGGCGCGCACCCACACCGGCCATTTGTGAATGGCCGGCGCGGGCGCGCTCCCTGTTAGAGGGAAGCGCGAGACGCCGCCTCCAGCGCTCAGAGCCGCTGTGGTTGGACGCCACTTGTACGTGCATACCACAGCGGCTCTGAACGCTCTGATTGGACAAGCGCCCGAGTAGGAGCGTGGTGAGGTGTGTTTCCGGGCGTTCTGGGGGGTTTCACACAGCGATCGGGGTGCCCCACCGAAGTGGACCAAAACCCAGGATAGTCAAAATCCTGGGTGTTGGTCCACTTTAAGGATGGCTTGTTTCACCTGCATGGAGAGCTCCTTTGACCACATATTTTCTTCACGGCAAAATCTTCCAAATGCAAGCACCATACCTCAAACTCCAGGCGTTTTATCTGCTTAAAGCTGACCAAAACCCACCAAACTTATGAAATAAATTTGGCCAAAGCCCCTGTCGATATTGCCGCCTTAGGGTGTAAAACTAGAAATGGGTATTTTTTGTTCTTCAATCATGCTGTCCCTCAGTGTGAGTTGGCAGGTGATGAGTCATTGCTTAGGTGTGGCAATGGCCATGAATGGAGGAGGCTGGGCTTTTCAGCTAAAACGAGGGACTTTTATCCCAGGGAATCTGAGATAAGAGTGAAACAGGAGCACTAAAAATTGGCAAATGGTAATCTTCATGCGGGAAGCAATTCAGGGGATGCTAGTTAAAAATGTGGGATTTGGTCTGCTTTAATTGAGATTGATAACAAAAGAATCGCCCACACCTGCCCATGAAACGGCCTTTTAGTCAATTGCCCAATTCATTTTGATCCCTTTTAAAACATGAGGCACATGTTAAGGAGCTGTAACTCCTAAACCCTTCCTCCACTTTTAATGCAGATACCTTCAAATGAAAGCTGAATCTCTGGACCTTGTGCATGCCCATTATATGACTATGGCCTTCTCATGCTAGTAAAAAAATTCAGTTCATGAGAAAAAAGCCTGAGATTTTCACTGTTGCTGAATCACCAGATAGGAAAACAATTAGTCAATGGCATTTTTTTACTCCTAAGTAGAGAACTGTTTACACCTTTCTGCGCTGTAATAAAACCTGCCATTGACATTTGTCTTTTTTTTACCTGGTGATTCAGTAACAGTGACGTGTTCTCATGAATGGAATTTTTTACTACCGTGAGAATTTTTTTCAACCCTTTTTGAATCGAGGCCTATATCTTGAATATGTTTCAGTAATTAGCTAAAAAGAACAATTTATGCCAGTGTCCAAATATTTATGGGCCTAACTGTATTTTTAAGTGCATATTGGATCATATACGGTTGTACAAGAAACCTGTTCCTGTTGCCCCTCCCATTCCCCATATAGACAGGGTGGCATTCCCCCCTCCCATTCCCCATATAGGCAGTCTGACATCCCCCCCCCCCTCCCATTCCCCATATAGACAGTGTGGCATCCTCCCCTCCCATTCCCCATATAGGCAGTGTGGCATTCCCCCCTCCCATTCCCCATATAGACAGTGTGGCATTCCCTCCTCCCATTCCCCATATAGGCAGTGTGGCATTCCCCCCTCCCATTCCCCATATAGGCAGTGTGGCATTCCCCCCTCCCATTCCCCATATAGGCAGTGTGGCATCCTCCCCTCCCATTCCCCATATAGGCAGTGTGGCATCCTCCCCTCCCATTCCCCATATAGGCAGTTTGGCATTCCCCCCTCCCATTCCCTGTATAGGCTGTGTGGCATTCCCCCCTCCCATTCCCCATATAGGCAGTTTGGCATTCCCCCCCTCCCATTCCCCGTATAGGCTGTGTGGCATCCTCCCCTCCCATTCCCCATATAGGCTGTGTGGCATCACCTTCCCCCATTCCCATTGGCTGTGTGGCATCCCCCTCTCTCCATTATCATAGGCTGTGTGGCATCCTCCCCTCCCATTCCCCATATAGGCTGTGTGGCATCCCCCCCTCCCATTCCCCATATAGGCAGTGTGGCATCCCCCCCCCCCTCCCATTCCCCATATAGGCAGTGTGGCATTCCCCCCTCCCATTCCCCATATAGGCAGTGTGGCATTCCCCCCTCCCATTCCCCATATAGGCAGTGTGGCATTCCCCCCTCCCATTCCCCATATAGGCAGTGTGGCATTCCCCCCTCCCATTCCCCATATAGGCAGTGTGGCATTCCCCCCTCCCATTCCCCATATAGGCAGTGTGGCATTCCCCCCTCCCATTCCCCATATAGGCAGTGTGGCATTCCCCCCTCCCATTCCCCATATAGGCAGTGTGGCATCCTCCTTTACCATTCCCCATATAGGCAGTGTGGCATTCCCCCCTCCCATTCCCCATATATAGGCTGTGTGGCATTCCCCCCTCCCATTCCCCATATATAGGCTGTGTGGCATTCCCCCCTCCCATTCCCCATATAGGCAGTGTGGCATTCCCCCCCTCCCATTCCCCATATAGGCAGTGTGGCATTCCCCCCTCCCATTCCCCATATAGGCAGTGTGGTAATCCGCCACAAGGTGGTGCAGTGACTGCAAGATAAAAATTGTAGCTCCTCCAGGCCCCTTATAAGGCAGATGTCTACCAAAAAAATCCTCCTAATTCATCTTGCAGTCTCGCTGCGAGGATCGTTTTTTCTACTCTCTCTGGATATTGCAGGCGAGCGGGGCATTCTAAGCCTGTTGGCCACTGCATCCCTATTCCCACTTTCTTCCATGGGCCCAGTCTCCCTCCCAGCCTCGGCTACGGAACAGGTGAAGGTAGGGAGAACGCTGAGGGTCAGGCGTTCACAGAGCTATGCTCTGGGCCACAGACCCTCTCCCAAAGGGTAGCCGGCCATAGGCAATGGTGAGCCTTTATGGGGGGGGGACCACCTAGGATCTTTTTATTCCCTCATGTATCCCACAAGCTTTATTCTTTATTGCATGTGTGTGTGTGTGTGTTTAACTAGTACTTGCCTCCCTCGTTCCTTGTCTCCTTCTCCTCTTCCTTCCAGCTGACAGGGCTCTGCGAGGGAGGGGGGGGGGGCGCTGTTCTGTGCGGCCGCTGCGGTGTTTGTGCGGGCGTGAGCGGCGCTCCGTGGCAGAGGGGGAGGGGCCTTCTCTGGGCCTTTCTTCTTCCTGGCTGGGCGCCACTTTCTCCGGGTGCCCTGGTTTCACGCTGCAGCGGGGGGAGGGGCCGCGCGATGATACGTTCCGCGTCATTGCTGTGCTGGGGCTATCCAATACCATGGTTATGCCGTCACCCAATACGGCTTCCTTGCGCGATCCTGCTGACCGGCGCATGGATCAGCTGGCTTGTCAAGCTTTCACCTTTATGGGTGCTGGCCTTCATCCTGTCTGCGCCGCGGCCATTGTCTCCTTAGCCATCAGAAAGAAGGTGAGACATCTTGTTGATCTTGCCAGATCTCGCAAGTGGGCGGAGGAGTATAAGGACCTTCTAGTCTGCGTGGACTTTATTGCATTTGTAGTCTCGGCTATGGACGATAGCGTCCGACTTGGCGGCAGGGCTTCGGCCCTGCTGGTTGCGCTTCGTCGCTCTATCTGGCTGCGGCAGTGGTCAGCCGACGCTGCTGCCAAGAGATCACTCACTAGTATCCCCTTCTTGGGGCTTCGGTTATTCGGGGAGCATCTGGACCTCCTGACTAAGGATGGGAGACTCCCTCAGCAACGGAAGCCTGCGCGGCCCTTTCGGGGTTCGTCTGCATATCGATCCTTTCGAGGAAGAAGAGGCTCTTTCTTTTCACATGGCCGCAGAGATTCCTGGGGACGAGGTAGGTCTCCTCTTGGGGAACTAAATCCAAACCCCCCTGCCAAGTCCTCTCAGGCATGAGGGGGCGCCCTCACCCATTCGGGTGGGGGGACGGCTTATGCTATTTGCTCACGTCTGGAGACTGCACGTCTCGGATCAGTGGATTCAGGAGGTGGTGTCCTCCGGTTACAAAATAGAGCTGGCAGCTTGGCTGCCCCCAAGATTTCTTCAGTCACGAATATCCCAGAATCCATTGACGGCGCAGGGCCTAAGACTGGCTGTTCCACGCCTTCTGCTCTCCGGGGTGATTTGTCCTGTGTCTCACCAGGAATGAGGTCGAGGGTTCTATTCCAATCTGTTCATGGTGCCCAAGAAGGACGGTACTCTGAGGCCTATCCTGGACCTGAAGGGTCTCAACAAGTTTGTCAGATTCAGGCATTTTCGCTTGGAGTCTTTACGGTCCGCGGTGAGCTCGCACCGGCCCGGCGACTTCATGACCATGGTGGACATCAGGGATTCTTACCTGCACATCCCGATTTTTCCAGGGACATCATAATTCCTGAGGTTTGCGCTGGAGGATCAGCATTACCAGTTTGTGGCGCTGCCGTTCGGGATATCCTCAGCCCCCCCGGTGTTCACCAAGGTGCTGGCGGGTGTTATGGCCGTCCTAAGGGACCAGGGCATTCGTGTTATTCCTTATCTGGACGACCTGCTAATTGCGGCTCAATCTCTTCAGCAGGCCGAATGCGATACCCGGACGGTGTTGTCCACTCTCGAGGATTTCGGATGGGTGATCAATTTTCCCAAGTCTTCCATCACTCCCTCAATGGTGAAGTCCTTCCTGGGCATGATGTTGGACACCTCTCAGGTCAAGGTATTCCTCCCCCAGCAGAAGGTGGAGGTTCTCCAGATGCAGACGAGGGTGCCCCAAACCGCGACCGCCGGGCCCAGGCAGAGCAAGGGCCACCCGCGGGGGCTCACCCCCCTCTTATCATGACGCCGACCCGTGAGGGCCCAGGGCTCTCCCTCACGGCCCCTAGTTCAAGACCCAGAAGCATACTGTGAAAAGAAGGAAAGCAAAAAAGAGAGAGAATACAGCAAGCCGCATCAAAATACGTTGTTAACGTCTCCACTAACACCTTATAATATGGCGAGTATGCAAATGCTACCCATCCCCCCCCCCCCCCCCATCTGAGACGGTGCACCTCCGACGCCTCATTGCGTTCAGCGATGATTCCCTCAAATCTCTCCATCTGAGACCTTTTTGAACCAGAGCAAGACACTATGCGGGTCTGATATCTTCCACTGCACGTGGATACATTCCCTTGCTGCATTAATTAGCTGACCCATAATGAATTTCCGGTATCTCTTGGCGGGTATCTCTGAGTGGTGGAGAAGGAAGAAGCCCCCCCGATCCCCTCCCCAACACCTTTTCTGTTACTTCCTTAACCATGGACCAGAATCTTTGCACCCCTGGGCAGAACCAAAAAATGTGTAAGAGATCTCCTCTCTCCCGTCCGCATCGCCAGCATAGAGGAAACACCTTTGGGAACCATTTAAGCATGACAGGGACTCTGCGGCTCAATCTCTTCAGCAGGCCGAATGCGATACCCGGACGGTGTTGTCCACTCTCGAGGATTTCGGATGGGTGATCAATTTTCCCAATTCTTCCATCACTCCCTCAATGGTGAAGTCCTTCCTGGGCATGATGTTGGACACCTCTCAGGTCAAGGTATTCCTCCCCCAGCAGAAGGTGGAGGTTCTCCAGATGCAGAAGTGGGCCTTACTGTCTTGCTAGCGGCCATCGATCTGTCTGGGGATGAAGCTGGTGGGCCTCATGGTGTCATGCTTCGAGGCAGTGCCATTCGCTCAGTTTCACATGAGGCCTCTTTAATTGAATCTTTGGACCGGACACAGGAGTCCCTGGAGCAGGAATTCTCACTGTCACAGTCCCTCTCGTTGTGGTTGGACTCCAGAAATCTTTTAGTGGGCATATCTTTTCTGACTCCTCGTTGGGAGATTGTCACCACGGACGCTAGTCTGACTGGCTGGGGAGGTTTTTGGGGAGGTCTTTGGCAATCGCTGAAGTTCCAGGGCCAGTGGGGGGGGAATGGTCTCTCTGCAACAAGATCTTTGACGCTCTGTGTCGCCGCTGGGGTCAGCTAGATGTGGACCTTTTCGCATCCAGACACAATCACAAGCTTCCGAGGTTCGTCTCCCTGTCGAGATCCTCTGGCCTTCGCCACGGACGCTCTGGCGATTCCTTGAATGGAGTTCAGGCTCCTTTACGCATTTCCTCCGTTTCCACTCCTGGGTTGAGTGCTGCGCAGGATAGCCCAGGAGGGGGTTCCAACCATCTTGGTAACTCCTCGCTGGCCGAGGTGGAGTTGGTTCGCGGACATAATTCGGATGTCTGTCGATCGCTACATCATGCCCGATGACCCAGGGCTTCTCACGCAGGGGTCGCTGCGGCACCCCAATATACAGACGCTGGCTTTGACAGGCTGGCTATTGAAACCTCAATCCTGACGGAGAAGGGGCTGTCTGCCACGTTGGTTCAGACCATGATTCAGGCGCGGAAGAAGTCTTCCTCCATGATATACTACCGAGTTTCGCATGCCTACATTGCCTGGTGCGAGTCCAAGGGTTTCCCTTGACGCACTTTTTCTATCTCTAGGATTTTGGAGTTTTTACAACACTGCTTAGACTTCGGTCTTCAGCTGAGCACCCTCAAGGGCCAGGTCTTGGCCTTGACCATCTTTTTCCAGAGATCCTTTGCCAATCATAGATTGATCAAGACTTTTTTCCAAGGAGTTACCCATGTACGTCCACCGCGTAAGCCTGTTCTACCAGTGTGGGACTTGAATTTGGTGCTTTCTGCTCTACACGGTCCCCCCTTTGAGCCTTTGTGTGATGCTGTATTGTCTGTCTTGACCCTTAAGGTGGTCTTCACCTTGGTGCGTTGCGTGTCAGAACTGGCCGCGCTTTGTAAGAAGCCTCCTTACTTTGAGCGGCATAAAGATAAGGTGGTGTTTCGCTTTAAACCTGATTTTTTGCCTAAGGTCATTTCTCCCTTTCATCTTAACGAGGAAGTGGTCTTGCCCTTCTTGTGTCCTGCACCGACTAGTTCTAAGGAAAGGACCCTCCATGCCTTGGATGTATTCAGAGCCATTAAGTATTACTTGGTAGCGACTGAACCCTTCAGGAAATCGGATTTGCTCTTTGTCCTGATAGAGGGCTCTAGGAAGGGTTTGCCACCTGCCAAGTCCACACTCAATAAGTGGATCAGGCAGGCGGTGGTGCAAGCATATTCTACAAAGGGGAAGGAACCCCCTTTTCGTATTACAGCTCATTCTACTAGAGCTATTGGTGTGTCCTGGGCTTTTCAGCACCAGGCATTTGTTGAACAAGTTTGTAAGGCCGCCACTTGGTCTTCTGTTCATACCTTTACCAAGTTTTACAAGGTTGATGTTAGGGCCTCAGCTGATGCGGTCTTTGGCCGAAAGGTCCTTCAGGCGGTAGTGAAATGAACTACATGCTTTTCTGCACTGGGGATCCCGCCCTATATGGACACTGCTTTTGGATGTCCCAACTGTCATCACTTCTGGGACGACCTGGACTGGATATAGTGAAAAATACAATTCTGTGAAACTCGCCTGTAGAATTGTTTTTGAATATATCCAGTCCAGGTCGTCCCACCCCACCCTTGTTTTTCATTATCTCTGTTTGCCTGTTATGGTGATTACCATTTTTATATTGGACCGTTGTCCTTAAGTTTTTTGTTGGACAGAGTACATGCTGAAGCTATGTGAAATAACATGTTTTCTTGGCTTCCCGGCCTATCTCCTTCTTACTGCTGTTTAACCACTGGGGAATCATAGAGAGACACCTGATTATATAGGGGGTCGGGAGGAGCTACAGCTTTTGATCCTGCAGTCAAGCGCCACCTAGCGGTGGATTACCCAACTGTCATCACTTCTGGGACGACCTGGACTGGATATATTCAAAAACAATTTTACAGGTGAGTTTCACAGAATTGTATTTTCTCTTTCAGGAAGCTTTTGGAGAAGATGGAGACTCCAGGGAGTCATCTCATTCAAAGAAGAAACGTACACCGCGCTTTGAAGAGGTGGAGGAGCCAGAATTAATCCCAGGTCCTCCCTCTGAGAGCCCGGGTATGCTGACTAAAATGCAGGTAAGTTGGTTAATTTGTGTATCGTGAGCCGGCTTCTGACTGTTACTTCCCATCACCCTGTGTGTCGGGACCCTGCGTTATTTGCAGCTGCCTCTGCTAATGGAGGTCCATTTAGTCCTTGTCCAGGGTGTCCCCTCCATCTAAATAAAAGGCACTTGGCTGCCAGCCTCCATGCTTGATCCGTGTGCTGTCTTCAGCCTTACCTGGCACAAACTTTCAACTGCTTTAGATTTCTTTACCCTCGCCACACAAACCTTCCCTCAATTTTGACCTGTAGACATTTGTTTGGCTTGACATTGCTCCATACAGCCCTATAATATAACTGTTGATGTGGCTGGATCTTCACTTTTTTCTTTTCTTTTTATTGTGATGGTAAATTCTTGGTATCGTTATTCTGTTTGTTTTCCAGATTAAGCAGATGATGGAAACTGCCACTCGGCAGATAGAAGAGCGAAAGAAGCAGCTGAGTTTTGTTCCTTCGTCAATGGTATGTAACGTTAAATTTTCATTACTATAATGTTAGGCTTGTACACAACTTTCTGGAAACACACGCACATTTTTTTATATACAAATTACCAGTATGGGTGCCCCAAACCGCGACCACCGGGCCCAGGCAGAGCGGGGGCCCACCCCCCTCTTATCATGACGCCGACCCGTGAGGGCCCAGGGCTCTCCCTCACTCCCCCACGGCCCCTAGTTCAAGACCCAGAAGCATACTGTGAAAAGAAGGAAAGCAAAAAAGAGAGAGAATACAGCAAGAGCAAGACACATCAAAATACGTTGCTAACGTCTCGACTAACGCCTTATAATCTGGCGAGTATGCAAATGCTACCCATCCCCCCCCCCCCCATCTGAGATGGTGCGCCTCCGACGCCTCATTGCATTCAGCGATGATTCCCTCGAATCTCTCCATCTGAGACCTTTTTGAAACAGAGCAAGACACTAGGCGGGTCTGATATCTTCCACTGCACGTGGATACATGCCCTTGCTGCATTAATTAGCTGACCCATAATGAATTTCCGGTATCTCTTGGCGGGTATCTCTGAATGGTGGAGAAGGAAGAAGGCCGCCTCCCCCCGGATCCCCTCCCCCAACACCTTTTCTGTTACTTCCTTAAACGTGGACCAGAATCTTTGCACCCCTGGGCAGAACCAAAAAATGTGTAAGAGATCGCCTCTCTCCCGTCCGCATCACCAGCATAGAGGAAACACCTTTGGGAACCATTTGAGCATGACAGGGACTCTGTACCACCCAGTTAAAATGTTATAGTTACACTCTTTGTACTTGGTGCACTTAGCCGTCTCGTGTGCCAATCTGGCTATCTTGGTCCATTGTTTTGAAGTAGGAAAGGAAATGCCCAATGACTCCTCCCACCTTGGTATGAAGGACGGCGCGTCCTCATCCTCCGGGCTGATCAGTATCTTATAGGCACAAGATAGTACATGCCTAATGGGGCCTTCCTCCTCACAGAGCTTCTGAAGCGTGGTCCCTTCTGATTAAGGCAGAAGGAAGCTGATCACTTGTCATACTGTAAAGTAACTCCATATAATTAGTCCATACTGTAAGTAAATGGACCCTGAGAGCTGCTTTTTAAATATTTTGTAACTCCTATATGCTCACCTACTCCCAAAACCCTTAGACTATGCAGTGTCCTATTACATACATACTATAATCTTGTCTATATCTTTCTATAGCCCAAATCTGGATCGCAGTCTGACCTGTCTGCTATCGGTAACACCATCCAACCGTCGCAAGCCGCCACTTTCATGAACGATGCCATTGAGAAGGCGAGGAAAGCGGCTGAGCTTCAAGCCAGAATTCAGGCTCAACTCTCCCTGAAACCCGGCCTTATAGGAGCTGCCAACATGGTCGGCCTGGCTAACCTTCACGCCATGGGCATTGCCCCTCCGTGAGTACCAGCTTTCCTGATTATCATGTAAAAAAAGGGGGGTTAAATCCATAACGGGGGCCATTTACAGTCAGGATCCAGCTGTGGATTTCGCGGAGCAGGTTGCTCTGCAATAGCATCTGCGTTCTCTAGGACTTGTGCTTCTCCATCCGCACGCAGTCAGGTCACATAGAGCTGGGATGCGGCTACAAAGCGGACCCGCTCAGGCGAACAGAGCAGTGCTGGAACCTGGGACCAAGTGAGGTTTAAACCGGACCTTCAGCGTGATTTAATGAAAAGCTCAAACTCTTAAAAAACGGTTGCCCAGCATCTAAAATTAATATATTTTACGTTTTTAGTCACTAACTTATTATTCTTTCCCCCACTGGGCTGCAACTCTGTTCAGGAATTTAGGATACGGGCGCCGCCATCTTGACTCAGAAGCATCACACTTACTGAGGAGAGGAGAGTAGGATAAGGTACAGGGGGGCGGGTTATAGCTGTGCTTTGCTCAGACAGAGCAGAGTTGGGATCAGGTAACGGTCAGCAGTCCCAGAATGCAGAGTAGCACAGTCAGGAGGCACTTCCTGTTTGCAGGCTGCCTGATAAGATGGCGGCTTCCATAAGCCACCATCTTGGATGTTTAAAGGCTCATAACATGCAGTAGATGCAGGTAGGATGATTTTTAATGTGGCCAATCTGTATGTACAGGGTGTGGGAAACATATAAGATAGACTCTTATTCAGAGTGAAGGTCCGCTTTAAACGTGTTGGGGGGGGGGGGGGGGGGACTTGCCCAGCTTGACTATTGCCCTTCAATGACATTCCTCACCATGGTTTTCTTATAGAACACAACACAGAAGTATATTACTCCTGCACCACCCTGATAGCAATCAGGTGCAGTGTGCCAATGAAAGGTTATCCAAAAATATAAAAGTACAAACCTCTATATACAATGTGGCCCCAGAAACCACAATAAAGGAAACCCCAGGCACCAATGCCCCAACACATTACAAAGTCATCTCACATTAAATTCATGTATTTATTGCTTTAAAAATACACTAACAAATAATAATTAAAATCTCACGCACATCCACCGCAATGCGATGTACTGCTGTGACAATGGGGGCCAAGGCAGAGAGCGGAGGGGGAGACAGGCAGCCACACGGCACTATAGCACATATCTCGATATATTATGGGAGAGCAGACAAGCATAATCTACATCCATATAGTATTAAACATCAACAAACTTTAATGATAATATGTTAGAATATTAATATATAAATAATTACAACAAATCCATAATTCTAATCTGGCCAACATATAATTAATCATGAAAAATCTAAATTTCATAGTAGCATATTAGTACAAAACATATCAACATAAACAATATATACATATGTACAAGAAAACGGATATTCTGTTTACACATAACCAGCCATGACCTCATGTCATTAAATGCCAATCTACACTTATATCGCCTCCAAATTAATCTACAAATAAATCCAGCATAAAAATAATGGTTTTCTTATAGCAGTGGCAGTTATACTGCACTGAAACGACATGTTCGGATGGTTACAGAGATGCAGGAACTGTAATCCCACACACCGTATATTCTAAGCATGTCCTGTTCCAGATATTCCTTACTCTTGGATAATACATCCAGTAGATGGCGCTGGACTGCAGAGACAGAAAAGTGGCTCCTCCCGGCCCCATATACTGTATACCAGGGACCTCCCACAAATTCCCAAGTTCTTCTCTGCAGTCTGGGCTGCGATGACTAGAAAATGGCTCTCTCTACTCGCAGGTGAGCGGGGCTTATTAGCCTGCGGCCCTGTAGGACTATTCCCACCCGTTTCCTTTTCACTGCCTCCCAGCTTAGGCTGCACTGGTTCGGGTGAAGGTATGCAGCACCGCTGTCAGGTGCTAAGGAGCGCTGCTCCTACCGCAGTCCCCCACCAAAGGGTAGGCGGTACAGGCCTGTTGTGAGCCTTATGGGATGCCCCTCCTGCGGCCGTTTGCCCCTCACCCCCTGTCCCCTCAGTTAGGCTCCTCTTAGGTCCGCTGCTTCCCCTTCGCTCCCCCTGGGTAGATCTCCGGGGGGGGGGGTGTATATATTACTATGTGTTTTTTGCTATGTGTTTTACATTGGTTGCACTGGTTTTGCTATTTCCGCCGCGCACTTGTACTCCTCCGCGGCCCGCCCCTCGAGGTATATGCAGGCGCCATAGTATGCAGCACGTCCTGCTCCAGATAGTATTCATAACAGCTGGGTTTACCTCCACAAGAGGGCGCTTTACTGCAGAGATGGCAAAAAAGAGGCCACTCCCGGTCCATATATACCCGGGACCTCCCACTAATTCCCCAGATTCTTCTTTGCAGTGGGCTGCGAAGGTCAAGATGATGGCTTCTCTTCTCGCAGGTGAGCTGGGCTTACAGCCCATGACCCTGTAGGACTATTCCCACCCGTTCCACCTTTTGTTCTGCCTCCCAGCTTTGGCTGCGTGGTCAGATGATGGTAGGCAGCACCTATTATTGGTGCTTTCTCAGGAGCTTGCTCCTACCGCAAATACCGCACCAAAGGGTAGGCGTTCCAGGTTTGGTGAACCTGAATTGGGATGCCCCGTCCGCTATGTGCCCTCCCCAGCTATCACAATGTGAGATGTTTATCGCTTATATTCTTTCTGCCTTGAATGACACTATTAGGATGTGTAGCAGGACCTCGGCTCTGGTTGTTTCTATTCGCCGCTCGGCCTGGCTGCGCCAGTGGGCAGCTGACAGTGCTGCTAAGAAGGCTCTCACAGGGCTACCTTTTAAGGGGCTGTGCCTTTTTGGTGACCGGTTTGACCTTTTTGCAAAGGGAGGTAAGTTGCCTCAACGCAAAAGACAGCCGCGTCGCTTTCGGGGTTCAGGGTCCTTTACTCCCTCCTTTTGTGAATCGAGGTCAGGGAGGGGGGGTTTCCTTTGCGGGGCACAGGGGAGACTTCTGGGGCAAGGGCAGAGGCCGTGCCCGTCCCGGATCCTCCTGGGGATCCAAGCCCAAATCTGTCATCAAGCCCGCTCAGCCATGAAGGGGCGCCCTCACCCTTACTGGTGGGGGGACGGCTGCGGCTCTTCGCTCATGTCTGGGGGCAACAGGTCTCAGACAGGTGGATTCTGGAGGTTGTGTCCTCCGGCTACAAGCTAGAGTTCGCTGCATGGCCCCCTCCAAGATTCCTCAGGTCTCGGATTCCTCTAGACCCCCTAGCAGCTCAGGGTCTGTTTCTGGCTGTACAGAGCCTATTGGATATGGGGGTCATCTGTCTGGTCCCTCCGAGGGTGAGAGGTCAAGGTTATTATTCCAATCTCTTCACAGTACCCAAAAGGGATGGTTCCATCAGGCCCATCCTGGACTTAAAGCTTCTCAACAAGTTCATCAGAACCAGAAGCTTTCGCATGGAGATCCTGCGCTCCGCGGTCAGCTCTTTGCGCCCTGGGGACTTCATGACTTCCATAGACATCAAGGATGCTTGCCTTCATGTGCCAGTCTTCCAGGGCATCAGCGGTTCCTCAGGTGCGCCGTGGAGGACCAGCACTACCAATTTGTGGCACTTCCCTTCGGTCTCACCTCAGCCCCCAGAGTGTTCACCAAGGTGTTGGCGGGGGTGATGGCCCTTCTCAGAGCCGGGGGCATTCGCATTCTCCCTTATCTGGACGACCTTCTCATTACATCTCATTCTCTCCAGCAGGCAGAATTGGATACCCAGACGGTGGTTACTGCCCTGGACTCGTTTGGATGGGTGATCAATTATCCCAAGTCCTCCCTCTCTCTGTCCCGGGTGACCCCCTTCCTGGGCATGAATCTGGATACCATTCAGGCCAGGATTTTTCTTCCTCAGCAGAAGGTGGATTCTCTTCAAGCTCTGGTTCATTTCCTGCTGTCCAGTCCTCGTCCTACCATCAGGCAAGGGATTCAATTGGTGGGACAGATGGTGGCCTGCTTCGAGGCAGTCCCTTACGCTCAATTTCACATGAGACCCCTTCAGCTCCATCTCCTTTCAGCCTGGGACAAGTGTCCCCTGTCTCTGGATCAGGCCTTTGTTCTCTCTCCTCTGGTCCGGCGGTCCCTCCTGTGGTGGCTGGACTCGAGGAATCTTCTGGGGGGCAGATCATTTCTGACACCATGTTGGGAGACAGTCACTACGGATGCCAGTCTGTCAGGTTGGGGGGGCTACTGGAGAGCCCTCCAATTCCAAGGGCTGTGGGGCCCTCAGGAGGCTCACGCTCCTATCATTGTCCTGGAGCGGAGGGCGGTTCGGTTGGTGCTGACGCAGTTGACTCCTCATCTTCAGGGCCGCCGGTACAGGTTCGCTCCGACAACCAGATGGAGGTCGCCTATATCAATCATCTGGGAGGGACTCGGAGCAAGAGTGCCCTCAAGGAGGTGTCGTTGATTCTGTCCTGGGCCGAGGACAATGTCCCGTGCATCTCAGCAGTTTATATCCTGGGAGCGGAGAATCTGGAGGCGGATTCCCTGAGCAGGGGGGCCTCTCGCTGGGGGGGAATGGTCCCTCAACACCGAGGTCTTCCTATCCCTTTGTCACCGTTGGGGGATGCCGGACGTGGATCTGTTTGCTTCTCGCCACAATCACAAGCTTCCAGCATTTGTCTCCCTCAGGACCCTCTGGCTCTGGTGGTGGATTCTCTGTCCTGGCAGGGACTCGGTCTCCTGTACCTCTTCCCTCCTTTTCCTCTTCTGAGCAAGGTTCTGCGCAAGTTGGTTCAGGAGAGGGTGCCAGCCATTCTGGTGGCCCCCAGGTGGCCAAGACAGGTGTGGTTCGCAGACGTTGTGCAGCTGGCAGTGGATCAGTACGCTCTACCCTTGGTTCTGGACCTTCTCACTCAAGGACGGCTCTGTTATCCCAATTTTCAAACGCTGGATTTGACGGCCTGGCTGATTTGGTTGTGCATACTCCTGTAAGGGCTAGGAAGAAATCCTCTTCTACTATCTACTATAGGACCTGGCGGACCTACATTGACTGGTGTGAGTCTAGGGCCTTTCCCTGTCGTGTGTTCTCCATACCTAGGATCCTGGAGTTCCTTCAACATGGTTTGGATATGGGTTTTCAGCTCGGCACTTTGAAGGGTCACGTGTCCGCCTTGGCTGTTTTCTTCCAAAGGTCCTTCGCTCTACATCCTCAGGTCAAGACTTTCTTCCAGGGGGTCGCTCATGTGCGCCCTCCCCGCAAACCCATGGTACCGGTCTGGGATTTGAATTTGGTATTGTCTGTCCTTCAGGGTCCTCCATTTGAACATGTGCATGAGGCTGCCTTGTCTATCCTTACCCTGAAGGTTGCCTTTTTGGTGGCTATCACCTCTGTCCGGCGTGTTTCTGAGTTGGCGGGTCTGTCTATTCAGGCCCCCTACTTTGAGAGACACCAGGACAAGGTGGTTTTCCGCTTTTAAACCAGACTTCTTGCCTAAGGTTGTTTCCACCTTCCATTTTAATCAGGACATTGTGCTTCCTTCTTTGTGCCCTAATCCTGGTAATTCCAAGGAAAGGGCATTGCATTCTCTGGATGTTGTCAGAAATTCTACCTGGTGGCTGCTGCGCCTTTCAGAAAGACGGACGCCTTGTTTGTGGTTCCCTCGGGTCCCAAGAAGGGTTTGGCTCCTGCTAAGTCTACTATTAGCAAATGGATTAGTCAGGCTACTGTTAGGGCCTATTCTACTAGGGGGAAGGATCCTCCTTTCCGTGTTACTGCTCATTCTACCCGTGCTATTGGGGCTTCCTGGGCCTTCCAGCACCAGGCTTCTGTTGAACAAGTTTGCAAGGCTGCTACGTGGTCTTCTGTTCATACCTTTTCCAAGTTTTACAAGGTTGATGTTCGGGCCTCAGCGGATGCTGTTTTTGGCCACAAGGTTTTGCAGGCGGCAGTGGTTTGAACTGCGCGTTGTTGCCTTTTTGGGGATCCCCACCGGTTTATGGACACTGCTATTGGATGTCCCAGCTGTTATGAATACTATCTGGAGCAGGACGTGCTGCATACTTGGAATAATACAATGCTGTGATTACTCACCTTGTAGAATTGGTATTATAAGTATGCAGCACGTCCTGCTCCATCCCACCCTGATTGCTTTATTCTTGGATCCTCTATATGGTGATTGTTGTTCATTGTTAACTTTGTTGAATTTGTTATTGGCTTCTCCTGGTTCCCCTATTGCTTTTCTATACTGGGGAATTAGTGGGAGGTCCCAGGTATATATGGACCGGGAGGGGCCTCTTTTTTGCCATCTCTGCAGTAAAGCGCCCTCTTGTGGAGGTAAACCCAGCTGTTATGAATACTATCTGGAGCGGGACGTGCTGCATACTTATAATACCAATTCTACAAGGTGAGTAATCACAGAATTTTATTTTTGGAGCTGCTGTGCTGCGTGTTTGGCGTCCCCCTATCGCAGTCCGTAGGTGCCCCTGTGGGCTGGCTTTTCTTTATATTTCATTGTATTATGCTTACGGGTTCTTTGCTTTATGTCTTACAGGCGGGTCAAACTTTTTTGTGGTTTCTCCCGTTCCTATCCCCTCTATTTAATGTTAACTCCTTATTGGAGGGGTATAGTATTGTATATCTCCCACTTCCCTAGCGGGCTATTGGGGCATCCCGGGTAGCCTTATTGGCGTCAATACCAAATTGGCCTATTGTGCCACAATAATCACCATATGGAGGCTTCTCAGGATAATGTGTTTGGGGTTCCTTCGGGACAAGCCCGGCTGTGTGTGGGGTATCCCCTATAAGTGACAATGTCAGGTTGTGTGTACCCTGCACCCAGCAGTTGCTTGCGCTGCAGTCTGGGTTACCTGTGGCTGGGCCTGCGCCCCCTCTGGCTTCGCCTACCCCCCCCACGCTTACATCTGACTCCTAGTGAGGTGCATACCAGTGGGGAGTCTCAACCTGATTTGGCTGCACGGGTGGCCAGCATTGAGAGACATATTGCTGGCTCTGGCCCGTGTAAGGCTTCTGCTAAGAAGCGGCATTTATGACCTGGTGTTTCCCTCTTTCCTCTGGAGGCTGAGGAATTTTTTGATGTTACCGGTTATACCCCCCTGGAAGAGGGGGAATTATTTTCTGATTCAGAATCATCTGAGGAACAATCTAGGGTGTATGGTGCCGATGATGGGTCTGACCCATGGGCTTCAGATGATACTGACAGGCTTTTAGCTCACATTTTTGAAGTACTCTGTATCTCTCCTCCTCTGCTCTGCGGCAGCAGGGGGAGCTGTTTCATACTGTTAAACAACGCTTGGAGTTTCCTGAACAAACTCATTTTAATAATCTGGTCTTTAAGGAGTGGGAAAGACCTAGCCGGCTCCACGGGGTGCCAAAGAGTTGGGATAAGCGGTATCCCTTTCCTGCTGAAATGGTTAAACGGTGGTCATGCCCTCCCGAGGTGGATGCACCAGTTCTGGTGTTGTCCAACACATCTGTCATGCATTCCCCTGACTCTACTACACTGAGGGATGGGGGAGACAGGCGCATAGATCAGCTGGCTTGCCATGCCTTTGCCTGTGTGGGGACTGCACTGCGTCCGGTCTGTGCCTCTGCCATTACAGCTATTGCTATTAAAAGCCTGCTCAGGGGTCTCTTAGATGGGGCCCCTGATGATGCTGGTAGTGAAGAGTATAGAGCTCTTCTGCGTTGTGAGGAATTTGTTGCATATGTTCTCTCTGCCTTGGATGATACCATTAGAATGTGTGGCAGGGCATCTGCCTTGTTGGTGGCGATACGCCGCTCGGTCTGGCTGCACCAGTGGGCAGCTGACAACGCTGCTAAGAAGGCTCTCACTGGGTTTCCCTTCAAGGGGCTGCGCCTCTTTGGTGAACATCTGGACTTGTTTGCTAAGGGAGGCAAGTTATCTCAGCCTTTCCTTCTTCCTTCTGTGGTTCCAGAATTGGACGGGGAGCTTCCTTTGCTGGAGCCCGTGGAGATTTTTGGGGCAGGGGCAGAGGACGTGGCCGCCCTGGCCCCTCCTGGGGTCCCCCATCCGGGTGGGGGGACGGCTTCGGCTCTTGGCTCATGTCTGGAGGCGTCATGTCTCAGACCGGTGGATTCAGAAGGTAGTGTCCTCCAGTTACAAGATAGAGTTTGCAGCCTGGCCGCCCCCAAGATTCATCAAATCCCGGTTAACTCAAAACCCCCTGTCAGCTCAGGGTCTGTCCCTGGCTGTCCAAGGCCTTCTGGAACTGGGTGTCATCTGCCGGGCGCCCTTGAGGGAAAGGGCCAAAGGCTATTATTCCAATCTTTTTATGTTCCCAAAAAGGATGGGTCCATCAGACCCATCCTGAATTTGAAGCACCTCAACAAATTTGTCAGATTCAGACACTTTTGCATGGAGACTCTGCACTCAGCTGTGACTTTCCTACGCCCAGGGGACTTCATGACCTCTGTAGACATCAAGGATGCTTAACTTCATGTACCTATCTTTCCAGGTCATCAGAGATTCCTCAGGTTCGCTCTGGAGGATCAGCACTACCAATTTGTGGCCTTGCCCTTCGGTCTCACCTTGGCTCCCAGGGTATTCACCAAGGTGCTTGCAGGAGTGATGGCTCTGCTGAGATCTTAGGGCATTCTTCCCTACTTGGACTACATGCTTATCGCTTCTCAGTACTTCCATCGGGCAGAGCTGGACACTCAGCGGGAGGTGTCCACACTGGAGTCATTCGGCTGGGTAATCAATCAACCCAAATCTTCCCTGTCTCCTTCCATGGTAAAGTCCTTTCTGGGCATTATTATTGTTTGTTTATGTAGCACCATCATCTTCCGTAGCGCTTTACAAAGTAGTAATTACAGACAGGGTAAAAACATACGGTACATATACTATTTCAAATGCAGTTTTACAGATTTGACAGTGGATATTTTGAGTACAAGATAGGATAAAATAGGAGAGAGAGCCCTGCCCTTGCGAGCTTACAGTCTAAAGGGGGGAAGGATCACAAACAGTCAGTATTGAGCTTTGTGGCGTATGCCCTTTAGAAGATTGGTTAGGCCAGATTATATTCTTGTCTGAATAAGTGAGTTTTAAGGGCGCCTTTGAAGGTTTTGAGGGTTGTGGAGTGGCGGATTGGGTGCGGGAGGGCATTCCAGAAGATTGAAGCTGCATGTGAGAAGTCCTGGAGGCGGGCGTGAGAGGAGGTGACCAGGGTGGAGGACAGGAGCAGGTCGGCAGCAGAGCGGAGGCTGCGTCTAGGTTGATATTGTTGGGTTAGAGATGAGATGTAGGGAGGGGTCTGGTTGGAGAGAGCTTTGTATGCGAGAGTTTTGAACAGGATTCGCTGTGGGACTGGCAGCCAGTGTAGGGATTGGCAAAGAGGTGCAGAACTGGAGGAGCGAGAGGAGAGATGGATGAGGCGAGCAGCAGAGTTCAGGATAGATTGGAGGGGTGCCAGTCTGTTAGTTGGTAAGCTACGGGATATGACCAGGGCATGCACTAGCATTTTAGTGGTGTCAGGTGAGAGGAAAGGACAGATGCGGGAGATGTCTTTAAGTTGGAGGCGACAGGAGGTGGCCAGGAAGTGAATATGTGGTTTGAAAGAGGGCAGAGTCCAGTAACTCCCAGGCACCAAGCTTGGGGAGTTGCTGTTATTGTGTAATTGTTGACAGAAATAGACGTGTTAGAGAGGGGAGGGGAGTTAGATGGTGGGAAAATGACCAGTTCTGTCTTGTCCATGTTTAGCTTGAGGTAGCGAGATGACATGAATGAAGAAATAGCTGAGAGGCAGTTGGGGAGGGGCATGATTCTGGATTCATCTCAGGTCAAGATCTTTCTTCCTCAGCAGAAGGTGGAGTCTTCAAGAGAAAGCTCAGCTCCTTCTGTCTTGTCCTCATCCATCAGGCAGGGAGCATTCCTGGTGGGCCTGATGGTGTCCTGCTTTGAGGCGGTTCCATATGCTCAGTTCCACATGAGGCCTCTTTAGCTTCACCTCTTGTCAGTATGGGATTGGGACTTGGATCAGGTGTTTGTCCTGTCCCCTCTGGTCAGGCGGTCTCTGTCATGGTGGCTGGACTCCAGGAACCTGCTGGGGGGCAGATCCTTCCTGGCCCCTTGTTGGGAGACTGTCACCACGGATGCCAGTCTGACATGTTGGGGGGGGCTTTTGAAGGTCCCTGAAATTCCAGGGTCAGTGGGGCCCTCAGGAGGCCCATACCCCTATCAACATTCTGGAGTTGAGGGCGATCGGACGCGAATGCGCCGCTGGAACATGGAAAAGGTAGGATTGTGGGCTTCCTGTGGGGTTTCATCCCGCGAGACATCCTGACTACGGATGCCCCGCGGGGAGGGATCTGATCGGCCCGGGAATCTTATAGATTCCCGGGCCGATCCCCCCTGGGTGTTGGTCCGCTTTAATCCAGACTTTCTGCCTAAGGTTGTTTCTGCCTTTTATCTCAATCAGGACATTGTTTTGCCTTCTCTGTGTCCTAATCCTAGTAACTCTAAGGAGAGGGTTTTAAACTCTTTGGATGTGGTTAGGAGTTCTATCTGGTGGCTACTGAACCCTTCAGGAAGACTGATGCTCTTTTTGTGCTCCCGTCTGGACCTAAGAAGGGTCTGGCTCCAGCTAAGTCCACTATCAGCAAGTGGATCCGTCAGGCTGTGATACAGGCCTACTCTGCTAAGGGAAAGGAACCTCCCTTCCTCCTTACTGCTCATTCAACTCGTGCTATTGGTGCCTCTTGGGCTTTTCAGCACCAAGCTTCTGTTGAACAAGTTTGCAAGGCCGCTACTTGGTCTTCTGTTCATACTTTTTCCAAGTTTTACAAGGTTGATGTTAAGGCCTCAGCTGATGCTGCTTTTGGTCGCAAAGTTCTGCAGGCGGCAGTGGTTTAAACTGTCTGCTGTTACTGTTGGGGATCCCACCCTACCTTACGGACACTGCTATTGGATGTCCCAAGAGTAAGGAATATCTTCTGGAACAGGACGTGCTGTATACTTAAAATAATACAATTCTGTGATTACTCACCTGTAGAATTGGTATTATACATATACAGCACGTCCTGTTCCACCCCACCCTTGTTATCTTTATGTTTAATTACCTCTTTATGGTGATTGTTCTTATGTTCAATTTTTATATAATGGTTATAGTTCTCCCGGTCTCATTTTAACTGCTTTTCAATACTGGGGAATTTGTGGGAGGTCCCTGGTATATATGGGGCCGGGAGGAGCCACTTTTCTGTCTCTGCACTCCAGCGCCATTTACTGGATGTATAACCCAAGAGTAAGGAATATCTTCTGGAACAGGACGTGCTGTATACATATACCAATTCTACAGGTGAGTAATCACAGAATTGTATTTTTTCACCCTGTGCACTTCCCATCCTCAGAAAAAATGACTGGGCATCCCTTGCGCCCCCTTACCCCCAGGATCACTTTTCATCCCCCACCACTGGGACCCAGACACTGTGTGATAAGGTGGGAGACCCACCCTAAGAACCGTTTTTTCTACTGCCCTGCCATGTGCTGTGTGTTTATGTTGCTTTTGTACAAAGCAAAGAATAGAACTCAAGGGGGTGTCTTCAGAATTGTCCCTCTATGGAACCAACACCCCCCTATAGATTGTGACCCATAAGCCTCAGATTTGAATAGATGGATGGCTGGTGCAGATTCACACCCTCTACTGCCTGGAAAATTGTACTTGTATTCTAAGTATGTCACACACCCCACTTCAAACATTAATAATTACACTAGGGTTAACGCACCGCTAGGTGGCAGCATTGCAGAGAACTTCTCCAAAAAACTTCAACAGGCCCCTCCCGGTCTATACATACCTGGTACCTCCCAAGCACCTCCCAGTGTTGTTCTCTGCAAGGTGGCGACAAGACAGAAGAAAGAAGTCTCCTGCTTGCAGGTAGCCGGGGTATCCCCCCGCCCCCCCCCCCCCCCCCCCCCCGTGGTCTATTTCTGCCCGGCTTTTGTTTGAATGTATTCTATTTAATGGCAGCCTCCCAGCTTCGGCTGTAGGCCGGGCAAAAAGGTAGCCGGCACCATTGGTGCCTAGGAGATTAGCTCCTCCGCTCGACCCTTCATTGCGGGGCATAGCGGGATTCCCGGAGTGGTGATCCGGATGTGGGATGCCCCATTGTATAGGAGTTAGTGGTCAGGTTGTGCCTTGCCCTGGGATATTGTCTCTTTCCGGGGTGTGGGACGCGCTTGGGACGGTGACATGCTTTTAAACGGTGACATGCTGTGTGAGTGTGCTGCTGCGCTCTACATTGTGAATCCCTTTGTGATTTTACATTGACTAACTTCACTGTATGTTTGCCTGCCTTTTTTCCCCCTGTCTGTGTGTCTTTCTCCCCTCAGGAGCCGGGGGGGGCGGGGCCTCGCTGCGCCGTGGTCCCGCCGGTGGCTGAGCGCCGTGCCCGGCGCTTGCAGCCTGCTTGCCCGGCTGCTCAGGGGGGACCTGTTATCAGTGTGTGGGTCTGTGTATTGCGCACTGGGAGCCGGCGGGTGGCTCCGCCGGTCCCGTCATTGAGGTCTGCTTGCGGTCCCCGCCGGCAGACGCTGACGCTGCCTGGGGGCGGGGTCGCGCGCGCGGGCCGCGCACGGATTGGACGCCCGGAGGGGCGGGGCCTTCTCGGCTCCCGCGCTCCCGGAGCTTCTCTCTTCCTCCCTCACTGCTTGTGTGCGGGCCGCCATCTTCTGCAGGCTGCGCGGTTTTCCTCTCCTCTCAAGGTAGGCGTTTTTTGGTTTCTTGCGATGACCCCTCGGATCCTTTCTTCCTCCTTCTCCTTCCCCCTCGCTCCGGCGCATCTTTATGGTGCTGGTTGGCATTAACCATTTCCTTTGCTCTGGTTAATGAGGGGGGGGGGGGTGGTGTGAGGGGGGTTTTGTATGTTATGTGGATTTTTGGTTATGGTGCTGGATTGACGCCTGTCCCTCTCCCTTTGTGTTTTTCAGATCCTGGGATCCCGTCTGGCAGGGCTCTCCCGGTCATATATACCTGGCTCGTGGGGGGTTTTTTCTTTGCAATATATATATATACACTTATATATATATAGTTATAGTTATATATATATTTTTATAAGGGTGCTATTCCCCTGGGTCAGGATCTTGTGACTGTCCTTAGACAAGTGTTAGGTTATTAAGGGGCATCCCGGGTCGCGTACCGCATAAACCCCTGGGTTCTGCGAATACCATAAATTTCACCACATGGAGGTTGCCACAGATACCGGGAATGGTTCTTCGGGACAATCCAAGGTGTGCGGGGGTTGTGGGACTCCGCTCCAGGGAGATGATGTCATTTTGTGTATTCCTTGTGCACAGCAGAACATTGCACGGCAGTCCAGTACTCCGGTGCCTAGCACTTCTTCGGCCGCGCCATCTCCCTCTCCCCCTCGCTTATTCCGGACCCCGTGTGACGTTGTCCTGGGCGGGGATTCGCAGGCTGATGTATGTGCCCGCTTGACCAGCCTTGAGAAGCGGTTTTCTGTTATAGCCGCTCAGAAGGTTTCAGCTAAGCGGAAGCATCTGTCTCCGCCCCCGCCGGATTCAGATGAGGAAGTGGTGGGAGATCTGGATTGGTCGGATCGTCCCCGTGAAGAAGGTGAGCTCATTGAGGAAGAAGATTCTGATGTTCAGCAGTTGCTGGGTTCTGAGGGGGATCTGGCTGATGGCCTCCCTCTCGATTCCTCTACCATTCTGAGCCAGATGTTTGAGGTTTTGGATTTGGAGCCTCCGGTGGTTGCTCCCAAGGGTCAGCTTTTTGGGGTGTCCAAGCAGCGTCTGGAGTTTCCCAGCCAACAGCATTTTGAAGAAATTGTTTTCAAGCAATGGGAGCAACCTACTCGTCTTGTTGGGGTGCCGTCTAGCTGGGATAGGAAATATCCCTTTCCGGCGGAATTGTTGAAGCGTTGGTCTGTTCCCCCTGAGGTAGATACTCCGGTCCTGGGACTGTCCAACACGGCGGTTGTGCATTCCCCTGACACGACTTCGCTCAGGGACGACGAGGATCGCCGGGTTGATCAGCTTGCCCGTCATGGTTTTGTATGTGCGGGCTCCGTGTTAAGGCCTGTTTGTGCCTCGGCTCTTTTGACTTTTGCTGTCAGGTCTATTGTCAGGGACTTGGGGGTGGATCTCGAGCCCACCAGTGATGAGTCCCTTGGGCTTAAGCGCTGCGATGCTTTTTTGTCTTTTATCCTGGCCGCTCAGGAGGATGCCATGTTGATGTGTGGCAGGGCTACTGCCTTGCTGGTGGCTATCCGGCGCTGTGTGTGGTTGAGACAGTGGACGGCCGATTTTAATTCTAAGAGATCACTCACGGCTCTGCCCTTTTTGGGTTTGAGGCTTTTTGGTGAGAGGCTGGATTCTGTTGCCAAGGGAGGTAAATTACCTCAGCGCAAGAAATTTCGCCGTTCCTTTCGGGGGATGGTCTCGTTCAATCCGTCCTTTCGGGGAGTCGGCGCCGGTAGAGGTGCGGGCTCCTCGGCCCCCAGGGGCGCCAGTTGGAATAGGGGCAGAGGCCGTGGCCGCCCCACTCGCGTCTGGGGTGCCAAGCCCAAGCCGGCTGCCAAGCCCACCCAGCAATGAGGGGGCGCCCTCACCCATTCGGGTGGGGGGACGGTTGCAACTTTTCTCCCGGGTGTGGGACCAGGAGGTCCCGGACAGATGGATCCGGGAGGTGGTTTCGGCCGGTTACAAGTTGGAGTTCGAGTCCCGTCCTCCTCCAAGGTTCTTCAGGTCTCGGGTGTCTTTGGATCCTTTGGCCGCGCAGGGGCTCCTGGCGGCAGTAAGGAATCTTCTAGATTTAGCTGTCATTTGCCCGGTTCCTCCTTCAGAGGTGGGGCGCGGGTTTTACTCCAATCTCTTCACGGTCCCCAAAAAGGACGGGTCCTTCCGTCCTATTCTGGATTTGAAGTTTCTCAACAGGTTCATTCGTCCTCGGAAGTTTTGCATGGAAACCCTGCGGTCTGCGATCGGTTCGCTTCGGCAGGGGGACTTTATGACGTCCATAGACATCAAGGATGCGTACCTGCACGTGCCGATCTTTCCTGCTCATCAGCGGTTCCTCCGTTTCGTGGTGGGGGATCGGCATTTTCAGTTTGTGGCTCTTCCATTCGGCCTCACCTCTGCTCCGAGAGTGTTCACCAAGGTGTTGGCGGGGGTGATGGCCCTGCTCAGAGCTCAGGGGATTCGCATTGTGCCTTACCTGGACGATCTTCTCATCATGGCTCCTTCCTTCAGTCAAGCAGAGGGGGACACCAGCACTGTGGTGTCTATGTTGGAGAGGTTCGGCTGGGTGATCAATTACCCCAAGTCCTCGCTGGTTCCGGCCAGGGTGGTGACTTTTCTGGGGATGTCGTTGGACTCCTGCCAGCACAGAGTGTTTCTTCCTCAGGCCAAGGTTCTGATGATTCAGGAATTGGTCCAGCTGCTCCTCTCCCATCCTCATCCGTCCATTCGTCTGGGGATGAGACTGGTGGGGTTGATGGTGGCCTCGTTCGAGGCAGTTCCCTTTGCTCAGTTTCATACGAGGACTCTTCAACTTCATCTTTTGGCGTCTTGGAACCGGTGTCCGGGGTCGTTGGATCGGTCCTTCCGGTTGTCCCCTCGGGTTCGGCAGTCCCTTCTGTGGTGGTTGGTCTCGGACAACCTTCTGAAGGGCAGGTCGTTTCTGACTCCACTTTGGGAAACTGTCACCACGGATGCCAGTTTGTCAGGCTGGGGAGGTTATTGGAAGGATCTTCGGTTTCAGGGGCAGTGGGACCCTCAGGAGGCCCACTTGCCCATCAATGTTCTGGAATTGCGAGCCATCAGGTTGGTTCTGTCTCACTTGACGCATCATTTACAAGGTCTGCCGGTTCAGGTTCGCTCAGACAATCAGACGGCGGTTGCTTACATCAATCACCAAGGAGGGACTCGCAGTCTGGGTGCCCACAGGGAAGTGTCTCTGATTTTGGTCTGGGCGGAGACTCATGTCCCTTGCATCTCGGCAGTTTACATTCCGGGAGTGGAAAACACAGAGGCGGATTTTCTGAGCCGGTGTGCGTCCCGTCGGGGGGAGTGGTCTCTCCATCCCCAGGTGTTTCGGTCACTTTGTCTCCGGTGGGGGACGCCGGAGGTGGATCTGTTTGCCTCTCGTCACAATCACAAGCTTCCGTCCTTTGTGTCCCTGTCCCGGGACCCTCTGGCTCTGGCGGTGGATGCCATGACCCTGAGCTGGAGGGACCTGGGGTTTCTTTATCTGTTTCCTCCGATTCCCATGCTGGGCAGGGTTCTGCGAAAGTTGGTTCTGGAAGGAGTTCCCGCCATTCTCGTGGCTCCAAGGTGGCCAAGGCGGGTGTGGTTCGCGGACATCGTTCGTCTGGCCGTGGATCAGTTCGATCTGCCTCTTCGGCCAGATCTTCTCACTCAGGGTCAACTCTGTTACCCCAGTTTACAAACGCTGGCTTTGTCGGCTTGGCTGCTGAAACCTCCATCTTAAAGGAGGAGGGTCTTTCGGATGCGGTCATTCAGACTCTTATTAGTGCTAGGAAGAGATCTTCTTCTTCCATCTATTACAGGTATTGGAGATCTTATATTGATTGGTGTGAGGCTAGGTCTTTGCCCTGCCGGGTCTTTTCTGTGTCTAGGATTTTGGAGTTCCTTCAGGCGGGGCTGGACTCCGGTCTTCAGCTGAGTACCTTGAAGGGGCAGGTTTCTGCTTTGTCAATTTTTTTCCAGAAATCTTTTGCTAGTCATTCCTTGGTCAAGACTTTTTTCCAGGGGGATTCGCATGTACGGCCTCCCAGGAAGCCTTTGCTCCCAGTCTGGGATTTGAATTTGGTTCTTTCCGCTCTTAAGGCTCCTCCCTTTGAGCCTTTGCGGGATGTCCCTTTGTCCGTTCTTACTCAGAAGGTTGCTTTTTTGGTGGCCATCACTTCGGTTCGGCGTGTTTCAGAGCTGGCAGCTTTGTCTATTCAGGCTCCTTATTTTGAGGATCATCAGGACAAAGTGGTTTTTCGTTACAAGTCAGATTTTCTCCCTAAGGTGGTCTCTGCGTTTCATCTTAACCTGGACATTGTTCTTCCTTCTTTGTGTCCTAAGCCTAAGAATGCCAAGGAGAGTGCCTTGCACTGCCTGGATGTTGTACGTTGTGTCAGGTACTATCTACGTGCTACGTCTTCTTTTCGCAAGACTGATGCCTTTTTCGTTGTGCCCTGTGGGCCTAGGAAGGGTTTGGCTCCGGCCAAGTCCTCCATTAGCAAATGGATTCGTCAGGCCATTGTTGGTGCTTATTCGGCTAAGGGGAAGGCTCCTCCTTTCCGAGTTACTGCTCATTCTACTCGTGCGGTTGGTGCTTCCTGGGCTTTTCAGCACCAGGCTTCGGTTGAACAAGTGTGTAAGGCTGCAACTTGGTCTTCTGTTCATACTTTTTCTAAGTTCTATAAGGTTGATGTGCGGGCTTCAGCAGATGCTGTTTTTGGCCGCAAGGTTTTGCAGGCTGCAGTGGTCTGAGTTTTTTCTGCGTTATTGCCTGATTCGGATACCCACCCTTTTCTGGACACTGCTGTTGGATGTCCCTAGTGTAATTATTAATGTTTGAAGTGGGGTGTGTGACATACTTAGAATAATACCATTTTGTGAATACTCACCTGTAAAATGGGTATTATAAGTATGTCGCACACCCCACTTCACCCGCCCTTTTTGGTATCCTGGCTCTCTATTTGGTGAAGTTTGGTTCTTTACGTTGAGGGTTACATTGTTTGGTTCTGGTACCTTGTCTTACTGCTGTTCTAATACTGGGAGGTGCTTGGGAGGTACCAGGTATGTATAGACCGGGAGGGGCCTGTTGAAGTTTTTTTGAGAAGTTCTCTGCAATGCTGCCACCTAGCGGTGCGTTAACCCTAGTGTAATTATTAATGTTTGAAGTGGGGTGTGTGACATACTTATAATACCCATTTTACAGGTGAGTATTCACAAAATGGTATTTTTGTTGGGTATAGGTGAACCACAACAGACAACGAAGCCTTTGATTCTGCCCCCCCCCCCCCCCCCCGAAATACAGTTACTTACATTTTATCTTTTTAAAATTCTTATACATTTATTGTTAATGCCTTTAAAAAACAATCAGTTGTGAATATCGCTGTATACACCAGCATCACACACTGTCATTGCCATATTACACATGTATTGGTTAATAACCTCTTGTTAGTAGTCATACTTCAACCACTTCTTGTCCAGCTCAAAAAAGCACATCTATTGTATGTTAGGAAAAACGTTTTGGCTGCAATTATAATTATGTGGGGTGTTGCAGGCTGACTAGTTTTGCCCTCTTTATGGACTTCTTCTGCGCCAAAGTAAGCTTTCACCCAATCACATTGTAGTTTTTGTATCACAATATGGTGACATATATTCCTTGTCATTAATTCCAAGTGTCACACACAGTCACGTTAACCCTTCTATTGCCAGCCACGTAAATTTTACGTGGCTGCCTCTCCAACCGTTAAACGCCAGCCACGTAAAATTTACGTGCCTGACTTTCCCCATAAATAAAATAAAAAGTATAAAAAAATATCACTTACCTGACCCCTTGTTTGATTCATCCGGGTCTCCTCTTCAGCCAGAGGGGCTCCGATCGGCGATTGGGGGTCCTCCGGCTGCAGGGGAGGGCCCGGAATAGGGTGCCCCCCCCCCCCGTTTCAGCAGCCGCCGGCATTTGCCTGCAAAAAAAAAAAAAAACAAAAAATGACATTTACTCACCTCCGCTCCCGCCGGCTCCCGCCGCCTCTCCTCTTCATGGGGGGGGGGCTCCGATCACCCCCCCCGGGTCTTCCGTCTTCTGGAGGAGGGCATAACAGCCCTCCTCCCTTTACCTCCTTCGATGGCGGCCGCCATCTTGGATTCTGGCCCCGCCCCTCCGGGGGCGGGGCCGATGACGTCACCGCCGGGTGTCATCGGGGCACCCGGCAGTTCAGCCTTCAGATGCCGGTGACGGCTGGACAGAGGAGGAGGGAGGTAGGCGATCCTCCGATCGCCTGCCTCCCCCCTCCTCTGCCCAGCCGTCACTGACAGCAGATCGCCGCGGGACACAGGAGATGAAGATCGGAGGTGAGTAAAGTAAAAAAAGTTTTTTTTTTTTAATAAAGTCTTAAAAAAAAAAAGTGTCTTGTCTTTTTTTTTTACTTTAACCCTTTGTGAACTGGTAAGGGGTCCATGTGACCCCTTATACCAGTTCACAGGGCTCGGGGGTCTGGCAAGTCACCTGCGCTAGCGGGTGGCTTGCCATTAACCCCTGGCCCCCCAAATTACCTGCCTCCCCAAAGCCCAGGGGGGGGCAGAAGAGCCGTGGCCCTAGGCTATGGCTGCTTGTAGCCGCAGGGCCAGGGGCCACTAAAGCTGGCCCCTGCGCCCTGTTCTACAAGCCCCCATAGCTGGTCACAGGCTGGTTACACTGGGTAGGGGGGACCTCACGCCATTTTTTTTTTGGATTTTTAAGGGTTTTAACCCTTAAAAATCCAAAAAAAAAATGGGGTCCCCCTCCCTTCGAGGGGGGACCCTATGTCATTTTTTTTTTAAATTAACCCTTTCTTACCTGTAACCCAGTAGGTATAAAAGGCTTCCAGCAGCAGCAGGAGAGCAGAAGCCTAAGTGATCAGCGTGGGACACATGGATGGATCGGAGGTAAGTATTAAAAAAAAATATTAAAAAACATTTATTTTTTTTTAATAAAAATATTTTTAAATAAGTGTCTCTGTGTGTTTTTTTTTTACTTTTAACCCTTTGTGAACTGGTAAGGGGTCCATGTGACCCCTTATACCAGTTCACAGGGCTCGGGGGTCTGGCAAGTCACCTGCGCTAGCGGGTGGCTTGCCATTAACCCCTGGCCCCCCAAATTACCTGCCTCCCCAAAGCCCAGGGGGGGGGCAGAAGAGCCGTGGCCCTAGGCTATGGCTGCTTGTAGCCGCAGGGCCAGGGGCCACTAAAGCTGGCCCCTGCGCCCTGTTCTACAAGCCCCCATAGCTGGTCACAGGCTGGTTACGCTGGGTAGGGGGGACCTCACGCCATTTTTTTTTTGGATTTTTAAGGGTTTTAACCCTTAAAAATCCAAAAAAAAAATGGGGTCCCCCTCCCTTCGAGGGGGGACCCTATGTCATTTTTTTTTTTAAATTAACCCTTTCTTACCTGTAACCCAGTAGGTATAAAAGGCTTCCAGCAGCAGCAGGAGAGCAGAAGCCTAAGTGATCAGCGTGGGACACATGGATGGATCGGAGGTAAGTATTAAAAAAAAATATTAAAAAACATTTATTTTTTTTTAATAAAAATATTTTTAAATAAGTGTCTCTGTGTGTTTTTTTTTACTTTTAACCCTTTGTGAACTGGTAAGGGGTCCATGTGACCCCTTATACCAGTTCACAGGGCTCGGGGGTCTGGCAAGTCACCTGCGCTAGCGGGTGGCTTGCCATTAACCCCTGGCCCCCCAAATTACCTGCCTCCCCAAAGCCCAGGGGGGGGCAGAAGAGCCGTGGCCCTAGGCTATGACGGCTTGTAGCCGCAGGGCCAGGGGCCACTAAAGCTGGCCCCTGGCCCTGCGGCTACAAGCCGCCATAGCCTAGGGCCACAGGCTGGTTACGCTGGGTAGGGGGGACCTCACGCCATTTTTTTTTGGGATTTTTAAGGGTTTTAACCCTTAAAAATCCAAAAAAAAATGGGGTCCCCCTCCCTTCGAGGGGGGACCCTATGTCATTTTTTTTTTTAATTAACCCTTTCTTACCTGTAACCCAGTAGGTATAAAAAGGCTTCCAGCAGCAGCAGGAGAGCAGAAGCCTAAGTGATCAGCGTGGGACACATGGATGGATCGGAGGTAAGTATTAAAAAAAAAATATTAAAAAACATTTATTTTTTTTTAATAAAAATATTTTTAAATAAGTGTGTCTGTGTGTTTTTTTTTACTTTTAACCCTTTGTGAACTGGTAAGGGGTCCATGTGACCCCTTATACCAGTTCACAGGGCTCGGGGGTCTGGCAAGTCACCTGCGCTAGCGGGTGGCTTGCCATTAACCCAGAGACCCCCCATTACCTGCCTCCCAAAAAAACCTTAAAATTCCCCCAAGAAATGGTGGACCCCCCCCCCCCCCCCCGTGAAGGGGGACCCCACACCAATTTTTTTTTATTTAACCCTTTATTATGTGGATAGTAGTTGTATTTTATTTGTAAATGTTATAAAGTGCTCTTTTCAGTTTATGGGATCACCTGGACAGGAACGGGGGGCTACCGATGCATATGTGGTATCATTGTAATCGGGAGAAATGGGGCTTTCACATGCAATATGGTTTTCTTTAATAAAATAAATGTTTTTGTTTAAAATAAAGGAGACAATTTAAAAAATATATATTTTTTTATTTTTTAATTTTTTAATTTTTTAAAAAATATTTAAAAAAGTAGAAAAAATACAAACAAGACATTTCATGTTAAAGCCTAAACTCTGCCACAAAAAGAAAATATGCAATTTTCTTGGAAATTCCTGCAAAAATCACAGTTAAACATCACGCAAAATGGTGAAAAATATCCTGTCAGGAGAGGGTGACAAAATCTCAAGTAGACTGGCAGTCAAAAGGTTACAGGTACCTATGCATGTTGGGTATTGTTCTGCTCGGGGGACCTTGCGCTTTCAGATTTAGCTTGTTTTTTCTTATTTGCATATTGATATTTTAAGAAAAGGTGTTTTTTATTCTGCTTTTTTATACATTTTTTTGTAAAACCCTGTGCAACCTAAGAATTCTTCGAGATATTACTTCCAGAAAGATGAGCCCACTACAACAAGCTGGGTACGCTTAGAAAGCTTAACATGTGTACTTTCAGGGAATATATGGTTTATGGGGGATATTCCAAATGTAAAGGGTTGTTTTGGTAGAAAAAGCACAAGGTGCGCACTTTGTCTGCAGAGCTAAAAATCTGAAGTAAAACTACCGCTATGCGCATGCTTTACTTTGGTGTGTTTGGCAACTCTTTCCTTGACAGAACCTATGCATGTTGGGTATCGTTCTGTTCAGGGGATGTTGCTTTTTCAGATTTTCTGTTTTTTTCTGGTTTGCATATAGGTTTTTTTTAGGAAAATGTGGTTTTGATTCTGCTTTTTTATTCATTTTTAGGGAAACCCTGTGCAACCTAAGAATTCTTCGAGATATTGCTTCCAGAAAGATGAGCCCACTACAACAAGCTGGGTACGCTTAGAAAGCTTAACATGTGTACTTTCAGGGAATATATAGTTTATGGGGGATATTCCAAATGTAAAGGGTTGTTTTGGTAGAAAAAGCACAAGGTGCGCACTTTGTCTGCAGAGCTGAAAATCTGAAGTAAAACTACCGCTATGCGCATGCTTTACTTTGGGGTGTTTGGCAACTCTTTCCTTGACAGAACCTATGCATGTTGGGTATCGTTCTGTTCAGGGGATGTTGCTTTTTCAGATTTTCTGTTTTTTTCTGGTTTGCATATAGATTTTTTTAGGAAAATGTGGTTTTGATTCTGCTTTTTTATTCATTTTTAGGGAAACCCTGTGCAACCTAAGAATTCTTCGAGATATTACTTCCAGAAAGATGAGCCCACTACAACAAGCTGGGTATGCTTAGAAAGCTTAACATGTGTACTTTCAGGGAATATATGGTTTATGGGGGATATTCCAAATGTAAAGGGTTGTTTTGGTAGAAAAAGCACAAGGTGCGCACTTTGTCTGCAGAGCTGAAAATCTGAAGTAAAACTACCGCTATGCGCATGCTTTACTTTGGGGTGTTTGGCAACTCTTTCCTTGACAGAACCTATGCATGTTGGGTATCGTTCTGTTCAGGGGATGTTGCTTTTTCAGATTTTCTGTTTTTTTCTGGTTTGCATATAGGTTTTTTTAGGAAAATGTGGCTTTGATTCTGCTTTTTTATCCTTTTTTTAGGGAAACTCTTTGCAACCAAAGAATCCACTGAGGGATTACGTTCAGAAAACTATGGCCACATCAACAAGCCTGGTACGCCTAGAAAGCCTGAGGTGTGTACTTCCAGAGAATATATAGTTTGTTGGGGGTATTTCAAATGTAAAGGGTTGTTTTTCTTGAAAAACTGCAAGGTGCGCATATTGCATAGCATAGTTGTATTTTATCTGAAAATCCCCTAAAGCGTTGTTTCAATTTGGGGGAGTCTCCTGGGCAGGAAAGGGTGTCTACCTATACATATGTGGTACCGCTGTAACCGGGAGAAATTGGGGTTTCACACGCAATAAGATTTTATTGACAAACTTACATTTTTTATTACAAAAAAACACTACAAATTGTAAAAAATAGTTTTTTTTTTATTTTTTTGCACAATTTTCACCCAAAAATATTGAGAATACACTTAGAAAATGACAAACAAGACATTTCATGTTAAAGCCCAGGCTCCGCTGAAAAAAACAATATATCACTTTCCTGGGAAATCCCTGGAAATCCCTTCAAAAATCACAGTTGAACATGGGGAGCGCAAAATAGGGCAAAATAATCTGGCAACAAAGGGTGACAAAATCTCAAGGTAGACTGGCAGTGAAAGGGTTAAACATGATCCCAGTTTTGTATACATAATGTAAATGCTTGTAAGCTGACTTTTTAGAAACGTGTAGACCCAATGACAGAATACAGGGCTGGCTTGGCCCCACTGCCCGTCATATATGACCTTTTTCCGACGGTCCCCTGGCTTTTGTAAAACCTTTATATATGTTCTGTGTTTTTTTTTTTTTAGGAAAGTAGAATTAAAAGACCAGACAAAGCCCACTCCTCTCATTTTGGACGATCAAGGTCGAACTGTAGACGCCACAGGAAAAGAGATCGAGCTCACCCATCGAATGCCCACGTTAAAAGCCAACATCCGAGCTGTGAAGAGGGAACAGTTTAAACTGCAGCTGAAAGAGAAACCTTCAGAAGACCTGGAGGCCAACACTTTCTTTGACCCTCGCGTCCCCTACGTGGCGGCACAGAGGCCGAAACGCTCGTTCAAGTTTCACGAAAGGGGGAGGTTTGAGAAAATTGCTCAAAGGCTACGGACAAAGGTGCCGCTTTTATTACTATTTTGAATAAATTCGCTTTTGCTTTAGGCTTGTTGGTCTGCACCATTTTTAAAGTGCAGATCTCTTTCAGCAAGGGAGCTTTGAACTCTCTGGTCAGTTCCAGTGTCATGTATCCTAGACTTGAAAACCTCTTTATAAACTGACTATTGTAAACGAGCAATGCTTTAATCCCTTTTAGATAATTGTGGTGATCAGATTAATTGCTTGTACTTATTACGGGAACCTGTTTGAGCAGTCATGTGAATACACAATGTTGTGGTCATTAGACTATCGGATCTGCTGCTGGTTGCTCTGTGCTGCTTTATAGATTACACTTTTGTCTGCTTTATACAGGCTCAGCTAGAGAAACTTCAAGCTGAGATCTCACAAGCTGCCAAGAAAACCGGTATCCAGGCTTCCACCAGATTAGCCCTTATCGCACCGAAAAAAGAGGTGAAGGAAGGAGAGGTTCCGGATTTGGAGTGGTGGGACTCCTTCATTCTTCCCAATGGCTCTGACTTGTAAGTGCTTGAAGCAACTTTAACTGAGAAATCTGAGAGTGTGATAGTGTTATTGTAATTGGGAACACTAAAAGCAGATCCATAAAAGGTGCCGCACACGCAAACCGTATAAATTGATTGCTTATTGATTAAAAGATAGCTGATCAATCACCAGAAACAGATTAAAAAAACACAACATAAGGCAAAAAGATGGTGGGAATGACAATGGGCTAAATAAATTGGTATATAGAAGATGAATCAATGGGCTTCTAATACTAGATAAAAATACAATTCTGTGAAACTCACCTGTAGAATTGTTTTTGTATCCGTCCAGGCCGTCCCGATATCTTCACGATTGGGTGTTCGCCCCTAGGGGGCGCTTGACTGCAAGATCAAAGATGTAGCTCCTCCCGGCCCCCTATAAAGGCAGCTGCCCCTCTATCATTCCCCAGTGGTTAAAAAGCAGTACTCGATAAAAGAGGGCAGGCCGGGAGGCCTAAGAAAATAAGAAACCATGTTACCTCACATAGCTTCAGCTTGGACTCTCTCTAATGCAAAAAAACTAGAAGAACTAGAGTCCTATGAACAAAAATGGTTGATAACCATAACAGGAACATAATGAACACAAGGGCAGGGTGGGACGGCCTGGACTGGATGGATACAAAAACAATTCTACAGGTGAGTTTCACAGAATTGTATTTTTTCTTTTCCATCCAGTCCAGGCCGTCCCGATATTCACGATTGGGACATCCAAAAGCAGTGTCCAAATGGGCGGGATCCCCAGTGCAGAGCAGCATGTACCGGTAGTTCATTTCACTACCGCCTGAAGCACCTTTCGGCCCAAAACAGCGTCAGCTGAGGCCCTGACATCCACCTTGTAAAACTTTGTAAAAGTATGAACAGAAGGCCAAGTTGCGGCCTTATAAACCTGTTCCACCGATGCCTGAGGCTGAAAAGCCCAAGAGGCACCAATAGCTCTGGTAGAATGAGCTGTTATCCGAAAAGGGGGTGAGAGTCAACATAGGCAATGCAGCATCACTCAATGGCTCGGAGGACCCTGGAGAGCAGATGGTACCAAATTCAAGTCCCACACCAGTAATTCTGACTTACGCGGTGGCCGGACATGGGTAACTCCCTGGAAAAAAGTCTTGATCAACCTATGGTTGGCAATGGATCTCTGGAAAAAGATGGCTAAAGCCAAGACCTGACTCTTGAGGGTGCTCAGCTGGAGACCTAAGTCTAGACCGTGTTGTAAAAACTCCAGAATCCTAGAAATAGAAGTTTTTCGGCGAGGAAGGCTCTGGGCCTCGCACCATGTGATATAGGCACGCCAAACTCTGTAGTATATCATGGAAGAAGATTTCTTCCGTGCCTGAATCATTGTATGAACAACCGTAGCCGATAACCCTTTCGCCAGGATTGAGGTTTCAATAGCCAGGCCGTCAAAGCCAGCTTCCGTAAATTGGGGTGCCGCAGCGACCCCTGTTTGAGAAGCCCTGGGTCGTCGGGCATGTCTTAGTAATCTATTGACATCTGAGCTATGACTGCAAACCAACTCCTTCTCGGCCAGCGAGGAGTCACCAGGATGGCTGGTACCTGGGCTATCTTGCGCAGCACTCTGCCCAGGAGCAGAAACGGAGGGAATGCATACAGAAATTTGAACTCCATCCAAGGGATTGCCAGAGCGTCTGTTGCTATGGCCAGACGATCCCTTGAGAGAGAGATGAACCTTGGAAGCTTGTGATTGAAACAGGTCCACGTCTGGTTGACCCCAGCGGAGGCACAGAGTCTGAAAAGTCTCGCTGCTGAGGGACCATTCCTCCGGGCGCAAAGAACTCCTGCTCAGGGAGTCTGCCTCCTGGTTTTCCACCCCAGGGATGTAGACCGCCGAGATGCAGGGAACATTCTCCTCTGCCCAAGTCAGAATCCGGCTTGCCTCCTTGAGGGATCTCTTGCTCCGAGTCCCGCCCTGGTGGTTGATGTAGGTCACAGGTCACAGCTGTCTGAGCGAACCTGGATCGCACGGCCTCTTAACCCTTAAAAGTGCCAGCCTACCTGCAGCTTTTGTCACCCTCTGTTGCCAGACCATGTTTCACTATTTTGCGCTACACATGTTCAACTGTGATTTTTGAAAGGATTTCCCAGGCCAACAGAGTCTGGCCTTCAACATGAAATGTCTTGTTTGGCCTTTTATTTAGTGTATTCTCAATACTTTTTGGTGAAATATGTGCAAAAAAATAAAAAAAATCTATTTTTTGCAATTTGTAGTGTTTTTTTTGTAATAAAAACAGTTGAACATGTGTTTTTTCAATAAAATTTTATTGCATGCAAAACCCAATATTCTAAGTATGTCACACACCCCACTTCAGACTTAATAATTACACTAGGGTTAACGCACCTCTAGGTGGCAGCATTGCAGAGAACTTCTCCAAAAAATTTCAACAGGCCCCTCCCGGTCTATACATACCTGGTACCTCCCAAGAACCTCCCAGTGTTGTTCTCTGCAAGGTGGCGACAAGACAGAAGAAAGAAGTCTCCTGCTTGCAGGTAGCCGGGGTGCCCCCCCCCCCCCCCCCCCCCCCCCGTGGTCTATTTCTGCCCGGCTTTGTTTGAATGTGTTCTATGTAATGGCAGCCTCCCAGCTTTGGCTGTAGGCCGGGCAATAAGGTAGCCGGCACCATTGGTGCCTAGGAGATTAGCTCCTCCGCTCGACCCTTCATTGCGGGGCATAGCGGGATTCCCGGAGTGGTGATCCGGATGTGGGATGCCCCTTTTTTTTATAGGAGTTAGTGGTCAGGTTTGTCCTTGCCCTGGGGTGTTGTGTCTCTTCCGGGGTGTGGGACGCGCTGGGGACAGTGTCATGCTTTTACTATGCACATGCTGTGTGAGTGTGCTGCTGCGCTTTCCCTTTGTGATTTTACTTTGTGATTTTACTTTGTGATTTTACTTTGTGATTTTACTTTGTGATTTTACTTGTGATTTCACTGTCTGTTCTCCGTTTTTTCTTTTTCCCATGGCTGTGTGTGTGTTTCTCCCCTCAGGAGCCGGGGGGGGGCGGGGCCTCGCGGCGTGCTGCGCCGCGGTCCCGCTGGTGGCTGGGCGCCGTATTCGGCGCCTGCAGCCTGCTTGCCCGGCTGCTCAGGGGGGACATTTGATCAGTGTGTGGGTCTGTGTTACTCCGGCGCTGTACTCCGGGAGCCGGCGGGTGGCGCCGCCGGCCCCGTGATCGAGGTCTGATTGCGGTCCCCGCAGGCAGACGCTGACGCTGCCTGGGGGCGGGGTCGCGGGCCGCGCACGGATTGGACGGCCGGAGGGGCGGGGCCTTCTCGGCTCCCGCGCTCCCGGAGCTTCTCTCTTCCTCCGTCCTCGGTGTGCTGGCCGCCATCTTCTGCTGGCTGCGCGGTTCCTCTTCTCTCCAGGTAGGCTGTTCTTAGGCTATGTCAATGACCCCTCCGATCCTTCCTTCTCCCTTGCCTCCCTCCTCGCCCCGGCGCAGCTTGATGGTGCTGGTTGGCATTAACCATTTCCGTTGCTCTGGTTAATGAGGGGGGGGGGGGTGGTGTAAGGGGGGTTTTGTATATTATGCGGTGTTTTTTGGCATGGTGCTGATTGACGCCTGTCTCTATCTCCCTTTGTGTTTTTCAGATCCTGGGATCTCGTCTGGCAGGGCTCTCCCGGTCATATATACCTGGCTCGTGGGGGGTGTTTTTTGTCCTTGCAATATATTTATATATATATATACACTTATTTGTATTTTTATAAGGGTCTTATGCTATTCCCCTGGGTCAGGATCTTGTGACTGTCCTTAGACAAGTGTTAGGTTATTAAGGGGCATCCCGGGTCGCGTACCGCATAAATCCCTGGGTTCTGCAAATACCATAATTTCACCACATGGAGGTTGCCACAGATACGGGAATGGTTCTTCGGGACAATCCAAGGTGTGCGGGGGTTGTGGGGCTCCGCTCCAGGGAGATGATGTCATTTTGTGTATCCCTTGTGCACAGCAGAACATTGCACGGCAGTCCAGTACTCCGGTGCCTAGCGCTTCTTCGGCCGCACCATCTCCCTCTCCCCCTCGCTTATTCCGGACCCCGTGTGACGTTGTCCTGGGCGGGGATTCGCAGGCTGAGGTATGTGCCCGTTTGACCAGCCTTGAGAAGCGGTTTTCTGCTATAGCCGCTCAGAAGGCTTCAGCTAAGCGGAAGCATCTGTCTCCGCCTCCGCCGGATTCAGATGAGGAAGTTGTGGGAGATCTGGATTGGTCGGATCGTCCCCGTGAAGAAGGTGAGCTCATTGAGGATGACGATTCTGATGTTCAGCAGTTGCTGGGTTCTGAGGGAGATCAGGATGATGGCCTCCCTCTCGATTCCTCTACCATTTTGAGCCAGATGTTTGAGGTTTTGGATTTGGAGCCTCCGGTGGTTGCTCCCAGGCCCAAGGGTCAGCTTTTTGGGGTGTCCAAGCAGCGTCTGGAATTTCCCAGCCAACAGCATTTTGAAGAAATTGTCTTCAAGCAATGGGAGCAACCTACACGTCTTGTTGGTGTGCCGTCTAGCTGGGATAGGAAGTATCCTTTTCCGGCGGAATTGATGAAGCGTTGGTCTGTCCCCCCTGAGGTAGATACTCCGGTCTTGGGACTGTCCAACACGGCGGTCGTGCATTCCCCTGACACGACTTCGCTCAGGGACGGTGAGGATCGCCGGGTTGATCAGCTTGCCCGTCATGGTTTTGTATGTGCGGGTTCGGTGTTAAGGCCTGTCTGTGCTTCGGCTCTTTTGACTTTTGCTGTCAGGTCTATTGTCAGGGACTTGGGGGTGGATCTCGAGCCCACCAGTGATGAGTCCCTTGGGCTTAAGCGCTGTAATGCTTTTTTGTCCTTTATCCTGGCCGCTCAGGAGGATGCCATGCTGATGTGTGGCAGGGCTACTGCCTTGCTGGTAGCTATCCGGCGCTGTGTGTGGTTGAGACAGTGGACGGCCGATTTTAATTCTAAAAGATCGCTCACGGCTCTGCCCTTTCATGGGTTTGAGGCTTTTTGGTGAGAGGCTGGACTCTGTTGCCAAGGGAGGTAAGTTACCTCAGCGCAAGAAATTTCGCCGTTCCTTTCGGGGGATGGTCTCGTTCAATCCGTCCTTTCGGGGAGTTGGCGCCGGTAGAGGTGCGGGCTCCTCGGCCCCCAGGGGCGGCAGTTGGAATAGGGGCAGAGGCCGTGGCCGTCCCACCCGCGTCTGGGGTGCCAAGCCCAAGCCGGCTGCCAAGCCCATCCAGCAATGAGGGGGCGCCCTCACCCGTTCGGGTGGGGGGACGGTTGCAACTTTTCTCCCGGGTGTGGGACCAGGAGGTCCCGGACAGATGGATCCGGGAGGTGGTTTCGGCCGGTTACAAGTTGGAGTTCGAGTCCCTTCCTCCTCCAAGGTTCTTCAGGTCTCGGGTGTCTTTGGATCCTTTGGCCGCGCAGGGGCTCCTGGCGGCAGTAAGGAATCTTCTGGATTTGGCCGTCATTTGCCCGGTTCCTCCTTCAGAGGTGGGGCGCGGGTTTTATTCCAATCTTTTCACGGTCCCCAAAAAGGACGGGTCCTTCCGTCCTATTCTGGATTTGAAGTTTCTCAACAGGTTTATTCGTCCTCGGAAGTTTCGCATGGAGACCCTGCGGTCGGCGATCGGTTCGCTTCGGCAGGGGGACTTTATGACGTCCATAGACATCAAGGATGCGTACCTGCACGTGCCGATTTTTCCTGCTCATCAGCGGTTCCTCCGTTTCGTGGTGGGGGATCTGCATTTTCAGTTTGTGGCTCTTCCATTCGGTCTCACCTCTGCTCCGAGAGTGTTCACCAAGGTGTTGGCGGGGGTGATGGCCCTGCTCAGAGCTCAGGGGATTCGCATTGTGCCTTACCTGGACGATCTTCTCATCATGGCTCCTTCCTTCAGTCAAGCAGAAGGGGACACCAGCACGGTGGTGTCCATGTTGGAGAGGTTCGGCTGGGTGATCAATTGCCCCAAGTCCTCGCTGGTTCCGGCCAGGGTGGTGACCTTTCTGGGGATGTCGCTGGACTCCTGCCAGCACAGAGTGTTTCTTCCTCAGGCCAAGGTTCTGATGATTCAGGAATTGGCCCGGCTGCTCCTCTCCCATCCTCATCCGTCCATTCGTCTGGGGATGAGACTGGTGGGGTTGATGGTGGCCTCGTTCGAGGCAGTTCCCTTTGCTCAGTTTCATACGAGGACTCTTCAACTTCATCTTTTGGCGTCTTGGAACCGGTGTCCGGGGTCGTTGGATCGGTCCTTCCGGTTGTCCCCTCGGGTTCGGCAGTCCCTTCTGTGGTGGTTGGTCTCGGACAATCTTAAGGGCAGGTCGTTTCTGACTCCACTGTGGGAAACTGTCACCACGGATGCCAGTCTGTCAGGCTGGGGAGGTTATTGGAAGGATCTTCGGTTTCAGGGGCAGTGGGACCCTCAGGAGGCTCACTTGCCCATCAATGTTCTGGAATTGCGAGCCATCAGGTTGGTTCTGTCTCACTTGACGCATCATTTACAAGGTCTGCCGGTTCAGGTTCGCTCAGACAATCAGACGGCGGTTGCTTACATCAATCACCAAGGGGGGACTCGCAGTCTGGGTGCCCACAGGGAAGTGTCTCTGATTTTGGTCTGGGCGGAGACTCATGTCCCTTGCATCTCGGCAGTTTACATTCCGGGTGTGGAAAACACAGAGGCGGATTTTCTGAGCCGGTGTGCGTCCCGTCGGGGGGAGTGGTCTCTCCATCCCCAGGTGTTTCGGTCACTTTGTCTCCGGTGGGGGACGCCGGAGGTGGATCTGTTTGCCTCTCGTCACAATCACAAGCTTCCGTCCTTTGTGTCCCTGTCCCGGGACCCTCTGGCTCTGGCGGTGGATGCCATGTCCCTGAGCTGGAGGGACCTGGGGTTTCTTTATCTGTTTCCTCCGATTCCCATGCTAGGCAGGGTTCTGCGAAAGTTGGTTCTGGAAGGAGTTCCCGCCATTCTTGTGGCTCCAAGGTGGCCAAGGCGGGTGTGGTTCGCGGACATCGTCCGTCTGGCCGTAGATCAGTTCGATCTGCCTCTTCGGCCAGATCTTCTCACTCAGGGTCATCTGTTACCCCAGTTTACAAACGCTGGCTTTGTCGGCTTGGCTGCTGAAACCTCCATCTTAAAGGAGGAGGGTCTTTCGGATGCGGTCATTCAGACTCTTATTAGTGCTAGGAAGAGATCTTCTTCTTCCATCTATTACAGGTATTGGAGATCTTATATTGATTGGTGTGAGGCTAGGTCTTTGCCCTGCCGGGTCTTTTCTGTGTCTAGGATTTTGGAGTTCCTTCAGGCGGGTCTGGACTCTGGTCTTCAGTTGAGTACCTTGAAGGGGCAGGTTTCTGCTTTTTCAATTTTTTTCCAGAAATCTTTTGCTAGTCATTCCTTGGTCAAGACTTTTTTCCAGGGGGTCTCGCATGTGCGGCCTCCTAGGAAGCCTTTGCTCCCAGTGTGGGATTTGAATTTGGTTCTTTCTGCTCTTAAGGCTCCTCCCTTTGAGCCTTTGCGGGATGTTGCTTTGTCCATTCTTACTCAGAAGGTTGCCTTTCTGGTGGCCATTACTTCGGTTCGGCGTGTTTCAGAGCTGGCTGCTGTGTCTATTCAGGCTCCTTATTTTGAGGATCATCAGGACAAAGTGGTTTTTCGTTACAAGTCAGATTTTCTCCCTAAAGTGGTTTCTGCTTTTCATCTTAACCAGGACATTGTTCTCCCTTCTTTGTGTCCTAAGCCTAAGAATGTCAAGGAGAGTGCTTTGCACTGCTTGGATGTGGTACGTTGTGTCAGGTACTATCTACGTGCTACGTCTTCTTTTCGTAAGACTGATGCCTTTTTCGTTGTGCCATGTGGGCCTAGGAAGGGTTTGGCTCCGGCCAAGTCCTCCATTAGTAAATGGATTCGTCAGGCCATTGTTGGTGCTTATTCGGCCAAGGGGAAGGATCCTCCTTTCCGAGTTACTGCTCATTCTACTCGTGCGGTTGGTGCGTCCTGGGCTTTTCAGCACCAGGCTTCTGTTGAACAAGTGTGTAAGGCTGCAACTTGGTCTTCTGTTCATACCTTTTCTAAGTTCTATAAGGTTGATGTGCGGGCTTCAGCGGATGCTGTTTTTGGCCGCAAGGTTTTGCAGGCTGCAGTGGTTTGAATTTTTTCTGCGTTATTGCCTGTTAGGATACCCACCCTTTTCTGGACACTGCTGTTGGATGTCCCTAGTGTAATTATTAATGTTTGAAGTGGGGTGTGTGACATACTTAGAATAATACCATTTTGTGAATACTCACCTGTAAAATGGGTATTATAAGTATGTCACACACCCCACTTCACCCGCCCTTTTTGGTATCCTGGCTCTCTATTTGGTGAAGTTTGGTTCTTTACGTTGAGGGTTAAATTGTTTGGTTCTGGTACCTTGTCTTACTGCTGTTCTAATACTGGGAGGTGCTTGGGAGGTACCAGGTATGTATAGACCGGGAGGGGCCTGTTGAAGTTTTTTGGAGAAGTTCTCTGCAATGCTGCCACCTAGAGGTGCGTTAACCCTAGTGTAATTATTAAGTCTGAAGTGGGGTGTGTGACATACTTATAATACCCATTTTACAGGTGAGTATTCACAAAATGGTATTTTCTCCCGTCACAGCGGTACCACATATGTATTGATAGACACCCTTTCCAGCCCAGGAGACTCCCCCAAACTGAAACAGAGCTTTAGGAGATTTTCAGATAAAATACAACTGCGCTATGCGCACCTTGCAGTTTTTCCAGAAAAACAACCCTTTACATTTGAAATACCCCCTACAAACTATATATTCTCTGGAAGTACACACCTCAAGCTTTCTAGGTGTACCAGGCTTGTTTGTGGGCTTAGTTTTCTGGAAATAATCCCTCAATGTATTCTTTGGTTGCACAAAGTTTCCCTAAAAAAGAATAAAAAGGAAGAATCAAACCACATTTTTCTTAAAAAAAAAAAAAAAAAAAAAAAACAAAAAACTATATGCAAACAAGAAAAAACAAGTAAAATCTCAAAAAGCAACATTCCCCTGAACAGAACGATACCCAAAATGCATAGGTACTGTCAAGGAAAGAGTTGGCAAACACCACAAAGTAAAGCGTGCGCATAACAGTAATTTTACTTGAAAATTTCAGCTCTGCAGAAGTGCGCACCTTGCAATTTTTCAACCAAAACAACCCTTTACATTTGGAATATCCCCCATAAACCATATATTCCCTGAAAGTACACGTTAAAGCTTTTCTTACCCAGTACCCAGCTTGTTTTAGTAGGCTCACCTTTCTGGAAGTAATCCCTTGAAGAATTCTTAGGTTGCACAGGGTTTCCCTAAAAAAAAAAAAAAAATGAATAACAAAACTGAATAAATAACATGTTTTCCTAAAATATAAATATGCAAACAAGAAAAAACAAGCTAAATCTGGAAGCGCAAGGTCCGCCGAGCAGAACAATACCCAACATGCATAGGTACTATTAACCCTTTTAATTGCCAGCCTACTTGAAGTTTTGTCACCCTCTGTTGACAGGTCATTTTTCCCCATTTTGCACCATGTTTAACCGTGATTTTTGCCGGAATTTTCAGGAAAATATATATATATATCTTTTTGCAGCAGAGTTTAGGCTTTAACATGAAATGTCTTGTTTGTAATTTTTTTACTGTTTTTCTAAATATTTTTCTGTAAAAAAAAAAACAAAATAAAATATTTTTTAGACAATTGTCCCCTTTATTTAAATAAAACATTTGTTTTATTAATGAAAACCATATTGCATGTGAGCCCCATTTCTCCTGATTAAAACGGTACCACATGTAATGGTAGCACCCCCATTCTTGCCCAGGAGACCCCCCAAACTGAAAAGAGCACTTTATAACATTTACAAATAAAATACTACTATCCACACTATAAACATAAGGGGCTAATTAAAAAAAATAACATATGGTCCCCCCTCTTGGGGGGGGGGGGGGCATTTTTTGGGAATTTTAAGGGTTAAAAATCCCCCCAAAAATGACATGGGGTTCCCCTTACCCATCATAACCAGCCTGGGACCAGCTATGGGGGCTTGTAGGAACAGGGCGAAGGGGCCAGTTTTGGTGGCCTCCTGCCCTGCCGGCTACAAGCTCCGTGGGCAGGTAATTGGGGGTGCCGGGGGTTAATGGCAAGTCACCCGCTAGCCGCAGGTGACTTGCCAGCCCCCAGCCTTGTGAACTGATATAGGGGTCTCATGGACACCTTACCAGTTCACAAGGGGTTAAAAACAAAACACACCACACAAAAAAACAGTTTTTTTTCTTTACTCACCTGATTGTCAGCTCCTGTGTCGATCAGCTGTCAGATGCCCTAGTGACCGCTGGCCAGAGGAGGGGGGGGGGGGCAGGGGATCAGAGCATCCCCTGCCCCTCCACTGCTCTGCCCAGCAATCACCAGGGCATCTGACAGCTGAGCATAGGAGAGCCGGGAGTGGTGTCATAAGCCCCACCCCCAAGGGGGCGGTGCTAGCCGTCAAGATGGAGGCGCCCATCGGAAGGCAGGGGAAGAGGGCATTTTGAGCCCTCTCCTGAAGACTAAGCAGCCTGGGGGGGGGGGGGGGGCGATCGGAGGCCCCCTCCCAGTGAAGAGGAGACCCGGCGGGAGGCAGCGTGGCTGCAGGTAAGTAAATGTCATTTTTAATATTTTTTTTTTTACAGTTAGCAGCTGCTGCTGCCGAAGCGGGGGGGGGGGGGGCTATTCCGGGGACTCTCCAGGAGCCATCCGAGCTCCCACGGGGGTGTTACGTGCTTGGCACTTAATGGGTTAAATAGGGAGTCAAGCGTAGAAGAACCAACCGGATTGCTCTCAGCTCCAAGATTTATAGGTAACCAGATCTCCTGCGGACCCCACTGACCCTGGATCTTCTGGGTCTGCCAAACGCCTCCCCAGCCTGTCAGACTGGCATCCGTGGTAACTATCTCCCAGTGGGGGGTCAGGACCCTTCAGGTCCAAGATCGGCTGTAGCGTTCCGTCCTTTTTGGGAACCGTGAACAGGTTGGAGTAGAATCCCCGACCCTGTTCCTGCCAGGGTACAGGGCAAATCACACCTATCCGCAGGAGGTGTTGCACTGCCGTTCTCAAAGCCTGAGCTTTTAGCGGGTTTTAGGATATCCTTGAATGGAGGAATTTTGTGGGTGGCCAGGCTGCTAGCTCTATCTTGTAAACGGAGGACACCACCTCCTGAATCCACCAATCCAAGACGTGACGCCTCCAGATCTGTGCAACAGCAGAAGCCGTCCCCCCACCCATATGGGTGAGGGCGCCCCCTCATGCCCGAGTAGGCTTCGCTGGGGGTTTGGGCTTGGCTCCCCAGGAGGAGTTGGGACGGCTGCGGGACCTACCTCTGCCCCAGGTATCTCTGCGGCCACCTGGAAATGAAGATCCTCTTCCTCCTCAAAAGGACTGATAAGAAGAGGGGTTCCCAAAGGACCGAGCAGGCTTTCTTCTCTGAGGGAGCGCTTACCATCCTTGACCAAGAGGTCCAGGCGCTCCCCAAACAGCCGGCTTCCCACAAAAGGAAGACTCGTGAGGGACTTGGCAGCCACATCAGCCGTCCACTGCTTCAGCCAGAGCGAACAGCGTAAAACAAGCATGGCCGAAATTCTGGTGCAAAGCCTGACCACATCATCCATGGCAGTAACAACAAAGCTAATGAAATCCAAACAGGCCTTGAGTTTCTTATACTCCGCCCGCTTGTGAGCCTTAGCCCTAGCCACAAGGTGTCTTACCTTTCTCCTGTTGGTTAGTGAAACGATTGCCGTGGCACACGCAGGCCTAAAGATGGCACCAGCAAAGGTGAAAGCATGGCAGACCAGTTGATCCATGCGCTTGTCTGCCGGGTCACGTAATGAAGCATTGTCAGGTGACGGCATGACAGTGGTATTGGACAAGCCTGAAATGTGAGGGTCCACCTGGGGTGGGTGACACCATAACCGAACCAAATCTGCAGGAAAAGGGTACCGCCTATCCAGACCCTTAGGGGCCGACGGTAATTTGTTGGGCCTTTCCCGTTCCTTAAGGATTGTTAGAAAAATGAGGCTGCTCAGGGAAGACTCGTCTTTGCCTCTCAGGCCGAGATAAATCACCCTGCTTCCTCTTAGCCGCTCTGTGTAGGGTATCAAACAAGGAAGAGGGTAAACTCTCCGTATCATCCGGGAGGCAAAAATCCTCGTCCGAGGAGGAACCAGAGAAGCTGTCGCCAGCGGAAACTCCACCGTTGAAAGTGAATCATCTGGCAACTCACCTTCCTCCGCAGATCCTAAGAAATCATAAAAATCATCATCCGAGTAAATCAGCTCCAGATGCCGCTTCTTACTCGAGTCCTTCTTAGGGGCTGTAGTCAAGATCTGCTTCTCGAGACTAGCCAGCCTTTGCGCAAAGTCAGTATGAGACCCCTTGCTGGCTCCCCCTTCACTAGGGGCCGACTGCAGCAGCGGAGGGTCCGGAGAGGCGGATGTTAATGCATGGTCCAAAGCAATACCTCTGACTCAAGTGGGACAAATAGTGCTGAATCGGCCCAGAGGATTCCTTCTGCACAAGGGGCAGAGCCTGTCCTGGCCAAATGGGGCCCCCGGCTCACTATCCCCTGATGCCTCCAGTATGGTGATTATGAATAGTAATATTCAATAAGGCTACTAGACGCTAACGGCCTAAGCCTAATAACCGATCCCTCTAATTAATAATGGGGACCGGGAGTAACAACCAAGCCAATGAAATCCAAACAGGCCTTGAGTTCCTTATACTCCGCCCGCTTGCGTGCCTTAGCCATAGCCACAAGGTGTCTTACCTTTCTCCTGAAAGCATGGCAGACCAGTCGATCCATGCGCTTGTCTGCCGGGTCACGTAATGAAGCATTGTCAGGTGACTGCATAACAGTGGTATTGGACAAGCCTGAAACGTGAGGGTCGACCTCGGGAGGGTGGTACCATAACCAAACCAATTCAGCAGGAAAAGGGTACCGCCTATCCAGGTCCTTAGGGGCCGACGGTAATTTGTTGGGCCTTTCCCATTCCTTAAGGATTATGTTAGAAAAATGAGGCTGCTCAGGCAAGACCCGTCTTTGCCTCTCAGGCCGAGATAAATCACCCTGCTTCCTCTTAGCCGCTCTGTGTAGGGTATCGAACACGGAAGAGAGTAAACTCTCCGTATCATCCGGGAGGCTAGAATCCTCGTCCGAGGAGGAACCAGATAAGCTGTTACCAGCGGAAAACTCCACCGTTGAAAGTGAATCATCTGGCAACTCGCCTTCCTCCGCAGAGCCCAAGAAATCATAAAAATCATCATCCGAGTAAATCGGCTCCAGATGCCGCTTCTTACTCGAGGCCTTCTTAGGGGCTGTAGTTGAGATCTGCTTCTCGAGACTAGCCAGCCTGTGCGCAAAGTCTGTATGAGACCCCTTGCTGGCTCCCCCTTCACTAGGGGCCGACTGCAGCAGCGGAGGGTCCGGAGAGGCGGATGTTAATGCATGGTCCAAAGCAATACCTCTGACTCAAGTGGGACAAATAGTGCTGAATTGGCCCAGAGGATTCCTTCTGCACAAGGGGCAGAGCCTGTCCTGGCCAAATGGGGCCCCTGGCTCACTATCCCCTGATGCCTCCATTATGGTGATTATGAATAGTAATATTCAATAAGGCTACTAGACGCTAACGGCCTAAGCCTAATAACCGATCCCTCTAATTAATAATAGGGACCGGGAGGAACCACAACCCTCAACCTTAGCCCACGATCTAAAACCGAGAGAGAGAGCAATTACTTTGCAAACCTATGTCAGACCTTAACATAGAAGACATATGGCATAGATACGCGAGTAAGCAAAAAGAGGGACTCACTACACCGCAACCGAAGAGGGATCACAGCCAGCGTAGCATTCCGCAGCAAGGAAAACCTGAGTGCCTGTCTCCCAGCACCAAGGCCTCGGCAGCGGGTCTCGCTACAGTAGCAAAATCTAGAAGGTTCTTCCGGGGGGGGGGATGGGGCGTCACCGGCACAACGTCAGCTACGCTCCGATGCCGCCTGTCATGAACAACTGGGGAATGATAGAGGGGCAGCTGCCTTTATAGGGGGCTGGGAGGAGCTACATCTTTGCCCCTGGGGGCGAACACCCAATTGTGAGGATATCGGGACAGCCTGGACTAGATGGAAAAGAAAAAGTGTGATATATATATATATATATATATATATATATATATATATATATATATATATAAAAAATATAATATTATATTATGTATGACCATTTTTATTTTCAGGAAAGCCGAGGCATTAGCGAACCGCAATGACTTCCATGGAATTACGAATCTTGTGGAACACCCAGCGCAGCTTAATCCTCCAGGTAATGTCAATACTTTTGTTATCCGTTGCAAAAAACTGAACCATTCAAGGAGTTTCAAAATAAACCTGCCCTGTCCTTGTCATGATCTCAGTTGACAGAGACGCTCCAGTGACCCTTGGGATTTACCTGACCACGAAAGAACAGAAAAAACTGCGCCGACAGACAAGGAGGGAAACGCAGAAAGAGTTGCAAGAACGAGTACGATTAGGACTTATGCCTCCACCAGAACCTAAAGGTAAGGGTTTAGTATTGCACAAGTTTATTTATTTTTAATCTTTTAAATCGGGGATGGGCAATTATTTTTTCCATGGGGCCACATGAGAAACTAAAAATATTGTGGCGGGCCAAAAGGCTGAGCTCAATTCTGCATAATATTGTATTTCTTTATAAAAAGCAGTAAATAGAATTGTTGCGACAAGCTGCTACGAGTATATGTTATAAACAATGAAAAAGTGAGGTTGCCTTACAAAAAAATGTAATTTATTAAATAAACCACATTTTGTGTGTCCAGTGAGGTCTCACACAGCAGGGCATGCCAAATTGGGATGCCCCGGAGGCATGATGCCTGTAAACCAGCCCTGGATTCCTTCACACCCCAAAGGGCTAGGTTACATGGGTTTTTGTCTGCTTTAAAACACCATGACCAAATCAGGTTAGGATGGAATAACCCCCCTCCTTTACATTATTATTAAAGTAACACAGCGATGCTCACACTTTTTACTCAGTAGCAATGTGAAAAATTGTGGATTCTCTCACATAAAGTAGAACAAAACTGTGAGCGGGCACTGGTCTTCCCCCTGGAAACCAGATCGGGATGCACCACTGTGTGAAACCCTTATTCTAAGTATGTCACACACCCCGCTTCAAGAATCCATAACATGTGGGTAATATCGTCCTGAAGAGGGCGTTCCTGCAGAGATGATAGCAAAAGAAAGCCCCTCCCTGATCCATAAATACCTGGGACCTCCCACTCAGCACCCAGTTTTCCATCTCTGCAGACGGCGAGCAAGTCAGAAGATGATGGCTCCTCCTTGCACAGGGGGATTTAAGGTAGCCGGGATGTTTCCCGGCCCGTTATGTATTATTTCCGTTTGGACCTCTTTTTTCCCTTGAATATATATGCCTCCCAGCCGTGGCTGCAGGTCCAGGCGAGGGTAGATTGGCACCTCTGGTGCTCAGGAGCAACGCTCCGCCGTGAGACCCTATACAAGAGGGTAGGCGGCTTCACCGGGTTGGTGACCCCGGTTTGGGATGCCCTGTCCCTTAGCCTTAACATGGGAATGGCCCTCCCAGGATCCCTTTACACTGTGGGGATGGGGGGAGTGGGGCCTCTTTTTATTACTCTTTTCTTTTTCCTTCCCATTTTGTTTCAGGCTCTATCCTTTAACCACCTTTTTTATGTGTGTGTCTTTTATTCTTGTCAGCACCGCGGCCGTTTGCAATATAGGCCTCCGTGCTGTGCTGCGGTTTCCCTGCCATATTGGCGGCGGTATTTTACCTCAGGGACACTTGACTAGATTAAGTATTAGAGGGGGCGGGGCCGGACCTTAGGCGCGGGGCCGGGCTCCGTTCCTCCCGGTTTTTTTGTATACTGTGTTGGTGTGTGTTTTACTTCAGAACTGGCCAAGCACCGCAGCCGTACATTAGCTGCGGCGCCGGCCGGTTTGGCGCTTCTTTTCGTGAGGGGATTTTTCCCTCACGATTCTGATGGGGGCGGGGCCGGACGTGCGGCGCGTCGTCGCGGCCCGCCCTCAACCTTTCCAGCGCCGCTGAGGACTGTTGCCATGCATAGGAGGGGGGGGGGGTGGCCTTGGCGATGCGCGGGTCCAGCGCTGGCCACGCCCCCTCCTCCTCTTCTTTCTGTCAGAGAACAAGTCTCCTCACGATCGGGTGGCCGTTTTGAAGTCCCGGCGGTTTTGTGAGTGGCCTGTGGCCCTTCTCTTTCTACTTTGCTTCTTGTTGCTACTTCTCCTCATGGTTTCTTTCTTTCTTCTTTCTTTCAGAACGGAAGCTTGTTAGGAGGATCTACTATAGTATTAGAGGTTTTCTCCCGGTCCTAATCCCTGGGTTCATTTTATTTGTTCAAAAATCCTCCCACTCGGGACATTAAAGGGGCATCCCGGGTTGTCTAATTGGCGTAATTCCCTGGGTCTTAGCGACTATTCAAAGTTCACCTTATGGAGGCATCCCCGGATACTGGGACTGGGACCCCTTCGGGGCATCCCAAAAAGTGTATGTTGTGTGGAGTTTCCATTACTGGGGATGATGTGTTACTTTGTATACCATGTGCACAGCAAACTATTACGCGGCAGTCCGAACCCCAAGCATCGGGGTCAGCACAGCCGGTCGCCTCGACTCCCCCTCCCGCCTTGACTCGTGCCCCGTGTGATGTAGTCATGGGCAGGGACCTGCAATCTGAAATGTGCGCCAGATTGGCTAGCCTTGAGAAAATGCTCTCCAGCTCGGTTGCCCGTAAGGCTCCGTCTAAGAGAAAGCATTTGTCGCCGGCTCCGCCGGTGGATGATCTTGACGACAGAGATAATCTGGATTGGTCTGATTATCCCCAGCTAGAGGAAGGGGAGGTTGACGAGGGTTCAGAAATTTCGGACGATGAGCAGTCTGCTGGCGCTGATGCCGAGCTTTCTGACTTAGGGAGTTCCTCGGATTCTCCTCACGCTCTGTCTCTGATGCTGGAAGTTCTGAATATTTCCCCTCCCGAGGAGGTGTCACAGCAGAAGGGTGAATTGTTTGAAGAATCCAGGCCGCGCCTGGAGTTTCCTACGCAACGGCATTTTGATAGAATCATTGACAAGGAATGGGATAGGCCGGCTCGGCTCCCTGGCATCCCTCAGGGGTGGGATAGGAAATATCCCTTTCCTTCTGAGGCGGTCAAGCGCTGGGCATCTCCCCCCGAGGTGGATGCTCCGGTTTTGGGGTTATCCAACTCCTCGGTTTTAAACAGACCTGATTGTTCCATTCTCAAAGATGGCGAGGATAAACGTATTGATCAGATGGCTTGTCATGGCTTTTCTAGCATTGGGTCGGCCATCCGGCCTGTATGTGCTTCGGAACTAATGGTGTTGGCTGCCAGGTCTGTGGTCAGGGACCTGTTGTCTTCTTCCGGGCTTCGTCCTGGTAGTAACGAGTTCCTTAGCCTTAAACGATGTGAGTTGTTTTTATCTTTTGTGTTGACTGCCTTGGATGACACGTTGATGATGTGTGGTAGGACGTCGGCTCTGCTTGTGGCTATTCGGCGGTCGGTGTGGCTGCGCCAGTGGGCGGCCGATTTTATGTCCAAAAAGTCACTGACGGCTTTACCCTTTGTTGGTCTACGGCTATTTGGAGAGACATTGGACTCTGTCACCAAGGGTGGTAGGTTACCTCAACGTAAGAAACAACGCCGCTCCTTTCGGGGGGCGCCTGCCTTTAACCCCTCCTTTCGGGGGGCCAGATCTGGCAGGGGTTCTGCATTTCCCTCTTCCAGAGGAGTTTCCGGAAGCAGGGGCAGAGGTCGTGCTCGTTCTGGATACAGTTGGGGCTCTAAGCCCAAACCGGCTGCTAAGCCGGCTCAGCAATGAGGGGGCGCCCTCACCCATGCGGGTGGGGGGACGGCTGCAGCACTTCTCTCAGATCTGGGATCAAGAGGTCTCGGACAGATGGATCCGGGAAGTGGTGTCTTCCGGTTACAAGCTGGAGTTCGAGCTCCGCCCCCCTTCCAGATTTGTCAGGTCTCGGATGCCGCCGGAGCCTCTGGCGGCGCACGAGCTCCTGGTGGCAGTGGAGAATCTTCTGGACATGGCTGTCATTTGCCCAGTGCCCCCTTCAGATCGGGGCAGGGGCTTTTACTCCAATCTGTTCACGGTACCCAAGAAGGACGGGTTGGTCCGACCCATCTTGGATCTGAAGTTCCTCAACAGGTTCATCCGGCCGAGGAAATTCTGCATGGAAACGCTGCGTTCGGCCATTCACTCTCTTCGTCAGGGAGATTTTCTGACGTCCCATAGACATCAAGGATGCTTATCTACACGTTCCGGTTTTTCCAGCACACCAGAGGTTTCTCAGGTTCGTGGTGGAGGATCGGCACTTTCAGTTTGTGGCACTTCCTTTCGGTCTCACCTCAGCTCCTCGGGTGTTCACCAAGGTGCTAGCGGGGGTGATGGCTCTGCTCAGAGTTCAGGGTATCCGCATCGTGCCCTATTTGGACGATCTACTGATCATGGCCTCTTCCTTCAACCAAGCGGAGTTGGACACCAGAGCGGTGGTGTCTACTCTGGAGAGGTTCGGTTGGGTGATCAACCACCCCAAGTCTTCTCTTTCTCCGTCCAGAATTCTGACCTTTCTGGGAATGTCTCTGGACACTTCACAGGCCAGGGTGTTTCTGCCCCAGGCCAAGATTCTTTTGATTCAGGAGTTAGTTCGGCTTCTCTTGTCAACCCTTCATCCGACCATCCGGCTAGGGATGAGGCTGGTGGGGTTAATGGTGGCCTCATTCGAGGCAGTTCCCTTTGCGCAGTTTCACACAAGGACGCTTCAGCTTCATCTGTTGAAGGTTTGGGACAAGTCTCCTCTATCGTTGGATCAGTCTTTCCTGATGACTCCCCGTGTTCGTCGATCCCTGCAATGGTGGCTGGGGTCGGTCAATCTGTTGAAGGGCAGATCTTTTCTGGCTCCGTGTTGGGAAACTGTCACCACGGATGCCAGTCTGTCAGGTTGGGGGGGTGTTTGGAAGGACCTCCAGTTTCAGGGTCTGTGGGGCCCGCAGGAGGCTCACGAACCCATCAATGTTCTGGAGTTGAGAGCCGTCAGGCTGGTTCTGTTTCGCTTGACTCATCAGTTGAGAGGCCTGCCAGTGCAGGTCCGGTCGGACAACAGGACGGCGGTTGCTTACATCAATCACCAAGGAGGGACTCGCAGCAGGAGTGCCCTCAGGGAAGTGTCTTTGATTCTGGACTGGGCGGAGACCCACGTCCCGTGTATCTCAGCAGTCTACATTCCGGGGGTGGAGAACACGGAGGCGGACTTGCTGAGCAGGGCCTCCTCTCGTCAGGGGGAGTGGTCTCTCAGTCCCAAGGTGTTTCGTTCGATATGTCTCAGGTGGGGGGTCCCAGCGGTGGACCTCTTTGCCTCTCGTCACAATCACAAGCTCCCAGTCTTTGTGTCTCTCTCGCAGGATCCTCTGGCTCTGGCAGTGGATGCCATGTCTCTGAACTGGAGGGATCTGGGGTTCCTTTACCTGTTCCCTCCGTTCCCGATGCTAGCCAGAGTGGTGCGCAAACTGGCCTTGGAAGGCGTGTCGGCAATTCTGGTGGCCCCAAGGTGGCCAAGGCGCGTTTGGTTCGCAGATCTTGTAAGACTGGCGGAGGATCAGTTCGCCCTGCCTCTGCTGCCGGACCTGCTCACCCAGGGTCGGTTACGCTATCCCAATTTACCATCGCTGGCTTTGACGGCATGGCTGCTGAAGCCGCCATCTTGAAGGAAGAAGGTCTTTCTGACGCAGTGATTCAGACTCTTATCTGTGCCAGGAAGCGCTCTTCCTCTTCTATTTACTATAGGACTTGGAGGGCCTATATTGATTGGTGTGAAAGTAGGTTTTTCTCTTGTCGAGAGTTCTCCATTCCTAGAATTTTAGAGTTTCTTCAGCATGGTCTAGATCTGGGGCTCCAGCTTAGTACATTGAAGGGGCAGGTTTCTGCCCTGGCGGTGTTCTTCCAAAGGTCCTTTGCACTTCATCCCTTAGTCAAGACCTTTTTCCAAGGTGTTACGCATGTACGGCCTCCTAGGAAGCCTTTTGTTCCAGTTTGGGATCTGAACCTGGTTCTTTCTGCTCTCCAGGGCCCTCCGTTTGAGCCCTTGACTGATGTAGATTTGTCTTCTCTTACGCAAAAGGTGGCCTTTTTGGTGGCTATCACTTCGGTTAGGCGTGTTTCTGAGTTGGCAGCTTTATCCATTAAAGCTCCGTACTTCGAGAGACATCAGGACAAGGTTGTCTTTCGTTTCAAGCCGGATTTTCTTCCTAAAGTGGTCTCGGCTTTTCATCTGAATCAGGACATTGTTTTGCCTTCTCTATGCCCAAATCCCAGCAACGACATGGAAAGGGCGTTGCATTCCTTGGATGTAGTTCGTGTTGTGGAACATTATCTGGAGGTTACGTCTTCCTTTCGTAAGACGGATGCCTTTTTTGTGGTGCCCTGTGGGCCTAGGAAAGGTTTGGCTCCTGCCAAATCTTCCATTAGTAAATGGATTCGTCAGGCCATCATTGGGGCCTATTCTGCCAAGGGGAGGAGTCCCCCTTTTCGTGTTACTGCTCATTCTACTCGTGCAGTTGGTGCGTCCTGGGCTTTTCAGCACCAGGCTTCTGTTGAGCAAGTTTGTAAGGCCGCTACCTGGTCTTCTGTTCACACCTTTTCCAAGTTTTACAAGGTTGATGTTCGGGCATCAGCGGATGCTGTTTTTGGCCGCAAAGTTTTGCAAGCTGTAGTGGTTTAAAGTTGTGCATTGTTGCATAGTTTTGGATCCCCGCCCTTGTTATGGACACTGCTATTGGATGTCCCACATGTTATGGATTCTTGAAGCGGGGTGTGTGACATACTTAGAATAATACCATTTTGTGAATACTCACCTTGTAAAATGGGTATTATAAGTATGTCACACACCCCGCTTCAACCCGCCCTTTCTGTATTCAGGATCCTCGTTATTGTGAACTTTGCGTGGTTGTGGTTTATATTTGCCTCTTCCTGGTCCCTTACCTTACTGCTTATGTATACTGGGTGCTGAGTGGGAGGTCCCAGGTATTTATGGATCAGGGAGGGGCTTTCTTTTGCTATCATCTCTGCAGGAACGCCCTCTTCAGGACGATATTACCCACATGTTATGGATTCTTGAAGCGGGGTGTGTGACATACTTATAATACCCATTTTACAAGGTGAGTATTCACAAAATGGTATTTTTACTCAGTAGCAACATGAAAAATGGCAGACTCCCTCAAAGTGGAGGGTTTTGTTCTGCTTTCAGAGAAGGAGTCCGCCTTATTCTTAGTATACAGTACGTCCTGCTCCAGATAAGATTCTTTACTCTTGGGTATTACTCCGCCAGATGGCGCTGGACTGCAGAGACTGCGAAATTGGCTCCTCCTGGCCCCTCAAATCCCCGGGACCTCCCACAAATCCCCAGAATTTCTCTGCAGTCTGGACTGCGAAGGGCAAGAAGATGGCTGTTCTCGCAGGTGAGCGGGGCTATTAGCCTGCAGCCCTGTAGGACTATTCCCACCCGTTCCATTATTAATGTGCCTCCCAGCCTTGGCTGCGCTGGTCGGGTGATGGTAGGCAGCACCACTGTCAGGTGCTTAGGAGCGCTGCTCCACCGCAATCCCCCACCAAAGGGTAGGCGGTTCAGGCTTATGGTGAGCCTCTGTGGGATGCCCCTCCTGTACTATTGCCCCTGTTTATCAGTGGGCCCTATGTTAAGTGGCCGCTGCCCTCCCTCGCTCTCCCTTGTAGCTCTCGGTGGGGGGGGTTGGTGCTTCACTTGAATAGTGTGCTCGTTGCTTTTGTCAGTCTCCGCACTGCCTTTGGTTGCGCTGGTTGCGGTTTGAATATGCCGCCGCCGCACGCTAACACTGCGTTCCGCGGTTGGCGGCGGCATTACCTCCGGCGCTAATGCACCTTCATTGGCTGCCTGTCAGGTGTGCTGCTTCACGCTCTTCGGGGGGCGAGGCCTCCGGATGGCACGTTCCGTGTCACCTCCGCGGCCTGCCCCTCGAGGTATACTCGGCGCCATTTTCTCTGGATTCTGTCTGCTGCGTGGCTGGCTACCTACCGCGGTCCGTGAGTGCCCTTGTCATTATACATGTCGCTTATGGGGTTCTCTTCGCTTATGTCTTACGGGCGGGTTGAACTCCATTGGTTTCTCCCGGCCCTACCCCTCTTTTTAGTCTTTAAACTTGTGAGACCTAGTGTGCAAATTACTTCCACTTCCCTAGCGGGCTATTGGGGCATCCCGGGTTGCTTTTATAGCGTGAATCCCTATCGGCCTATTGTGCCGCTATAATCACCATGTGGAGGTGTCAAGATAATGTGCTTGGGGTTCCTTCGCGACAGCCCGGCTGTGTGTAGCTTGTGGGGTGTTCCCTACTAGTGCTGACAATGTGCGGGTCTGTATAACTTGTGCCCAGCAGGTGCTTGCGCTGCAGCCTGGTTTACCAGCAGCTGGGCCTGCGCCACGTATGGCTTCACCTACTCCCCCAAGCTTAAATTTGACTCCCATTGAGCTGCATACCAGTGTGGATTCTCAGCGTGATGTGTCTGCTAGGCTGGCTAGTGTTGAGAAGTTGCTTGCTAATACCTTGGCGCGTAAGACCTCTGCTAAGAAGCGGCATTTGACGCCTGATGTCACTCTTTTCCCTAAGGAGGCTGAAGAGTTCTTTGAACTGTCTGTTTATACCCCCTTGGAAGAAGGGGAGTTGTTCTCTGAGTCATTTGAGAGGCCCAGGGGTCATGATGATTCTGGCTCTGACCCCTGGGCCCCAGATGATACTGATAGGCTGTTGGCTCAGATTTTTGAGGTTCTGTCTATCTCTCCCCTGGTTGCGGCCCCTAGGCAGCAGGGGGAATTGTTTCATACTGCTAAGCCACGTTTAGAGTTTCCTGAGCAAGCCCATTTTAATAATTTCGTGCTCAAGGAATGGGAGCGTCCTAGCAGGCTCCCTGGAGTCCCTAAGAGTTGGGATAAGAGGTATCCCTTTCCTGCTGATGTGGTGAAGCGATGATCATCCTCTCCAGAGGTGGATGCCCCAGTCCTGGGTTTGTCTATCACCTCTGTCATGCATTCCCCTGACTCTATTACGCTGCGGGATAGTGAGGACCGGCGTATTGATCAGCTGGCGTTGCATGCCTTTGCCTGTGTGGGGACGGCGCTGCACCCGGTTTGTGCCTCTGCCATTACAGCGGTGGCTATTAGGACCCTGCTTAGAAGTGTTCTAGATGGTGCTCCAGATGATGTCTGGTGAAGAGTTTAAAGTGGACCATCACCCTCGGGTGATTGGCCCGGGAATCTATAAGATTCCCGGGCCGATCACCTCCCTCCCCGCGGGACATCCGAGATCGGGATGTCCCGCGGGGTGAAACCCCCCCCAAACCCCCTTACCTTAGTTTCGGCGGCGGCCGGCCGCCTCCCTCGCGCCCCTCTAGGCGTGCGCGCCCCCGCGCCGGCCGTCTGTGAATGGCCGGCGTGGGGGCGCGCGCGTCAAGAGGGACGCGCGGGAGGCGGCGGCGGAAGAGCCACGGACAAGCGGCTGTCAAATCGCTTGTCCGTCGGCGCTGGGAGTGGGGAGAGGTGAGTTTTCCGGGTGTTTGGGGGGGGTTTCACACAGCGGGGCACCCCGATCGGGGGTGCCCCACCGAAGTGGACCAAGACCCAGAATAGTCAAAATCCTGGGTGTTGGTCCACTTTAATGCACTCTCTCGTTGTGAGGTTTTTGTGACTTATGTCCTCTCTGCCTTGGATGATACCATTAGGATGTGTGGCAGAGCCTCTGCCCTGGTGGTGGCTATACGCCGCTCGGTTTGGCTGCGCCAGTGGGCTGCTGACAACGCTGCCAAGAAGGCCCTCACTGGTTTTCCCTTCAAAGGACTACGCCTGTTTGGGGACCGCCTATACCTGTTTGCTAAGGAAGGCAGGTTACCCCAGCGCAGGAGGCAGTCTTGGCCCTTTCGGGGCCCAGGCTCCTTTTCTTCCCCCTACCTTGGATCCAGACAGGGGAGGGGGGTATCCTTTACTGGGGCCCGAGGAGATTTCTGGGGTAGGGGCAGAGGACGTGGATGCCCTGGATCATCCTGGGGCTCCAGGCCTAAGTCTTCTCCCAAGCCCTCTCAGGCATTAAGGGGCACCCTCACCCATCCGGATGGGGGGACGGCTTCAGCATTTTGCTCACGTCTGGAGGCTTCATGTCTCAGACCGGTGGATTCAGGACGTAGTGTCCTCCGGTTACAAAATAGAGTTTGCTGCCTGGCCGCCCCCAAGATTCATCAGATCCCAGATGTCTCAGGACCCCATGTCAGCTCGGGCTCTAATTCTGGCGGTGCAAAGCCTTCTAGAGCTCTGGGTCATCTGTCAGGTCCCCTTACGAGAAAGGGGCAAGGGGTTCTATTCCAAACTTTTCACCGTGCCCAAAAGAGATGGGTCAGTCAGGCCCATCCTGGACTTGAAGATTCTCAACAAATTTGTCAGGTGCAGGCGCTTTCGCATGGAAACTTTGGGCTCTATCAGTTGCCTGCATCCAGGGGACTTCATGACCTCTGTGGACATCAAGGATGCTTACCTTCATATTCCTGTTTTTCCAGGTCATCAAGGATTCCTCAGGTTCGCTCTGGAGGATCAGCACTACCAATTTGTGGCATTGCCCTTCGGTCTCACTTCAGCTCACTTCAGTGTTCACCAAGGTGCTGGCAGGGGTGATGGCTCTGCTCAGGGCATTCGCATGCTGCCCTATTTGAACAACATTCTCATCACTTCTCAGTCCCTCCAACAGGCAGTGCTGGATGCTCAGCGAGTAGTGTCCACCCTGGAGTCATTTGGCTGGGTGATCAACCATCCCAAGTCTTCCCTGTCTCCCTCCTTGGTGACACCCTTCCTGGGAATGAATCTGGATACAGTTCAGGCAAGGATTTTTCTTCCTCAGCAGAAGGTGGACAGTCTGCTGGTGCAGGTTCAGTCCCTGCTCTGTTGCCCTCATCCCTCCATCAGGCAGGGAATGCAGCTGGTGGGCCTGATGGTGTCGTGCTTCGAGGCGGTCTCTTATGCCCAGTTTCCCATGAGGCCTCTGCAACTCCACCTCTTGTCAGTTTGGGGCAAGGATCCTGCGTCCCTGGACCAGGTCTTTGTTCTCTCCCCCCTAGCCAGGAGGTCTCTCTCATGGTGGCTGGATTCCAGGAACCTGTTGGCGGGCAGATCCTTTCTGGCCCCCTGCTGGGAGACGGTCACCACGGATGCCAGTCTGACAGGTTGGGGGGGCTTCTGGAAGTCCCTACAGTTCCAAGGGCGCTGGGGCCCTCAGGAGGCCCACACGCCCATCAACATTCTGGAATTGAGGGCGATCAGGTTGGTTCTGGCTTACTTGACCCAGCACCTTCGAGGCTGGCCTGTGCAGGTACGCTCGGACAACCAGACGGCGGTTGCCTACATCAATCATCAGGGAGGGACCTGGAGCAAGGGGGCCCTCAAGGAAGTCTCTGATCCTGTCCTGGGCGGAGGACAATGTTCCCTGCATATCAGCTGTGTGCATTCCGGGGGTGGAGAATCTTCAGGGGGACCTCTCGCCTGGGAGAATGGTCCCTCTGCGACAGGGTGTTTCACTCTGTGTCACCGTTGGGGTCAACCAGATGTGGATCTGTTTGCGTCCCGTCACAATCACAAGCTCCCGGCCTTTGTCTCCCTGTCCCAGGATCCTCTGGCCTTGGCCACAGATGCTCTAGCAATGTCATGGCAGGACTTTCAGCTCCTGTATGTCTTTCCCCCATTCCCCCTGTTGGGCAGGGTTCTGCGCAAGATAGCTCAGGAGGCGGTGCCAGCTATCCTGGTGGCTCCCATGTGGCCAAGAAGAGTGTGGTTCGCAGACGTGGTGCAGCTGGCAGTAGATCAGTACACTCTGCCCAGGGTTCCAGACCTGCTCACTCAGGGTCATTTACGCCATCCCAATTTACAAACTCTGGCTTTGACGGCCTGGCTTCTGAAACCTCCATCTTGATGGAGAAGGGGCTGTCTGCCTCTCTGTTGTTGATACCATGATCAAGGCTAGGAAGAAGTCTTCTTCTTCTATTTACTATAGGGTTTGGCGTGCCTACATTGACTGGTGTGAGTCTAGGTATCTTCCCTGTCGCGTGTTCTCTATTCCCAGGATACTGGAGTTCCTACAGCATGGGTTGGATCTGGGGCTTCAACTCAGTACTCTGAAGGGTCATGTCTCTGCCCTGGCTGTTTTCTTCCAGAGGTCCTTTGCCCAGCATTCCCTGATCAGGATTTTTTTCCAGGGGGTTACTCATGTGCGTCCCCCACGCAAGCCTATGTTGCCTGTTTGGGATTTGAACTTGGTCCTGTCTGCCTTGCAGGGTGCTCCCTTTGAACCTGTGCAGGAGGCTGCTTTGGCCATTCTTACACTCAAGGTTGTCTTTTTGGTGGCTATCACTTCTGTTAGGCGTGTTTTCTGAGTTGGCGGCGCTTTCCATTCAGCCCCCCTACTTTGAGAGACACCAGGACAAGGGGGTGTTTCGCTTCAAGCCAGATTTTCTGCCTAAGGTCATGTCTGCCTTTCATCTGAATCAGGACATTGTTCCTCCTTCCTTGTGCCCTAATCCTAGTAACGCTAAGGAGAGGGTTTTGCATTCCTTGGATGTGGTTAGGTGTCTGAAGTACTATCTGGTGGCTACTGCACCTTTCAGAAAAACTGATGCTCTTATTCCAAGTGTGACATACACTCCGCTTCAACTCTTCATGACATTTGGGTTATTCTCCAGTAGAGGGCGAACTTCTGCAGAGATGAATGCAAAAAAAGAGCTCCTCCCAGTCCATAAATGCCTGGGACCTCCCACCAATTCCCCAGTTCCTTCTCTGCAGAAGGCGAGCAAGACAGAAGATGTAGACTTCTCTTACTTGCAGGTAAGCCGGGCCTGCGCCCGGCCCCTTTTTTGTCCCTATTGTTGTCAGGACCCTTTCTAAATTGTCCCTATTTGAGCCTTCCAGCCTTGGCTGCGGGTCCTGCTGAGGGTAGGTAGCACCCTATGGGTAGGCGGTTACCCGGGTTTGGTGATCCTGGTGTGGGATGCCCCGTCCCTTCATACCTATGGCCGGATTCTGGCTGGGGTTCCCCCCTTCCGGGTCCCTTACTTCCCTCCGGGGGGGGGGGGGGGGCTGCCTGGCCGTTATACTTGGTTTTTTGGTTATCTATGGAACTGTGTGTTGTGTGTGAGTGTTTCACTGTGTGTGTGTGATATGCTGACAGGTTGTTTGGCTTCATTGGGGCCATAGACTTTACTGCCTGCCTTTTTGGTGCTTCATTTAGCTTGGGGAGCTTCTCCCCCTCAGGCGGTGTTCGGGGAGGGGGCCGAACAGCCCCGCCCCCTCGTTTGGCGCGATGCAGCGGCCCAGCCCAAGGCTGGGATCCGCGTTGCTGGAAGGGGGCGTGGCCTGGCGAGCACGCGTTCTGCGCTGGCCCGCCCCTGTTTCTCTTCCTGCTTCTCTCCATGAGGCTCTTCACAGGGGCCATCTTGTTGCTGCTGGTGACTGCTCTGCGGGCTCCTGGTGGTAAGGGCCTGGTGGTCACTTCCTTAGCTTATGCAGGGGGGGGCCCTCTCCTGTGGGGGGCCCCCTTGCTTTGCGAGGCATGTGTTAATAATTTTTATATAGATTTATGTCTGGATCTATATATATATGTGTGTGTATATATATACCGTATATATATATATTCGCTATATATATTTGGTGATGGTGGCTTATGATGCCTTGTTGTGTGTTACAGCATCGCATATGTGCATGTTAAGGGGTTCCTCCTGGTCCTGGGGTCCCTAGTCTTTAAATTTATCACCTCAAATCCTCCCACTGGGGACTTTTAAGGGGCATCCCGGGTTGCTTTTGCTTAAATTCCCTATGGTCTTGCGACTGACCACAAAAATCACCATATGGAGGCTCCGCAGGATTCCTGGCTCGGGCTCCCTTTGGGACAATCCCGGCCATGTGTGGGTTGTGGGGCATCCCTCACGGGTGAGAATGTGCTTATCTGTATACCATGTGCACAAAAGGCCATATCGCGGCAGTCGGGTGCTCAGCCTTCTGGGTCGGCGCCCCCGCTTCATCGCCTTCCCCTCCCCGCCTTATCCGTACCCCAAGTGACATTGGTGCCAGCGGGGAGTCGCATTTCGATGTTTGTGCTAGGTTGGCCAGCATCGAGAAATTTATGGTTAGCGCCGTGGGCAAGAATTCCCAGGCTAAAAAGAGACATTTGTCGTCGGTCCATGCGACTTGGGATATTGATGATGATTCATTTGATATGTCAGATTATTCCCCGTTAGAGGGAATTGTATGAGGAGTCAGAGGCTGACGATGTACGGTTTGGCGATGCTGATGTTGGGCAGGCGCTGGGGGATGCTGTTGACACAGTCACTGTTTTGTCACATCTCTTGGAGGTTTTGGATATTGCGCCGCCTGAGGCGCCCCCTCTCAAGAAGAGGGAATTTTTTTGGGCCCACAAGCCTCGTTTGGAGTTCCCTACCCAGGGTCATTTTGATGCACTGATCCTTAGGGAATGGGAGAAACCTAGTCGGCTTCCGGGTGTTCCTCAGGGATGGGATAAGAAGTATCCTTTCCCGGTGGAAGCGGTTAAGCGCTGGTCTTCTCCTTGATGCGCCAGTTTTGGGGTTGACCAACTCCCCCGTGCTTCACACCCCAGACGCCACTTCCCTAAAGGATGGTGAGGATAGGCGCCTTGATCAGATGGCATGCTTAAAAGGTGTGAATTGTTCATGGATTTTGTCTTGGCTGCTATGGAAGACACTATTGTTATGTGTAGTAGGACTTCAGCCTTATTGGTGGCCGATCGGTATGGCTCCGTCAGTGGACGGCGGATTTTGCGGCCAAGAAATCGCTCACAGCTCTTCCCTTCTTGGGTACGCGGCTGTTTGGAGATAAGTTGGATGCTGTAGCAAAGGGAGGTAAGTTACCTCAGCGGAAGAAACTGCGCCGTCCCTTTCGGGGGGCAAGCTCTTTCAATCCTTCCTTTCGAGGTGCCAGAGCTGGCAGAGGTTTGGCCTTCTCGGGTGTCAGAGGCTCTTCCTGGAACAGGGGCAGAGGTCGGGCCCGTCCCGCTTCTGCCTGGGGTTCCAATCCCAAGCCTGTGGGTAAACCAGCTCAGCAATGAAGGGGCGCCCTCACCCGCACGGGTAGGGGGACGGCTGCGGCTCTTCTTCCAGGTCTGGGCCCGGGAGGTCGCAGATAATTGGATCTTGGAAGTGGTCTTCTCCGGGTACAAACTGGAGTTCGAGTACTGGCCTCCTCCAAGATTTTTAAGGTCTCGGGTGCTGCACAGGGGCTCCTGTTAGCAGTAAAAAACCTTCTGGACATGGGAGTTGTATGCCCGGTGCCTCCGGCGGAGAGAGGCAGGGATTTGAACTCCAATCGTTTCACGGTCCCCAAGAAAGAAGGTTCTGTAAGACCCATTCTGGACCTCAAGGTCCTCAACAGATTCATCAGAAGCAAGGAGTTCCGCATGGAGACTCTGCGCTCGGCCATCAATTCCCTTCGTCAAGGGGATTTCATGACATCCATAGACATCAAGGATGCGTATTTGCATGTTCCAATTTTTCCAGTGCATCAGAGATTCCTCAGGTTCGTGGTGGACGATCAACATTTTCAGTTGTAGCCCTTCCCTTTCGGTTGACCTCGGCGCCGAGGGTCTTCACCAAGGTTCTGGCGGGCATAATGGCCCTATTCAGAGCTCAGGGAATTCGCATTGTGCCGTATGTGGACGACCTATTCATTTCAGCTTCTTCCCTCCGTCAGGCGGAGCTGGACACCCACCAGGTGGTGTCGACCCTGGAGAGGTTCGGGTGGGTGATCAACCGCCCCAAGTCCTCTCTCTCGCCATCGCGGGTGATTTCATTCCTGGGCATGAATCTGGATACCATTCAGGCCAGAGTGTTTGTACCCCAGACCAAGGTGCAGGGGATTAAGGATCTGATCCGCCTTCTTCTGGCCAATCCTTGCCCCTCTATCCGACAGGGGATGAAACTGGTGGGATTGATGGTGGCCTCCTTCGAGGCGGTCCCATTTGCGCAGTTTCACATGAGATCTCTTCAACTTCACCTATTGACGCATTGGGACAGGTGTCCGCTGTCATTGGATCAACCGTTCAGGATGTCTCCCAGGGTTCGGCAGTCCCTTCAGTGGTGGCTGGAGTCGAGCAACCTGTTGAGGGGCAGATCCTTTCTGGTTCCTCGCTGGGAGACGGTTACCACGGATGCCAGCCTGCCGGGCTGGGGAGGTTTCTGGAAAAGTCATCAGTTCAGCGGGGTGTGGGGTCCTCAGGAGGCTCACAACCCCATCAATGTCTTAGAGCTCAGAGCCATCCGGCTTGTCCTGTCATGGCTGACGTCGCACTTACAGGGTCTTCCGGTTCAGATTCGAACAGACAATCGGACGGCGGTAGCCTACATCAATCACCAAGGAGGGACTCGCAGCAGGAGTGTCCTCAGGAAAGTCTCTCTGATCCTGCACTGGACGGAGAGCAATGTTCCTTGCATTTCGGCAATCTACATTCCGGGAGTGGAGAACACTGAGGCGGACTCCCTGAGCAGGGGGTCCTCTCGCCAGGGAGTGTGGTCTCTCAACCCCGGGGTTTTTCGGTCTCTTTGCCGCAAGTGGGGGACTCCGGAGGTGGATCTCTTTGCCTCACGGCACAATCACAAACTCCGGGCCTTTGTGTCTCTATCTCAGGATCCTCTAGCTCTGGCAGTGGATGCCTTGTCCCTTGCTTTGAAGGATCTGGGGTTTCTGTACCTGTTTCCTCCCTTTTCCATGCTGGGCAAGGTAGTTTGCAAACTGGCTCTGGAAGGGGCACCAGCAATTCTGGTGGCTCCAAGGTGGCCAAGAAGGTTTGGTACGCAGACGTTGTAAGGTTGGCGGTAGATCAGTTCCGGCTTCCCGTGTTTCTGGATCTGTTATCTCAGGGTCAACTACTTTATCCCAATTTACCAATGCTGGCTTTGGCGGCTTGGCTGTTGAAACCTTCATTCTGAAGGAGGAAGGTTTGTCTGAGGCTGTTGTTCAGACCTTGCTTAGAGCTAGGAAGCGGTCCTCTTCTGGCGTTTACTATAGGACTTGGCGGTCCTATATTGACTGGTGTGAGGCTAGGGCCTTGCCTTGCAGGGTGTTTTCGGTCCCTAGGATTTTGGAGTTTCTTCAGCACTGTCTGGATCTTGGGTTCCAGCTTAGTACCTTGAAGAGGCAGGTCTTGGCTCTGTCTGTTTTCTTCCAAAGATCTTTTGCCTTACACCCGCTGGTTAAGACTTTTTTCCAGGGGGTCACTCATGTTCGACCCCCTCGGAAGGCTATGGTTCCTGTTTGGGATTTGAATTTGGTTCTTTCGGCTCTCCAGGGTCCTCCTTTTGAGCCGTTACAGGTTATTGCTCTTTCTGTTTTCACTCAAAAGGTTTCCTTCTTGGTGGCTATTACCTCTTTTCGGCGTGTCTGAGTTGGCGGCTCTGTCGATTCAGGCCCCTTACTTTGAAAGACACCAGGACAAGGTGGTCTTTCGCTTTAAGCCAGCTTCCTAAGGTGGTTTCTGCTTTCCATCTCAATCAGGATGTTGTTCTCCCTTCCTTGTGTCCTAGCCTAGCAATGACAAGGAAAGGGTTTTGCACAATTTGGATGTGGTTCGCTGTGTTAAGTACTATTTGGTGACTACTTCTTCTTCTTTCCGCAAGACAGATGCCTTTTTCGTGGTGCCCTGCGGGCCCAGGAAAGGTTTGGCGCCCGCCAAGTCTACCATTAGCAAATGGATTCGTCAGGCCATTGTTGGGGCCTATTCTGCTACTCCCCCCCCCCCCTCCTCTTTTAGGGTCACTGCGCATTCTACTCGTGCTGTCAGTGCGTCCTGGGCTTTTCAGCATCAGGCTTCTTGTTGAACAAGTTTGTAAGGCTGCGTCTTCCGTTCATACTTTTTCCAAGTTTCACAAGGTTGATGTGCGTGCTTCAGCGGATGCCGTTTTTGACTGCAAGGTTCTGCAAGCTGCAGTGGTTTTAAGTTGGTGCATTCTTTACTGTTTATGGTTCCCATTTGTTTGGTTAACTTTTGTTTCTTGGTTGTTAGTATTGTTATATTTTGTTCTTCCTGGTCCCCTTACTGCTATTTTACACTGGGGAATTGGTGGGAGGTCCCAGGTATTTATGGACTGGGGGGAGCTCCTTTTTTGCATTCATCTCTGCAGAAGTTCGCCCTCTACTGGAGAATAACCCAAATGTCATGAAGAGTTGAAGCGGAGTGTATGTCACACTTATAATATCCGTTTTAAAGGTGAGTACTCACAGAACGGTATTTTTCAGCACCAGGCTTCTGTTGAACAAGTTTGCAAGGTCGCTACTTGGTCTTCTGTTTATACTTTTTCCAAGTTTTACAAGGTTGATGATAGGGCCTCAGCTGATGCTGCTTTTGGCAAGGTTCTGCAGGCAGCAGTGGTCTGACCTGTCTGTTGTTACCTTTGGGGATCCCACCCTACTTTATGGATACTGCTATTGGATGTCCCAAGAGTAAAGAATCTTATCTGCAGCAGGACGTACTGTATACTAAGAATAATACAATTCTGTGATTACTCACCTGTAGAATTGTTATGAGTATACAGTACGTCCTGCTCCACCCCACCCTTGGTTTTTCATTATCCTTGGATCCCCTGTATGGTGATTGTTATCATTGTTTTATAGTTACTAGTTGGTTCTGTTATTCTCCCGGCTTCTCGTTAACTGCTTTTCAATGCTGGGGATTTCTGGGAGGTCCCGGGTATTTGAGGGGCCGGGAGGAGCCAATTTCGTGGTCTCTGCAGTCCAGCGCCATCTGGCGGAGTAATACCCAAGAGTAAAGAATCTTATCTGGAGCAGGACGTACTGTATACTCATAATAACAATTCTACAGGTTAGTAATCACAGAATTGTATTTTTTCACATTGCTACTGAGTAAAAAGGGTTTCAAAAAGTGGAGCGTCCCGATTTGGGATGCCCAGGGGGCCTTGGCTAAAAGGCTGTGTGAAACCCTTCCCACCTTGCAGCATGCTCCCCCCCCCCCCCGCACTCCCAAAGGCATTGGTCTGGCCAGAAATGAACTACGAGAGCCAGTGCACCATCAGGTGCTGCGTATGGCATGTAACACATTTGGTGTGTACTACCACAAGTGCAGGCAGGCTGCGACGTGAGGCACAGACAAGTGGCTGGAGTACCTCCATTCCCGTGTGTCGGCTCCGCAGCGACTGACACATGCCACACAATACAAGCCAAGGGCGGGAAGAGAAGCTCTGCCCACAGCCAAACCTGCAGGAGGGAGCTGTCCAATAGGACAGCAGGCTCTAATGCACACATGCCCCCTGCTACATTAGACTCACTACAGAGGGACAAAAGTGCTGTTCAAACCCAGCACAAACCCAGCACTATCTTTTCTGGCATGACTGCGCGGACAGTGGGCGGGACTGGGCGTCGGCCGCGCACCTTACAGGGAACGCTGGTCGCGGGCCGGTCAGAGCCAATCAAAGGGCCGTAGGTGGCCCTGGGGCCTTACAATGCCCAGGTCTGGTTTAAAGCAAGCCAAAATACAAGATTTTCATCCCACTGGGTTTTGGTCATCTGTATTTTTTCATCCCGATTTGGGATTCCTGTTTATGTGAAACCTTTTACTCTCAATCGTGATTCATTGTCATGCATATTCGTCAGGCAACAATCCATGAATGAATGAATTGCTAGCACCACCCCTGGAGCCAACTGAGGCGCATGTGCTGTGGAGTTGTTTCATGACAGCGGTTATTCTGGAGGAAGGCAGAATGGGGGGCTACAGAGAGCTTTGTTCGGGTGCTGACTACAGCTCAGATCTGCTGTACTGCCAAATAGAGATTTCTTTGTTTCCTGGAGTTGAGCTGTAATCCACTATACAGATCGCATATCGAATTGAGATCGAATTTCTGATCTATCTAGTGTTCATAACCTGTTTTTATTTATTTAGTGAGAATATCTAACCTTATGCGAGTCCTGGGAACGGAAGCTGTCCAAGACCCAACAAAAGTAGAAGCACACGTCAGGGCGCAGATGGCAAAACGACAGAAGTAAGCTGCGTTTCTCCTTCATTGTTATGCTTCACCTATTAGAGTTTAGCATGCGCATTCAATAAACAATTGATATCCTATGCTGTATGTGGCCATGCCTACAACCGAGGGCTACTTTCAGTAATAACTACAGATTCTACCTTATGGTGGTTCCAGCAACCACCCGATTAGCCCCAAAGTGTAGGACCCTCTCCACAACAATTAATCAACTCGAATGTATCTCATGAATTCATCTTTATTAAATTCCCAATTTTAAAATTTACATACAAACATATCTAAAATACCCAAAGCAAGGGCATCCCATACTGAAGGGCATCCCATACTGACCCGCAATCCCATTATATTCCTCAAACAAAATGTGCTAAACAATTGATTTTACACTGCAAGTCTAAAAATTCAATATAAATCACAAAAATATATATTCTAAGTATGTCACACACCCCGCTTCAAGACATTCATTACATGTGGGTATACTGACCTGTAGATGGCTATCTTGCAGAGATGTCAATAAAAAAAGTAAGACCCTCCCGGTCCATAAATACCTGGGACCTCCCACTCATTCCCCAGTCTTTCATCTCTGCAGAGGGTGAGCAAGTCAGAAGATGGATGTCTCCTCCTTGCAGGTAGCCAGGATGACTCCCGGCCCTCTATTTCAGTGGTCCCCAACCCTGTCCTCAAGGCCCACCAACAGGCCAGGTTTTGCAGATCTCCACAAAGATGCACAGGTGGAGTAATTAGTGCAGCTGCAGAGCAATAGAGCTGGCTATTTGGAGATCCAAAAAACATGACATGTTGGTGGGCCTTGAGGACAGGGTTGGAGACCACTGCTCTATTTGATCTATTCCTGCCCGGATTCTTTATTGATTTTACTGCCTCCCAGCCTAGGCTGCTGGTCCGGGCAATGGTAGATGGCACCCTAGGTGCTCAAGAGCTACGCTCTGCCGTGAGACCCCATAACAAGGGGTAGGCGGCTAACCGGGTTGGTGACCCCGGTTTGGGATGCCCTGTCCCTTGGCCTCCCACCCTAGCTTGGATTCCCCCTCTCTCGGATACCCTTAGAGGGGGGGGGGGGGGCTGGTCCCTTATAGATTCTTTCTTTATTGTGTGTGTGGTGCTTAACTTGCATGCGCTTGTGCGGTACTCAGACCAGAGCCGCGTTAGTCATGGCGGCTGCTCTATGGTACAGGGGGAGCTTCTTCCCCTCAGGGCGGGGCCGGGCGCTCGTGCACGAACGCCACGGCCCGCCCCGTGCTGCGAGCACCGCGGTTCAGGTCCCGACTTCTGGCCGGGAGCGACAGGGGAGGGCGCGAACCGCGCCGGCCCGCCTTCCCTCTTCCTTTGCCTACGCGCCTTTTCATTCCACTGCCAGGCGTGCGGCGTGTCGGTTGGTGAGTGGCCTGTGGCCCCATTAGTTTTTTATTATTGATCATGCCCCTCCTTGGGGTTGCTTGGCAACGCTTCTATTATTAGCCCCTTTGGACAATTCCTATGTGGTCTGATTGCTGTGTTTGTGTGTTCCAGGTGGACCACTGTTCCTATTAAATGGGGGTTCTCCCGGTCCTAGGGTCCCTGGTTAAATTTAGGGGTCTGTAATTCCTCCCATGCGGGACTTAAAGGGGCATACCGGGTTGCATTACTGCGCAATTCCCTCGGGAAATTGTGCATATATATATATAAAAAATCACCATATGGAGGCTTCCCCGGATACTGGGCTTGTTCCCCTCTCAGGGCAATCCAGGCTGTGTTTGGGGTGTGGGGTATCCCTTTTGGGGGATGATGTATTTCTTTGTGTACCCTGTGCACAACGGTCTATTACGCGGCAGTCCGGATCTCATGCGTCTGGTTCTGTTCCGCCAGTCTCCTCTCCGTTTCCCCCTCGCTTCACACGTACCCCATGTGATGTGGTCATTGGCGGGGAGTCGCAATCTGAGGTGTGTGCCAGAATGGCCAATCTTGAAAAATTGTTTTCCAGTGCTGTTGCCAAAAAGGCCACGGCAAAGCGAAAACATTTGTATACAGCCACGCAGGCCTTTGATATGGTGGATTGGTCTGATTGTTCCCCGCTTGAGGAAGGGGAGCTGTTTGAGGAGTCTGAGGGCTCCGATGACCAACAGTTTGTGGGTGCTGATACCGAGCAGGGCCAGGAGGATTCCTTGGATACCTCTAGGGTCCAGGTTCATATGTTTGAGGTCCTGGCTATTTCTCCCCCCGAGGCGGCTCCTCCGCTGAAGGGGGAGTTCTTTGAGGTGACCAAGCCGCGCTTGGAATTTCCTTATCAAAAGCATTTTGATGGTATCATTCTCAAGGAATGGGAGAGGCCGACTCTGCTTCCGGGTGTCCCTCCGGGTTGGGACAAAAAATATCCCTTTCCGTCGGACGCGGTGAATCACTGGCTAGTGAGGAGTTCGCCCTTAAGCGATGAGAGTTATTTTTGTCCTTTGTGCTGACCGCCTTGGACGATACATTGGTGATGTGTAGCAGAGCTTCGGCCTTGCTTGTAGCTATCCGGTGGTCAGTTTGGTTACGCCAGTGGGCGGCTGATTTTGTGTCCAAAAAGTCTTACGGCCCTTCCCTTTGTGGGGTTCCGGCTCTTTGGAGAGAAATTGGATTCGGTGGCGAAGGGAGGTAAGTTACCTCAGCGTAAGAAGCAGCGTCTCCCCTTTCGGGGGGCGGCTTCCTTCACTCAGTCCTTTCGTGGGGCTAGAGTTGGCAGGGGTTTGGCTTTCCCCTCGTCCAGCGGTGATTCCTGGGGCGGGGTCGGGCCCGTCCAGGGCACAGTTGGGGCTCCAAGCCTAAAGTCGCTGCCAAGCCGGCTCAGCAATGAGGGGGCGCCCTCACCCTTGCGGCTGGGGGGACGGCTGCAACTCTTCTCCCAGGTCTGGGTCCAAGAGGTCTCGGACAGGTGGATTCAGGAAGTGGTGTCTTCCGGTTACAAGCTGGAGTTCGAGTTCCGGCCACCTCCCAGATTCTTCAGGTCTCGGGTGCCGTCAGATCCTCTGGCCGCTCAGGGGCTTCGGGCGGCAGTAGCGAGTCTCTTGGACATGGCTATGATCTGTCCGGTGCCCCTCTCCGGGGCCTGGGCTTCTATTCCAATTTGTTCACGGTGCCCAAGAAGGATGGATCCGTTCGTCCCATTCTGGATCTGAAGTTGCTCAACAGGTTCATCCGTCCCCGGAAGTTCCGTATGGAGAAACTCTGCGCTCAGCCATCCACTCACTTTGTCAGGGGGACTTCATGTCATCCATAGACATCAAGGACGCTTACCTGCATATTCCAATATTTCCGGCACACCAGAGATTTGTCAGGTTCGTCATGGAAAATCGACATTTTCAGTTTGTGGCTCTTCCGTTTGGCCTTACCTCGGCTCCAAGGGTTTTTACCAAGGTGTTGGCAGGAGTGATGGCCATCCTCAGAGCCAGGGGTATCCGCACCGTGCCATATCTGGACGATCTTCTCATCATGGTGTCTTCCCTCAGTCAGGCGCAGCTGGATACCAGGATACCAGTTTCGGTTGGGAGATCAACTATCCCAAGTCCTGCCTCTCTCTCCAGGGTGGTGGAGTTCCTGGGAATGTCTCTGGATACTTCTCAGGCCAGGGTGTTCCTCCCCTGTGCCAAAGTTCTTCTGATTCAGGAATTGACTCAGCGTCTCCTATCTATCCCCCGCCCGTCCATCCGACTGGGGATGCGACTGGTGGGATCGATGGTGTCCTTTCTGATGTCCCCCCGGGTGCGGCGTTCCCTTCGGTGGTGGCTGAAACCAAGCAATCTGACGAGGGGCAGGTCCTTTCTGACCCCTTGTTGGGAGACGGTCACCACGGATGCCAGCCTGTCTGGTTGGGGGGGATTTTGGAAGGATCTTCAGTTTCAGGGACTGTGAGGGCCTCAGGAGGCTCACGATCCCATCAATGTTCTGGAGTTGAGAGCCATCAGGTTGGTTCTGGCTCACTTGACTCATCAGTTGCGGGGACTACCGGTTCAAGTTCGGTCGGACAATCGGATGGCGGTCGCCTACATCAATCACCAGGGAGGGGCTCGCAGCAGGCGTGCCCTCAGGGAAGTGTCTGATCCTGGATTGGGCAGAGAGCAATGTCCCATGCATCTCGGCGGTGTACATTCCGGGAGTGGAGAACACTGAGGTGGACTCCCTGAGCAGGGGGTCATCTCGCCGGGGGGAATGGTCGCTCAGCCTCAAGGTGTTTCGGTCGCTTTGCCACCGGTGGGGGACTCCGGAGGTGGACCTCTTTGCCTCTCGTCACAATCGCAAGCTTCCGGCATTTGTGTCTCTCTCGCGGGATCCGCTGGCTCTGGCAGCGGATGCCATGTCTCTGAACTGGAGGGATCTGGGGTTTCTATACCTGTTCCCTCCGTTTTTTTCCATGGTGGGCAAAGTGGTGCGCAAGCTGGCCCTAGAGGGCGCGTCAGCTATCCTGGTGGCTCCATGGTGGCCAAGACAGGTTTGGTTCGCAGATGTGGTAAGGTTGGCAGAGGATCAGTTAGTTCTGCCCCTTCTGCCGGCTCTGCTCACTCAGGGTCTACCTGCTCTACCCCAAATTACCAAAGCTGGCTTTGACGGTGTGGCTGCTGAAACCTCCATCTTGAAGGAGGAAGGTCTTTCTGATGCTGTCATTCAGACTCTGGTTAGGGCTAGAAAGAAGTCTTCCTCTGCCATCTACTATAGGATTTGGAGGTCTTATATTGATTGGTGTGAGGTCAGGGCCTTGCCTTGCAGGTCGTTTTCTATCCCTAGGGTTTTGGAATTTCTGCAACATTGTCTGGACCTAGGTTTGCAGCTTAGTACGCTGAAAGAGCATGTTTCTGCCCTGGCGGTTTTCTTTCAAAAGTCTTTTGCTCTTCGTCCTCTGGTTAAGACCTTTTTCCAGGGGGTTACGCATGTGCGGCCTCCTAGGAAGCCTTTGCTCCCAGTTTGGGATTTGAATTTGGTTCTTTCTGCCTTGCAGGGTCCTCCTTTTGAACCTTTGCAGGATATTGCACTTTCTACGCTTACTCAGAAGGTTGTTTTTCTGGTTGCCATCACTTCCGTTCGGCGTGTATCGGAGTTGGCGGCCCTGTCCATTAAGGCCCCTTACTTTGAGAGGCATCAGGACAAGGTTGTTTTCTGCTTCAAGCTAGATTTTCCCCGTCATCCTTCAGCTTGACCACGTGGAGAGGAATCATGCTCCACCCCCTGGGAGGAAACACAAAACAGGAAACAGAGTTTAAAAGCCCCACCCCTTCCTCCCCACCTCAGTTCTTTTGTGTTTCCTCCCTAAGGAAACCCTGGGACAGAGTGTAGGCTGATATTGGTAGTCAACGGCCGATTTGTTATTTTAATTTATTATTTTCAAAACCCTCCATAGGTTGGAGATAGCCGGGGGCAATAGCTAATGATCCACCAGGAGATCCTGTGTGAGCTATTTGCACCTGGGGCTATAACCCGCATAGTCTGGGATAAAAAAAGCACAGATTGTGCAGAAATCCCATTTAGAGAAGTCCTGCTTCATTTTGAAGCAGGCGCGCTGGGCTGGGAGAAGTCATTGCCGCTTTATAATAAGATCGCTATTTGTTCTTATTTTCCCTCCCGTTTTTTAAATTCCGGAGGTGCGGCGATGGCGTCATCCGCGTCATCTTCCGGTTTTGTCGGCTGTTGGCCGGAAGCCGGAAGAAGAAACCAGCGTGGCTGAGCTGATCAGCGCGGATTGCGGCATATCAGCCAGTTCTCAGGAGCAGCGGAGGCAGCAGCTGCACTTTCCCAGCTCCCACGGACCCCACCAACGAGGACGGTCATGTCGGAGGCGCCCGACGATAACCAGAAGGCGGTAGGAACTTACGTTTTTTTCTGCCTATGTCTTTGCAGTGATATGAGTTATGCATTGGGCTTGTTGCAGGGAGTTTTTTTGTTTATAGCAGATAGAGCTTTTCCACAGCTGCTGTTACAACCTATTATTTTGTGTTTGTATATAAGTTATTAACCAGTGACAGGATTGTATAACTTATATCATTGTTAAAGCCTGCATATCTGTAAGGTACATAGGTATGCAGATACATATTATATATCTATTCATATCTATATTGATAGTTATGAGGGTAGATATGAATATAGATATATATATATATATGTATAGCTTCCACGTGGGTGTAAGTGGTCCTGCTATAATATGCTTTTATGTCTTACATTTTTTTAGAGAGATTCTAAATCGGAGGATAAAAAGCATGTTAAAGCTACCAAGAAGTCAAAGAAATGTGAAGTTTGTAATACTACACTTCCGGATTCTTGGCAGTTGGTTCTATGTATGGGGTGTGATAAAGCTAAACGAGATAACGATTCAGCTGCTATCCTCAGGGAAATTTTTAGTTTGAGGCAACAGTTAGCCTCAGTTGAAAATGCCCAAAGAGGATTTGTTACCCATGAGCAATGGTCACTTGCTGCTGCACCAATTACTAATGCTAACACAGAGAACCAAGGCGGTGGGATCTCAATAGTGAATTTGGGTAATGAGAATGTATCATTACCTCCTGTTCAGATTGAGGTTGCCTCAGAACCAGAGGAAGAGGGGGAAGACCCGGACTCCTCTAGAGATTCTTTGGATGAGGAAAGCCATTTAGAAGAAAGGCAGTGTACCTCAAATAATTTTTCAGAGGACTTGGAATTATTATTAAAAGATATTTATCAAACGTGGGGTATCCCTCTGGAAGAAACAACGCTTTCACAACAGGATGAAATGTATAAAGAAATTTTGATCAAAAAATCAGATAGAGCTTTTCCTATCCACTCAGTTTTGAAAGATATGGTCAAAACTGAATGGGATAATCCAGAGAAAAAGTTTTTTCTGCCTAAAGCTTTAAAGAGAAAATATCCGTTTAAGGATCCCATTATGGATTCATGGACGAAATGTCCCAAAGTTGATGCACCAGTTGGTCAAATGTCAAGAACATCTGATTTGAGTTTTGAGGACATGGGATCTTTGCGAGATCCCATGGACCGCAGAGGAGAGCACATTTTAAGAAGGGCTTGGGATTCTACCCTTTTTCAATTTAAACCTGCAATGGCTTCTGATGTAGTCCTGAGAAGTATGTCTAAATGGATAGACAACCTTAAGGCTCATATTGGGAATAGAGTGCCACCACAAGAGGTTTTGGCAACTCTTCCCACTTTATATAGAGCAATGTCTTTCCTTACACATGCATGTCAGGAAATCATTAGGGCTTCTGCAAAAACCTCAGCTTTAATTTCCTGTGCTCGCAGGGCAATTTGGCTTAAGACGTGGTCTGGGGACAACAGTTCAAAGAATAGATTATGTTCTATACCTTTTCACGGGGAACGGTTATTTGGTACAGACCTAGATAACATCCTCTCGAGGTCCACAGAGCTGGGGAAAAAGTTTCCTACAAAGAAGAAGGCCTACCCCGCTAGACCGGTTAATAGGAATAAGCCTACCACTAGTCAGACCCACAGAAAAATAGATACTAGAAAGCGCTGGGCCCAATCAAGACCACAAAGGAAGTATTCCTTAGTAAGTAAGACCCCTGAGGGGCCCAGACAGCAGTCCTGACAACCCAGGTCCAGTGGGAGGAAGACTCTCCAGATTCACACAGGCTTGGGAAAAGGTTACCAAAAGTCAATTTGTATTAAAAACCCTGAAAGAAGGGTATCACTTAGAATTTTCTTCCCTTCCACCATTTATGTGCTTGGTGACAAAGTTACCAAAAGATCAAAAACTAAAAGATGCCTTCCCAGTAGTTTTGCAGGAACTTTTAATGAAGGAAGTAATAGAGAAGGTTCCTTCGAGCCAGATTCAAAGGGGTTATTACTCCCAGGTTTTTCTGGTAAAGAAGTCATCAGGAAGTTACAGAATGATTCTGAACCTAAAAAGACTAAACAGGTTCATTCGGTACAAAAGATTCAAAATGGAGTCAATATTCTCGGTGAGGCAAACCCTGACTCGGAATGTGTTCATGGCAAATCTGGATCTCCAGGACGCCTACCTGCACATCCCGATTCTGGAAGCCCATCGAAAGTATTTGAGGTTTGCAGTAAAGTTAGACCACAAAATTTTTTATTATCAGTACAAGACACTTCCCTTCGGCCTATCATCGGCCCCCAGGATTTTTACAAAAATTCTGGCAGAGCCAATGGCCTTCCTGAGGCAGTTGGGGATCAGCATAATACCATATTTAGACGATCTGCTGGTCCTAAACAGCTCCAGGGAGACACTGTTGGTACAGCTGGAAAAGACTATGGCACTGTTAAAAGATCTGGGATGGATCTTAAACCTGGAAAAATCCAACTTAGTGCCCTCTCAGCAGTGCGCCTTTCTGGGTCTTCTGATAGACAGCACAGAGAGGAAAATTTTCCTAACAGAAGCAAAAGCCCAAAAGTTAAAAAACGAGATTTGGGTGTTGGTGAAAGAACCAAAAGTTTCCCTAAGAGACATAATGAAAGTGCTGGGACTCATGACGGCAACGATACCAGCAGTAGACTGGGCTCAGTTGCAGATGAGACCACTACAGAAGTTTCTGTTAGAAAGATGGGACAAAAAACAAACTTCTCTGGACCAGTTAGTGAGATTAGATGTAACGGTCCTGAAAGAACTACTCTGGTGGACAGAGAGCGGAAATTTGTTGAAGGGAAGGGAATGGAGTCAGACCAATCCGGTGGTAGTAACCACGGATGCAAGCAGCTGGGGATGGGGTGCGCATCTAGAGACGCATCAAGCCCAGGGCAGGTGGTCAAAGGAGATTTCAAGAAAGTCGTCCAACTTCAGAGAACTTCTAGCAGTCAAACTAGCCCTAAGTCATTTTCAAAAGGAAATATGGGGGAAGGAAGTGTTGGTGAGATCAGACAATATAACGACCGTGGCTTATCTAAACCGTCAGGGGGGGACAAGATCAAAGCAGCTGGCAAGCTTAGCCCAAAGTCTATTAAATCCCTTACAAAATCAAATAAGGTCTCTAAGAGCGATCCATCTGAAGGGGACTCTAAACACACTAGCAGATTCCTTAAGCAAGAAAAAAAGTGAGTCAAACGGAATGGTGTCTGAAGCAAGACATTTTCCAGTTGATCACGAGTGTGTGGGGTCAGCCTCAGATAGACCTCTTTGCAACCAAAGAAAATGCCAAATGTCACAGGTTCTTCTCCCTGGAAAAAGAGAAGGGTGCAGTAGCAATAGACGCACTTGCTCAGGAATGGAATTTTCAACTTGCTTATGCTTTTCCACCCTTCAGAATCCTGCCACAAGTGATCCGGAAGGTGGCCCAAGAAAGCGCACAGGTGATATTTATAGCCCCATATTGGCCGAAAAGAATCTGGTTCGCAGACCTAGTCAGAATGGCGGTAAAGGGACCTTGGAAATTACCAGAGAGTCCAGACATTCTACAACAAAAGTCAATTCTTCATCCAAGCTGGAAGACTCTTCAGTTAACAGCATGGATATTGAGGGGGAACTGCTGAAAAGAAAAGGTTTGTCACGCAGAGTAATAGAAACGTTGCTAGACAGCAGAAAGGCAACTACAAGAAGAATTTACGCAAAGGTATGGAAGAAATTTTCTTCATTTTGTGAGGTTAAGAATCTGAAGGAAAAGGATATAGCTTCAGTATTGGAATTTTTGCAAGAAGGGTTTGAAAAGGGACTGGCAGTAAGTACCCTGAAAGCTCAAGCCTCTGCGATATCAGTTTTCCTAGAACGTAAACTTAGACATAATGATCTGGTTAACCGTTTTTTCAAATCCATTGCACGTAGGAGACCGGCTACATTTAAAGGTTTTCCTACTTGGGACTTGTCTATAGTGCTCAGGGGCCTGTTAGAACCACCATTTGAACCGTTGGAGGAAGTTCCAGAAAAATGGTTGTCTATGAAGGTTTGCTTTCTTATAGCAATAACATCTGCTAGAAGGGTGAGTGAACTTCAAGCATTGTCTATAAAGGAGCCATATTGTGCGATTCTTCCAGATAAAATTGTGCTCAGACCCAATCCTATGTTTTTACCTAAGGTTCCAACCTCAAGCAACAGGTCGCAAGAAATAGTCCTCCCAACGCTGCCTAATGCGGCTGGTAGGGAGGAAGATCTTTCATTACTTGATGTAAGAAGAGCTTTAATCATTTATCTGGAAAGATCAAAGGAATGGCGTCTAGCAGAGCAGATTTTTGTAACATTTAGCGGCAAAAATAAGGGTTCAGCGGCATCCAAAGCTACGATTGCAAGGTGGATAAAGCAGACCATCGCCAAAACATATGAGATTAAGGAAGTTACACCGCCGGAGGTCTTGGCTCACTCGACTAGGGCTATGGCCGCTTCCTGGGCAGAGAGATCGGGGGCGGCTATTGAAGAAATTTGCAAAGCTGCCATGTGGTCTTCGCCCCACACCTTCCTAAAACATTATAGACTTGACTTACTGTCTGCAAAACATCAGTCCTTCGGAAGAAGTGTACTACTTGCAGCATCCCACCCCTAAGGTATATTAGCTTTTCTAGTCCTCTCCACGTGGTCAAGCTGAAGGATGACGGGGAAAAACCTCCGTTACTTACCGGTAACGTCCTTTTTAGGAATCCTTCAGCTTGACCGCTGATAACCCGCCCAGTAGTCAAGGGTTGGAGTACGGTTACTATATTAAGAACTGAGGTGGGGAGGAAGGGGTGGGGCTTTTAAACTCTGTTTCCTGTTTTGTGTTTCCTCCCAGGGGGTGGAGCATGATTCCTCTCCACGTGGTCAAGCTGAAGGATTCCTAAAAAGGACGTTACCGGTAAGTAACGGAGGTTTTCCTTCCTAAGGTGGTCTCTGCTTTTCATCTTAATCAGGACATTGTTCTGCCCTCCTTGTGTCCTAAGCCCAGCAATGACAAGGAGAGGGTTTTGCATTCTTTGGATGCGGTTCGCTGTGTGAAGTACTATTTGGTGGCTACGTCCCCAGTCGTAGGACTGACGCCCTTTTTGTGGTGCCCTCTGGGCCTAGGAAAGGTTTGGCTCCCGTCAAGTCTTCCATTAGTAAATGGATTCGCCAGGCCATTGTTGGGGCCTGTTCTGCTAAGGGAAAGTTTCCCGCTTTTCGTGTTACTGCTCATTCTACCCGTGCTGTTGGGGCGTCCTGGGCTTTTCAGCACCAGGCCTCTGTTGAGCAGGTTTGTAAGGCTGCTACTTGGTCTTCGGTTCACACTTTTTCCAAGTTTTACAAGGTTGATGTGCGGGCCTCAGCGGATGCTGTTTTTGGCTGCAAGGTTCTGCAAGCAGCAGTGGTTTAAGTTTGTGCCTTGTTGCCTTGTTTTTGGATCCCCGCCCTTTATGGACACTGCTATTGGATGTCCCATATGTAATGAATGTCTTGAAGCGGGGTGTGTGACATCCTTAGAATAATACCATTTTGTGATTACTCACCTGTAAAATGGGTATTATAAGTATGTCACACACCCCGCTTCACCCTGCCCTTTGGTATTCTGGATCCTTTATATGGTGAACCTTTGTTAGTTTTAATTGGCTTTCCTGGTCCCTTTACCTTACTGCTATCTTTATACTGGGGAATGAGTGGGAGGTCCCAGGTATTTATGGACCGGGAGGGTCTTACTTTTTTTTTTTTTGACATCTCTGCAAGATCGCCATCTACAGGTCAGTATACCCACATGTAATGAATGTCTTGAAGCGGGGTGTGTGACATACTTATAATACACATTTTACAGGTGAGTAATCACAAAATGGTATTATATCCTCCTCTATTAATCAATTAAGTGCCAAGTTCAATTATAAAGTGCATAAAATGGGCTATGTATACTCAGATGTGCAATCTCTATACAATATAATCTTATAAGGAAAATATGGCAAGAGAAATATAGTGCAAAGTAGTCACAGTTAAAAATATTCAAAGAACACATCACCTAAAGATAGCGAGTCCTCGGGATGTCCCCCATGTGGAAAGGCAAAGGAATGCTTTGTCTACATTCAGACCCTCACCTGCTCGTGCAAAACCAAGCTAAGCTTTCAGAAATGTTCTATTTGGGAAGTTTATAATGATTTACTCTGGGTTCAAGTGTTTGGTTATAGAATTCCTTCACCTCTTACCAAGCAAAGCATGTATTTAATTCAGGGCTAGATTGGGTAGAAAATATTAACTTCAGCTTGGTGCATAGCTTGGGGGAGGGGGGTGATTAAAGGGACTGAGTTATCGGGAAGGCTGATTCATTACTAACGCCAGGTAGCAACAGATGAGCGACTGTAGAGCATATTTCAGAGCTCCCGCTAGTAGTCACTGTGTTCGGCCATGGATCATTGTTTCAGAGCGCCTCAGTCGCTGGCCGGCATTGATGAATATGTTGTGTGAGTTGCAGTACTACGCTGTATGGGAGCGAACAGTAGCGCCAGCTCAGTGCGACCGACACACACCACATTCTTTAAAAAAACAGCCTCAAACAGCACCAGCGCTCAAAATCATGTAGTTGTAGCCCATAGCGCCAGAGGCTGTGTGATTAAAGTCTGTTTATGAACATGTATCCGCTAGTGACAAAGCGAAAACATATGGAATTACATGGTTCTAACATTGTAACATTAATACTTTAATACCAGACCTGTAAGGACAATTCTGCATAAAAATATAAAAAATCGAAAAAGTTTAAAAATGTAATTTTCTTGCCCAGAATACGTCAGAAAGTTTTGAGATTTAAAAAACAAAAAAACAAAATTGGGATCAAGAAAGGGATTTAAGGATCGTCCATAGAAATGTACCTGGTAGCGCCAGGTAATATGTGGCGCTCTGCAAGGCTGAACGCTGGCTGGCTGTATGCGGAGCCTGGGATAATGATGAATCGGACGCTACATGGCGTTGGTCTAGTCGCTCACCAGATTCGGCTTCATAAATGTGGAATTGCATGCCGTGTCCGGCGTTCACCTGCCACCACCTGGTGCTATCCCTTCATGAATAAGGCTCTATGTGTGCTTACTTTGTGTCAGGGGCTGCAGAAGCTCTGCTCAGAGTCCTTCACTGATGGAACGCTGTCGGGAACTGGGAGGAAATTAGTAGTGATGAACCGGAGCAGGGACAATCGGAAGCCCTTCGGCTGGATAGTCCCCAGTATCTGCCATTCGGTTCTCTTGAATGCCGGATACAATGGCTCCAGCCAGCACAACAGGTGAACTGGTATAGGGGTCCTTTGGATCTCTTAACAGTTCACAAACTGTTTAAAAAATATAATACTTTTTGCAAATACAAAAATAAAAATAATTGTTGTTGCTTCCTCCACCTGTTCCACACCAGGCGTGTCCTCTCAGCAACTTAGCAGGGTTGGAGGCTCCCTCCTGGTCTGGTGGGCTGTCGTCTTTTTGATGCCTGCCACGCCGATAACTGTACTGAGGGGGGGACACAGTTCCCACCTCCTTCATTGGAGTCCCGCCAAGATAATCTCAGCCCACCAGGGCAAGGCGGCTTTTATACCAGGAGGAGCCTCTGGAATCCACCCATCCCCCACTCCATGTGACCAAAGTCATCACTAGAGGGGATGGACATGAAGGGGGATTCCAAGGGAATCACAGGGTATCGATGGCATGCCGTATATATCTTGTCCTGGACTTTGCCGGTTTCCAGAATGGGGCGAAATGGCAAGGTCCGTGTTGAATTGAGCTTTAGTCCGAATCAGTGAAAGTGAGGAACACTGCCAGGAACTGAGGGAGATTGCTGAATAAAAGGACATTTTAAGCCATGATTTATTAGAACCACAGCTCCTGATACAAACATGGGACACAAGTAAGCACACTTTGCCTGGACAGTTCCTTTAAGGACCTGATATATGGGCTTCAGTCGGGATCCAAATTGGTAGAAGGGAGGAACGCTGCCAGGAACTGAGGGAAATTGCTGAATAAAAGGAAATTTTAAGTCATGATTTATTAGAACCGCAGCTCCTGATACAAACATGGGACACAAGTAAGCACACTTTGCCTGGACAGTTCCTTTAAGGACCTGATATATGGGCTTCAGTCGGGATCCAAATTGGTAGAAGGGAGGAACGCTGCCAGGAACTCAGGGAAATTGCTGAATAAAAGGAAATTTTAAGCCATTATTTATTAGACCCGCAGCTCCTGATACAAACATGGGACACAAGTAAACACACTTTGCCTGGACAGTTCCTTTAAGGACCTGATATATGGTCTTCAGTCGGGATCCAGATTGGTAGAAGGGAGGAACGCTGCCAGGAACTCAGGGAAATTGCTGAATAAAAGGAAATTTTAAGCCATTATTTATTAGAACCGCAGCTCCTGATACAAACATGGGACACAAGTAAACACACTTTGCCTGGACAGTCCCTTTAAGGACCTCGTATTGTGTAAATGTTAATAGCCTTTGCATAATCCAGGATCATCTCCAGTCATCTCCAAGATGACATTTACACTTAAGCTGTGTGTACAATTCCTTCCAGACTGAAGCTGTTTTGCATCTACTGTTGTTTGCTAAGTGTCTACTCTGGGCAATTATCTACAGGGCTCACGAAGAAGCCAATGCAGCCCGGAAACTAACCGTGGAACAGAGGAAAGAGAAGAAAGTAAAAAAATTAAAAGAAGATATTACGCAAGGTGTCCATGTAACTGTATATAGGTATGTGTCACCTACCGAGATCTTTACTTACATAAGTTCTCCTCCGAGATTGGGTTTGCAGTCATATAATATAAAGTGTCACAGCAGCCATTGCTGATTCATTTCATGGGTAGCTCACCAAAAATCTGACTTCTGGGTTCTTCCCATTTTGTCAATTCTCGCCACAGTGCACATATCCTGCTTTGGGGTGCACAGTTCAGACCAGGGCCGGCGTCGGCACCCGACAAGGTGGGGCAGCTGTCGTGGGCCCCCACCCTCCGGGAGGACCCACTGTAAGGCTGGCCTGACCAGCGACACTGGTGCCCACATCTCCTCGAATGGCGGGGTTCCACACAATGGGGCACCTCGATTTAGATTCCAGGGGAGGAAGTGCTGGTTTTTGTTCTGCTTTTTGCCCACCTCAGCTGATTTCCTATCCCTGGAGCATCCCAAACTGATACCCTACTGTGTGAAACCCCCTGGAATTGCTGGCATACTCACTATGCAAGCAATTCCAGCCCTGGGTTTTGGTCCGCTTTATAGGGGCATCTCAATTTGGGATGTCCCTGTTTGTGAAAGAACCCCCCCTGATCCCACAGTGCATTCACAATTTCCAGGTAAGTAATGAACAAAGGGGCAGGGGGGGTCACACACAGGGGCATCCAAAATCAGATTTGTTTGGACTCCGAGGTCAGGATAAAGGGGTTTGGTGCGCTTTAAAGTAGACCAAAACTAGAGTTTTGGTCCAAATAGCTTGATTCTTATGGGGCATCCAGATATGGTCGTCCCTCGGTGATGTGACGCGACTCTTCACCACAAAGGGGCCCACTGAGACCATGACGCCCAAGGGCCCACATAAACCTGGAGCTGGCCCTGTTCCAGACCCCTGGTTCTCCCTACACTTGCCTTAATCCGGCAATCCCACGGCCAGAGATCGCACTAAACTTTTACCCAAGGAATAGAGATGCTCCTCCTCCATCATTCTGGAGGATTATGTTCAGCCACGAAGGAGCACGCAATTAAACTAATTACAGAGTGACATTCCAGGCAAAGGGTTAAAGTGGACCAAAAGACAGCTGAATCGGCCCGGGAATCTATACATTTCTCGGGCCAAAATTGGGATGCCCCGCTTTGTGAAACCCCCAGGTCGCCTGCTACACTTGCCTTAATCACGGTCCAACGGCACATGCGCGGGCTGCGGCCGCAAACCCCGCTATCCCTCTTGCAGGGCACGCCGGCCATTTGTGAGATAGGACCACCAGCGTGCTCTGAGCCGCTGAGCTAAGACGCCGTTTAGACGTGCATAGCTCAGCGGCTCCGAGCGCGCTGATTGGACAAGCGGTCGCACATGCTCCTTGGACCGCGGTCAGGTGAGTTGATGCAAGCAATCTGGGGGGTTTCACATAGCGGGGTGCCCTGGGGGAATGGACCAAAACCTGGGATAGTCAAAATCCTGGGTTTTGATCCACTTTGATGTAGCTGCTTCCTGCTCTCCCCACGCTGTTGGTCAGGGGGCGGCATCTTCCATTCAGCCTGCTTTATATTTTATAACCCTCTTCTGTGCTGGACCCCTCATGCTAGGATCAGCTCTGTGTGTGTATATATGTATGGCTCACTGTAAATTCAAACACGGGACCCTGAAAATTGAGTCAGCAGAACAGTGCAAGTTGCTTTATCAGGGAATGCAAAGTGCTGGTGAATAAAAGATGACAACCAGCATGGGGCAAGCTGTAAGCAGCTGTGTCGCCAGCTCGTATCTGCAGAAGAGGCGTCACTGGAAAGCTCTAAAACATGTCTGAGTCTGACTATATACCAGGGGTGGGCAATTAGTTTTTTCCATGGGGCCACATGCGAAACTAAAAATATTGTGGTCGGGCCAAAAGGCTGAACTCAATTCTGCATAATATTAATTGTATTTCTTTATAAAAAGCAGTGGCATAGCATTGTTGTGATAACACATTTGGTGTGGACTACAAGTGCCAGCAGCCTGCGATGTGAGGCACAGACAAGTGGCTGGAGTACCTCCATCTACAGCGACTGACACCCACTCCACCCACAACCAAACCTGCAGGAGGGAGCTGTCCAATAGGAGAGCAGGCTCTAATCCACACATTCCCCCGCTACATTAGACTCACTACAGGCAAAAGTGCTGTTCAAACCCGGCACTATCTTTTCTGACAAGACTGCGCAGACAGTGGGCGGGACTGAGCGGCGGGTGCGCACCTTACAGGGAACGCTGGTCGCGGGCCAGTCAGAGCCAATCAAAGGGCCGTATGTGGCTCTGGGGCCTTACAATGCCCAGGTCTGCTATATAATGTGTAAGTCTATCTCTCTTTGGTCAGATATCATGTTCTTAGAGCTTTCCGCAAACACCCCTCAGAGTAAAGACAGTTTGTATGTGTAGAAAAGGGGTGTCACTGGAAAGTGTTGTAGGTTAATATACATCTTACAGCCTACAACATGTTCTGCATCTCTGTGCTCAACCATTTTGTATATGCACAGGAAGGATGTTGCTGGGAAACATGTCTGACTATATAGAGATAGGACTGTACTGAATAAAGCTCTTCATAGTCAGACAACATGTTAGAGCTTTCCAGGTACACCTTGTGTAAGGTAAGAATAGCGGGCATCCTGGGGGTTTTGTAAAGCGGGGCATCCCAGTTTGGGAGGGAGTGAGCCTGCCCTGGTTTCTTATAGACTCTGGGTGGGTTTTGGTCCACTTTAATGCGACCTCTGCCCTTGACCCGAGCACGGGCCTCTGTCAGCATTGCTAGTCTGTATGTTTGCCATCTCAGGCATGCCACCATGTGCACATGTGCAGTGCTTGAGCGCAAGTCATAGACTAAACCTGTCACCCCTGGATTTTATTACTACCATGTGAGAATAAAGCAGAAGCTTGGTGGGAGCTTTATTCAGTTCGGGTGTATAAGTGACCCCACCTGTCATTAGCCGACGTGTTTTTATATGGATTTTTAATATTAGACCTTTTAGCGATAGTGCTCCTTTAATTTAAGCATGAGATATAGGGATATAGGGATATAGGGATATATATAGAGATATAGGGATATATATAGAGATATAGAGATATATATAGAGATATAGGGATATATATAGAGATATAGGGAGATATATATAGAGATATAGGGAGATATATATAGAGATATAGGGAGATATATATAGAGATATAGGGAGATATATATAGAGATATAGGGAGATATATATAGAGAGATATAGGGAGATATATATAGAGAGATATAGGGAGATATATATAGAGAGATATAGGGAGATATATATAGAGAGATATAGGGAGATATATATAGAGATATATAGGGAGATATATATAGAGATATATAGGGAGATATATATAGAGATATATAGGGAGATATATATAGAGATATATATGGAGATATATATAGGGAGATATATAGGGAGATATATATAGAGATATATAGGGAGATATATATAGAGATATATAGGGAGATATATATAGAGATATATATATAGAGATATATAGGGAGATATATATAGAGATATATAGGGAGATATATATAGAGATATATAGGGAGATATATATAGAGATATATATGGAGATATATATAGGGAGATATATAGGGAGATATATATAGAGATATATAGGGAGATATATATAGAGATATATAGGGAGATATATATAGAGATATATATAGAGATATATAGGGAGATATATAGGGAGATATATATAGAGATATATATAGAGATATATAGGGAGATATATATAGAGATATATATGGAGATATATATAGAGATATATAGGGAGATATATATAGAGATATATAGGGAGATATATATAGAGATATATATAGAGATATATAGGGAGATATATAGGGAGATATATATGGAGATATATAGGGAGATATATATGGAGATATATAGGGAGAGATATATAGAGATATATAGGGAGATATATATAGAGATATATAGGGAGATATATATAGAGATATATAGGGAGATATATATAGAGATATATAGGGAGATATATATAGAGATATAGGGAGATATATATATAGAGATATAGGGAGATATATATATAGAGATATAGGGAGATATATATATAGAGATATAGGGAGATATATATATAGAGATATAGGGAGATATATATATAGAGATATAGGGAGATATATATATAGAGATATAGGGATATATATATAGAGATATAGGGATATATATATAGAGATATAGGGATATATATATAGAGATATAGGGATATATATATAGAGATATAGGGATATATATATAGAGATATAGGGATATATATATAGAGATATAGGGATATATATATATAGAGATATAGGGATATATATATATAGAGATATAGGGATATATATATATAGAGATATAGGGATATATATAGAGAGAGAGATATAGGGATATATATAGAGAGAGAGATATAGGGATATATATAGAGAGAGAAATATAGGGATATATATATAGAGAGAGATATAGGGATATATATATAGAGAGAGATATAGGGATATATATAGATAGATAGATAGAGAGAGAGAGAGATATAGAGAGAGATATAGAGAGAGATATAGAGAGAGATATAGAGAGAGATATAGAGAGAGATATAGAGAGAGATATAGAGAGAGATATAGAGAGAGATATAGAGAGAGATATAGAGAGAGATATATATATATATAGAGAGAGATATATATATATATAGAGAGAGATATATATATATATAGAGAGATATATATATATAATATAGAGATATAGAGATATATATATATAATATAGAGATATAGAGATATATATATATAATATAGAGATATAGAGATATATATATATAATATAGAGATATAGAGATATATATATATAATATAGAGATATAGAGATATATATATATAATATAGAGATATAGAGATATATATATATAATATAGAGATATAGAGATATATATATATAATATAGAGATATAGAGATATATATATATAATATAGAGATATAGAGATATATATATATAATATAGAGATATAGAGATATATATATATAATATAGAGATATAGAGATATATATATATAATATAGAGATATAGAGATATATATATATAATATAGAGATATAGAGATATATATATATAATATAGAGATATATAATTTTTTTTTTTTTCAATGTTCTTGTGATTTTTTCTTTCTTCCTACAGTATTCGTAAGTTAACCAATCCTTCCAAAAAATTCAAGATTGAAGCCAATGCCAATCAGCTGTATTTGACAGGAGTAGTGGTGTTACACAAAGATGTAAATGTTGTTGTTGTAGAAGGAGGTAAGCCTGTTTAAAGCAAAACTAAATTCAATTCAGTTCAACATCCCTCATAAGCTCCAAGTGAGCAAAAAGTTTTGTGAGATGTAAAGGAGTGGCCCATATGATTATCAAAGTGTAACTTCAGTTAAAAGTGAACCTCCCTGGAGCAGAGGCAGGATTGGGGGGGAGGTTAAAAGGAAAAAACCTTTGACCAGACGCTTGCATCGCTCCTCCGGCACTGCGGATCCTGGGCGCTGCCACCTTGGACGGAGGATGCAGAGCCACATCCCTCTCTTGTCCTTCCTCAGTGCCAGGGTAGGGTGGCTGGAGCTGGTCACTTTTAACTTAAACCGGACCTTCAGCATGATTTAATGAAAAGCCCAATCTCTTTTTCTCCATCAAACTATTCTCCAGCATCTAAAATGAATATATTTTAAGTTTTTAGTCACTTTTTATTCTTTTCCCCACTGGGCTGCAACTCTGTTCAGGACTCTAGGATATGGGCGCCACCATCTTGACTCAGAAGCATCACATACTGAGGAGAGGAGAGCGTGATTAAGTACAGGCGTGGGGTTATAGCTGTGCTTTGCACAGACAGAGCAGAGCTGGGGTCAGGGAGAGGACAGCAATCCCAAAATGCAGAGCAACACAGTCAGAATACACTTCCTGTTTGCAGGCTGCCTGATTCTCCATGAGCCGCCATCTTAGATGTTTAAAGGCTCATAACATGCAGTAGATGCAGGTAGGATGATTTTCAATGTGGGCAATCTGTATGTACAGGGTGTGGGAAACACATAAGATAGGCTCTTATTCAGGGTGAAGGTCCGCTTTAATGACACAGGCCTCCCTATGGGGTGAAGCAAAAGGCATGATGGATGTTATTCAAGAGAACTCTACACACAGCCTGTACACCAAGATATACAAGAAGAGAAATAATCCCTGTACACACAGAACACCTTCGCCTCGGCAGCAGCCATAGCAGCAATGTTCTGTGTGTACAGGACTCTCTTCTTGTAGATCTTGGTGCACAGTTGCCAGTAGCAACAGGTTGCAGGTATTATAAACAGCTTCTAAAAAACACCTTTGCTAGCCTAAGAAAAACTTAAAGAAAAAAACTAGATCAGCTCAGCACCTTGAGGACATCCTTTTGATGCAAATAATAAAAACTTTTACAAATGTTTAAAGTGGACTTTCCCTTTTAATATCTCAAGGCTCCCCTCTTTACTTGCTGCATATATGGCTCTCTCTGTTGTCTTCAGCTTCCAGCATCAGTTGGTGATATGTGGTGTATAAGGCCAGCCCAAGGCACTCATTATTCTCTATGGGTACCCCGGCCTAGCTTCCTACTCTGCAATACACCTCCAAAGTAACATTGAGCCCCTGTATCGGACTTCAGGGGCTAAATAGATGTCACTAGTGTGATGTCAGGTAAAGAGGGGGAATTTGTGCCGCTATTGCACATTCTATTCTGAGGTCTGTTGGAAAGTCCACCAAAGTTCTTTTTAAAGAAATCCTAAAGTGGTGCCAAATAGACTTAAAGTGGACCAACACCCAGGATTTTGACTATCCTGGGTTTTGGTCCACTTCGGTGGGGCACCCCGATCGGGGTTGGGGCCCCGCTGTCTGAAACCCCCCAGAAAGCCCCAAAAAACTCACCTCTCCCCGCTCCCACGTGACCGCGCCAGCCAATCACAGCGCTCAGAGCCGCTGTGGTATGCGCGTCCAAGGCCGCCTGGACGCGCATACCAGCTCAGCTGGCTCTGAGCGCTGGAGGCCGCGTCTCGCTCTTCCCTCTAACAGGGAGCGCGCCTGCACCGGCCATTCACAAACGGCCGGCGCGGGTGCGCGCCCTGCTAGAGGGAAGCGTGAGACGCAGCCGCGGCTCGCGCATGCGCCGATGGAACGGGGCAGAGGTAAGGTTTGTGGGCCTCCTGGGGGGTTCCTCCCCGCGAGACATCCCGATTTCGGATGCCCCGCGGGGAGGGATCTGATCGGTCCGGGAATCTTATAGATTTCCGGGCCAATCCCCCCTGGGTGTTGGTCCACTTTAAGGTACTTTAGGCCAACATGGAGCTGGGTTGGTAATCTTTTCTTAAACACAAGGTAATACAATTTGTGTGTATGTAATCTCCCCTGTTCATACAAAATGGTTCAAGTGATCCTATACCCAGATGGTAAGTTTTATGTCGTCACTTTCTATCCCCAGCCCAGAGCCCCAATACAGCCTTCATTTCTATTTTTTTACTAAAGCCTTTGCTCAATGGTCGTAAAAACACTTAACAGGAAGCGTTATGATATCCAAATGGCAGCCATATGCAAATTCATTCAGTTACAAGTAAGCTGTCACGTAATGGCAGTTAAGCTTGTAGTGCTTTCAGATTTATTGCAGTTATAACAGATAATGCTGACCCCCCAATGCTGAGCTGTGTGTACTGTAACTGAAGGTATGTAACTCCTGCTGTGGTAAATTTTAAAAACAAAATGACAGCTCATACAGGCTGCCTGGAAACAGGAAGTGCTGCTGGGCTTCCTGTTACTGTGCATTGTCAGCATGGCTGAGATGCTGGGAGAGGAAGCTCCAAAATGGCTGCTACCTTTCTTTTCTAACTGTGCCAGGCTGTTGGTCCGGTTTAAGTGGTTGGTCTCTGCTGTTATGACAGGCCGGCAGGGCTACAGCTGCCTGTAATATAGCGGCAGAGACCAACACCAGCCGCCTGGATGTTGGCCTGCTTTAAGGCGGAATTCTAGATCATTACTACATGACTCAATACATGAGATCCTGATATTCTAAGCATACAGTACGTCTTGCTCCATATATAATACTTACACGTGGGTAATCCTCCGCCAGATGGCGCTGTTCACTGCAGACATGCAGAAACAGGCTCCTCCCGACCCTTCATATACCCAGGGACCTCCCACAAATCCCCAGATTTCTCTGCAGTGCTGACTGCGAAGACATGAAGCATCACTCTCTCACAGGTGAGCGGGGCTTTTACAGCCTGCGGCCCTGCAGGACTATTACCACCCGTCCTCTTCGATAAGATGTGCCTCCCAGCGTGGGCTGCGTTGGTCGGGTGAAGGTAGGCAGCACCATGTGTGCTCACGGAGCTACGCTCCACCGCAGTCCCCCACCATAGGGTAGGCGGTTTAGGCCGATGGTGAGCCTCCTATAGATGCCCCTCCCGCATTGCCCCGTGCCCCTTCATAGCGATGAACCCTGGGTGCAGGGTCGCCTTCTCCCTCGCTTCCTCCCGTAGCTCGGGGAGAAAGAAAGGGGGGGGGGGGGTATGTGTGTGGCGGTCTCGGCGTAATGTTATACACGTTTATGGCCGTTGTTCTTTCTTTGAACTTGGGTGTCAGAGCCGCGCTCCTTGATCCACATAACACCTTGTCAGGTTGCGCGCGTGTGTCTTTTTCGTTTACAAGAAGTATGCGGCCCGGGCGGCAGCATCATTCTCTAGTTTTAAGAGCAGGTGCTATCTCCTTAGCTACACTCTGTCTGTGTGTCCTATCCACTGCTTGTCATTGCCGTTACCGCTGGTCAGAGCTTCGCGCTCTTTGGGGGAGGCGGGGACTTGGCATGATGCACCCCGCGTCACGGCCAGCTCGGGCCCGCCCCTCGATGTTCGCTTGGCGCCATTTTGATGGTCTTCGCGCGCGTGGTTGCGATCCTCCTCCTCCCTTGGTCATGTAAGTGTCCTCCCGGGCGGTTTTGTTCCTATGATCTTTCGTTCAGCTGCGCATGGCTCTGACACCCCCCCCCCCCCCCCTTATTCTCTTTGTCTTTCAGACGCCAAGATTTTGGTGGCTTCTCCTGGCCTGACACATGTTGTAGCGGGTTCACATAAAAAATTCTCCCACATTTCTAGCAGGTCAGGTTTGGGGCATCCAGGGTTGCCTATTGCATAAATCCCTGCGGGCATATTGCTCAGATAATCACCATATGGAGGCATCTCAGAATTATGTACCCGGGGTCCCTCGGGGACTTGACCGGCTGTGTACAGCGTGTGGACAGCCCCATGCTGATGCTGACAGAGCACGGGTCTGCGGCCCGTGTGCTGAACAGGCACTGGCCCTGCAATCAGGTTTGCCAGTGGCTGCACCTCGCTTCAATACACCTGTCTCCCCGTGCTTAAATCTCACTCCTGATGAGTCGCACTCGAGCGGGGATGACCAGCAGGTCGTGCCACGCAGGCTGCCTACGGCTGAGCAGGTGCTGTCTAGTTTGGGGGAGCGCTTGGGCCCTAGGAAGAAGCGGTCCCTGACGCCTCCTGGTTCTCCGGTTTCTAATGAAACGGATGAATCTGCTGCTATGCAGGACCTTGATCCTTCTGATGAAGGTGAGCTATTCTCCGATTCGGGCTCCTCGGACGAGATGCCCTGGAGCCATGATGATTCTGGACCCGGTTCTTGGGGCCTGTGTGACACTGATGAACTTCTTAAGATCTTTGAGGTTTTGTCAATCTCCCCTCCTGGAGAGGCTCCCAAGCCTAAGAGGGAGAGTTTCCACACAGCGACACCGCGCTTGGAATTCCTGGAACAGGAGCATTTCCAGGCTCTTATATCCAAAGAATGGGAATCGCCTTGTAAACTTAAAGGGGTTCCAGGGTTCTGGGATTGGGGGTACCCTTTCCCTCCTGATGTGGTTAACTGTTGGTCAGCACCTCCCGTGGTGGATGCACCGATTATAGGGGTTACTAACCTCCCCTTCATGACTGCTCCTAATTACCGTACCCTTCGGGATGCCGAGGACCGGCGCATTGACAGACTGGCTTCTCACGCCTTTTCGTGTGCAGGGATGGCTCTGCGCCCGGTCTGTGCCGCGGCCATCACTGCGGTGGCCACCAGGACCCTTATTAGAAAGCTACTTGATCACCAACCTGAGAATCTCCCTTGGGAGGTCTTTAATGCACTCTGATTATGATGTGTTTGTGAGGTTTATCCTCTCAGCACTGGATGACGCCATTAAGATGTGTGCTAGAACCTCTGCCCTTGTGGTAGCTATTCGCCGCCTCGTCTGGCTGCGACAGTGGGGTGCTGACGATGATACAAAAAAGGCTCTCACTGGCCTTCCCTTTAGAGGACGGCGCCTATTCGGGGCCCGTCTGAACCTTTTTGGAAAAAAGGGTAAGGCACCCCTATGCAGAAGGCCGTCTCGGCCTCCTCGGGGCAGGGACACCCCTCCCCCTCCCTACGTTAGTGTCAAGCATGAACCAGAGGTGTGCTTCCAACTTTTTGGTGTAGATTACCACTCCAGGGTGGGCAAGCAACGCCCTGGGCCCTCTGGCAGGGCTAAGTCCAAATCTGCCAAGACCTCCCAAGCATGAAGGGAAGCCCTCGCCCTTCTGGGCGAGGGGACTGCCGCAGCACCTGGCTCCTATCTGGGAGCGTCTCGCCTCCTCCTGGTGGATCCAGGAGGTAGTTCCCCTGGACACAGGATAGAGTTTGCTGGGCGGTCCCTTTCAGAGGTTGTCGGGGTGCTTCTAGCCCCTGTTTTCCCCTCAGGAGTTGGTGCAGGCTGTACTCGGCCTGCAGAGTCTGGGCTCACTTGCAGGTTGCCCTTAACAGGCTGGGGCGATGGCCTCTATGTTGTCCTTCCTCTCTCCCTCAAAACGATGAGGCAGTCTGGGCCAGGTTGGCCTATGGCAGACTCACAGGTAGCCCCTGCATGATATCTCTGTGTTGAGACACAGGCACCCTGTGCAAGGGGGGGGGGGGGGCTCTGGCCTCCTGTGGAGATCTAAAATCCTTTTAGTTTCCTCTGTGTCTTCTGGACACCGAGACCTTTACAGGTCAGTGTTGAAGGAACAACCCTGCGGATTGGGGCCTTGTTTTTGGCCTCTCTTCTGCTCCCAGGCTGCTCGCCAAGGCACGGATGAGGGTGATGTCTCTGACATGGCTGGGGGGGCCGTCCGCACTAGGACCTACCGGATCGTCCTTCTTTACTTCCCAATCTCTACGTCAGGCCGAGTGGGTTAGTCGGCCGGCGGTGTCCTCTGGGAGTTATTGGAATGGGTGCTTAGTCGCCACTATCCCTCAGTGTCCCTTTTTTGCTATCTCCATTTCTTGGACCCGGTTCAGGCTTGTACCTTCTTCCTTCGCAATAGTGGACTCCTGGTTACATGGGCTCTGTCCCTCGTTGCTGTCTCCTTCCTTCACCAGGCAGGATTGCAGCTGGTGGGTCCGTTGGCGGCGGATCAGAGGATGTCCCTTATATTCAGAGCCCTTGGGCTCTTCAGCACAGTAGGTTATTAATCCTGGATGGGGTTCCAGCACCCCTGGAGCTAGGTCTGTGCTTATTCCCCCGTGGTACGGTGGTTCCTCTTGAGCTGGTTAAATTCAAGGAACCTGTCAGGGGGCACCCCCTCCTTTTCTTGCGTCTTCCTGTAGATGGTCACCATGGGTACCAAGTCTCGCAGGCTGACGGGGGGGGGGGGGGGGGGATTTTCTTCTAAAATCCCCCGCGGTTCCTAGGTAGGGGCCCTTAGGGGGGTCCATTTACCTACTGATTTTGTTAAAACAGTCAGCCTTCAGTTGGCTCTATCTTGCTGGACTACTCCTCTTCAGGACCTGTCTATTTGGGGACTCTTGGTCTGTGGCCTGTATTTATTATCTGTGTGGAATTTGGAGCAGGATGATCCTCCAGGAAGGTTTCTAATCCTGATCTAGGTGGGAGGTCAACGTTCCCTGCATCTCAGTGGTATTGGCTCCAATGGATGTCCTTCAGTGGCAGGTTGTGCTATCCTGGTGTCCCTCTGAGATCCAACTAGGGTGGCTCTCTTGGGCCCCGTCACTATCACAGGGGCTCTGCCCTTGTTTTTTCTGTCCCAGAATATTCTGACTTTGGTCATGGGGGCTTAGTATTTTTATGTCTGGACATTCTATCTTATGTTTTTTCTTCATGCACCCTGCTAGGTGGGGTTCTGCGCACACGGTTGCGCTGATAAAGGGACCCGTGAGATTGATGGCCCCCGGGTGGCCTAGTGGACTGTGGTTCGTAGATGTTTCTGCTGAGGTCAGCGGACCTGTACGCTCTCTCAGGAGTGCGGTTCTGCCCTTGTCAGGCTCCTTCTTAGGTCGCCCCAATCTACAGGCTCCAGCCTGAGGGCTTGACAGCTGATTCATTCACCCTTTTGGAGACGGGTTTATCTTCTGGGTGACTTGGTCTATGGGGGGCTAGGAGCAAGCTTCCCTTTCTTCTTCTTCCTCCGTCTATTATGGGGTATGGTGTACCCATATTGATTGGCGTGAGTCTTGGTCTCTCCCCTGTTGGACATTCTCTGTTCCCAGGGTTCCAGAGTTATTACAGCATAGGTTGGGGTTGGCTCCCCATCTAGGTACTCTGAAGGTTCAGGTTCTGTCCTGTCTGCCTTCCCGTAAGAAGTCTTGTTCCGTCTTCCTTGTTATGCGTTCTCTTGGGGATTGCTCAGGTGCATCTCCCAAGTAGTTCTATGGTCCCTGTTGGGATCAATTTTCATTCTGTTTGCCTTGCGGGTTGTTCCCTTGGGACTCATTCCGGATGCTGTCTGAGCTGTTTCGTAGTTCAAGTTGCCCTTCCGGGGGCTGTGGGTTAGTTAGCTCTCGTTCATTATATATATATATATATCTATCTATCTATCTATCTCATGATGTGGTGGTATTCCGCCTTACGCCGCACCTTTTGCACAAGGTGGTGTCTTATGATCATTATTTAAGTCCTTTTTGTCTGCCTATGGGCCTTGTTCTTAGTAATGCTGAAGTAAGGGGGTCTACATTCCCTCAACAGTTTTCCTGGTTGTTTCTTGTCCCTTAGGGGGACTGATGCCCCTTGGGGTCTGCGGGCGCCTCCATACTTATGCGCCTGATCTCGTTTGCTTCCAGGGGCTATGCGCCATTTGGACTGATCTTACTTGGATGGTTGTCTTTCTGGTCCTGAGTAAAGGTTTCGGCTTCTTGCTGATCCTTGTTAGTGTAGTGGTCAGTATCCCCACCTGTCTTGCGGGAGACCAGGTTTCAATTCCCCGTTGGGGTGAGTTCTGAGTTTTACCAAGGCTCCTGTTGCCTTTGGGCTGGTCAGGTCATTACTCTGGCCTTTTCCTTTAAGGGGAAAAATCTTCCTCTTTTTATACTGTTCTACTCGTGCTTGGGTACCTTTGGCCCTTCAGCGCCAGGTTTTCTGTTGAACAGGTTTTGCTAGACCGCTGCTTGTTTTCTGTTCATACCTTTTCTAAGGTTTTGTTATGAGGTTGACGTTAGAGCCTTTGCTCTTGTCGTGCTTGGTAGCAAGGTTTGCAGGTGACAGTGCCTTTACTGTCTGCTGTACCTTTTTTGATGGGGATCCCACCCTACTTTATGGACACTGCTATTGGATGTCCCACGTGTCCCAAGTATTATATATGGAGCAGGACGTACTGTATGCTTAGAATAATACAATTCTGTGAAATACTCACCTGTAGAATTGGTATTATACGCATACAATGCTGGGGATTTGTGGGAGGTCCCTGGGTATATGAAGGGCCGGGAGGAGCCTGTTTTTGCATGTCTGCAGTGAACAGCGCCCTCTGGCGGAGGATTACCCACGTGTAAGTATTACATATGGAGCAGGACGTACTGTATGCGTATAATACCAAATCTACAGGTGAGTATTTCACAGAATTGTATTTTTCCTGGTGTACCGTGGTCCAGCAAAAATGAAACCTTTTATATTTCTCTTTTTTAAAGGTCCTAAAGCGCAAAAGAAATTTAAACGGTTAATGCTCATTCGCATAAAGTGGGACGAGCAGACAAATACAAAGGCGGGTGGTAAGTGCTAACCTATTGCTGCTATAACACTTTAAAGTTCAATTATAACTTTGTTTGCTTATGTTATATATGGCAGGTTCTTCTGTTTAGTTGAGCAAACTTTATATTCTTAGCATACAGTACATCCTGCTCCAGAAAGAATTACTCCGCCAGATTGCGCTGGACTGCAGAGACATCGAAAATAGGCTCCTCCCGGCCCCTCAAATACCCAGGGACCTCCCACAAATCCCCTAGATTTTCTCTGCAGTCTGGACTGCTAAGGAAGAGAAATGGCTCGCTCTACTCGCAGGTGAACGGGGCTATTAGCCCGCGGCCCTGTAGGACTATTCCCACCCGTTCCATTAGTAATATGCCTCCCAGCCTTGGCTGCGCTGGTCGGGTGATGGTAGGCAGCACCGCCGTTGGTGCTTAGGAGCGCTGCTCCACCGCAATCCCCCACCAAAGGGTAGGCGGTTCAGGCTTATGGTGAGCCTCTATGGGATGCCCCTCCCGCACTATTGCCCCTTGCCCCTGCCTATCGGTGGGCCCTATTTAAGTGGCCGCTGTCCCGCCTCTTTCTCCTGGTAGCCTTCGGGGGAAAAAGGGGGAGGGGGGTGTCGGTATGGATGCTTTGCATTTACGTGTTTTAGACATATATTTTATTCATTTGTCTTGTGCCAGCCGCCGCGCTGTCTCACTTTACTATTACTGTATTTAAAATTGCCTTTACCTCAGGCGGTGGTGCGCCGTCATTGGCGTTGTCATGTGCTGGCTTCGTGCTCTTCGGGGGGGGCAGGGCCCGCCTATGGCGCGTTTCGCGTCATTGCTGTTACCGGCCCGCCCCTCGAGGTATACCGGCGCAATCTTTGTCTGCTTGGCTGGCTTATGCGCAGCGGTCCCCTACCTACCGCGGTCTGTAAGTGCCCTCGCGGGTGGTTTTATTATCTAATTCTGTCTGCTTACAGCCCTCTTTTTTTTATGTCTTTCAGGTGGGCGAATCCATTGGCTTCTCTCGGCCCTCTTAGTTTGCTAACTTGTATAGGCCTAGTGTATTTACTCCCACTCCCTAGCGGGCTATTGGGGCATCCAGGATTGCTTTATAGCGTTAATCCCTATCGGCCTGTAGCACCGCTGTAATCACCATATGGAGGCATCTCAGGATAATGTGACCGGGGTTCCTTCGGGACAAGCCCGGCTGTGTGTAGCGTGTGGGCAGCCTCATGCTGACGCTGACAAGGCGCGGGTCTGTGTGCCCTGTGCTGAGCAGGTGCTTGCACTACAATCTGGCCTTCCCGTGGCTGGGTCTGCACTTTGTATCACTTCACCTACCCCCCCAAGCCTAAATCTCACTCCTACTGAGTTGCATACAAGTGGGGATTCTCAGCCTGATGTGTCTTCTAGACTGGCTACTGTTGAGAAGTTGATTGCTAATACCTTGGCGCGTAAGGCCCCTGCAAAAGAGCGGCACTGAACGCCCAATGTCACTCTTTTTCCTATGGAAGCTGAGGAGTTTTGGGATCTTTGTGACTATACCCCCTCGGATGAAGAGGAGCTTTTCTCTGACACAGGGTCATCTGATGAGAGGCCCAGGGGTCATGACGATTCTGGCTCTGACCCCTGGACCCCGGATGACACTGACAGATTGCTGACCCAGATTTTTGAGGTTCTGTCCATTTCTCCCCCTGTTGCGGCTCCCAGGCAAAGGGGGGGAACTCTTCCATACAGCTAAATCACGTTTGGAATTTCCCGAGCAAGCACATTTCAATAACCTTGTGCTCAAGGAATGGGAACGTCCCAGTAGACTTCCCGGTGTACCTAAAAGTTGGGATAGGAAGTATCCCTTTCCTGCTGATGTTGTAAAATGTTGGTCATCCCCTCCCGAGGTGGATGCCCTGGTCCTAGGGTTATCTAACACCTCTGTCATGCGTTCCCCTGACTCTACTACCCTGCGGGATGCTGAGGACCGGCGCATTGACCAGCTGGCATCCCATGCTTTTGCATGTGCGGGGACAGCGCTGCGCCCGGTCTGTGCTTCTGCCATTACTACTGTGGCCACTACAACCCTTATCAGAAATATACTTGATGGTGCCCCTGATGATTTGCCTTGTGAAGTGTTCAATGCACTCTCCAGTTGTAATGCGAACCAACACAAACTAACAAGGTTAAATGTGTGACCGGCACAAAAGCTCACATTTCTATTAGCCTTCACAACATAATGCTTTAATGAGTTTCAAAATTATACGGCACACTTGGATACACACATATATTCAAAACATGTTAAAAAACATACATGTGACATTAAAATACTGGGGCCCCTTCATGCAGCCTCGTCAGCCACACACTCACATCACCTCCACTCCCCGCCACACAGCTCCTATATCGCCTAATGAGTAGAGTCCAGATTCACTTTTACCCCCGTACTGGGGATATTCAATTAGTCACTCTCCAGTTGGGATGTTTTTGTAAATTTTGTCCTCTCTGCCTTGGATCACACCATTAGAATGTGTGCCAGAACGTCTGCCTTTGTGGTGGCTATATGCCGCTCGGTTTGGCTACGCCAGTGGGCTGCTGACAATGCGCCAAGAAGGCCCTCACTGGTTTTCCCTTTAAAGGACTGCATCTGTTTGGAAACCGCCTGGACCTTTTTGCTAAGGGAGGCAGGTTACCCCAGCGCAGGCGGCAGTCTCGGCCCTTTCGGGGTCAGGGCTCATTCTCCTCCCCCTACCGTTAGACAAGGGGGGGGGGGGTTCCTTTACTGGGGCCCGGGGAGACTTCTGGGGTAGGGGCAGAGGACGTGGATGTCCTGGCTCCTCCTGGGGCCCCAAGGCAAAATCCTCTCCCAAGCCCCCTCAGGCATGACGGGGCGCCCTCACCCATCCGGGTGGGGGGACAGCTTCAGCACTTCGCTCACGTCTGGAGGCTTCATGTCTCAGTGGATTCAGGAGGTAGTGTCCTCCGGTTACAAGAGTTTGCTGCCTGGCCGCCCCCAAGATTAATCAGATCCTGGATTCCTCAGGACACTGTGTTAGCTCAGGAGCTGATGCAGGCAGTGCAAGGCCTCCTGGAGCTGGGGGTCATCTGCCAGGTCCCTTTAAGAGAAATGGGCAAGTGTTTCTATTCCAACCTATTCACAGTACCCAAAAAGGATGGGTCAGTCAGCCCATCCTGGACTTAAAGATTCTCAACAAGTTTGTGGCCTTGCCCTTCGGCCTCACTTCAGCTCCCAGGGTGATCACCAAGGTGCTGGCTGGCGTGATGTCTCTGCTCAGATGTCAGGGCGTCCGCGTGCTTCCCTATCTGGACGACATCCTCATCACTTCCCAGTCTCTACATCAGGCAGAGTTGGATACTCAGCTGGTGGTGTCCACTCTGGAGTCATTTGGATGGGTGGTCAATCACCCCAAGTCCTCACTGTCCCCTTCCTTGGTGACTCCATTCCTAGGAATGAATCTGGATACGGTTCAGGCAAGGATTTTCCTTCCTCAACAGAAGGTGGACAGTCTGATTGCAAGTTCAGTTCCTGCTATCTTGTCATCATCCCTCCATCAGGCAGGGGATGCAGCTGGTGGGCCTGATGGTGCCATGCTTTGAGGCGGTCCCTTATGCTCAGTTCCACTTGAGTCCTCTGCAACTCCACCTCTGGACAGGGTCTGTGTGCTCCCCCCCCCCCCTTCCCGGTCAGGAGGTCCCTCTTGTGGTGGATGGACTCAAGGAACCTGTTGGGGGGCAGATCCTTTCTTACCCCTTCCTGGGAGACGGTCACAACGGATGCCAGTCTGTCAGGTTAGGGGGGTTTCTGGAAGTCCCTGTGGTTCCAGGGGAGGTGGGGCCCTCAGGAGGCTCACACACCTATCAATGTCTTGGAGCTGCGGGCGATCAGGTTAGTTCTGGCTCAGTTGACTACTCACCTTCGGGGCCTACCTGTTCAGGTGCGCTCGGACAACCAGACATCGGTTGCCTATATCAATCATCAGGGAGGGACCCGGAGCAAAGGGGCCCTCCAGGAAGTGTCTCTGATCGTGACCTGGGCAGAGACCAATGTTCCCTGCATATCAGCTGTGTACATCCCGGGGGTGGAAAACCTCCTGGCAGACTCTCTGAGCAGGGGGACCTCTCGCCAGGGAGAATGGTCCCTACGCAGCAGGGTGTTCCAATCCGTGTCACTGTTGGGGCCAACCGGATGTGGATCTGTTTGCGTCCCGTCACAATCACAAGCTCTCAGTTTTTGTCTCTCTGTCCCAGAATCCTCTGGCCTTGACCACGGATGCTCTAACAATATCATGGCAGGACTTTCAGCTTCTGTATGTCTTCCCTCCATTCCTCCTGCTGGGCAGGGTTCTGCGCAAGATTGCACTGGAAGGGGTGCCAGCAATTCTGGTGGCCCCCAGGTGGCCAAGAAGAGTGTGGTTCGCAGACGTGGTGCAGCTGGCAGTAGATCGGTACGCTCTGCCCTTGGTGCCAAATCTGCTCACTCAGGGCTCTCTACGCCATCCCAATTTACAAACTCTGACTTTGACGGCCTGGCTGCTGAAACCTCCATCTTGATGGAGAAAGGGCTGTCTACTTCTGTTGATACCATGATAAAGTCTAGGAAGAAGTCTTCCATTTATTACAGGGTTTGGCGTGCCTACATTGACTGGTGTGAGTCGAAGTCTATTCCCAGGATTCTGGAGTTTCTACAGCATGGGTTGGAGATGGGGCTCCAACTTAGTACTCTAAAAGGTCAGGTTTCTGCCCTGGCTGTTTTCTTCCAGGAGTCCTTTGCTCAGCATTCTCTGATTAGGACTTGAGGGGTGACTCATGTGCGTCCCTTACGTAAGCCTATGGTGCCTGTTTGGGATTTGAACTTGGTTTTGTCTGCCTTGCAGGGTGCTCCCTTTGAGAGTAAGAATGGCCAGGGCAGCATCCTGCACAGGTTCAAAGTTGTCTTTTTGGTTGCTATCACCTCTGTTAGGCGTGTGTCTGAGCTGGCGGCGCTTTCCATTCAGCCCCCCTACTATGAGAGACACCAGGACAAGGTGGTGTTTCGCTTCAAGCCAGATTTTCTGCCTAAGGTAGTGTCTGCCTTTCATTTGAATCAGAACATTGTTCTCCCTTCATTGTGCCCTAATCCTAGTACTCCTAAGGAGAGGGTTTTGCACTCTTTGGATGTGGTTAGGTGTCTGAAGTACTATCTGGTGGCTGCTACGCCTTTCAGAAAAACTGATACTCTTTTTGTGGTCCCTTCTGGTCCTAGGAAGGGTTTGACTCCTGCCAAGTCTACTATCAGCAAATGGATCCGTCAGGCTGTGATTCAGGCCTATTCTGCTAAGGGGAAGAATCCTCCCTTCCGCCTTACTGCTCATTCTACTTGTGCTATTGGTGCCTCTTGGGCTTTTCAGCATCAGGCTTCTGTTGAACAAGTTTGCAAGGCCGCTACTTGGTCTTCTGTTCATACCTTTTCAAAGTTTTAAACTTGGTCTCGTGGTTGGCTTCAAAGTAAAGGAGGGTTTGTCCATTTTCTCAAATTTGCATACGTAATTCCATCCACACCCTCAGGTAGCTAGTTTTACAGTTATACAGCTTCCTCTGGTATATTCCATTCTTTGGTTAACTCCACACTACTACAGATAGAATGTGTCTGCTTTTTCTTTGAATTCCCAAATTTAAGAGAAATGCTGGGAAGGGATGGAGCACATTTTAGCTGCAAGCCACCATGCAGAAGATGACTGCTTTATATAAGGTATAGGGTAAAGAATCACATTTCAGCATTAGCAGCAACTGGGATTAAATAATGTTATCAAGTTTTAGGTACATATATTAGTAAAATATGGTCCAGGCTATCCTTTATGGCAGCGCACCGCACAAGAGCCTGTTATTCAGCAGCTCTGTCCCACCCGCAGCAGAGAAACGATGAGATCCCGCAAGAGTCGTCCTGCGTTATGTATGTGTGATTGTTGTATTGGTGTGTAGATCAGGTTTTCCAAAGCTATATTCATTAAAAAAAAATTACAGTATATTGTCTTTAAGACAGAATCAGGATGTATTGTATCATCATTCGTGTATCGTGATACATATTGTATCGCTAGATTCAGACCTCTAATCTAGTCTAAAAATCTAGATGGTCCATTTGATGTCCTGCTGCTGCTAACCTGCTATATTTCTATCTTTGATTGTGTATGCTGCTATGACGAGACGGCAAACTAACATGGGTTTTGGTACACTTTAAATGCCTTCTAGAAACAAACTTTTCTTCTTTCAGATGATGATGAGTCAGACGAGGAAATGGTAAAGAAAGTCAACAAGTGCTCTTTAGTGTGGGAGGTGAGTACATTTGCCCTGCACAAAGAGTAAGCATTAATAGTAACGCCTCTGTTATAATTTGATAGAAATGGAGCTGTGCACAATGTAAGGGTTTGCTTTTATGTAGAGGTTTAATAGAATGTCTGTAAATGTCATGTACTGTACTTCTTGTCACTTTTCATTCCCGTTTTGTAACAAGTAATGTATTTCAGGCTGAATAGTGTAAAAGCAAGTGTTAGCTTTCGAAAAAAATGTAAGCATATTAAAGCAATCCTGTGGTTTGGGATGATTTTAGACACCACCTAGCAGGGTGTGGGGCTGCTTTAGTCTAAAGCTATGTTCTCCTAGCCACAGGTCATGTTTTGGATCTCTATATAGCCAGCTCTGTAGCTCTGTCTGAGCACTTATTACTTCACTTATACTTTTTGGAGGGGATCTGCAAAACATAGCCTTGAGCAGAGGGTTGGGGAACACTGGTTTAAAGTGGACCAACACCCACCCGTGATCGGCCCGGGAATCTATAAGATTCCCGGACCGATCACCTCCCTCCCCGCGGGACATCCGAGATCGGGATGTCCCGCGGGGTGAAACCCCCCCAAACCCCCCAAACTCATTACCTTAGTTTCGGCGGCGGCCGGCCGCCGCCGCCTCCCTCGCGCCCCTCTAGTCGTGCCCGCGCCGGCCGTCTGTGAATGGCCGGCGCGGGCACGCGCGCGTCAACAGGGACGCGCGGGAGGCGGCGGCGGAGGAGCCGCTTGTCCGCGGCTTGTCCGTCGCCGCTGACAGAGGTGAGTTCGGGGGGTTCGGGGGGGTTTCACACAGCGGGGCACCCCGATCGGGGGTGCCCCACCGAAGTGGACCAAGACCCAGGATAGTCAAAATCCTGGGTGTTGGTCCACTTTAAAGGGTTAGTAAAGGTGTTAAATAGGGCCTGCCTGACCTTCTACTGTAAATTATCAATGGCAGCCCCTCTCTCTGAATCTGCTTCCTGTACTACCTGGCCCCCTGTGAGCATGAATCACTGATATCATATTATGATTCCAAAAAAGAGAGCGGCAGGCACAGCCTAAATTAAAATCATGTTCGTGCTCCTAGGTGTGTGCCACACCAATAACTATAAACTACCTCATAGGCACAAGAAAACCTTTCATAAATGGGCACAGCACAAAATATATAGTAAAAATATAAATCTTTATTTTAGTGACTCTAAAAACAAATATAGACCATATTAAAAAACAATTGCACCAATAGGTAGCCCTATTGCTCTGATAAAAATAAATCAGAGACTTTATCACCTCCATACTGGGAATCTCACATCATAAACAAATCTAAATTCAAAACGTTACACATATCCTAGATACTAATCATGTGCAATAAGCTACATTGAAACAAACTGAGAGCAACTGAGCTCTCTAAAACATCTCTCTATTATAAAGTGCTAATGCTGAAATGGGAGTGCAATACCAGTAATCAAGCTAAATATAAATCCACTTTGTGATCCTACAACATATTTTGTACCAGCTATAAATACTACTAAAGTGCAATACACTTGGGAAGCAACATAAAAAATAACACAACTTGGGTCAAATAAATGAGCAAAAAGTATGAGATACCTCCCCTATGGAAATCTGTATATCATCTGAGGGCTGGTGCAAAAAAAATGATCTCACGCGTTCCGCCACCACCTGTGGCTTCAGAGGTGAGGTAGTTTATGATAATCGTTAGCTGTGCATACTGCCCCCTGCTTTCACTCAACAAGGGACTTGACTGTGACTGGAATCGGCCAGGGTGCACAGCCCCGGCATTGGACTAACAATGGAAACATGAGTGATCTGGCAGATAAGTATTTTAACCATTATTGGCCCTATCGGACTGCATGAAGTGTTATCTCTGGGACTTTTTGTATAGACATGGGGTTGGGGGGAGTTATCTGCCTGCGTTTTCAAGTTCTTGTTAGTGATAATATCCTTCTTTTCAGGGAACCGTCAAAGATCGCAGTTTTGGAGAAATCAAATTCAAACAGTGCCCTACAGAGAACATGGCCCGGGAACATTTTAAGAAGCACGGGGTAGAACACTACTGGGACTTGGCGCTAAGTCAGTCTGTGCTGGAAACGGCAGACTGACCGCTCTTACATTTTTTGTTTTTTTTAGGAAATCAAATCTTTTTGTGCTGCACTTCCCACAGCTGAGATGTTACCTCAGACTCTAAAACACCTACAGGTCTCCAATCTTCACTGTGTTTCTTCATAACACCAGAATCGGAGCAATGCTTCCACATTAAGGGATACAGAAACCAGCCCCCTGTAGGCCATGCTGGATATAACCCCATAACTGCTCAACTACAACCAGAAGACACCAAGGCTTTTTCTATCGACCGTGGTTAATGGATCTCAACTTATTAACCAAAGGAAATGACTGACCTTAAAAAAAATAAAAATAAATGGGCATCGATTAGATGTAAAACCTTTGTTTTGCTGTAAGTTTCTTTCTGTAATTTGGCAGGAGGTAATGGGGGATGTTGCCCATTATGCCCTGTTTTTATATGCCATTTTCTTTTCTTTTAGAAAGAGGGTGGTTCCCATTTATCTCGGTTTATACCATGTATGGGTTCCAAAGTGGATTTGGATCTGGGACAGCATAAAAAACTTTTAAGTAGTTGAAAGTTGTGCAACCCAGTATTCATATGTAGCAGCCATTTTATTCTAAGTATGTCTCACACCCTGCTTCGAAAGTATTCATTACACTTGGGTTATGTCCAGTAGAGGGCGAACTTCTGCAGAGATGAATAGAAAAAAAGAAGCCCCTCCCGGCCCATAAATACCTGGGACCTCCCACACATCTCCCAGTAATTGTCTCTGCAGACGGCGAGCAAGGCAGAAGATGAGGTCTCCTCCTTGCAGGTAAGCCGGGTTCACACCCGGCCATTTTTATCCCTATTTCTGCCCGGACCTATTTATACTTAAGTCCCCTAATGCCTCCCAGCCTTGGCTGTAGGTCCGGGTGACGGTAGGACTCACCTTAACAGGTGTACTGATAGGAGCCACGGGGTAGGCGGCTACCAGGTTGGTGACCCTGGTTTGGGATGCCCTCTCCGTTTCCCCATGTCTACTACCGTAGTTGGGGATCCCTCCCTCCCTTTACTTTTATTCCTTTACTCACAATGGGAGGGGGGCCTGTGATTTCTCCCTTGTCCGGTGATGTGGAGCATCGGGAAGTAATCCTTTTATGAATGGGTGTATGAGTGTGTGCGTGTGCTTGTTACATTCATTCTAGCTTGTTTTATACTTGCGGCGGCCGTTTTGAGAGCCGGCCGCCCTGTCATGGCTGCTATGGACGGTGTTGTTCTCCCTCTCCTTGCGGTGTGGAGAGGGGGCGGGTCGGAGGCGCCCGGTCATTGGCATCGCGTTTCTGGGTGAGGAGGGGGCGGGGCCAGGCGCGGCGCGGTCCGAGAACTCTGAGGTATTGTTCCTTTTCCTTGAGACCTCTAAGCCTCGTCTGGAGTTCACAAATCAGATTCATTTCTAATATCTGATTATTAAGGATTGGGAGCGACCTAGCCGGCTTCCCGGTTTTCCTCAGGAATGGGATAGGAAGTATCCCCTTCCGGTGGACGCGGTGAAGCGCTGGTCGTCGCCTCCCGAGGTCGATGCGCCCGTACTGGGATTGTCCAACACATATGTGGTGCACTCTCCAGACGCCACCACGATTAAGGGTCATGAGGACCGTCGTATTGATCGGATGGCTTGACATGAGTACTTCTGTATTCACGGTTGTGGCTATCAGGTTTGTGGTTAGGGGCCTGTTGAGGGGTCCCAGCTGGACCCAGCCAGTGATGAATTTGCAGCGCTTATGCGCTTATGTGTATCGTTCATGACCATTTGTCTTGTCTGCCTTGGATGACACAATATGTCTGTATAGCAGAACCTTAACGTTGCTTGTGGCTATATGACGCTCTGCCTGGTTGCGCCAGTGGTGGCTAACATTGCGGCTAAGAAGTCACTTGCAGGGCTACCCTTCTGGGTATCCGGCTGTTTGGAGATATAAATTGGATTAAGTTGCGGAAGGAGGCAGGCTTCCGCCACGCTAGAAGTGGCGTCGCTCCTTTCGGGGGGCAGGCTCCTCTAATCCTTTCGCGGTGCCAGAGCAGGCAGAGGCGCTGCCTTCTCTATCTTCAGTGGTGATTCCTGGAGCAGAGGTGGAGGATGGGCCCATCCAGGACCTGTCTGGGGTTCCAAGCCCGCTGCCGAGCCAGCTCAGCAATGAGGGGGCGCCCTCATCTTGGTGGGTGGGGGGTCAGCTGCGGCACCTCTGGGCCCAAGACGAGTTTGGCGCCGTCAAGTCCACCATTATTAAATGGATATGTCTGGTCATTGTTGGGGCCTATATTGCCAAGGGGAGGGTTCCTCCTTTCAGTTTACTGCTCCTTCTACTAGTATTGTTGGGGCTTCCTGGGCTTTTTAGCACCAGGCTTCTGTTGAACAAGTTTGTACAGCTGCTATTTGGTCTTCTGTTCATAACTTTTCCAAGTTTTACAAGGTTGATGTGTGGGCCTTAGCGGGTGCTGTTTTTTGGCCGCAATGTTCTACAAGCGGCAGGGCTTTCATTTGTGCACTTTTGCCTGTTGGGATCCCCACCCTTTTTGGACACTGCTATTGGATGTCCCAAGTGTAATGAATACTTTCGAAACAGGGTGTGAGACATACTTAGAATAATACCATTTTGTGATTACTCACCTGTAAAATGGGTATTACAAGTATGTCTCACACCCTGCTTCGCCCCACCCTGAGTTGTATCTTGGATCCTCTGTTTGGTGATACTGTTTTTTCTCATAGATTTTATTTGCTCTTCCTGGTCCCCTTACTGCTTTCTTATACTGGGAGATGTGTGGGAGGTCCCAGGTATTTATGGGCCGGGAGGGGCTTCTTTTTTTTCTATTCATCTCTGCAGAAGTTCGCCCTCTACTGGACATAAGTGTAATGAATACTTTCGAAGCAGGGTGTGAGACATACTTATAATACCCATTTTACAGGTGAGTAATCACAAAATGGTATTTTTTTTATCAGGCTGATGAAGTTGATTGTATCAACTACTTGGATGGGCCTGCTGTATTCAATACCTCTGACTAATTTAGAGGTATTTGACGTCAGAGTAATTGAGGAACTTCCCCCCCCCCCCCCCCTATTTCTAAAGATGTGTTTGAGCTTATAGCCCAATTCTAGTTAAAATTGTATATGGCTTTTGATATAGTGGTAGAAAATGATGGCCACTGTGCTTCTTATGCAGTCTGGGAACACATTGGTAAGAGCTAGATATGATTATCAGAAAATGAATGGACTAAAATGTAGTGACAGTACTAAATGATGTGCCAGCGCTTTTGTATCTGTGGCACACAAATGCTGGAACTAATACTGGAACTAGGGTGCTATTTCTTAAAGCAGGCTTTTAAAATGTAAAAAACTGCTGCATGATTATTAATGACCTACTTCCTGTTCCAGGCTGCCGGCTCCTGACCCGCTTGCTCTGGCACCGCCATCTTGCTACACCCGGGAGTATGTATCCCACAAACCTCCTATGTGCGGCCTTTCACGTTACACCTGGGTGCCAGGCTCTCGGGGAGCGTCTGCCTTAACTCCCAGCGTGCATTGGCAGGTAGAGGTAGCAGCAGCCCAGTGGGGGACCTCTGTAAACTTAGCTGGGGACTGCTAGCCTGTGACTAACGTAACCAGCCAGTGATCCACAGCTCTACAATGGTTCACGTAGCACAATTTATCGCACTATATGAACCGTTAAGCGGCAGGCAAGTGCAGCAACACAGCTGACGGTAGTTGGCTGTGGGAGCATCCGGAACTGCGCCCGGAAAGTGATTTCGTGCTCTGGGTTTTTTTTTTTTTTGTCTTTTGGTCTGCTTCAAGAGGCAGTCTGTATTGTTTGTTAAAATGATCTCCAAGATCAATGTCACTCTACAGCTTTATGTGGATCAATTATAACTCAAATCTGTCATGGGAACAAAAGGATGTATCAAGGCCTGGATTGTAGGACGCTTGATGCGTGGGCCATTAGACGCTTAACGCTGTAGTAGCAGGAAATGGAATGGTCGCGTATCCAAAGCTGGGCTCTGCATTGGACATGGCATAGGTGTTCTGCTTAAAGCACTTTTTATTTGGAAAATGTGAGTGTTCTGATTTTTTTTTTCTTAAAGTGGACCTACACCCAGGATTTTGACTATCCTGGGTTTTGGTCCACTTCGGGGGGGGGGGGCACCCCGATTGGGGGTGCCCCGCTGTGTGAAACCCCCCAGAAAGCCCCAAAAACTCACCTCACCACGCTCCCACTTGACCTCGCCGTCCAATCCCCGCCGACGGACAAGCGGGTGACAGCGACGGACAAGACAGCGCGTCCGCCGCCGCCTCCTGCACGTCACTCTTACAGGGCCCGCGCTGGCCATTCACAAACGGCCGGCGCGGGGGCGCGTGGGAGGAAAAATATACCTTCATACAAAAGGTCCCCCATCCTTTCGACCCCTTTACAGACGGGCTCAATCGTTACCAGAATAGACCTACGCCAACAGCAGAGGGAATCGGCTTTTTCAACAACATAGGCCTGGCTAGACAAGGCCAAGTCACACAGCCTTTGTGGATATCTAAGACCTATATCTAGATGTACCAACATTTCCAGGCCACCGGAGGTTCCTCGGGTTTGCTGTGGGGCACCAGCATTTTTCATGGCATTGCATTTTGGCCTCTCCACAGCTGCGAGGGGTATTACTAATTTATCATCTCTCATTCCGGGGGAACCACCTGTAGCAACGCATGGGTTAATCTCAGCCGTAGGTGGAGACTGCAAAATAGAAAAAAATAGCTTCTCCCGGCCTCTATAAGGTGGGCTGTGGCAAGATCTCCTCAGTTCTTTTCTTGCAGCCACAAGGGACTGTGAAGATGCCCTGTAGTATTCCAAGTGTGACATACACTCCACTTCCACAGTCATGACATCTGGGTAATCTCCAGTAGAGGGCGAACTTCTGCAAAGATGAATGCAAAAAAGGAGCTCCTCCCGGTCCATAAATACCTGGGACCTCCCACTAATTCCCCAGTTCCTTCTCTGCAGGAAGGCAAGCAAGACAGAAGATGAAGTCTTCTCTTACTTGCAGGTAAGCTGGGCTTGCACCCGGCCCTTTTTTTTTTTTGTCCCTATTGCTGCCAGGACCTTTTCTAAATTAACCCTATTTGAGCCTCCCAGCCTTGGCTGCAGGTCCTGGTTTTCCCCGGTCTGCAAGTGCCTGATGGCCCCTTCCTTACTTGGGGGCCCCCTTGTTATACTTATTTTGCTTGTATATATGCAATTCTTCCGGTATAGGTGTAGATATGTTATTTCTTTGTGACTGTTATCCCTTCATTATGTTTTTCAGATTGTTTTGGGGTGTGTGCATTTTAAGGGGTTTCTCCTGGTCCTTGAGTCCCTAGACTTAAATTGCTCACTAAAAATCCTCCCACTGAGACTTTAAAGGGGCATCCCGGGTTGCTTACAGCATAAATCCCCTACAGTCTTTCGACTGACCCTAAAAAATCACCATATGGAGGCTCCGCAGGATACCGAGTTCGGGCTCCCTTTGGGACATTCCTGGCCATGTGTGGGTTGTGGGGTATCCCTTACGGGTGAGGATGTGCTTATTTGTATTCCATGTGCACAAAAGGCCATAACGCGGCAGTCGGGTACCCAGCCTTCTGGGTCGGCTCCCCCCGCTTCATCGCCTTCCCCTCCCCGCCTTATCTGTACCCCAAGTGACATGGTTGCTAGCAGGGAGTCGCACTCTGATGTTTGCGGTAGGTTGGGCAGCATCGAAAAATGTATTGCTAGCGCGGTGGGCAAGAAGGCCCAGGCTAAAAAGAGACATTTGTCGCTGGCCAAGGTGGCTTGGGATGTCGATGATTCCTTTGATTGGTCGGATTATTACCCGTTAGAGGAGGGGGAATTGTATGAGGAGTCTGAGGCTGACTATGTACAGTTTTGTGATGCTGATGTTGGGCAGGCGCGGGGGGATGCCGTTGACACTACCAAGGTTTTGACACATCTCATGGAGGTCTTGGATATTGCCCCGCCTGAGACGCTCCCTCTCAAAAAAGGGGAATTTTTTGGTTCCGACACGCCTCGTTTGGAGTTCCTTACCCAAGGTCACTTTGATGCATTGATCCTTAGGGAGTGGGAGAAACCTAGTTGGCTTCCGGGTGTTCCTCAGGGATGGGATAAGAAGTATCCTTTTCCGGTGGAAGTGGTTAAGCACTGGTCTTCTCCCGAGGTCGATGCGCCAGTTTTGGGACTGACTAACACCTCTGTGATTCACACCCCAGACGCCACTACCCTTAAGGATGGCGAGGATAAGCGCCTTGATCAGATGGCATGCCATGCTTTTGCCAGTGTTTGTTCGGCCTTGCAGCCTGTGTGGGCATCTGCACTGGTGTCGGTGGCTACTAGGTCTCTGATCAGGGACTGGTTAAGGAACGCTCACCTTGATCCTGCCAGCTCTGAGTTCGCTACTCTTAAAAGGTGTGAATTGTTCATGGATTTTGTCTTGGCTGCTATGGAAGACACTATGTGTAGTAGGACTTCGTCCTTATTGGTGGCCACGCGCCGATCAGTCTGGCTCCGCCAGTGGACTGCGGACTTTGCCAAGAAATCGCTCACAGCTCTCCCCTTCTTGGGTTCGCGGCTGTTTGGAGACAAGTTGGATGCTGTGGCAAAGGGAGGTAAGTTACCTCAGCATAAGAAGCAGCGTCGCTCCTTTCGGGGGGCAGGCTCCTTCAGTCCTTCCTTTCGAGGTGCCAGAGCGGTCAGAGGTTTGGCCTTCTCGGGTGTTAGAGGTTCTTCCTGGAACAGAGGCAGAGGTCGGGGCCATCCCGCGTCTGCCTGGGGTTCCAAGCCTAAGCCCGCGGTTAAACCAGCTCAACAATGAAGGGGTGTCCTCACCCGTTCGGGTGGGGGGGACGGCTGCAGCTTTTCTTCCAGGTCTGGGCCCGGGAGGTCACAGACAATTGGATCTTGGAAGTGGTCTCCTCCGGGTACAAACTGGAGTTCGAGTACTGGCCTCCTCCAAGATTTTTAAGGTCTCGGGTGCCCTCGGACCCTCAGGCTGTACAGGGGCTCCTGTTAGCAGTTACAGGTGGTGTCGACCCTGGAGAGGTTCGGGTGGGTGATCAACCGCCCCAAGTCCTCTCTCTCCCCATCAAGGGAGATTTCATTTCTGGGCATGAATCTGGATACCATTCTGGCCAGAGTGTTTCTGCCTCCGTCCAAGGTGCAGGGGATTCAGGATCTGATCCGCCTTCTTCTGGCCATTCCTTGCCCTTCTATCCGACTGGGGATGAAACTGGTGGGATTTATGGTGGCCTCCTTTGAGGCAGTCCTGTTTGCTCAGTTTCACATGAGATCTCTCCAACTTCACCTATTGACGCATTGGGACAGGTGTCCGCAGTCCTTGGATCAACTTTTCAGGATGTCTCCCAGGGTTCGGCAGTCCCTTCGGTGGTGGCTGGAGTCGAGCAACCTGTTGAGGGGCAGATCCTTTCTGGTTCCTCGCTGGGAGACGGTTACCACGGATGCCAGCCTGTCGGGCTGGGGAGGTTTCTGGAACAGTCATCAGTTCAACGGGGTGTGGGGTCCTCAAGAGGCTCACAACCCCATCAATGTCTTAGAGCTCAGAGCCGTCCGGCTTGTCCTGTCACGGCTGACGTCGCACTTACCGGGTCTTCCGGTTCAGATTCGATCAGACAATCGGATGGCGGTAGCCTACATCAATCACCAAGGAGGGACTCTCAGCAGGAGTGCCCTCAGGGAAGTCTCTCTGATCCTGCACTGGGCGGAGAGCAATGTTCCTTGCATTTCGGCAATCTACATTCCGGGAGTGGAAAACACGGAGGCGGATTCCCTGAGCAGGGGGTCCTCTCGCCAAGGGGAGTGGTCTCTCAATCCCAGGGTTTTTCGGTCCCTTTGTCACAAGTGGGGGACTCCGGAGGTGGATCTCTTTGCCTCACGGCACAATTACAAACTCCCGGCCTTTGTGTCTCTATCTTAGGATCCTCTAGCTCTGGCAGTGGATGCCTTGTCCCTTGCCTGGAAGGACCTGGGGTTTCTGTACCTGTTTTCCTCCCTTCTCCATGGTGGGCAAGGTGGTTGGCAAACTGGTTCTGGAAGGGGCACCAGCAATTCTGGTGGCTCCAAGGTGGCCAAGAAAGGTTTGGTACGCAGACGTTGTAAGGTTGGCGGTAGTTCAGTACCGGCTTCCCATGTTTCCGGATCTGATTTCTCAGGGGCATCTTCTTTACCTCAATTTACAAACGCTGGCTTTGACGGCTTGGCTGCTGAAGCCTTCATTCTGAAGGAGGAAGGTTTGTCTGAGGCTGTTGTTCAGACCTTGCTTAGAGCTAGGAAGCGGTCCTCTTCTGGCATTTACTATAGGACTTGGCGGTCCTATATTGACTGGTGTGAGGCTGGGGCCTTGCCTTGCAGGGTGTTTTCGATTCCTAGGATTTTGGAGTTTCTTCAGCACGGTCTGGATCTTGGGTTCCAGCTACCTTGAAAGGGCAGGTCTTGGCTCTGTCTGTTTTCTTCCAAAGATCTTTTGCCTTACACCAGCTGGTTAAGACTTTTTTCCAGGGGGTTACTCATGTTCGGCCCCCTTGGAAGGCTTTGGTTCCTGTTTGGGATTTGAATTTGGTTCTTTCGGCTCTCCAGGGTCCTCCTTTTGAGCCGTTACAGGTTATTGCTCTTTTTGTTTTCACTCAAAAGGTTGCCTTCTTGGTGGCTATTGCCTCTGTTCGGCGTGTCTGAGTTGGCGGCTCTGTGAAGTCAGGCCCCTTACTATGAAAGACACCAGGACATGGTGGTCTTTCGCTTTAAGCCAGATTTCCTTCCTAAGGTGGTATCTGCCTTCCATCTCAATCAGGATATTGTTCTCCCTTCCTTGTGCCTTAAGCCTAGCAATGACAAGGAGAGGGTCCTGCACAATTTGGATGTTGTTCGCTGTGTTAAGTACTATTTGGTGACTACTTCTTCTTTCCGCAAGACCGACGCCTTTTTCGTGGTGCCCTGTGGGCCCAGGAAAGGTTTGGCGCCTGCCAAGTCTACCATTAGCAAATGGATTCGTCAGGCCATTGTTGGGGCCTATTCTGCTAAGGGGAGGACTCCCCCTTTTAAGGTCACTGCGCATTCTACTCGTGCTGTTGGTGCGTCCTGGGCTTTTCAGCTCCAGGCTTCTGTTGACCAAGTTTGTAAGGCTGCTACTTGGTCTTTCGTTCATACTTTTTCCAAGGTTGATGTGCAGGCTTCAGCGGATGCTGTTTTTGGCCGCAAGGTTCTGCAAGCTGCAGTGGTTTAAGTTGGTGCATTCCTTTACTGTTTTTGGTTCCCACCCATGACGGACACTGCTATTGGATGTCCCAGATGTCATGACTGTGGAATCGGAGTGTAGGTCACACTTGGAATAATAGTTTTGTGAGTACTCACCTGTAAAACAGATATTATGAGTGTGACATACGCTCCGCTTCACCCCACCCTTCTGGTATTCCGGATCCTTTATATGGTGAACCATTGTTTATGTTGTTAGTATTGTTATAATTGGTTCTTCCTGGTCCCCTTACTGCTATCTTACACTGGGGAATTAGTGGGAGGTCCCAGGTATTTATGGACCGGGAGGAGCTCCTTTTTTTGCATTCATCTCTGCAGAAGTTCGCCCTCTATTGGAGATTACCCAGATGTCATGACTGTGGAAGCGGAGTGTATGCCACACTCATCTGTTTTACAGGTGAGTACTCACAAAACTGTATTTTTAGTCACAGTGCTGACCAGGAGCTGGGGGCTTCAACTCCGCCTGTCTCCCAGGCCCTCACCAACTGCAGCTTTCCTGAGGACCCCCTTAAATGGCTGAAGTTGGTTCCTAAGCCGAGCATTCATACCTGATCTCTGGGCCTTGCATTGCTCTGCTGTGTCGCCCACTGAGCCCCAGTCCCTCTACCACCTGGGTTATCTACCCCCATGACACCCTGTGAGTGACGCAGTCTGCCTTCCCCATGGCTGCTGGGTGGGGCCTGAGCTAGTTGGCCGAGCTCCCTGGTGTCAGTGTGTTTGTAATTACTACTGCTGGCAGCCATGCTGGTCAGAGCTCATTCAGTTCTCGGCTGCCAGCATTTGGGGGGGGGGGAGATGGCCTTGTCACAACGGGGTGTGGTCATGCCTATTGGCTAACTCGGGAAGGTGGTGGGCCAGTTCGGCCTGCTTGGGCCTTACCGTGGGGAACAGGAGGAAGGGGCAGAACCGCTGCATTTGCGAGATCAGCTGCTCGGCCCTCCCCACAAACCACACAAGACAGCGCCATCTTGTGCAGTGGCCGGAGGTCCCTGCTGCATCCCCAGATCGTCGCTTGGCAGCTCCTGCACTGCCTCCCTGTTCTCCTGGGCTGAGTATTGGATCCAGTGCGCCTGCCACCCCACGGGTTTCCCAGTCAGGTAGGGCTCCCTCTGTGAGCAAAGCCTTTTGAATTGTACGGATTCCTTTTAGGAATGTGACATTGTTCTTGTTGCAGAGTGGAGGTTTGGAAGCTGCTGCATCCTTGACTGGTGTGTTGATCTCCGCTGCAGGGAGGTTGTTTTTCTGATGCAGTGCAGGCAGGTCTGACCAGTAGTCAACAGACAGAGGGGTGTGGGGACCAGTGCTCCAGCTGTATCTCTTAGCAGTTAGAGCAGCCATTTTACCATGTCGGAGGCATGGGGGAGGTTTTGTTTTTTAATGGAGTGTGGTGCTACCTGCCCCATGTGCCAAGTGTACCAGACCTCGGACGACTGCTTCTGTCTTGCGCCACCTTTACGCAGCTGGGAGGTTCCGTGCCTCTGTCAGATCATCCGGTTTCAATGTTTGATAGAGCTCTTGTTGGACCAGGGAGTTGTAGTACCTGTGCCCTCCTCAGAGTGGTGCTGTGGCTTCTACTTAATCCTATTCATCATCCCCAAGAAGAATGGGTCCATTCGGCTGATCCTGGATCTCCGGAATCAGTTAACGTTCGGGTGCGGACGTTCCGAATGGAATCTCTTAAGGTCGGTTGTGACTTTGCTGAAACTGGGATTATCTGGCCTCGGTGGACTTAAGGATGCTTATCTGCATGATCTTCCCTGGTCACCAACATTACCTGCATTTTGGGGTGGGCATTCAACATTTGCAATTTGTGGCACTGACGTTCGGACTGCCCTCTGCCCTGCGAGTTTTCACGAAAGTCAGGTGGTGATGGCACTCCTACAGAGGCAGGTTGTGCACATCACCCCATACCTGGATGACTTGCTCATCCGTTCCCCATCTCTGGCAGAGGCACTGTGGGATGTTTAGAGGGTCCTCTCCACTCTGTAACTATTCCGATGGGTGATCAACTACCCCAAGTCCCAGGTGTTTCCCTCCATGGTGAGGACCTATCTAGGTATTACATTGGATACTCGACAAGCACGGGTCCTTCTTCTGGTGCAGTGGTGTACGGCTCTTCAGGAGGCGGTGAGGTCGCTGCTGACAGATAAACATTCCACGATGCTGCTCCTATTAAAATGGTGTAGGACTGTGCAGACATTTGACCATTGTTTCATATTGAAGAACAATGCCCTGGGATCCTTGAGTTGGTGGCTAGACCAGTGGTTCCTGGCAGTGGGTCGGTCTTTCCTGCCAGTCCGGTGGGTCATACTGACCAGAGACATCAGTCTGACATGTTTCAGTCTGTACGTGGATCTGGTCAGCCTGGCGGTGGAGCCCTCATGGAGACTCCCCAACCGCCCAGATCTTCTTCAACAGGGTCCTCTGTGGCACCCCAGTTCTCCAGCACTGGCTTTTGAGGCTTGGTTGTTGAGACCAGCATATTGGAGAGGGGTTTGTGCGCCTTGGTAATTCAGACCTTGATACGAGCTTGGAAACGGTCGTCCTCTAGAATTTACTACAGGACTTAAAGGGCCTTCGTGTTTTTGGGCGAATCTAAGGGCCATTCCTATAGGAGGTTCTCGTTACCAAAAATGTTGGAGTCTCTTTTCTTTTAGCGATCACCTCCATCCGACGGCTTTCAGAGTTGGCCGAGCTTTTGACCAGGTCAAAGGGTTTTGGTGTGCTTGAGGGGGGTTCACCTAGGGTGTAGACCTTGGCTTTTCCCTCTCACACTTTTCCACAGGTGCGCTACTTGTTTAGAAGCCCGAGAAGGATGGTATCTCAATGAGTATGTGATTCCTCCTTCTCTTCTTCTAATGCAAACAATTAATATAGGCTGCAAGATTGTTGATGAACAAAGGTTGCTGCCAGTTTGGCACAAAATTGCAAAGTATTGGCTCAGGAAAGTATGTTGAGACACTTACCCGCCTGGCCCGGGGGTGCAAGTGTGATGCGCTGAGTGATGAAACGTTGCACTGCTTGTGGAGCGTCTGACGGTTGGTTGCTTCTTTAATAAATTCCAGTCGGATAAAATAAATCCAAAGCTTTATTAGTAGGAAAAATGGGGGGTAAATCCAAAAGGGTAGAAGTTAAAATAGGGGGTCAGGCAGTCCGTGCTTAGTGCTGCCTAGAGGGTTACTCCTCGCTGTAAAAGAGTCCTCGATGGCGCTAATGAAAAGCGCTGTGCTTCTCTGCGAATGCAGTGTAGCGTGCTTTAGAAGGTAGATGCGGCTGAGTCCATGCCGTATTGCGGTAAGAAAGGGGTACTCTGTACTGGTTACCGATGTTGAAGCAGCTGCTGGAGCGGTCCGGGTCAGGAAAGGTTTGTTCCGTGCTGCTACTGTAGTGTCTTCTGCGGCTGCTGCGGCTTCTGGCGGGGTCCGACGCGCGTTTCGTTTAACGTTTTCAAGGTCCCTGGTGTGCCTGCACAGCTCATTCCCTTTTATAGTGGTGGCGGGCTTCTAAACAAGTAGCGCACCTGTGGAAAAGTGAGAGGGAAAAGCCAAGGTCTACACCCTAGGTGAACCCCCCTCAAGCACACCAAAACCCTTTAACCTTTGTTCTGTCAGACTAGCCTCCTTACCAGGTTGCAGCTCCATACTAAGTGCCACTCTCCCACATAAACTTTCCCACCTTTTGATCAGGTCACTCTTTCTAGTGCTGCATGAAGACAAAGCAGTGTTTCATGTGAAGCAGGAGTTTTTGCCAAGGTGGTCTCACCCTCCTTGTACCCACACCCCACTCGCCATAAGGAGCAACTCCTGCATTTCCTTGATGTGGTCAGGGCATTAAAGTATTATCTGTCTTATGTACCTCGCAAACAGACGCCAAGTGTCTTGTTCCTGATGCCAGGAAAACCAAGGAGGGGCATGGCGGCTGCCAGCTCCACTATTGGCATTTGGCAGGCAGTCATAAAAGCCTATGCCTGCAAGGGGAAGGAGGCGCCCATCCAGGTCAGCGCTCACTCCACCAGGGCAATTGCTGCATCTTGGGCTTTCCAACACTGGGTGACGGCGGAACAGTTCTGCAAGGAGACTACCTGGTTGTCTATCCACCCCTTCACCAAGTTTTACAGACTTGATGTCGGGGCATCTGCTGATGCTGCTGAGGCATAAGGTGTTGCATATGGTGGTGAACCCCTCTCCGGAGCTCTAAGCTTGAGGTGTCAGTGCTGTTGTTCTTGGTTAGGTTGATGCAGTTGGCTGTTCTTACTCTAATTGAGGGCGCTGCTTTGGGACAACCCATGCGTTGCTGCAGGTGGTGCTATGGAATAGAAGAGATGAGAAAAGGATAAATTGTGTATTCAATGGTAAATTTCCTTTCTTCCTCCTCCATTCCGGGGCACAACACTCGCCCTTTTGTTGTTTTACGACTGCGTCGGTTGTGGTTGATGCCTTCTACATGGTTTTAGTTTTGTTGCACTGTTTTTTTAAGTTGCGCGTACGTTAGCGTTCTCCCCTCCCAGGGCTGTGGCTGCACTGCTTTTTAAATAACTGAGGGGATCCTGCCACAGCCTGCCCTATATAGGCCGTTTTTTTTTTCCTATCTTGCAGTCCCTGACTACAGCTGAGATTACTTGTTGCTGCTGGTGGTGCCCCGGAATGAAAGACGAGAGGAAATTTACTGGTGAGTACACAAATTTCCCTTTTCTTGAGGAAGAACAAAACCAGGTGACCCACTACCAGCTCCTTGGAAGAGCCTCTATGTAGGAGTGCAGTGTCTAACAGAAGTAGCGTCCTCTGTAGAAGCCTTCAGTTGAATCCTCAACTGTGAAAGGTCAACGGATGCCATCCAGGACATGCTACAGTTTCTTGGGATGTGCCTGGACAAGCAGGCAACTTAAGTTGCATGGTTGAGACCATATCTACTCGTGCCAACTCTGCGCCAGAGTATGAGGTTGACGGGCTAACGGTATCTGCTATAGAAGCTGTTCCCTTCAGCCAATGTTATACCAAACCTTTTCAGTTTGCTATTCTCTTAGCATGGGACGTCCTAAGAGACCCTCAATTCCACATTAATTCTACAGGAATAGGAAAAAGACCAGCCTGAATTGGTAGCTCTTGGCCCGCTGGTCCTTAAGGGAAAAAAATTTCCCTTCCCATCCAATGAAATGTGGTCGCGATCGCAGCTGGCTTGACGAGCAGGGGAGGTGTAATGAACAACAAAATGAGCCAGGGCCTTTGGACATCTGGAGACCAGGCTCTCAATCAATGTGGTTGAGCTCAGAGCGAGGGGTTCCTTGCAGGGTCAACTGGAAGAGTCCAATGGGAGGATATTTAATATAAGGACTTCCCTCTGGGATTCTGAGCTGTGCGTGCCCCCTGTCCCTGGGCCCAGAACATGCTGGATCTTGAAGGCTACCTGGCAGAGAGGGGGCCCCCTAGTAGTGGATGTGGGCCTCTGGTCCCACCTATGAGGGTTGCATTTTTTGCAGGATTGTGAGCAGCTAAGGCTGATCCTTCTCTCAAATTGAGGGGGTGTATTAAAGTGGAATTTCAATTGTGATCTTTTGTTTTTCCTGCAGGATCAAGTTGAGCCATGGGAAACGTGTATGAGCCATGACACGATTCCATGTTTGCACCTGTGCAGAGACACTAGGGAGACCTGATCTATAGTGAGTGCAGTGTAGCTAAAACAATGTTCTATACGCACTGCTGTGTTCAATCCCAGACCATTGTCATATCTGCCAAACCTAACTAGTCTATCCATTAATGTAAGATTGGATATAGAGGCCATGTTGGGGCGGTGGTCTGTTTCTGAAGTAACCATCGGTCAGATTGATGCCTTGGCTTGGCAGTCGTCTTGTCAGGAAAGTATCCCTGTTTGAGTATTAAGACTCTGATGCCATATAGCTTCTGGTCTTATGTGTTGATTTGTCAGAAGCAGAGGGAGCTCCTGAACTCTTCAATTAGCTATGTAAAAAGAGTGTGGACCTGGAACTCTAGAGCAAATATTTTGACCTACCCCTGGCTGTAAGGGATGTATTGAACATCCCCCACCAGTCAGGAAATGACTTCTGGAGTGATCCCAATCTACAAAGACTAGGGGAAGTCAATTAGATCAAAACTTTACTGACAAATTTCACTATACTGACCAGATCCTGCCATATTACCCCTTTCACAGTACTTTATAAAGACATGGGCTTACACCACTGTATAAATGGAAATCCAGTCTAGTGTTTGGCAGATCACAAGGTCATGCTGGTGCTAGACAATTCACAGAATCGGCCCTTCAGACAGTTTAGCAGCTTTTATTGGTAATGAGAAGTAAGGGTTAGTCTGCAGACCAGACCAGGGCATGATTTTGTGCTACCTAGAAAACCTGTAGTATATGCTGGAGTTCAGAGACAGGCCCTGGCAGGCTCTACTAGTAGCAAATAGGAATGTGCCATGTCACAGATTTACATTTTATAGGGTGTTCATAGGGCAAGTGGGTGCAATTGGGAAGTCCAGTCGGAACCTGGAAGGTTTAAGCCAGCCCTGAACCGGCTAGACATCTTTCAGTTTAAGCTGAAATTAAGGCCTGCTAGTGGTTACAAAGGTATAGAAGTGCTTTGTGCAACAAATCTGTACAGGTTTTTCTCCCCACATCCTTCAGGATGACCCTTGGAGGCCACTCCAAAAAAAAAAGCTCCACCCCTTCCCCTCCAATTCAGTTTTGTTTCCCCTGCCAGAGAAACAACTAGATAGTAGGCAGCGTCCCCGTTTTTTTAATTATGTTCGGCGCCAGGAGCCGCCTGGAAAAGCCTGCTGAGCCCCGGTCCCAGTCTCTTACTGGCTGGAGTTCACCTGTGGCGGCCAGGGCTGTCCTGCATAGATTAAAGGTGTGCTGGAGGAGGTGCTTCCTGTCCCGGTGTGAGTTTCACTAGACAGCGAGTGTGGGGCAAATAGGGTCCCTGTTGGAGGCATGCAGGGCCTTCACTTGCCCCTCTGGATCCAACGTTGTTGGGGGCCTTTGCCTGTCCTGTGTGTGGCAATGTCACTTCTAGGCGCAACTCATGTTGCTCTTGAAGTAGGTCTAGCTTGCCCTCAGCTAGATGAGGGGAAGAAGCGAGGGTCCTTGCTGTTCCTCTGCTGCCGCGATCAGTATCGGGGTTCCCCACCGATACAGGCAACAGCAACATCACAGTTTGCAAGTTGAGGTGCACAACACATTCTCTGAACTTGCATTTCAGAGAATAAGATCAGATCGGTTCGAGGGCATCCGGGTTGCAGTGGCAGAAAGTGGTTTGTCACCCATTGCCACAATGCCTCAGGAGAAACCAGTAGGCAGAGATCCGGTGACGGTTATTTTTCTTTTGTGCTTTTGTCTTTGGGTTTTTTTGCTTCACTGTTTTCCTAAAATGTTTCCTTATGTTCCCTAGACAGTGCCTCCCAAGATTAAAGATGTTTGCAGCTGGAGGAAATGTTGGCTAGGAGGAATGAAATGGCCTCTGTTAGAGGTATTTAAGTCTTTCTCCCCCCCAGGTGGGGGCATCCACTTCCAGTGTGACTTTCCCTTCTGCGTAGGCACAACCCAGGGAAACCAGGCCTAATATCTCTTAGGTTATCACTTGCTCGGTTCCCCTTAGCTCACCTGGACCCGCTTCTTTGGGGACAGATTCAGAAGTAGCTGATAGGGTGAACTTTTCTTCAGAGGACTTTTTAAATGAGGGTCTGCCATTAGACGATTGTTTGGAGGGTACCTGCCAGAAAAGTCTGCTGTGTTATTGGCTGACATTTACAACACGCAGAGTACTGAGATGGAGGATAAACCTTAGTACAGGATTCTATGTACAGGATTTTTTTGCAGAAGAGTTCCAAAAATGGCGTTACTGTCCTGAGAGTTTTTTTATGCCAGGCATGCTTAAGCGCAGGTTTTTGCCCACCCTTCTGGCCAAATAGATCTTGATTCGCTTAGCTGAAGACAATGGAGCAAAAAGGACCCTGGGAGATTTCTGAGGGGTGCCAAACCTACTCCATCAGGGCCCAATCCTTTATCTGAATCTAGATAGCCTTTAGCTTGGGGTCTGGATCTTACCCTACTAGAGGAAAAGGCCTGTTCAGCCAGGGTGATCAGAAGCTTGCTAGACAGTCGCAAATTAGTAACCAGGGGTATTTATGCCAAGATTTGGAAATGCTACTCTTCATTTTGTGAAGTAAACAAGCCTAAGAGCGAAATTCCAACAGTACTGGAATTTCTTCAAGAAGGATTTGAAAAAGGACATGCGGTCTTTGAACTTTGAAGACTCAGACCTCTGTGCTCTGTTTTTCTGCATCTACAGTTGACAGGAACAGTTGGTTAATCAGCAGTCACCGGTACCTTTCCAGTCTGGAACCTAACTGTGGTTTTTAAGGGTCCATAAGATGCTTTGTTGGAGCCTTTGGACAAAGTCCCGGAGAAATGGTTATCTCTGAATTTCTGTTTTTTATTGCCTCTTACCTCAGCTAGGCGGGTCAGTAGCTTATAGGCCCTTTTTATGAAGAAGCCCTACTGTGTAATCTTACCGGATAAGGCCATGTTACCTGGATCTGTTATGTTTGCCACAAATTCAATAGATACCAGGTGATTGTGCCCCCGACGCTACCTCCTAGGGAGGGAGCGTTAATAACCATCTGTTCAGTCTTCAAGGGTCGCAGTCTGACAGCTTTCAGATCCACAATTTCTAGGTGGATCAAGCAAGCTATTGCCCAGGCCTACACATCCAGTGGACTTCTGCCACCAAACTTATTTGTGCATTCTACAAGGACAATGTCAGGCACTTGGGCAGAAAAGCCGGGGGCTTCCATTGAAGAGATTTGCAGAACAGCAACCTGGTCTTTGCCCCACAACTTTTTCAGGCATTATAGACTTGATCTTCTCTCAACCAAGCACCAGGCATTTGAAAGGAAGGTCTTATAAGCAGTTCCCCATCCATGAAGTATTTTCTTGCTTATCCTCTCCAAGGGTCGTCCTGAAGGACGAGGGGAGAAAGTCCCTGTTAGTCTTACTGGTAACGATATTTCTACAAGTCCTTTAGGACGACCCTGTATCCCCCCCACACCCTGTTCTTGTTATGCATTGTTTCTTGGTTAAATACTGTATGGGAAGGGGTGGGGCTTTTAACATCTGGTAAGTTTGTTTCCTCCTAGGGGGAGTGGTCTCCAAGGGTAATGCGCAGAAATACTGTTAAGGGTACGACTAAGTAGGATTTTCATTGACATGCCACAGTCCACCACACATTCCATGACCTTGCAAGACTACTAATCCTATTTAGGGCAAATACATGCCAACTCCTGTCACATCCCCAAAGAGTGTAAGCCTTTTATCCGTGTATTATTGTGGTCTCCAAGAAGGAAGGATCAGTCGTAATGATACTAAATGCTTTGTGCCAGGTAGTTAAGGATGGGGCCCATTATGTGCTGTAGTAGTAGCAGCCTACCTGAATCCTAGGGAATTTCTAGCATCCATGAACAGTCAGGTTGTGTATCTTCATGTTCCCAGTATTCTTAGTGTACAGTACGTCCTGCTCCAGATGAAGATTCTTTACTTCTGGGTATTACTCCGCCAGATGGCGCTGGACTGCAGAGACAGTGATATTGGCTCCTCCCGGTCCCATAAATACCCGGACCTCCCACAAATTCTCAGATTTTCTCTGCAGTCTGGACTGCGAAGAGTACAAGAAGATGGCTCTCTACTCGCAGGTAAGCGGGGCTATTTGTCAGGAACCGCTTACCTGATCCCCGTTCCAGCGACGTCTCCAGGCGGCCAGCTGCAGCTGTCACTGTGCGGCGGCCGCGCCAGGCGGCGTCGGCTCGAGCGGCGCCCAGCTCAGCCACGCCCCCCGCTTCCGCCTCCAGTAGACGTGCTCGCGCGCGGCCACGAGCACGTGTCTGTTATGCTGTGCTGCACGCACCCGCCGGAGGATCAATTAAAGGGTTAATGAGTCCTAGGGGATTGAGGGCTTCGCCCTCTTCGACTCTGCAGGCCAATCAGCCCCATTGATATATTGGCCTTACCTCCTCCCTTGTTGCCAGCCAATTACCCTTAGAATCCTATGTGCTCCAATCAGTACACTGCTTCCCTCAGACCTGTCCCTATAAAGGCAATTCCCTCAGTTGTGAATTGCCTGTGATAGCGCTCAGAACCCTGTGTTACCTACTCCTGTGAAGTTTAGCCTATTGCCGATTTGATTGTACGACCACTCTCGATCCTGAATCCTTGTTGCCGACCTCTGCCTGTATTGACGCCTCTCGATCCTGAATCCTTGTTGCCGACCTTTGCCTGAACTGACGCTTCTAGATCCTGATCCCCAGTTGCTGACCTCTGCCTGAACCCCGACTACGTCTTGCCTGACCCCTGGTGCCGCTACTATCTCTGCCTTCCCGTTATCGACCTATTGCCTGTCTTTGGACTTCCGTCACTCACGCTCTTGCTATTGGTTCTCCAGTCCTCCCACATATAAGCTTACATCCTTTGAGCCATTAAGTCCTGGGGGCAACCGATCCCGGGTAGGCGTATCTTGCGTCCCGGCAAGCGGGGGCTCCTACAGGTGAAGCTGGCTGTGGAGATTGGGGGTTGTGAGCTTATTAAGAGGGCTGGAGTTACCCCGAGCGTGACACTATTAGCCTGCGGCCCTGTAGGACCATTCCCACCCGTTCCATTGTTAATTGCCTCCCAGCTTTGGCTGCGCTGGTTCGGGTGATGGTAGGCGGCACCCGCACTATTGGCCCTCGCCCCTGCTATCGGTGGGCCCCATGTTAGGTGGCCGCTGCCCTCCCTCGCTCTCCCTTGTGGTTCTCGGGGGGGGGGGGGTGTGTGTGAGTGTGTGTTCTGAACATTCACTTTTTGTATGGTGTGCTTTTGCCTTTCCCGGTCACCACACAGCCTTGGTTGCACTGGTTGCTTTTTTAAATATGCCGCCGCCGTGCGCATTTGTACAGCGTTCCGCGGTCGGCGGCGAAATTACCTCAGGCGCTGTTGCGCCATCATTGGTTGATTTTGTCACGTGTGCGACTTCACGCTCTTCGGGGGGGGGGGGCCCTGCGGATGGTGCATTCCGCATCACTGTCTCCGCGGTCCGCCCCTCGAGGTATACTCGCCGCCATTTTGCTTCCTCGTGCTGCGTGGTTGGCGCCTACCTACCGCGGTCCGTGAGTGCCCCTGCGGGCTGTTTGTTCATATCTTTGTCATGTATGCATGTCGCTTATGGGATCTTTACCTTATGTCTTACAGGCGAGTCAAAACTGGTTTCTCCCGGTCCTATCCCCTCTTAGTTTATTAAACAGATGCCTAGTGTGCTAATTCCTCCCACTTCCCTAGCGGGCTATTGGGGCATCCCGGGTTGCTTTTTACAGCGTGAATCCCTGTCGGCCGATTGTGCCGCTATAATCACCATATGGAGGCGTCTCGGGATAATGTGCTCGGGGTTCCTTTGGGACAAGCCCGGCTGTGTGTGGCGTGTGGGGTGCCCCCTACAAGTGATGACAATGTGCAGGTTTGTGTACCTTGTGACCAGCAGGTGCTTGCGCTGCATCCTGGTCTACCAGCAACTGGGCCTGTGCCCCATATGGCCTCGCCTACTCTTCCACGCTTACGTTTGACTCCCAGTGAGCTGCATACCAGTGGGGAGTCTCAGCCTGATGTGTCTACTAGACTGGCTAGTGTTGAAAAGTTGCTTGCTAATACTATGGCGCGGAAGGCCTCTGCTAAGAGGCAGCATTTGGCGCCTAATGTCACTCTTTTCCCTATGGAGGCTGAAGAGTTCTTTGATCTGTCTGGCTATACCCCCCTGGAAGAGGAGGAATTGTTCTGACTCAGAATCATCTGATGAACGGCCCAAGGGTTATGCTGATTCTGGCTCTGATCCCTGGGCCCCAGATGATACTGATAGGCTTTTGGCTCAGATCTTTGAAGTGCTTTCTATCTCTCCCCCAGTCGCGGCTCCTAAGCAGCAGGGGGAATTATTTCATACTGCTAAGTCACGTTTGGAGTTCCCTGAGCAATCTCATTTTAATAATCTCGTGCTCAAAGAATGGGAGCGTCCTAGCAGGCTCCCTGGAGTCCCTAAGTGTTGGGATAAGAGAGATCCTTTTCCTGCTGATGTGGTTAAACGTTGGTCATCCCCTCCCGAAGTGGATGCCCCAATTCTGGGGTTGTCTAACACCTCTGTCATGCATTCCCCTGACTCTACTACCCTGAAGGATGGGGAGGACCAGCGTATTGATCAGCTGGCTTTCCATGCCTTTGCCTGTGTGGGGAAGGCACTGCGCCCGGTTTGTGTCTCTGCCATTACAGATGTGGCTATTAGGACTCTGCTCAAGAGTGTCCTAGATGGAGCTCCTGATGATCTTTCTAGTGAAGTGTATAATGCACTCTCGCGTTGAGGTATTTGTTGCTTATGTCCTCTCTGTCTTGGATGATACCATTAGGATGTGTGGCAGAGCCTCTGCCTTGGTGGTGGCTATACGCCGCTCAGTTTGACTGCGCCATTGGGCAGCTGACAACGCTGCCAAGAAGGCTCTCACTGGTTTTCCCTTCAAAGGACTGCGCCTATTTGGGGACCGCCTGGACCTGTTTGCTAAGGGAGGCAAGTTACCCCAGCGCAGAAGACAGTTTCGGGGTTCAGGCTCCTTTCCTTCCCCCTATCGTGGACCCAGAGCGGGGAGAGGGGTCTCCTTTACAGGGGCCCGAGGAGATTTCTGGGGAAGAGGCAGAGGACGTGGACGCCCTGGCCCATCCTGAAGCTCCAAACCTAAGCCTTCCTCCAAGCCCCCTCAGTCATGAAGGGGTGCCCTCACACCATCCGGGTGGGGGGACGGCTTCAGCTCTTTGCTCACGTCTGGAGGCATCATGTCTCAGACCGGTGGTAGTGTCCTCCGGTTACAAGATAGAGCTGGCAGCCTGGCCGCCCCCCAGATTCATCAGATCCCGGATGTCTCAGAACACCCTGTCAGCTCAGGCTCTGATTCTTGCGGTGCAAAACCTTCTGGAACTGGGGGTCATATGTCAGGTCCCCTTACGAGAAAGAGGCAAGGTCTTTTATTCCAACCTTATCACCATGCCCAAGAGAGATGGGTCAGTCAGACCCATCCTGGACTTGAAGATTCTCAACAAATTTGTCAGATGCAGGCGCTTTCGCATGGAAACTCTGCGCTCAGCTATCAGTTCACTGCGCCCTGGGGATTTCATGACCTCTGTGGACATCGAGGATGCTTACCTTCATATTCCCATCTTTCCAGGTAATCAAAGATTCCTCAGGTTCGCTCTGGAGGATCAGCACTACCAATTTGAGGCATTGCCCTTCGGTCTCACTTCAGCTCCCAGAGTGTTCACCAAGGTGCTGGCAGGCGTAATGGCTCTGCTCAGGTCTCAGGGCATTCGCATTCTGCCCTATTTGGACGACATTCTCATCACTTCTCAGTCCCTCCAACAGGCAGAGTTGGATACTCAGCGAGTAGTGTCCACACTGGAGTAATTTGGCTGGGTGATCAACCATCCCAAATCTTCCCTGTCTCCCTCCTTGGTGATGCCATTTCTGGGAATGAATCAGGATACAGTTCAGACAAGGATTTCTCTTCCTCAGCAGAATGTGGACAGTCTGCTAGCACAGGTTCAGTTCCTTCTATCTTGCCCTCATCCCTCCATCTGGCAGGGAATGCAGATGGGGGGCCTGATGGTGTCGTGCTTCGAGGCAGTTCCTTATGCCCAGTTTCACATGAGGCCTCTGCAACTTCACCTCTTGTCAGTTTGGGAAAAGGATCCTGCGTCCCTGGACCAGGTCCTTGTTCTGTCCCCCCTAGCCAGGCGGTCCCTCTCGTGGTGGCTGGGCTCCTGGAACCTGTTGGTGGGCAGATCCTTTCTGGCCCCCTGCTGAGAGACGGTCACCACGGATGCCAATCTGACCGGTTGGGGGGGGGGGCTTCTGGAAGTCCCTACAATTCCAAGGGCAGTGGGGCCCTCAGGAGGCCCACACCCCTATCAACGTTCTGGAACTGAGGGCGCAGGCCTGTTCCGGTACGCTCGGACAACCAGACGGCGGTTGCCTAAATCAATCATCAGGGAGGGACCCGGAGCAAGGGGGCCCTCAAGGAAGTGTCTCTGATCCTGTCCTTTGCGGAGGACAATGTTCCTTGCATCTCAGCTGTGTACATTCCAGGGGTGGAGAATCTGCAGGCAGACTCTGAGCAGGGGAATTTCTCACCTAGGAGAATAGTCCCTCAGCGACAGGGTGTTTCACTCTCTGTGTCAGCCAGATGTGGATCTGTTTGCGTCCCGTCACAATCACAAGCTTCCAGCCTTTGTCTCCCTGTCTCCGGATCCTCTGGCCTTGGCTACAGATGCTCTTGCAATGTCGTGGCAGGACTTTTAGCTTCTGTATGTCTTTCCCCTATTCCCCCTGTTGGGCAGGGTTCTGCGCAAGATACCTCAGGAAGGGGTGCCAGCAATTCTGGTGGCCCCCCGTTGGCCAAGAAGAGTGTGGTTCGCAGACATCGTGCAGCTGGCAGTAGATCAGTACGCTCTGCCCCGGGTTCCAGACCTGCTCACTCAGGGACAGTTACGCCATCCCAATTTACAAACGCTGGCTTTGACGGCCTGGCTGCTGAAACCTCCATCTTGATGGAGAGGGGTTGCCTGCTTCTGTTGTTAACACCATGATCAGGGCTAGGAAGAAGTCTTCTTCTTCCATTTACTATAGGGTTTGGCGTGCCTACATTGACTGGTGTGAGTCGGGGAGGCCGAATCATTAATAGCGCCAGGTAGCGTCAGATGAGCGCCAGTAGCGTTATTTTCACAGCGCCCGCTAGTATTCGCTGTGCTTGGCCGTTGTTTGGTTGTTGACAGCGACTCAGTCGGTGTGCGGTAATGTTGAATACGGGGTTTGGAGTCGCTGTTTGACAGGTTCCGCGCTGTATGGGAGCGCATGACAATGAATGGCCATAGCGAACGGCTCCCAGCATATTCATTAACGAATCACGCTCAAAAAATTCTCGCGCTGTGAAATGCTTCTTTAAACCCCAGAGCGCTGGCGGCGATGGGTTAAAAGTAGTTTTTAACCCCCAAACAACCATATTTTTTGTTTAAAAAATTAAACAAGTTTTTCTAAACATTTTGTAATATGAATACATTAATATCAGACCTGTAATATCAATTCTGCACAAATTTTTTTTTTTTTTTTTTTTTTTTTACCTTAAAAAAAAAAATCTAACATTGCCGAAGTGGTCACAGAATTTTTGACATTTAAAAAAAAAAAAAAAAAAAAACATCAATGAATTATGAATATTTAAAGATTGCTCCATTGAAATGCATTGGAGAGCGCCAGGTAGCGAGAGGTCATACCTGGCGCTGTGATGGGATTAGCAGCGGCGCTGTTCGTTGCAGTCCGCTACATGATGAATCCTGCGCTAGCTGAAGCTCTCGCCGGCGCTAGCCTCATTTAGCGTGATAAATGCGTGATTGTGTCCGCCGCCTGGCGTTCTGGAGTCGGTAGCCGCCGATAGCTGGCGCTACCTGGTGCTAGTGAGACACTACTTGGCACTATCCCTTGATAAATAAGGCCCTAGGTCTCTTCCCTGTCATGTGTTCTCTATCCCCAGGATTCTGGAGTTTCTTCAACATGGTTTGGATCTGGGGCTTCAACTCAGTACTCTGAAGGGTCACGTTTCTGCCCTGGCTGTTTTCTTCCAAAGATCTTTTGCTCAGCATTCTCTGGTCAAGGCTTTTTTCCAGGGGGTTACTCATGTGCTTCCCCCACGTAAGCCTATGTTACCTGTCTGGGACTTGAGCTTGGTCCTTTCTGCCTTGCAGGGTGCTCCCTTTGAACCTGTGCAGGAGGCTGCCTTGGCCATTCTTACTCTCAAGGTTGTCTTTTTGGTGGCTATCACTTCTGTTAGGAGCGTTTCTGAGTTGGCGGCGCTTTCCATTCAGCCCCACTACTTTGAGAGACACCAGGACAAGGTGGTGTTTCGCTTCAAGCCAGATTTTCTCCCTAAGGTTGTGTCTGCCTTTCATCTTAATCAGGACATTGTTCTACCTTCCTTGTGCCCTAATCCTAGTAACCCTAAGGAGGGGGGTTTGCATTCCTTGGATGTGGTCAGGAATCTGAAGTTCTATCTGGTGGCTACTGCACCTTTCAGGAAGACTGATACTCTTTTTGTGGTCCCTTATGGTCCTAGGAAGGGTTTGGCTCCTGCTAAATCTACTATCAGCAAATGGATCCGTCGGGCTGTGATTCAGGTTTACACTGCTAAGGGGAAGAAACCTCCCTTCCGCATTACTGCTCATTCCCCTCGTGCTATTGGTGCCTCTTGGGCTTTTCAGCACCAGGCTTCTGTTGAACAAGTTTGCAAGGACGCTACTTGGTCTTCTGTTCATACTTTTTCTAAGTTTTACAAGGTTGATGTTCGGGCCTCAGCTGATGCTCCTTTTGGCCGCAAAGTTTTGCAGGCGGCAGTGGTCTAAACTGCCCGTTGTTGTTTTTTTTTGGGGATCCCACCCTACTTTACGGACATTGCTATTGGATGTCCCAGAAGTAAAGAATCTTCATCTGGAGCAGGACGTACTGTACACTAAGAATAATACAATTCTGTGATTACTCACCTGTAGAATTGATATTATGAGTGTTTAGTACGTCCTGCTCCACCCCACCCTTGGTTTTCATTATTCTTGGATCTCCTGTATGGTGATTGTTATCATTGTTTAGTTTAGTTGGTTATGTTATCATTCTCCCGGCTTCTTGTTTTTTTTTTTTTTTCAATTAAATGTTTTTATTGAAGGAAGCGAGAGTTATAGTGCAAAAAAAAATTACAGTGCTTGGCAACGCAGTGCCACTGGTGTATACATGTAACAATGCGTACATAAACATATATCTAAACATGGAGCTAAACATGAGCGGGGTCGCTTGATGACGACAATGCGCGGTCAAGAGACCAGACGATAGAGGTGCTGGGCCAAAGTAGGCCCCTCACCTTCAAGACCCTGGGCAGCGGCCCCGTTCAGTGGCATACTTTATCTGCTGCAACCCGCGCCTCCATTTTTCCTTTCAAAAAGTATAACAACAAAGCGAAACCGAACCATTCTGGAGTAAGTAACGGGGAGGAGGAGGGGAAAGGGGGTTAAACGAGACAGACACAATCAAGGAAGAGACGGGAGGGAGAGGACTGTGTAGGTACAAGGAGAGAAGGGGAGGGGCGGAGAGGCCACCCCACCAGAAACCCACCCACGCCATGCTACGTGTAGAGGGGAAAGTCCGACGAGAAGGTGAAGCGATCCCACTCCTGCCAAATCCGTCTGTGCTTTTCATGAGTCCCCTTAAGTGAAGCAGTGAGTTCTTCCATCCTACAAATCTCCTGGACAGTGGCCAGCCACTGCGCTGTGGTGGGGGGGTCTGTGGACTTCCATTTGGCTGGTATACACGATCTGGCAGCACTCAGCAGTGGGGCAAGGAGGGATTTACGCCTCAGTCCCATAGAGGCTGGGGCCAGGTTAAGCAGGTAACACGCGGGATCCTCTCCCAGGTCAACCCCCGTCAATTTCCTGACGACCTCCCTCACCCCCCTCCAAAAGCCGGCCAACCCCTCGCACTCCCAGAAAACATGCAGCATAGTACCTCTACTTCGCATGCACCTCCAGCAGAGGGGGGAGGAGGAAGGGAACATAGCCGCCAGGCGTGCCGGGACACGATACCAGCGGGAAAGTATTTTGAAAGTGGTCTCCTGGTACTTGCAGGAGATGGAGCTCTTATGCGCCAACTGAATCATGGCACTCCTCTGCTCATCCGTAAAGGTTCTGTTCAGTTCCTTCTCCCAGCCCCTCCTCCCGGCTTCTTGTTAACTGCTTTTCAATACTGGGAATTTGTGGGAGGTCCCGGGTATTTATGGGGCCGGGAGGAGCCAATTTCGCTGTCTCTGCAGTCCAGCGCCATCAGGCGGAGTAATACCCAGAAGTTAAGAATCTTCATCTGGAGCAGGACGTACTGTACACCCATATTATCAATTCTACAGGTGAGTAATCACAGAATTGTATTTTTTTGCTAGCCCTCACAAAATACTTAAAGCGGACCTTCACCCTGAATAAGAGCATATCTTATATGTTTATATAGACTGTAGCTCGCAAGGGCAGGGCTCTGTCCCCTACTGTATCTTGTACTCAGAATATCCATTGTCAACTCTGTAAAACTGCATTTGAATTAGTATATGTACCGTATGTTTCTGCCCTGTCTGTAATTACTACTTTGTAAAGCGCTACGGAAGATGATGGCGCTATATAAATAAACAATAATAATAATAATAATATGTTTCCCACACCCTGTACGTACAGTTTGCTCACATTGAAAATCATCCTACCTGCATCTACTGCATGCTATGAGCCTTTACACATCCAAGATGGCGGCTCATGGAGCCGGCAAACAGGAAGTGTCTTATGACTGTGCCGCTATGCATTCTGGGATTGCATCCTTTCCCTGACCCCAGCTCTGCTTTGTCTGTGCAAACCACAGCTATAACCCCACCCCCTGTACTTTATCCCGCTCTCCTCTCCTCAGTATGTGATGCATCTGAGTCAAGATGGCGGCGCCCGTAGCCTAGAGTCCTGAACAGGGTTGCAGCCCGGTGGGGGAAAGAATAATAAGTGACTAAAAACTTAAAATATTTTAGATGCTGGGGAATAGTTTTTTTAAGGGATTAAACTTTTCATTAAATCATGCTGAAGGTCCAGTTTAAGGTTTGCAGTGGTGTTTGCTGAATTCTCTTAGATGACTCTGAAACCTGAAGTACTATGCAACTGTCTCATCTTATTGATTAGGTTTATTGCTGTGGTTTATTTTTAGCCATTTTTTTCTGCTGTTGCAGGATAACTTTAGTTTTGTCAGCCACTGCAGCTGTAAATATCTCCCACCAATTTGGTACTGCTTTAGGATATCTCCTTCAGTGCTTTGTGCCTGTGAACTGAGAGAGAAAAGATATATATGTATATACTCACCGTAGAAATCAATCTCTTGATCATGGATTCTGCTTATGAGGCTACACTATTTTGTCTTTCCAATTTGTTATGTTATGGGCTGTTGCCTTGTAGTGATATTTTTTCAGGTTCATAATCCTTACAATTGGAGTTGAGGTGTTGGCGCATAAGCAGTTTTGTTTGTATCTTTCCAGTGGTCTGATTTGCTGTTGGTTTTAGTAGTGTAAAGGTTGCCTGCCCTGAACCCTGCTTTTATTACCACCTTTTGATATGAATGACCTGCTTTGGCATTTAGTGAGGTTGCTTATGGCATACAGAAAATGTGATTTTGTTCTAACGCTTTCCATAGCCATCCAAAATAAACCGTGGGTAAGGGTTGGGTGCAAACCCTTGCCCTTTGTGCTGCTTTACTCAAGCAGTCTATGTCGCATGATGGTGATATAGCCAGAAGTGTGTGTTTTGATGTTGTCCTGAAAATACCATTCCCAGATACCCACGGCTTTTGGGCCCAATAGGACCATCTTCTAAAATCACATGCCATAGTTTCCTCTCATTTTGGCACACAGGGATCCACTACGGTTATTTTCCAATCTCCAATCCTCAAAAGATGAACACTGAAATGGAACTTATTCTACAGCTTCCAATTTAGTTTTTAGAAGATCCACAGCCTTACAGTGAGGTTGTGTCAGGTCTGTCTCGCTAGTGAGGAAAATCACTTCCTAATTCAGCTTTCAGTCCCCACCTGCTGACCTGGTACATCAATCAACCTTCAGTGGACCAATAATGGAAGCGCTCCCACTCCCTGCCCAGACGTCCTGATTGGCTGCTTCTCTCTGTGCAGCTCTAAAAGCCCTCCTCTCTCCTTTCACACTCATTAGTGTGCTTACATCACATTGCTGTTGCCACACCCACTGTTTCTCTTCATTTTTTAAATCTTCAGTGCTCTAATACATTTAAAGATATCTTAGAAACTACAGGGTATTTTTGAAAACAGATTGAAGTTTAGGACAGTGCAACATGGAGCCCGAGGGAATGGGACAACAATCGGGCTTGCCTTTAGTATAACTTTAATGTGTACGCAGCTATGTTTAGAGACTCGCCAATGGAGGGGGGGTTCTGGTGTTTTATTTTACTGGTAAACTTTATTCCTTCTTGTTTTAAAAGTGCCACAAGGACCGAGATCTTCCTGTTTTGGTAATGTGAGTTTACGGGAGATCTTGGGTGATACACACATCGGTTCCTCATTCCCAAACCACTGGCCCTAGAATCCTTTATACTCTAGGCCGGTGGTTACTCCACATTAACCATTAAACTGACCTTCCAGTCAAATAAGGGGGGGGGCTGATCTAGTCAGTGGGGGGTCAGAATGCCCCACTCTTCACACCCATTCTTCTGGCTGTGAAATTGTAGCTCGATGTGATTACAAGTGACCAGTGGCATTCGTCAGAGGGAAGCACAGTACAAGCTAAATTCACTGGCCACCTGTGATCATGTGGTTGCAGAGCTGTGTGGGGACTTATTACCGGTGAGTGCCAGGGATCTGGCTTCCAGCACCAGTATGTGGAGCAGGGCATCCCTCATCAACTGCCGCTATCTAGTTCAGGGTACCTTCATTTTTAGGGGACCAGCAGGGTCAATTGTAAAGTAGACCAAAACCCTAGGCCCATTCCTTATCACCAGGACTTCCCCCCCCATTTGGGATGACCTGCTGTGGGAAACCCCCTGGAATCACCAGTATACTCCTCAATGTCAATTCCGCGCCCAGCCATTCAGCCAGAGGGTAAACTGGGTATTCATCTGCTTTCTATGCCGGGCCATGTGGACAGAGTTTTATGCCACCATAGAGCACTGAGAATAACACTATAGTGTTTGCCATGGGATTCCTGGAAATGTGAGTATGCCTGTGATTCCAGGGGGGTTTCACACAGCAGGGTCGCTGAAATTTGGATGCCCGGAAAACTTGATCAAAAACTTGGGATGTTCAAAATCCTCAGTTTGGTCCACTTGAAAGTGCTCTCTAGGGCATTCCTCTCCAGAAACTGATTCCTTGATGGCTTTAGCGTGTGCTCTTATAATGGACCAAAAACCATGAATGCCCCCCTGTATTGTACCTGCATGGATCACTGCTATACTAGCTTCATCAGAAATCCCATAGGACATGCATGGGCTGCATCCCTGGCTTTCCTTGGTGGCTGATGCAAGCTCAAGTGCCCAGACATTCAGATAGGCTGGACGCAGGAAGGGTGCAGACTGAGGGGATGCATGGCTGTGTGAAACCCCAGGGATCACGGGTATACTTGCCTTGTTCCTCAATTGCCATGGTCGCATCCCTCCATCTCCAACTGGAGTGAGCGGCCTGCAGGGAGTGCACATATTATGCCATGCATATATATATATATATATATATATATATATATGTACAGCATAGAATACTTATTGAAGGGGAGCGCCATGAGATTTCTGGCGAGTTAAGCGTAGCTGGGATGCACACTGCAGCCATGTGCTTGCAGAAGGAGTTTCTGATATGCACCCTCTCCCCTGTACACAGTACATGAAGCTGGCCACTGTAGAGACTGCCTTTCAAGAACATTTTGGCTGGTACATGAGTTTTATTAGATTCATCTTTCACCATCAGAACTAAACCTTTGCAATGGGTCTAAGAGGGCAAAGAATTGCAGCTCTAGCCGGGGCTGGAGCATATACATAGCATTGGAGGCAGCTGTGTGTGTCCTCCATCCATGTGCTAGTGACTGCGGTAAGGTAAGAATTAGAGATTAAGCTAAGACCCTGCCCTGCCTCAGGGGTAGGTTGTGTTATGATTGGACATCCACTTTAGGAGACTAAAATACAGAATTAGGGCCCCCACCGAACTTTTCTCCCAGGGGCCTCTAACAATACAGTAGCATCAGGGCAGTCCAGGCAGGACTCCTTTATGGGCCCTTCCCCCAGCTCTCATAGCAGAACTGTAGCAACTTCTGCCTGACCTGCACCCGTCATGCGGCCTGCCTTCACCCACTCGTCCACTCCTCTCCAAGCTCCTCTAAAGACCCTTGCGGAAGTGGGCCCGGAAATTTCTAAAAGCAGCCCTGTCTAGCGTAACAAGCCTCTGCCCTGCGTATATTAATAAGTAGCCTTAGAGACCTGCCATGATAAGTATTTGAGGGGGAGCCTGCAGTAAGTGACCACCTGGCTTTAACCTGTCCCTCAAGGATGCTACCCCCTGGGCCTCAGAAATGGGGATACCTTGGAGGTAGCATTGAAAGTGTCCTTGTCGATACCCCTGCTTTACAAAGAAGCTCGTCTATAATTTGCAGATATCCGCCTGATGGCACACAGAAGTCATCACTTCCACCAGTCTAAAGTATGCAGTCATTTACTCTGCTCCACAACCCCCCACCTCTTCCTTCTTCCCCTTGCCCGAATAGGTACGTTTCACTGTATTGCAGGGTATTGAGAAGGCGGGTGTTAAGAGGGCCTTTTGACTATAGGCCTGCTTTAATTATTTTATTTCTACTTGTCCGTATTTCGTTTGCTTTAAAGGACAAAACTTGTGATTTTCCCACCACTGTGGTATTACAGAAAAGGTGAGTTTCATGGCGACCCCCGGGAATAGCACACATCAGAATGTGGGAGACCACCAGCTCTGAAGTCTCTCTAGGCTGGTCGTTACTCCTCTTTAAAGTAGCCCTACACCCTCCATGGGAATTTTGCATTTGCACCCCTAGATTTGGAGACCTGCCGCTGGAAGAGCAGAATGTGCCTTGCTGGTGTTCGGGATGCTGAAGAGAAGCCTGACCCATAGGAGTGTTTTAATAATGGAGGGAGGGTAATATTTAGAAAAGCAGTCATTGCCCATAGTTGGCCTTTACACATTGTTCGATATGTAAGGCAGGTGCACTGGTCTCTGAACTTTGGTCAAACCCTTTATGGTGATTTAAGATAGTCTGTCAGCTTATCAGGGATTTGGCGTTACTTCCAATTGTAAGCTGCCAGTGTCACCAAAGAACAGGAAACTTGCCAACAGCAAGTCATGGGTGTCTTTAATAGGGTTTTAAAAAAGACTTCCTCTTTATTAGATGTTGTACTGTCATTTTATTAAAAAAGACTTTATAAAGTTAATATTTCTTTTTGATTTAGTGGAGCCATTTTGATTATGTAGAGAATTAATTTAAAGTGCACCAAAACCCACGGAGATCGGCCCAGGACCCTGCCCCTGGGGCATCCAGATTTGGGATGCATTTCTGTGTGAAACCCCCAGGTCGCCCATAAACTCACCTTCTTTCCTGGTCCAATGGCCAAGCGCGAGCATCGGCCGCATCACCGTTATACCTCTAGCTCGTATTAGATGGGCAATTGGACGAGGGGGCTCAGTCGGATTCGAGTGTGCTGATGCATCGTAAGACCGCGAAGAGGTGAGTTTGTTCGGGTGACCTGGGGGGGTTCCACACAGCGGGGCACAGAACAAAACCCAGGATAGTCAAAATCCTGGGTTTTGGTACACTTTAAAGGTACCCCCCACCCCTGGACATCCTGAATTGGGACGCTTAGGTGCTTTTTTAACATTGAAATGTACAGAAGTTGGGGCTGCTGCTACAGTCGATCAAGGTTAGGAATTCAAAATCTCGATTGAGGGAGGAGTTAAGGGGAGGATGATGCTGCAGAGAATGGTTTTATATTTTTTCCAAGCAGTCACACAGAAAGTCCTTTATAATCTTGTAATACTCTCCTGTCACCAGGAGAGGTCGGGCTGGACTGGAAAATTTTGCAGAGCAGAATCCCTGCTCTTGGCTTCTGACTGTTTCAGTTTTTTCTATCCATCTAGGAGAGCAGAGGTATTTTTGCTTTGTTAGCTAGGAGCATGTTTAATTTATTTATTTTGCTTCCCTTTATTTCATCCTTACTTTTTTAAAAATGTATATGGGCCAACAGAGGTAATACGGGCTTCATGATGCTTGAATAAAAATGTTCGGGAAGCAGCTGATTTTGCATTTGGCTGCTAGGTCATTTATGCGACTGTGCCTAGACAACTGGAGCTTGGGATCTGTTATAGCTTTTACTCTGTTACGCAGCCAGGATTTGGGTCATTCCCGCCCACATATTTAACTGCTTTGGGACATCCCTAGAGTGAGGAGGAAAAAGGAATTCTAGTAGACCTATTGTATGCTTCCTTTCTCTTAATATTCACTCAGTCATTCAGCACCCACTCTCTACATGTGTGACTGGGTTACTGGTGAGTTGTTTGTTTCAGGTTGTCAGGCCTATCTATATGGGGTACCCCATCGGACCCTTCTTTCCAAATTACTGGTTTTGATATGGATTGTTATTTCACTTAAAGTGCTTTTGGGATCTCTCCTCAAGTCCTTTCTTCTACTGGATTGAACATATTCTGCCTCCAAGGAGGAGTCATCCAGTTGGTGGGTTTCATGCACGGGCTCAAGCGAGACACTGCATACAGTGCTGATTGCCTGTGCATGCACCATGGGACCACAGATGTCCTGACCCTTCCTTGGTCAGCATTCAAACTTCTTTGTGTTCCCTCCTTTTCCCAGTATACAGCACGTCCTGTCTCACTTATTCCTTACGTGTGGGTTATTCCGCCACAAGGTGGCGCAGTGACTGCAGAAAGACTTGTGGCATCTCCCGGCCCTATAAAAAGCCAGGAACTTCCCACAAATTCCCAGTTTCCTTCTGCAGTCCGGACTGCGAAGATAGAAGATGGCTCTCTATATTGCACAGGCGAGCGGGGCTTACCAGCCTGCGGCCCTGCAGGACTATTCCCACCCATTCTGGACCCACTGCCTCCCAGCCTCGGCTGACTGGTTCGGGTGAAGGTAGGACAGCACCAGGGTCAGGTGCTTGGGAGCGCTGCTCCAACCACAATTCCTGTACCACACAAGGGTAGTCAGTTCAGGCTTATGGTGAGCCTTTTGTGGGATGCACTTTCCTGCTATCTGTAATGGGCCCTTCCTTCCCCCTCCAGTCCCCCCCCCCTCCTCCATACTCCTGCTTTGGGTGCTCCTGCCGCTGCTCTCTCCCGCCTCGCTCTCTCCCTGGGGAGCTCTCCGGGGGGGGGGGGGGGGGGGAAATCGGTGGTGACCTATGTAGTTTTAAACTGTACTTTCACTGTTTTTCTTTGCGCTCGCCGCCGCGCACTCTGGTGATTCTCTGGGCTGTCATAGGGGGGGTCACGTGGATGACGCTTTTTGCATCATACGTCCGTGGCACGCCCCTCAAGGTCCGTTCCAGAGCCATTTTGGCTCTGTGGTGACTGGGACCCTCGTGTGCTGCTGCGCGCTGCCTGGATCTTGGTAAATCGGTCTCTTGATCCGTGAGTCCCCTTCGGGGTTGTATTCTTGCCATGCTATGGGATTGTTATGGGTGTTTTATTATGTCTTTCAGGCGGGATAAACGTGACTGTGGTTTCTCCCGGCCCTCTTCCCCTTTCATCTCCCACCTTCCCTAGCGGGGTTTGGGGCATCCCGGGTGGCTCTTGCTAGCCTTAACCCTATACTGGCCAGTGTGCCCATTCTAATCACCATATGGAGGCTTCCGGGGATAATGTGCTTGGGGTTCCTTCGGGAAAAGCCCAGCTGTGTGTTGTGTGTGGGGTATCCCCTGTGAGTGATGGTGTCAGGGTATGTGTGCCCTGCACCCAGAAGGTACTCTGCTCCCCCTTCTACATCACCTACCCCACTGCGCCTGCATTTGACCCCTAGTGAGGGCCCTGCTAGCGGGGAATCACATTCTGACCTGGCTTTGCGAGTGGCCAGCCTGGAAAGGCATATTGCTGGGCCTGCCCCCCGTAAGGCTTCTGACAAGAAGCGGAATTTAACTCCTGCTGTTTCCCTTTTTCCTGGGGAGAATGAGGGACATTACTCTTTCCCTGGCCTTTACCCCCTAGAGGAGGGGGAGCTTTTCTCTGATTCCTCTGAGGAACAGCAGGAGGTTTATGGCGGTACTGGGTCTCCTTTTGGTGACGATCCATGGTCTCCTGATGATACTGATAGGCTGCTGGCTCACATTTTTGAAGTGCTATCTATTACCCCTCCTGTGCCGGCTAAAAAGCAGCAGGGTGAGCCTTTTCACACTGTTAAACAACGCTTGGATTTCTCTGAGCAGACCCACTTTAATGATTTGGTGCTCAAGGAGTGGGAACGTCCTAGCAGATTGCCCGCGGTGCCCAAGAGTTGGGACAAGAGGTATCCCGCTTGGAGAACCAGACGGCGGTTGCCTACATCAATCATCAGGAAGGGACTCGGAGCAAGCGAGCCCTCAAGGAAGTGTCCCTAATAATATCTTGGGCGGAAGAGAATGTCCCCTGCATCTCGGCAGTTTATATCCCGGTAGTGGAAACCCTGGAGGTAGACTCCTTGAGCAGGGGGATGTCTCGGCTGGAGGAGTGGTCCCTAAGCAACAGGGTGTTTTGCTCCCTGTGCCGTCGCTGGGGTCTGCAGGATGTGGATCTGTTTGCGTCCCGTCACAATCACAAGCTTCCATTCTTTGTCTCTCTGTCACAGGACCCTCTGGCCTTCGCCACGGATGCACTAGCAATGCCTTGGAAGGGGTTTCAGCTCCTCTGTGTTCCCTCTGATGGGCAGGGTGCTGCTCAAGATTGCCCAGGAAGGGGTGCCAACCATTCTGGTGGCCCTCTGTTGGCCAAGAAGGGTGTGGTTCGCAGACATTGTGCAGTTGGCAGTGGATCCGTACGTCCTGCTCAAGGATCCAGACCTGCTCACTCAGGGGCAGCTGCGCCATCCCAATTTACAAACGCTGGCTTTGACGGCTGCTGAAACCTCCATCTTGATGGAAAAGGAGTTGCCTGTCTCTGTTGTTGATACCATGGTTAGGGCTAGGAAGAAATCCTCGTCCTTTATCTACTACAGCGTCTGGCATGCTTACATTGCCTGGTATGAGTCCAAATCTCTTCCCTGTCGGGTGTTTTCTATTCCCAGGATTCTGAAATTCTTGCAACATGGTTTGGATTTGGGCCTTCAACTTAGTACTCTCAAAGGCCATGTTTCAGCTCTGGCAGTTTTTTTCCAAAGATCTTTTGCCAATCACCCTTTGGTTAAGACCTTTCTCCGAGGGGTTACTAACGTGCGCCTCCCACGTAAGCCTATGTTACCGGTTTGGGATCTGAATCTGGTTTTATCTGCCATGCAGGGTCCCCCTTTTGAGCCTCTACGTGAGGCTGCTTTGTCTATCCTGACTCTTAAGGTGGCCTTTTTGGTGGCTATCACTTCTGTCAGGCGGGTTTCTTGAGCGACACCAGGACAAGGTGGTGTTTCGGTTTAAGCCAGATTTTCTGCCTAAGGTTGTGTCTGTGTTTCATCTCAATCAGGACATTGTTTTGCCTTCTTTGTGTCCTAATCCCAATAATCCTTTGCATTCTTTGGATGCAGACTTTGCATTCTTTGGATGTGGTCAGGGTTCTGAAGTTTTATTTGGTAGCTACTGATCCTTCAGGATGACTGATGCTCTTTTTGTTCTTCCTTCTGGACCTAGGAAGGGTTTGCCTCCGGCTAAATCCACTATCCGCAAGTGGATCTGTCAGGCGGTGGTGCAAGCCTATTCTGCTAAGGGAAGGATTCCCCCTTCCGCCTTACTGCTCATTCCACAATAATTTGGAGTGGGCGTGCAAAGAACACACCAATCTCCCAAAGGAAGCACCACTACAATCAACAGTATATATTAATGATTTTATTAGTACAAAAAAACAAAGAATTAAAATACATACATACATACACCACAAGACAAATTTAAAAACAACCAGTATGGCCAAATGTATCTATATCAATGTATATGGCCCCTAAGGGCCGCTTAAATAACTGCCCTATGGGTGAATAATATTGATTATCCTAGAAAAGTCATAACCCATCCTTTTTGTGCCGGCACAAAAAATCCTAACCACATGTAAATATATGTGCAAATTCATGAAACCAATACTACAAAAATATTAATAATATATATGGGAAAAATATGTGCAAAAACAGTGAATATACAATAAAAAATATCAATATATAAAGTGCAAATACATGAAAAACACATAAACCTAAAACACTACCTAATATTGCACAGGGAAACCCATACCAATAAGACTTTAAAGTGCAGACAATAACAATATATGATATAAATGCAAGTGCCAGCAGAGAGAAAATAAATGGTTAAATCTCACGTCATAAGATAACACCCAGGGCAACAGTCAGGCCAACCTCAGTGAAAAATTTTTGTGGTGTATGTATTTTAATTCTTTGTTTTTTTGTACTAATAAAATCATTAATATATACTGTTGATTGTAGTGGTGCTTCCTTTGGGAGATTGGTGTGTTCTTTGCACGCCTACTCCAAATTATTGTGGATTGCATTTATTATGGGTGAGCACACAGTTGTATATATTTTGTAGGAAGATTTGGGCGGTGCACCCTTTGTTAGTAAATTACTGCTCATTCCACTCGTGCTATTGGTGCGTCTTGGGCTTTTCAGCACCATGCTTCTGTTGAACAAGTTTGTAAGGCTGCAATTTGGTCTTCTGTTCATACTTTTTCCAAGTTTTACAAGGTTGATGTTAGGGCCTCAGCTGATGCTGCTTTTGGCCGCAAGGTTCCTCAGGCGGCAGTGGTTTGAACTGCCTGCCGTTGCTTTTTGGGGATCCCACCCTACCTTACGGACACTATTTTTGGATTTCCCACACGTAAGGAATAAGTGAGACAGGATGTGCTGTATACTGGGAAAAATACAATTCTGTGAGTACTCACCTGTAGAATTGTTTTTGTAGTATACGGCATGTTCTGTCTCATCCCTCCCTTGTTGTTATTCTTGGTTTCCTCTGTATGGTGATTTGTTCAAATGTTCATTTTGGGATTTCCTTTCATTATTGTTCTCCCGGCTTCTTGTCTAACTGCTTTGTAACACTGGGAATTTGTGGGAGGTTCCTGGCTTTTTATAGGGCCGGGTGATGCCACAAGTCTTTTCTGCAGCCACTGCGCCACCTTGTGGCGGAATAACCCACACGTAAGGAATAAGTGAGACAGGACGTGCTGTATACTTCAAAAACAATTCTACAGGTGAGTACTCACAGAATTGTATCTTTCCACTCCTGGTGATAAGGAGACAGTGGGCAGACCCCTTGTTCTCCACGGTTCAGAGATTTTTCTAGTTTCGTTCGGTCTTCCAAAATAATCTAAGGGAGTGAAATATACGCGTAACAAAGAACACAGACAGCCAGCGTGGTCCGAGCTACACGGGAGAGCGCTCTCTGCCCCCCGCCAAGTGGCACTTTATTTTTTATATCAAAGTAAAAAAAACACAGCACACGTCATCTATTGGACATCATCATATAAGGGAAAAATCTAATTACTGGCTCAATGATTGGTCATCACAGCTAAAACTGATATTCTTAGGAATGTTAGGGACGCCTGGGGGCCGGATAAGACAAGGTGTGTCCGGCTCCTCAGCGCCATCTTGCTCACAGTAATATGTTAATAGCAGAGTGGTTTCATTAACTTCATTGCTCTAAATTCAGTACAAGCAAAGGAAAGACTCAGCGCAGCGATAAGTGACTTACTGAGGGTTTATTTCACCTTTATTAGCCACTATAGCATACAGTGCAAAGAAAGGGAATGTTCAGATATACATTCATTTTATTTATTCTGACCTCCATCCATCACAGTCCCCCCTTTGAACATTCCCTATCTCCCTAGTCACGTGTATACTCCTGTCACTATCATCTGGCCAAATGAGTTCAGGAACTCTTTTGTAAGCCTGACTGAACACTAACCCTAGCGGTTAGTTTTCAGTCTTTGGCTCTCATATGGCTGTCAGATGTTACTTCTAATTGTTCAAAGAATGGACTGATCACAACGGGGTTGTGTAATTTTGTTCTGGCTTTCCATCCCTTAAAATTTCATCAACTTCTCTCTGAAGTCGTTCCTCCTTGGTAAGCAGTGAGGTGTATGCTTCTTTATCATGTTCTGCAGGATCTCTGCCAGTCACTGCCATCACCATGGCTGGGTTAGGTACAGCTGCATCTATTGATTTCTCCATCATTCTTCGGACACATGGAAGTATACAACAGAGACAGATTAGGGAAACAGCAATTATCACAAGGATCACCATAGAAATTTGGGCCAGGATTCCCTTCCATCCAGAAAAGAACTTAGTAAAATATTGATCCCATGGGTCATCTATCCCTGAATTTTTCTTAATTTCTACCGCCAGGGAGTCTAATCTTTGTATGGCTATGGTGGTCTTCCCATTCGCGCCTAAATTGTCTGGAATGTAAGTGCAACAAGTTTCCTTTATCATCCTGCAGACTCCTCCCTTGCCAAAATCATGTCCAGAGCCATTCTATTTTGGAAGGTCATGGTTGAGGCGGGGCCTAATTGTTCTGCTATGCCTTTAAGGGCATCCCTAGTGGCATTTACAAATCTCTGTTGGATGTAGTAAAGGTAATTTATCCAGTCCACGTTCTTATTGATGGTTACTATTGGGGCAAAGAATGACTCAAACACTGCCTTCACTTGGTCTCTGCCTTTAAACTCATTTGGTACCCCTCTTGGCACTCCAATGGTGTCTAGGTACACATGGTGGTCAAGATTGCCCCCAGGTTTGGGAGTCTCCCTCTTGCTCCTGGAAGGGGTACCCTGGAATTGTCTTTCATAAGTGTGTTCGTCTAACTTCACTTCGGGGGGGGGGGGGGGGTGATTAGGAAAGGCATTATTATCTTGACTAGGGCACACTGTCCTTTCCAGCTCCTAGTTAACTTGGGTCTCAATTCCCCATCACCACACAACCACAGGGCATCTCCTATACTCTGGGAATGATTCACTAACAGATTATCCATGACACTAGTGCTACCATTTGTTTTACAAATAAAAACGCTTTCAAAAGTCCCAACAGCCACTTGGCCATGGGCCCGTGTATAACAGGTGTAGTTTCCAGGGTAGATCTGTATACCTGGACCAGGGAGCACTATGTTCTTAATTATGGGGTAGTTCTGCTTCCAATGCTCACATCTAGGGTCCTTAGTAGTATTTGTGTACAAGCTAATAAAACAGGATTCCTGATTTTCAGGAAGATATAACGGGACCGTGCCTAGGTGGGGCCTGGCAGAGGCACAGACATAGCGGTTGGACTTATTCTGGTTCTGGGCTGTATAATGTGCCCACTTAACTCATAAGTTAGTATTAGGTGTAGGTGTAGGGTTGGCCATAACTTTAACGTCCTGCAAAAGTTCTTTTACATTTTCACTACCCAGAGGATTGTCGGTGGCCTTCAGAGCATCCTGGTTTTCTGTGGTTTTTTTTTGGCTATATCTTTTAGACGGAATTTATTTCCCCAATCCTTACACCCATTGCAATAGGCAAATAGCCAATAAGTGCCTTCATCTACTGCGGTGGGATTCTCTATTGTAAGGGTCAAAGTCAGGCTTTTTACCTTGCTCGTCCATTGGGATGGGCATATTTCTCTCCCCTTCCTTGTAAGGGACAATCTTTTTAATAAACTTTTTCCATTTTTATCTCTTCGGTCTTGGGCAGACTGCGGGTTGTATCCCCATACCCCATTCTTTACAAAAACTCCTGAAACTACTCCCCGTTGTCCCCCTTCTTCGAAAGAGGCTCTCATAGATTGGGTATTCCATCCTACTGCTCCCCAACGCTTGCACCCATCCCCCCAATATTCATCTACTACACATATATATTGAGGACCCCCAGCTACCGGGTACAGGTTAGCGTTAGGCCTGCATTTGTAAATATCACAGAAATCAAAAGTGTATGTAACTACATGAACTGAGATATTAAACCAAAAAATGACTACCCCATCCTTATCTCTGGTCACTGTTGCATCTTCCCCTCCTACTATAGACAAACAAAAGGAGTCCCGCATAGCACAAATTTAAATATACTAGGTGCTGGCTGGGGGAGCACCTGCCACCCGAGTCGGGCGTACCTGAATCCAGAAAAGAAAAGTGGACTGCCAGCACAGACCACAAATGCTCCCACTTATATAAAGCCGCACACTAAAGACTATATAAAAATAGATCAATACTTTATTAAATTAGATAATCCAAGCATTACATCAGGGCAAAAACCACAAATGAACCCATTAAAAACAATTAAAAAACTTATGCGAAGGTAAGGTGGACCTTGTTAGACTAATAATCACCTAATCACAATATAAGGTATACTTAATGAATGCCATACTCTGCCATTGAATGCTTTGGGGTCTCCGCTCACAAAAAAGTGCTCGTGCATAAAGTGAAAGTGCAATATAAAAGAATAGTAATGTTCCAAAGCTTAGTATGTGCAAAATCTGCAGTCAAGGATAAATGAGGGGACAGTGTCCCTATATGGGCCCAAAGGTGCACTAATAGAGTGCTGAAGTAAAGTGCTCAGTGCGTAGTGCAATACTACAATAGAAAAAGGCAGAGATTCCAAGGCATGCAATGCAGAGATACTGGAAACAACAGATCAATCCTTAAAGATACCTATAGCAACAAACGTTACCTGATGCACAGTCTAGGTCCACTTTAGATGTCTGCAACTCAGCACCACCGACGCGTTGCGTGGCGGTAATCCTAACGCCACTTCATCAGGAGCACTTTACTTCAACACTCTATTAGTGCACCTTTGGGCCCATATAGGGACACTCTGTCCCCTCATTTATCCTTGACTGTAGATTTTGCACATACTAAGCTTTGGCACATTACTATTCTTTTATATTGCACTTTCACTTAAAGCGGTCCTTCACTCTGAATAAGAGTATATCTTATATGTTTCCCACACCCTGTACATACAGATTGGCCACATTAAAAATCATCCTACCTGCATCTACTGCATGTTATGAGCCTTTAAACATCCAAGATGGCGGCTTATGGAAGCCGCCATCTTATCAGGCAGCCTGCAAACAGGAAGTGCCTCTTGACTGTGCTGCTCTGCATTCTGGGACTGCTGACCTTTACCTGACCCCAGCTCTGCTCTGTCTGAGCAAAGCACAGCTATAACCCGCCCCCCTGTACCTTATCCCACTCTCCTCTCCTCAGTAAGTGTAATGCTTCTGATTCAAGATGGCGGCGCCCGTGTCCTAAATTCATGAACAGAGTTGCAGCCCAGTGGGGGAAAGAATAATAAGTTAGTGACTAAAAATGTAAAATATATTAATTTTAGATGCTGGGGAACCGTTTTTTAAGAGTTTGGGCTTTTCATTAAATCACGCTGATGGTCCGGTTTAATGCACAAGCACTTTTTTGTGGGCGGAGACCCCAAGGCATTCAATGGCAGAGTATGGCATTCATTAAGTATACCTTATATTGTGATTAGGTGATTATTAGTCTAACAAGGTCCACCTTACCTCCGCATAAGATTTTTAATGGGTTCATTTGTGGTTTTTGCCCTGATGTAATGCTTGGATTATCTAATTTAATAAAGTATTGATCTATTTTTATATAGTCTTTAGTCTTCCCCTCTTACTACCTGCAGGTTGTCCAACGTACACAGTAACAACCATAAATACTTAATCATGATTTTTCCACAGAGGTCTTTTTGCAGTGAGAGGCGTGGATCTACGAGGCCTTTCCTTCCAATTTAACTGAAGTTGGTGTAGTCAGTAGTACTTGGAAAGGTCCTTCAAACCTTGGCTCTAGGGTTTTCCTCACAAACTTCTTTACAAATACCCAGTTGCCAGGCTGTATGCTCTGCGTGCTGTCCTCCTGGTTGGTATCTGGAATGGATGAGAAAACTCGAGAATGTATTTTAGAACAACGTTTTGTTAATGCAACCACAAAACTAGACAGTATATCATATTTCATGCTCAACTGTTGGGGAAATAAAGGCCCAACCTTGGGCTGGTGCCAAATAGTATCACATAAGGTGAAAGTTTCTCTGGTCCCTTCGGGGTATGTCTGATGCAGGGGTTTGTCCTTAACTGGGGGAATGCCTGACGTTTCCTCAGCCATCATTTTAAAACAGTCGTGGTGTTGAGCCCAAGGAATCAAAAAGGGTGCTAGTCTGTACAAAGAATTCATCATCATCAGTGTCCTACTCCCCCCCCTGAAAGTGCGAGAAGAGTGGCAGGGTTCAAAACTTGGCACCTAGCCAGAGTAACATTCTCGGGCAACAGAATGGAGGCTTGAAGCCTCAAATGGTGAGCTTGGCTGAGATGTTTGGGCTGGGTTTGCTTGAGGATGACGGAGATGTCATGCGGGGCTAAAACCTCCAGTGGGTGGCCCAGAACAATGTCTGCGGTCTTGTCAAGTAACATGTGCAGCAAAGACTGCTCTCATACAGGAAGGGGCGCCACGGGGTCCAGTCTAGCAGAGTAGTAGCCCAAGGGGCGTTGGTGGCCACCATGGGTCTGAGTTGGTCTGCCGTACAAGTGAGAGTCAGAATCTGAGTCAGGCACTTGGTCATAGACATCAGCGGTGGGTGATCGGGCACGCTGTCTAGTATGGGACCTTGACCTGTCTACCCTCCTTTCCTCTGAAAGGTGCACTTCCTGAGACAACTCTGTCAGCAGGTCACGGGGTGGAGTCAAAATGGGGGGGTGGAATTCTCGTGCTTGCCCATCAAACTCTGAATCAAAGGACTCCTCTGCAGTTCCTACTGGGCCAGAGGAAGGTTGTGAATAATGGTTATGGCTAGGGGCCGACGAACCAGGAGTGGGGAGTGTGAGCTGGTCCTTCCGCATGGTAGTCATGGATTGGGTGCTGACTCTGGGTGCCACTACTTGTTGTTGGGGCATGAGATTACAAAAGGGTTTGTTTGGAGATGGTTCATAAAACGTACCATCTGAATTTAATAATGGGTACAGGGGAACATAGGGCATAAGGGCATTAGATACACCAGGAGGTGGAGCGGATGCACAGCTGTTGTTAAAGTTTGGTGAAATTATCTTTTGCGGAAGTGGGCCTGCCTGGTCGTTGGACAGAGGCGTGATGGGGACGGGGAGAGGAGACATAATGGGAGTGGTGACAGAAGGGGGAGATGTGAGGGGGATGTCGATGGTGGGTGGAGGCATGAGGGGAGTGGTGACAGGAATGGAAAGGGCCGAGCTGGTCCCGTTCCCGCCCTGCTGCATGCCCCGCAATGCACATCCTGACTACTGTTCATTTCAGAGCAGGCAGTGCAAAGCCATGTTTGCTCTTTGGCATAGGGTGGTGGCAACTGGTCACAACACACTTTATGCACATAAAATTCACCGGCAGGCACAATAATTTTCCTTTCAATCAGATTCTCTTTTCTAACGTACTTAGACACTCGATACCATGCTGTAGCATCAGCTAACAACTATTCAGGTTTCAATTTTCCTTGTCTTTCCTTTAGAGCAGTCTCTAACGACTTATCACGTTTAACGCAGTCTAAGTAACAAAGTATCCTTCACAATCAAAATATCACAACAGCGACGCAATTAAAAGAGAATAAACGTCCATGACAGGCAGTCAGACGAAACGGCCCCGTATTAGAACATACAGAACTAGAAAAAACTTGGGCACCAATCACTGACCTTTTCTTAACCAATTAGTCTATATATATATATATATATATATATAACGCCCATGACATGCAGTCATACGAAACAGCCCCCCGTATTAAAACATACAGAGCTCATAAAGAACCTGGGGCACCAATCGCTCACCTTATCTTGTCCAAACAATATATATATATATATATATATATAGCTAGCTATCTCACAATGCGCAAACCAAGTAATTATCCAGTAGTAAGTCAACATTACAGACACGATCGAGACAATCTTTGCGTGGGCAAAAAATGGCTGGGTGGATCTTACCGCGTCCGCAAGAGACCGAAGCAAAGGTGACGGTCAGAGCTCAACCTACGCAGACAGGACACACGACCAAGGCATAAACAAAGTCTTACCTCATGGGTTGATCAGGCCCAGCTGTTGGGTGTCCTATCTGCCTGGGAGAGCCCGTTATTTGCAGTCACTAACTCTTCAAGGTAGTTGCAGTCCAGCCGCCCCGGGATGGGCGCCAAAAACTGATAAGGAAACCGTGGGCAGACCCCTTGTTCTCCACGGTTTAGAGATTTTCCTATTGCATGGCACAGCCTGCTTCAAGTTGTCCTTACATATGGGATATTCCGCCACAAGGTGGCGCAGTGTACTCCAGAAGAGTTGTGGCTCCTCCCGACACCATATAAAAACCAATAGACCTTCACAGTTTTTCCTCTGCAGGGATACTACGAGGATAGAAGATGGCTCTCTATGTTGCGCAGGTGAGCGGGGCAACCAAGCCTGCAAGTCTATTTCCACCCGCTTCCGAACCCTCTGTGCCTCCCAGCTTCGGCTGACGGATCAGGTGAGGGTAGAGGAGCACTAGGGTCAGGTGCTCAAGGAGCGCTGCTCCAAGCCGCAGACCCTGTACCACAAAGGATAGCCTAATGAGGGATGCGGAGTTTCTGTCCTAGCTTCTGAGGGGGTGAGTGTTTTGGGGACTGTGTTCTGGTTATACCCCTTGTTTTGCCTTGTTTGTGTCCTGGTTATACCCTTTGTTTGGCGGCTGGCAGCAGCAAGGTGTTTTTAAGTAGAATTGTGTTTAACGTTTTCGCCGCTGTCGCTGCCTTGTACTTCGCTCTGCGACGAGCGGCACTATGGCGGTGAGGCGTTTTTGGAGTGTGATGACGCCGGCGCGGTCACGTGAGTGGCGCTTTTAAGCTCTTTTGGGGGGGCGCGGCCCGCCCCTCGAAGTTCTTCTGCCGTCGCCATTTTGAGCCTGCTGCGTGTCTGGGCCCCTCTTCCTTCCTGAGCTGCAACGGTCATCATTTCCTGTGTCGCCTCCTCCCGTGGTCTGGCGGCTTGGTGATCCTTCGGTCTCCTTGGTCCGTGAGTCCCCTTTGGGGGTTTTTGTTTCCTTGGGGCATGGGCTGCGGGATGCTTATGTGCTTTTACTTATGTCTTTCAGGCGGGACAACTGTGGGTTGTGGTTTCTCCCGGTTCTGCTCCATCCCCCCCCCATCATCTCCCCCTTACTGGCTCTTCTGGGGGCGTCCCTTGGGGGGGGGCATCCCGGGTGCCTTTTTATTAGCCCTTACCCTGTGCTGGCCTATTGCGCCTGTGTTAATCACCATATGGAGGCTTCTGGGGATAGCATTCTTGGGGGTCCTTCGGAGCAATCCCGGCTGTGTGCCATGTGCGGGGCATCCCCTTTGAGTGATAGTGCCGCAGTGTGTGTGCCGTGCGCCCGAGGTATCGTTGTGGCCCAGGCTGAGCACTTCCCTTCCCAGTTCTGCGCTCCCTTCGGCATTGCCTACCCCCCAGTGCCTGCATTTAGCCCCCAGTGAGGGGGATACTAGCAGGGGGTCACAATCTGATCTGGCACTTCGTGTGGCCAGCATTGAAAGGCAGCTTGCCAGGCCTGTTCCAGGTAAGGCCTCTGGCAAGAAGTGGCACCTGGCTCCCACGGCCTCCCTCTTTGCTGAGGATGAGGGAATTGATGCCCTGGGTGGCCGTTACTCCCTAGAGGAGGGGGAGCTTTTCCAGGACTCTGACTCCTGGGGACCAGCAGGAGGGGTACGACAGTGACCCTGGGTCTGCGTCCGGGGAGGACTCATGGCTCCCCGATGACACTGAGATGAGACTGCTGTCTGACATTTTTTGAAACCTTGCACATTGCCCCCCTGAGGTGGCTAAGAGGAAGCAGGGTGAGCTCTTTCGTTCTGACAAACAACGTCTGGAGTTCCTGAGCAGGGCCATTTCTCTAATATGGTGCTTAAGGAGTGGGAACGTCCTAATAGATTGCCCACGGTGCCCAAAGGGTTGGATAAGAGGTATCCCTTTCCTGCTGACCTGGTCAAGCGATGGTCGTGTCCCCCTGAGGTGGATGCTCCCGTTCTAGGGCTGTCCAACACCTCAGTCATGCCTTCCCCTGACACTACTACATTGCAGGACAGCGCGGACCGTCGTATGGATCAGCTGGCCTACCATGCTTTTACATTTGTGGGGGCTGGGCTGCGTCCGCTGCCATTACAGCTATTGCCCTTAAGAAAAAGCTCAAGCGTCTCACTGATGGCGCTATGGCTGGTAGGAGGAGGGAGGATTATAGGGCCCTCTTGCTTTGCTCTGATTTTGTTGCCTTTGTCCTTACTGCCATGGATGATGCAGTCCGGCTGGGTGGTAGGGCCTCTGCCCTCTTGGTGGCTATGCGCCGCTCTGTTTGGTTGCGTCAGTGGGTAGCTGACACTGCAGCTAAGAAGGCTCTCACTGGGCTCCCTTTTGCGGGGCTACGGCTCTTTGGGGAGCGTCTGGATGTTTTAGCCAAGGATGGTAGGTTACCTCAGCGTAGGAAGCAGACTCTGCCCTTTCGGGGCCCTCCGCTTCCTTCTTCTCATTTCGTGCTTCCAGAGGAGGTCGTGGCTCCCTCTTCTCGGGTAGCCGCAGAGATTCTTGGGGCAGTGGCAGATCCTGTGGTCGTCCTGGTCTCTCATGGGGTTCCAAGCCCAAACCCCCTCCTAAGGCCCCTCAGGCATGAGGAGGCGCCCTCGCCCATCCGGATGGGGGGACGGCTTCAGCACTTTGCTCACGTCTGGAGGCTCCGCATCTCAGATCGGTGGATTCAGGAGGTGGTGTCCTCCGGTTACAAGACAGAGTTTGCAGCCTGGCCACCCCCAAGATTCCTCAGATCCTGGATGTCTCAAAACCCTCTGTCAGCTCAGGGTTTGCGCCTTGCAGTTCAATGCCTGTTGGAGTCAGGAGTCATTTGCCCGGTGCCTTCTCAGCAACAGGGTCAGGGGTACTACTACAATCTTTTCACGGGTCTTTGAGGCCCATCCTGGACCTGAAGGGTCTCAACAATTTTATCAGGTTCAAGCACTTTCGCATGGAGACGCTACGTTCGGCTGTCAGTACCCTTCGCCCGGGCGACTTCATGACCACCGTGAACATCAAGGATGCCTATCTTCATGTGCCAATCTTTCCAGGTCATCAGAGATACCTGAGGTTCGCTCTAGAGGATCAGCATTACCAGTTTGTGGCTTTACCGTTCGGTATCACCCTGGCACCTTGGGTGTTCACCAAGGTGCTGGCGGGCGTGATGGCTCTGTTGCGGAACCAGGGCATTCGCATCCTCCCTTACGTGGACGACATTCTGATTACGGCTCAGTCTCTCCCTCAGGCCGAGAAGGATACTCAAGTGGTGACCTCCACTCGAGTCCTTCGGCTGGTTGATCAACTTTCCCAAGTCTTCACTGTCTCCGTCTTTGGTGAGGTCCTTTCTGGGCATGACTCTGGATACCTCTCATGTCAAGGTATTCCTGCCTCAGCAGAAAGTGGAGGCCCTTCAGGAGCAGGCACGGGCTCTGCTCTTGTGTCCCCATCCCTCCATCCGGCAGGGGATGCAGTTAGTGGGCCTGATGGTGTCCTGCTTTGAGGCGGTCCCCTTTGCTCAGTTTCACATGAGACCTCTTCAGTTGCACCTATTGTCAGTTTGGAATCGGGACCCTGTGTCCCTGGATCAGGATTTTGCTCTGTCCCCCATGGCCAGACAGTCTCTCTCGTGGTGGCTGGACTCAGGGAACCTTCTAGTGGGCAGGACCTTTCTGCCTCCGTGCTGGGAAACTGTCACCACAGATGCCAGTCTGACCGGTTGGGGGGGCTTTTGGAAGTCTCTGATGTTCCAGGGTCGGTGGGACCCCCAGGAGGCCCATGTTACCATCGATGTCCTGGAACTGAGGGCGATCAGGTTGGTTCTTTCTCAGCTGACCACGCACCTTTGGGGTCGGGCTGTTCAGATCCGCTCGGACAACCAGGCGGCGGTTGCCTACATCAATCATCAGGGAGGGACCCAGAGCAAGCGAGCCCTCAAGGAAGTGTCCCTGATATTGTCTTGGGCAGAAGAGAATGTCCCTTGCATCTCGGCGGTCTACATTCCGGGGGTGGAGAACCAGGAGGCAGACTCCCTGAGCAGGGGGACGTCTCGCCTGGGGGAATGGTCCCTCAGCAACAAGGTATTTCACTCCCTGTGTCACCGCTGGGGTCAGCCGGATGTGGACCTGTTTGCGTCCCGCCACAATCACAAACTTCCAAGATTTGTCTCCCTGTCGCAGGATCCTCTGGCTTTCGCCACGGATGCACTAGCGATTCCTTGGACGGAGTTTCGGCTCCTCTGTGTTCCCTCCCTTTCCTCTGCTGGGCAGGGTGCTGCGCAAGATAGCCCAGGAAGGGGTACCAGCCATTCTGGTGGCCCCCTGTTGGCCAAGGAGGGTGTGGTTCGCAGACGTCGTGCATTTGGCAGTAGATTGGTACGTTTTGCCCAAGGATCCAGACCTTCTTACTCAGGGACAGCTGCGCCATCCCAATTGACAAATGCTGGCTTTGACGGTTTGGCTGCTGAAACCTCCATCTTGATGGATAAGGGGTTGCCGGCCTCTGTTGTTGATATGATATGATTCGGGCTAGGAAGAAGTCCTCGTCCTTTATCTACTACAGGGTCTGGCATGCTTATATTGCCTGGTGTGAGTCCAAGTCTCTTCCTTGTCAGGTGTTTTCTATCCCCAAGATTCTGGACTTTTTACAGCATGGTTTGGATTCAGGCCTTCAACTTAGTACCCTCAAGGGACAGGTGTCAGCTCTGGCAATTTTTTTCCCTCTGCCAATCACCGGCTGGTTAAGACTTTTTTTCCAGGGACTTACTCATGTGCGTCCGCCACGTAAACCTATGCTACCGGTTAGGGACTTGAATCTGGTGTTGTCTGCTATACAGGGTCCTCCCTTTGAGCCTATCTGTGGGGCGGCGTTACCCATTCTGACTCTTACGGTGGCCTTTTTGGTGTCTATTACTTCAGTCAGACGAGTCTCTCCTTATTTTGAGCGGCATCAGGATAAGGTGGTGTTTAGGCTTAAGCCGGATTTCTTGCCCAAGGTTGTGTCTGCTTTTCATCTCAATCAGGACATTGTCTTACCTTCCTTGTGTCCTAACCCTGCTAATTCCAAGGAACGGACCCTGCATTCTCTGGGTGTTGTCAGGGCTCTGAAATTTTACTTGGTTGCTACTGAGTGTTTCAGGAAATCTGATGCTATTTTTGTTCTTCCTGCGGGACCTAGGAAGGGCTTGCCTCCGGCTAAATCTACTATAAGCAAGTGGATTCGCCAGGCGGTGGTTCAGGCCTATTCTGCTAAAGGGAAGGTTCCTCCTTTCTGGATTACTGCTCATTACACTCGTGCTATTGGTGCTTCTTGGGCTTTTCAGTTCAAGCTTCTGTTGAACAAGTTTGTAAGGCCGCGACTTGGTCTTCTGTTCATACCTTTTCCAAGTTTTACAAGGTTGATGTTAAGGCCTCAGCTGATGCTGCTTTTGGCCGCAAGGTACTTCAGAAGGTAGTGGTTTGAACTGCCTGCTGCTACTTTTTGGGGATCCCACCCTACCTTACGGACACTGCTGTTGGATGTCCCATACGTAAGGACTTCTTGAAGCAGGCCGTGCCATGCAATAGGAAAAATACAATTCTGTGAGTACTCACCTGTAGAATTGTTTTTACTATGCATGGCACGGCCTGCTTCACCCCACCCTTGTTATCGTTATTCTTGGTTTCCTCTTTATGGTGATTGTTCCAAGTTAGTTGGGCTTGTTATCTTTTTTTACCTTTATTATCTCCCGGCTTCTTGTATAACTGCATGTCAACACTGGGGAGGTCTATTGGTGATCCTGTTTTTATATGGTGCCGGGAGGAGCCACAACTCTTCTGCAGTACACTGCGCCACCTTGTGGCGGAATATCCCATACATAAGGACTTCTTGAAGCAGGCCGTGCCATGCATAGTAAAAACAATTCTACAGGTGAGTACTCACAGAATTGTATTTTTTCTAGTTTCGTTCGGTCTTCCAAAATAATCTAAGGGAGTGAAATATACGCGTAACAAAGAACACAGACAAGTCTTAAAGGAGCCACAGCACTCAACCCTGTTAGCTTGCAGACCAGCCTATAATCTGTCTCTAAACTTGGTTAAAAACAGAGGACTCGGTCACACACATCTGCAGAGGTCTGCAGAGGTATGCTGAGCGGCTGCCACCCCCCCTTTGTTTCTAAAGAACACAGACAGCCAGCGTGTTCCGAGCTACACGGGAGAGCTCTCTCTGCCCCTCGCCCAGTGGCACTTTATTTTTTATATCAAAGTAAAAAAACACAGCAGAACACGTCATCTATTGGACATCATCATATAAGGGAAAAATCTAATTACTGGCTCAATGATTGGTCATCACAGCTAAACTGATATTCTTAGGAATGTTAGGGACACCTGGGGGGCCGGATAAGACGAGGTGTGTCCGGCTCCTCAGCGCCATCTTGCTTACAGTAATATGTTAATAGCAGCATGGCTTCATTGACTTCATTGCTCTAAATTCAGTACAAGTGAAGGAAAGACTCAGAGCAGAGATAAGTGGCTTACTGAGGGTTTATTTCACCTTTATTAGCCACTATAGCATACAATGCAAAGAGAGGGAATGTTCAGATATACACTCATTTTATTTATTCTGACCTCCATCCATCACACTGGGTCGAGTACTAAAAAAAGATGGCTCACGAGGATATACCAAACATTTTGGTGGCTCCTCGCTGGCCAAGGAGAAGCTGGTTCTCAGACATAGTAAGGGTGTTGGAAGGCGACCATTGACGGTTGCTCGACGATCCTGACCTTCTCACACAGGGGCCCCTATGGCACCACAATTTATGAGTTCTGGCTTTGATGGCCTGGCTATTGAAACCTCCATCCTGGAGAGAGGTTTATCTGCCAGAGTCATCCAGACCATGATCCAAGCCCGAAAGCAGACTTCATCAAAGAGTCTGGAGAGTATTTATCGCTTGGCGCGAATCCAGAGGGTTCATTTTGTAGAAATTTTGTATCCAGAATTCTGGAATTCTTGCAGAAAGGTCTTAATGAGGGTCTTCAATTGAGCACTCTAAATTTATCCATCTTTTTTCAGAAACCCATTGTGCATCCTCCACATAAGCCTATAAGCCACATAAGCGGCATTAGAGCGGTCCTTCACTCTGAATAAGAGTCTATATTCTCAGTGTGCCACACACCCCGCTTCACCTTTAAATTCTTCACGATTGGGTTACTCACCGCCAGGTGACGCTGTTGCAGAGAGGAAGTCTTGTAACGAGCCCCCCTGAAAAAGTCCTGAACAGAGTTGCAGCCCAGTGGGGGAAAGAATAATAAGTGACTAAAAACTTAAAATATATTAATTTTAGATGCTGGGGAATCCTTTAAGGGTTTGGGCTTTTGCATTAATTATGGTGAGCACTATCGTGAAAAATGACCCAATGATAAAAATACATATAAATGTGGTGGATGGTGGGAGGAGGGGTCACTTATACACCCAGCATCAAGAAATATCCAGCAAGGCTTGTTTTTTTTTTTTATTTTGAAGTGACCGCTTCTCTCATTAGCCAATGTGTTTATATGGATTTTTAATATTACACAATTTTGCGATAGTGCACCTTCAGCATAATTTAATGAAAAGCCCACTTACTATTCTTTCCCCTGCTGGGCTGCAACTCTGTTTAGGACTCTAGGATACGGGTGCCACCCAGGAGGAGGGGGGGAAACTGCAGGGGCCTGGTTATAGCTGTGCACTGCACAGATAGAGCAGAGTTTGGGTCAGGAAAAGAACAGCAACCCCAGAATGCAGAGTGGCACAGAAGACACTTTTTGTCTGCAGATAGCCTGAGGCTCCATGGGCTGCCATCTTGGATGTTTAAAAGCTCAGAAAATGCAGTAGATGCAGGTAGGATAGTTTTTAATGTGGGCAATCTGTATGTAAAGGGTGTATAAGATATGCTCTTATTGAGGGTGAAGATCCGGTTTAAGGTGATCTTTCTAGTGGCAATTACATCTGTGTGGCGGGTTTCTGAGCTAGCGGCTTTATCGGTTAAGTCTCCTTATTTAGTTTTGCATAAGGACAAGGCTGTCTTTTGTTTTAAGTAGGATTTTGTGCCAAAGGTGGTTTCCTCTTTTCATCTTGACGAGGTGGTTTTACCCTCTTTGTCCTGCTCCGGTCAGCCATAAGGAGAGTTCTTCACTCACTGGATGTAGCGAGAGCCCTTAAATATTATAATATATGTGAGGGGCCGTGGAAGGGTTTACCACAAGTCTACTATCGTCCGATGGATTAGACAAGCAGTAAGGGCATACATTGCTAAGGGGCAGAATCCTCCTTTTCGATTCCTCCAACAAATGTATAAGCCTAACACCTGGGATCCCACCCAGAAGTAAGGGCACTGCTTTTGCAGGTCCCATCCATTTCTGAATGCCTGACATCCTGGAGTTGAATATGAGAGAAAATACAATTCTGTGATCTTCACCTGTAGAATAGTTTTCTCTCTTCTTCCACTCCAGGACAGCAGGCCCACCCTATACGCTAGACTACTTCCCTGGGGGACCCCATTTTTTTTACAGAATTTTAAGGGTTTAAGGGTAAAACCCCGTATAAATATAAAAAAAAATGATTGTGTGGGGGTCCCCTGTACCCAGCATAACCAGCCCGGGGACCAGCTATGCAGGGCTTTTAGAAGTGGCCGCATGGGCCAGCCTTGGTAGCCCCTGCCCTGCAGGCTACAAGCCCGCAAAGCCTAAATGGCCCTGGCTCTTCTGCCCCCCCTGGGCTTTGGGGAGGCAGGTAATGAGGGGGCTCGAGCATAATGGAAAGTCACCTGCTAGCCACAGGTGACTTGTCAGACCCAGAGCCTTGTGAACTGGTATAGGGGTCTCATGGATCCCTAAAGGGTTAACTGGAAGAAAAGACGCACACACATCAGAAAATGACTTTATTAAAAAACAAAAAAATTTCTTCTTTACTCATCTCCTGTATCCCTCTCCAATGGAGATCCAGGATAGCCTTCGGTAGGAAGGTATTGCAGACAGTAGTTATCTCTCCAGCTAAGGCTTGATTTTTTGGAGGGATTTATTCCTAGATATAGAAATAATCCTCACAACAAGGGCACTGCTTTTGGAGGTCCCATCCATTTCTGAATGTCTGACACCCTGGAGTGGAATATGATAGAAAATACAATTCTGTGATCCTCACCTGTAGAATTGTTTTCTCTCTTTTTCCACTCCAGGGCAGCAGGCCCCCACCCTATCTGCTAGACTACTTCACGGGGAAACCCCATTTTAAGGGTAAAAGCCTATATTCCACTTTAAAGATTACAGGGCTGGCCCGCTGGCTTTTCTCTGAGGCATCCCGAATCGGGAAGCCCCACTGTGTGAAACCCCCCAGGGCGCCATAAAATAAATCACCTTTCTCCGCTCCAACAGCGCATGTGTGGACTCTCATTCAATGAGAGCCGTCTGCTGTGACTTGTTTACAATGGGGAGCCTGTGCTGCCGAATCACCGATGTTGTTCGTGTGCTCCTGCCACAGCCATTCAGATAGGCTGGGGGGGGGGGGCATTCTGCTTCGGGATACCCCGGGGCATGGAACAAATTCCAGGAAAGTTGAATTCCCAGGTTTTATTCTGCTTTAAAATATTGTGAGCATGTAAATGTCACTGTTGCCGAATCACCAATTAGAAAAACAATGATAGTCAATGGTACTATTTTACTCCTAAGAAAGTAGAGAATGTTTTACTCCTTTTTATACTGTAGTAAAAAGTTCTATTGACTACCATGCTGTGATTCAGTAACAGTGATATTCTTAGACTTTTTTCTCATTAAAGTGGACCAAAACCCAGGATTTTGACTATCCTGGGCTTTGGTCCTTGCCCCCGGGGCACCCTGATCGAGGCTTTGTGAAATCCACCTGGTCGTCAAAACAAACTCAACTCTTTCTGGTCCTATGACGGATGTGCGGCCACTCGTCCAATTAGCACGCTCGGATCCACTCAAGCCCCTTTGTCCAGGAGCTTGACTAATTCAAGTGGATCTGAGCACGCTGCCAGCCGCATCCTCCGCTACCCTCTAACAGGGAGCGTGCCCGTGCCGGCCATTCACAAATGCCTGGCGTGGGGATGCGCCCTGTTAGAGGGACGGCAAGAATGTGGCCAACATTGTGCCGTTGGACAGGGAAAGAAGGTGAGTTCTTGGGTGACCTGGGGAGTTTCAAACAGTGGTGCATCCCGATTCTGTATGCCCCGTGGGGAGGGATCTTCGTGGGTTTTGAGCACTATAGTAAAAAAAATGGCCCAATGCTAAAAATCCATATAAATATGCTGGATGGCAGGAGGAAAGGTCACTTATACACCCAGCATCAATAAATATCCAGCCAGGCTTTTATTGTAATGGATAGAAGAGGACATCACGGGTGACAGGCCCCCCTCATTGACTAAACCTGTCAACCCTGGGTTTTGTTCCTACCATGTGACATCCCCCCCCACTGTCCCAATGTTCTCAGGATTGTCCCGCGAACAGCTCCTTGTCCCGCCGTCCCGGGACAGGCTGTAGGCGGGGACTCGGGAGCTGTGGCGTGTGTGGGGGTGGAGCCAGAGGCAGGATCTGTTTCCTCTTCCTGCCCGCCGCTCCGTCAGTGTGGCGCTTTCGCTCTGCAAAGATCTGTTCGGAGGTAAGAGCAGGGGCTGGTGTGCGTGCGTGTGTGCATGTCTGCATGTGTGTTTGGGCTTGCATGCATGTAGTGTGTGTTTGCCTGTGTGTGGGCTTGTATGCATGCAGTGTGTGTGTATGTATGTGTGTTTGTCTTTGTGTGGGGGCTTGCATGAATGCATGGTGTGTGTGTTTGCCTGAATGTGTGTGTGGAGGGGGCTTTCATGCATGCAGTGTGTGTTTGTCTGCATGTGTGTGTGTGCGCATGTATGTGTTTGTGGAGGGGGCATGCATGCAGTGTGTGTTTGTCTGCATATGTGTGTGTTCATTTGTGTGTGTGGAGGGGGCTTGCATGCATGCTTGTCTGCATGTGTTCATTTGTGTGTGTGGAGGGGGCTTGCATGCATGCAGTGTGTGTTTGCATGTGTGTGTGGAGGGGATCTTGCATGCATGCATGCAGCGCGCGCGCGCGTGTGTGTGTGTGTGTGTGTGTGTGTGGCTTGCATGCATGCAGTGTGTTTGTAAATTTTTGTGTGCATGTGTGTGTGGAGGGGGCTTGCATGCATGCAGTGTGTGTTTGTCCACATGTGTTTGTGCCTGCATGTTTGACTTTGTGCGCTTGCATGCATGTGTGTTGGGGGGGGGTTGCATGCATGGTGTGTGTGCGCGCCTGCGTGCGTGTGTTTTTGTGTGTCTGCATGTATGTGTATGTGGTTACATGCATGCACTTGCAGGCGTGTGTGAAGGGGGCATGCATGCATGGTTTGTGTTTGCCTGTGTGTGTAGGGGGGGCTTGCCTGTCTGTCTGTGTTTGGGGGGGGGGGGGTGTTTATGTAATTTATTTGTTATGTATGAGGTAGTTTTTCTTTAAGGGCGTGGTTTAAAGTGGACCAACACCCAGGATTTTAACTATCCTGGGTTTTGGTCCACTTACCCGGGGCACCCTGATCAGGGGTGCTCCCTATGTGAAACCCCCCAGATTGCCCGCACTGACTCACCTCACCTGCTCCTACGGCGCATGCGCGGCCACTTGTCCAATCAGCGTGTTCAGAGCCACTGAGGTATGCGCGTCAATGCGACGTCTTACCTCAGCGGCTCCGAGCATGCTGGCGGGTACATCTCGCTCTTCCCTCTAACAGGAAGTGTGCCCGCTATTCACAAATGGCTGGCGCGGGCACGTGCCCTGCTAGAGAGAAGCGTAAGATGTGGCCCGCGCATGTGCCGTTGGACCGGCAATCAGGTAAGTGCAGCGGGTGTCCTGGGGGGTTTCACACAGCGGGACATCCCGATTTTGGATGCCCCGCGGGGAGGGATCGGATCTTCCCGGGACGCTGGGTGTTGGTCCACTTTTTAAGGACAAAAAAAAAAGTCCCTCTTTACGGTTTTCAAAAGTTGGGAGGTATGCATGTGAGAATAAACCACAAACTTGGCGGGAGTTTTATTCAGTCTGGGTGTATAAGTGACCCCTCCTCTCATTAGCTGAAGTGTTTATATGGATTTTTAATATTACACAATTTTGTGATTGTGCTCCTTGAAGTGCATTTTTTTTTTTTACAATGAGATTTTTTTTTTTTTTACTTTTATTAAATCGAGGCTAATGATCGTGTTTATTATTAAAACTGAATTGTGGTGACAAAAACCGGACGGTAAGTAATTGTTTTATTAAGCTTCTCACCTCATCAGCCAGCGAGGAGCGCTACCGCTCACTCTCTCAAACATATTCCCGCCTGAGGAAAAAGGGGGCGTGTCCGTCTCAATGCGCACGCGCGTTCACCCAGTGCACGCGCCCCCTCATCTATATGAAGCGCGGGCTGCGAGGCGCGCGCTCTGGCGTGGTGTCCGCACGCTGTCCAGTGACGCAGTTGTTGCAGGAGCCGCGGCAGCAAAGCTACGGTCGCGTAACGATATTACGCGTCGTGTAAAGCGTTTTAGCCGCCTCATGGCGGGCGGCCTATAGCGTCGCATCTACACACACGCACATTACTCACACACAGTCAACCCATCTCCTCCGTCGAGCGCGGAGCATTGTGGGATACGCAAGATGGCGGCGGGCAGCAGCAAGGCTTCGGTCGGGGCCTTGGAAGCCGCGTTGGACCGCAAGCTGCAGTCCGTCAGCAATACCATGGAGTCCATCCAGAGCCTGTCCAGCTGGTGCCTGGAGAACCGGAAGCAGCACTCCGCCATCGTTCACTATTGGATGAAATGGTTCCGCCGCTGTGAGTATACCGCTACCGCCGCCAGGGGGAGCTATTGTGTCATTACCAGGGGCAGCTTGTACCTGTGCCCCAAGCTGCCCCCCTGTCATACCTGGAGGAGGGGCAGTTTGTACCTGTTCCCCCTGTCATACCTGGAGGAGGGGCAGCTTGTATCTCTGCCCCCTGTCATACCTGGAGGAGGGGCAGCTTGTACCTGTGCCCCCTGTCATACCTGGAGGAGGGGCAGTTTGTACCTGTTCCCCCTGTCCTACCTGAAGGAGGGGCAGCTTGTACCTGTGCCCCACCCCCTAGCTGGAGGAGGGGCAGTTTGTACCTGTGCCCTCTCTTCTAGCTGGAGGAGGGGCAGTTTGTACCTGTGCCCCCTGTCATCCCTGAAGGGGGGCAGCCCTTGTTCTAGCTGGAGGAGGGGCAGCTTGTACCTGTGCCCCCTGTCATACCTGGAGAGGGGGAGCTTGTACCTCTGCCCCCTGTCATACATGGAGGAGGGGCAGCTTGTACCTCTGCCCCCTTTCATACCTGGAGGAGGGGCAGCTTGTACCTGTTCCCCCTGTCATACCTGGAGGAGGGGCAGTTTGTACCTGTTCTCCCTGTCATACCTGGAGGAGGGGGCAGCTTGTACCTGTGCCCCCTGCCATACCTAGAGGAGGGACAGCTTGTACCTGTGCCCCCTGCCATACCTAGAGGAGGGGCAGCTTGTACCTGTGCCCCCTGCCATACCTAGAGGAGGGGCAGCTTATACCTGTGCCCCCCTTTCATACCTGGAGGAGGGGGCAGCATGTGACTGTGTCCCCTGTCATACCTGGAGGAGGGGTAGGTTCTTCCTGTGTCCTCTGTTCTAGCTGGAGGAGGGGCAACATGTGTCCGTGCCCCCTGTTCTAGCTAAGGGAGGGGCAACATGTGTCCATGCCCCCTGTTATAGCTGAAGGAGGGGCAGCATGTGTCTGTGCCTGCTGTTCTAGCTGGAGGAGGGGCAGCATGTGTCTGTGCCCGCTGTTCTAGCTGGAGGAGGGGCAGCTTGTACCTGTGCCACCCTTTCATACCTGGAGGAGCGCCAGCCTGTACTTGTGCCCCCTGTTCTAGCTGGAGGAGGGGCCGCATGTGCCTGTGCCTCCTGTTCTTGCTGGAGGAGGGGCGGCAGCATGTGTCTGTGCCCCCTGTTCTAGCTGAAGGAGGTGCAGCATGTGCCTGTGCCTCCTGTTCTAGCTGGAGGAGGGGCGGCAGCATGTGCCTGTGCCTCCTGTTCTAGCTGGAGGAGGGGCGGCAGCATGTGCCTGTGCCTCCTGTTCTAGCTGGAGGAGGGGCGGCAGCATGTGCCTGTGCTTCCTGTTCTAGCTGGAGGAGGGGCGGCAGCATGTGCCTGGGCCCCCTGTTCTAGCTGGAGGAGGGGCGGCAGCATGTGCCTGTGCTTCCTGTTCTAGCTGGAGGAGGGGCGGCAGCATGTGCCTGTGCCTCCTGTTCTAGCTGGAGGAGGGGCGGCAGCATGTGCCTGTGCTTCCTGTTCTAGCTGGAGGAGGGGCGGCAGCATGTGCCTGTGCCTCCTGTTCTAGCTGGAGGAGGGGCGGCAGCATGTGCCTGTGCCTCCTGTTCTAGCTGGAGGAGGGGCGGCAGCATGTGCCTGTGCCTCCTGTTCTAGCTGGAGGAGGGGCGGCAGCATGTGCCTGTGCCTCCTGTTCTAGCTGGATGAGGGGCGGCAGCATGTGCCTGTGCCTCCTGTTCTAGCTGGAGGAGGGGCGGCAGCATGTGCCTGTGCCTCCTGTTCTAGCTGGAGGAGGGGCGGCAGAGGTAAGGAGCGATTTTGTATCTTTTTACAGCTGCAGCGGAGGGTAACTAGTTTCTGTGCTCGGTGATAGCAGTTGGGGGCAACTTGTACCTCTACACTCTTTAAGCAATGGTGGGGAGCAACTTGTACCCCTGCCTTGTGACAGCAGTGAGCGGTGCACAATTGTGCTGCTTTTACAGGGCAGAGGTGTCTGGGTGGGCAGAACTTCTTTGCTCCCCCCCCCCCCCAAAATGTGAAAGCTGCAATAAGCAGTTTGTAGCCGGTAGCTGTTAGGGATTTGGGGGTGGGAAGGCTGGAGCTGACCAGGCTATGGCCTTTGCATGCCATCCTGCAAGTTGGGAGGGCCTGTGCAGAGTTTATATAGGGAGCACCTCTTTCTGCTGTGTGTAGCAGGCATTGATGAAGATGTTCTATAGACAGGGCCTCGTCTGTTCTTGTGAATGGGCCCCTTCATGGCCATTGTGGGATGTGTTTTCACCACCATTCCTGTACCACAGCGCTGTAGGTTGCGAGACATGCATCATGGCTGTCGACCTTCTGATCCAGACAGAGACATGCTTTGGAGACTGTTGGAGCCAAGGCATGACATACAGACTGGGCAAACGGTCACATCCCTGTAATGGTTTAGATTTTTGACAGTAGAAAACTTTTTGGAACAAATTTTATGTCCTGTGTTATGCATCTTTTTATGGATGTTGTGAGTTTTGTGTGCTTGTAGCTTGTTTATCTGTAAGCCATTAGAGAGTTACTGACTTTTTACTGCATGGGGTGTGAAACCGCGGCTTGTCTTACCTATTCTGTGATCCATTGGTGGCCTGTCCTGGACCTACATAACTGCTGGTGGCCAATGTATATAGCCCTGCCGGGGATCACAATTGGCTGCCAGTGGTCATGTTGGATGGAACCCGGAAGAGGCCGCTGTTTTTGTGTTTCTGGGTGTCAATGTGCAAGCAGAGGTCCCTCTATGCTTTTTCCCGAGGAGTAAAAATCCTCCTTTCCCAAAACGTCCTCTAGGAGGCTTAGCTGAGTAGCTCCTTTCACCTAAACATGAAACACAAACTAGCCTCCTCCTCCTGGACCTCTGTGTTTTTGTGTTTCCTCCCTGGAAACATGCTGGAATCTAGTCCCTATTTGTTGTTTTTTCCCCAGGGAAGATGGCGGGTTCAGACTCCCTCCCCTTTGGACAAGAGGTTAAAGCGGCATGGGATACTGATTCCTTTCAGTTTAGACCCCTGCTTGCTACAGATTGAGTAGAATATTGAAACTCTGGATTGACGAGGTTAGATGTGGGATATCTTGTGATGCTCTGAAAGAGGTGGTTTTGGACTCCCTGCTCTTTGTTTCTAAAGTAGTGAAGTTTATTACTGATGCTGCTTCAAAGACTATTAGGGCCAAAGCCAAAGTATGGCTTGATTAATTGTGCTTGTAGAGCCAGACTAGTTGTCTAAATTGCACACGTGTAGCATACTGTTTGAGGGTTAGCTTTTGTTTGGGTCGGAACTTGAGAAAGTTCTAACTTGTTCTGCTGAGATGGGGAAGAAGTCTCTGGCTAAAAGAAAACCTTTCCCGCCTTGTTCAGAAGTCAAGAAAGTTCCCAGCAAGATTTCCAAGGTTCGGATTCCCGAAAGGCTTGGGCATCACAGAAGCCGAAGGGCAAAGAAGGCTTTTTGTTTAAACCTCAGCAGCCTAAGCAGCAGTCCTGACGTCCAGTGAGGGCGAGACTTCTGTTTTTTTTTCTTCCAGCCTGGCAGAAGATCTCTCGGAACACCTTCATTCTTCAGACAATTCAGAACGGACTGTGTCTCCAGGCCGGGGGAGCATTTTTTAGTCATTTAGTCACTCGCGGCTCCAGAAATCCGGTAAAAGCCCATGGCATGCGTTTAGTGATTCTGCCCGATGTTCGCTGCCATCCTTTTGCGGTCCAGGACGTCTGCCTATTCAAGTGAATGGGCGGGGAGCTCCTGCACCTGGAGGTCGTCCTGGACTGGAGCAAGATGAAGGCGAACACTGGGCGGAATCTGTGGCGCTGCTGTATTCGGGGGGCAGGTAATTGTCTTTCCTTGTTTTACCCCCCTAGCACTGACTGCAGTGGACGGGCATGTCGGTGTTACTGTGACTTACTGGCAGGGGTGGCACTATGCAGAAATTGCCAGGCGGCGCCAGATGATTGTGAATCTGCTGATCAGTTCAGGCAATCAGCACTGGGCTAGGAGTGATCATCCGCAGTGATTATACACATTTAGGCATCGTTCACGCTGCTGCGTTGCAATATCTGTGCGATTTTTAACGTTACCTGATTGATTGAAAATAGTACTGCGTGCAGCGTTTGGGAACAGTTGCTCCATAGCAAACAGTGTTGCGATGGTGATTAAATAACATGTCGGGGGGGTAACATCCTCCAAAGTTAGATAGCTGAGCAGCCGCACATGCACCATTGGACCGAGGAGAGGTGAGTAGATTTGGCCGGGGGAGGAACCGAAACCAAGAATGATGGAGATCATGGGTTTTGCTCCACTTTAACGCCTGTACATACATGTTTCACGCATTCAGAAACGTCGGAAGCGTTTTGCTACATATTTCACTTGCAGTGTTGAAGTGCCACCTTCTTCATTCATGCAGCATGGCTCATTTAATCTGATGTGTTCTGTGTTAGCTGACACCAGTTCTGGTGAACACACTTGGGTTGAAGATGCTGAAGGGCAGATGGAGCAGGAGGCTTGGATGAGCATGGACTTCATATTCTCCTTATTTGTCCCACTCTCCTTACAATCAGATTGGAGGCTAGATAACATTATATTGTAACTTAATATAAAATAGGAGTGGGGCACATTCACCATTGTTTTACAAGACCATGTCAATGTTGGCAGATATTACAATCTGGTTGTGTATTCCAGCACTGCCCACCCACCATACAATCTGCAGCCCTGCCCACTCACCAGCTTTACAGTCTGGCTGTAGAAACTAATTCTACAGTGGTTAGATCCTATAGGGATGTTTCCTTGTATTACTTTACCAGCGTTTAAAGCAGACCAAACCCCAGGATTTACACCCTTTTTTTGGCTTTGGTCAGCCTTCTACGTATACGAGCAGGCGACACAGCCAATATTAAACACCACCTATACCTCTTTATTGTTTCATTTATTTATTGCCCATTGCATACGCCTCTGTGCCTGAAAAATATGTTGGGAGGCGTGTTTCTACTCTTTGGGAAATGTGCAACCTCTGATCGAGACAGTATGCTGATGTTACAGTCCATCCTAGCAAGTGGATGTGATGGATCCAGCCTGTATCTTCCTTTGCTTGGGCACAAAAAAGAAATGTTGGGAAGAGGGTGCTGTAGGTGGCCATTGATGACATTCTGTTGTGGAGATCAGTGGTTGTTACAGAAGGGGAGTGGGCATGGCAATCGAGTGCCTCCTTGCACCCGGAGCAACAGTGTCGTTTTGGTTTAAAGAAAAATGTTTTTTGGGTGTTCTTATTGTTTTCCTACTTCGGAATGTAAAATAAACATTTGTGTTTAATTGTTTTGTTCCTATTGTGCCGCCAGACCTGTGACTTGCTTATCAGCATGGGGTTTCCAATTTTTTATTCCTGTTTTTTGCACATAGCGGCTTTCCTGGCCTTGAGTAAAGCATGCATATATATATATATATATATATATATATATATATATATATATATATATATATATATATATACCATTATTATAGTATACAGTCCCATTATCCTTCCACTGTAACAGGCGAGCTCATCAGTTGCTTTGGCAAAAATAAAGTAGCAGTAATGACCTCCACAGGTGAGAATGCTGCCATCACCCAAGGCACAAGATTGTGTTCCATTTATCTGAATGACAGCAGCAAATGTTAAAACCTATGAGCTCAGGCATGTGGAGCATCAATTTCTACCTTTCTAATCCTCTCGTTGGCTGAGTCAGGAAGTCTTTGCCAGGTACACCAAACACACCAGTTGGTGTACATATTGCTGCTAGAGAAAACTGTTTTGCAAACAATTAGAAAATTTAAAAACGGAGCACTTCATTACCTGGAGCACATCATTTTGGCACACAATGATGGAAAATTTGTAATGCAGAATTGCCCTTTATAGTCGACCAAATTCCTGGATTTTCAGGCCTTAGTTCTTCCCCCTGAGGCACCCCACTTTGGGGTGTCTTGCCTGTGTGAAACCCCCCAGAATGCTGAGCTAACCTCACCCCTCCCATTGGGCAGTCACTGTCCAATCAGCTTCTGCCGCCACACATATTATTTCCCTTCAGCTATTTCCCCCCCCCCCCATTTCACCTCTTCCCGGTCCTATTGCGCATGTGCAGCTGCCCTGCTAACGGCTTAGCGGCGATGTGGCCACTGGCGCCGTTGGAAAGGGAACGAAGGTGCTGAGACCACTTTTAGGTGTTAAACCTGAAAGCAAGGCTGATCTACTGCTCGGACACCTGTTCCCTCGTTATGTTAGCTAATCAGAATGCATCAGCCGGTTGTTTCTGCATGGATTGGCTGGTGCTGCTGTCCATCACTGGGGCCTGCTTTGTAATAGTGCTATTCCCAGAAGAGGGGAAAGAGTGGCTGGTTAGCGAAGCCCGTGTCTGTGTTTTTTTTTGGGGGGGGGGGGGGGGGGTCAACAGAGGGTTGGTATGGCAGCCAAGTCCAGCAGTAGCCAGATTTGCACTTTAAAGTCCCTGTCCCAACAAAAATAAACAGATACACTCCACTAGTCCTACGCAGATTATTCGCTCTAGCATTAGTTTGAAACTTAATGACCTCAGGGATCTTGTCCTCTTGGCCTGTAGCTGAGCCACGATCCCCTCCTGTTTGTCACTGTGACTGGCTATGTCCGCTCATTCACTACATTAAAATGGAGTGGGTGTGGCCAGTCATAGGGATCGATTCAGAGCCTGGTGGGAAAACTCACCTCTTTTCACTCGTTGCACTGTCCTGGCTTTTTCTAAGACCCGTAGTTCCTAAGTTATAATTATTAATAATTTTTTATATAGCGCCATCCTCTTCCGTATCGCTTTACAAGGTATGATTACAGACAAGGTAGAACATGGGGATGGAGACAAAGGGGCGGGATCGCAAGTGGTAGAGCTTGAGTTGAGCTGCATGTGTCATTTTAAGGTTATAGGAGTTGCTTAAGCCAGGTTATATGCTTGTCTGGAGTTTAGAGGGCACTTTTAAAGGCTTGGAGTGATAGCGAGGGACTGAGTGGGGGAGTGCATTCCAGACAAGTGGGGAGGCACAGGAGAAGTCTTGAAGGCGGGAGTGCGAGGAGGAAGTTATCTTCAAAAGTGTAAGCATTGGAGATTTATAGAAAAAATTAGGAGAGCCGGTGTGTGTGGCAACATCAATGTGATGTAAGCACACTGTGGCGTGTGTGATAGGAGGGCGGGATTTCAGAGCTTCAGAGAGTGGCAGCCAATCAGGACGTCTGGGCAGGAAGTTGATTGATGCACCAAGTCTGCAGGGTGGGGGACTTAAAGCCGAATGAGGAAGTGATTTTCCTCACTAAGCTGGCAGAGGGAGAAGCAGAGTGCTGGATTCACTCAATGTAAGGTAAGCTACAGGTATTTATATTTTTTAACTTTTGACATGCCAAGCGCATTGAAGTCATTTCTCCCCACACGTCCTCCAGGACAGCTTGGCCGAGTAGCTCCTCCCACACAAATTGGACGTGGTTAAATTCCCTGCCCTTTCCTCCTGGACCTCAGTGTTTGTTTCCTTCCAGGAAAAATGCTGGATTGGAAAGTGCCATTTGGAAAGAAAGGATCCTTGTTTTCTGATTCACCAGTGGTTAAAGGACACCAGTTCTCAGGAATGGAGGAGTATGGAGTCCTTGTTATTTCTTCCTCCAAGGAGATTCCCTTTTGTGGAGTCGGAGATTGAGGTTTGGGCTAAATGCCCTAATGTGGATGCCCCTTTGGCGCATGTATCCCGGAAATCGGATCTCTCCTTCCCTTAGAGATCCCCTACATAAGAGGTCAGATATTCTGCTCAAATGTGCATGGGATACTGATTCCTTTCAGTTTAGACCCCTACTTGTACCCTCTGCTTTTTATTTCCAAAGCATTGAATTTTGTTTCTGATGCTACTTGGGAGGCAATTAGGGCCAATACTAAGACTAAGGCCTTGATTAATTGTGCCTGTAGAGCTCTCTGGCTCAAGACCTGGAAGAGGGACCAGTCGTCTAAGTCACATTTGTGTAGCATTTCCATTTGAGGGTAAGCATTTGTTCTTTCGCAGGTGGGGGAACAGGTTTCCGGCAAAAAGGAAACCTCCCACCACACCTTGTTCAGAAGCTAAGAAGCCTAGAATCCATCAACAGGATTCCCGAAGTTCAGATTCCTTGGAATTTGCTGTTTAAACCACCTCAGCAGCCTAAACGGCAGTCCTGATGGTGGACCTGTAGGGGGGGGGTGAGACTTTTTTTTTTTTTTTTTTCTGGCCTGGCAGAGGATCATTATTTAGACAATTCAGGACATGGCCTCGATTCAATGAGTTGAAAAAAATTCTCATGGTAGTAAAAAAATTCAATTCATGAGAAAAAAAAGCCTGAGAATGTCACTGTTGCTGAATCACGAGCTAGGAAAACAATGGAAATCAATGGCACTTTTTTTACTCCTAAGAAAAATAGAGAGCCGTCTACTCCTTTCTACACTGTAGTAAAAGCTTCCATTGACTTTCATTGTCTTTTTATCGGGTGATTCAGTAACGGTGACATTCTCAGGCTTTTTTCTCATGAATTGAATTGTTTACTACTATGAGAATTTTTTTTCAACTCTTATTGAATCAAGCCCTCTGTCTGGAATTTGTCTCAAGGATCATTTTGTAGTAAGCCATGGTTCCAAAGACCCGGTGAAAGCACAGGCCCTGCCTTTAGTGATTACACACCTAAAGAAGTGGGGGTCTTAGAGGAGGTTCTGTGGCGTATCTTCATGTCCCGATTTTTACGGCTCACAGAAGATTTCTGAGATTTGTGATATTAGATGGAGTAATCTATTATTGGCAGTTCAGAGCAATGCCCTTTAGTCTTTCACCTGCGCCTCGGATTCTTACCCAGATGGAGGCAATGGCATATCTGAGATTAAATCAGATCAGCATCGTGGCATTCTTGGACAATCTTCTTCTTGTTGCTCCATCCAGGGAGTGTTTGGAGAACAATGCGAGAATAACATTGTCCCTCCTTTCAGATCTGGGGTGGATCATAAACAGGGAGAAGTCTGTTCTGTCCCCACAGACTTCTTGCATTTACCTATAGGGTATCAGATTGACGGCTCCCTAGAGAGAACCTTCCTTCCACAAACCAAGATCGAAAGGTTTGCCCCCCTGTCCTCTTATATTAAGGGACATCCCAGAATCTCCCTAAGGCAGATTCTGGTTCTGTTGGAACTTATGTCTTCAGCCCTCCCAGTGGTCATTTGGGCCCAGCTACCTTCAGGAGCTCTCCAGACCTTCTCTTTGCGCACCTGGAACAGAGATCCAAGAACTTTCGCCTCTCTGGTTACTCTCCCAGATTGGGTTTGTCAGTCCCTCCTGTGGTGGTTGGATCAGGAAAATCTATCCAGGTGAAAATTCTGGCACCAGGTGAATCGGATCCATATAACGACAGATGCAAGTGCGCAAGGTTGGGGGGCTCATACCCTTCACTACCAGGTTCAGTGAACCTGGTTCGGCACCATGACTCGAAGGTCTAGGAGGAAGGGGCGGGGTGTTTAACCATGTCCAATGTGTTTTCTATTTAGGTGGTGGATTGTCTGCGGGGGATTAAATGGGAGTGTAGGGTCTGTTTTTACTACAATATGACTTTAGGACCTACAAATGACAAGCCATAACCCATCATAAGTTTCATTTTTGTGTCTGTCATCTCCTGACAAGCCTACAGAGCTGTGACAGGTGGGAATGGCAGGGCACCACATTGAAATTAGCACTGTGTTTGAAAGCTTTGTGAGCAGACACATGCTCCTCTCCCCCCCCCCCCATCATACTACTCAGTCCTGTCACTTTGTTAGCTCTCCCCTTTTTAAACAAAAAAGGCATTTCAGAAATCTGTCTTTAAGGCCTTTTATGATGAGGGGGGGCAAAAGATAGCTGTACATTTTCAGTCAAGCATGTCTCCTATTGGAGGAGCTGCGGATTCCGCACATGCGTGCATCAATTACCTGTCCCCCCAACAGACTCTACTTTGCGAGGTAAAAGTCAGTAGTTCACTGATAGAGTAAGGTGGTAGGTTAGTGTCAATGTGGCGCATGACCCATCCAGGCACATAGAGAGAGAGTGTAGGTCCGCTTTGAGAAGCCTTATTCATTCTGGGCCTTTTCTTAATGGAGGATGAGCTGGGGCTTATCATCCTTACAGGGAAAGGACTTCAGTATTTCTCCTGGTTTAGTTTAATCCGCCTTTGGATTACAATTTTGAACCTTTCATAAACCTTCTAGCTGATTACTTTTGAGCTCTCTGAATCAGTCATTAGATTAGACCCAGAAAAGGAAATGAGACGGGGATTTTTTTTTCCTTATTCCAGCAAAAGGGATGGAATGATAGTCCCCATTCATCACTGCTGTGGTTCAGAAGCTAAGCCTTTAGTGTGTAAGCATTGGAGTTTTCAGCCTTTTCAAGCCAATGTCCTATGTAATGGAAGCCTGTCCTGCGTGGTGTAGATCTTTATTATGTTGTGTTTTGTGATTACATTAGCACTAGTGAGCTGATAAGGATCCTGGGCAGGCTCATGATTGTTACCTTGGAGCACGCTTCTGTTTATATTGACATGCTGCTAGATGGAATACCGTGCTTTACAAAAACCCATTTGGCAAATATGATGGAAGTACGCTGGACTCGAGTTTTTGTAGTTGGCTCTAAAGTCCCTTTGGTTTATGTGTCTGCCTGGCAGCAGCCGTCTTTGTGCTCTCCAAAATGAAATCTGCTTTGCACTCTTAGACTCTGACATGGAGGACCGAGCGGGATGGGTCTCTAATCTTGTTTTATATGGCAAACTCCCTCTTGGCATTTTGATCAAACTTGAAGTGGGAAAAAAAAATCTTCATACAAACATTATCCCCAATATGGCATCTTTAGTAGGGAGTATCTGTGACAAAAGTGCCACATGGGGGCAATGTTTTTGTCCACTTCAAGTTCATTTAAAAACTACCGGTATGTGAAAAGCCAATATATTTGCCAATATACCACGGCCATGGCACTCTAAGCCGAGCATATTATTGCAAATCATAAAGCTTTGTTTAGAAGCATATCCATTTAGATACTGGGGTTTGTGGAATGGTAAGATTTAAAAATACAATAACAAAACACTGAGCTTTGATTTTAAAAGAGGATTCCAATATAAAAAGTTTTAAATTAAAATTAAGTTTCAATATCTGCTACATTGTGCCAGACCTTTTATTCCTCAAAAAGTCCAAGTTACATAGTGTGTGTTGAGGCACAGAGCAATAGATTTTCTTAGTCCATATAATCTTAAAAAAAGTTTTAAAGTGGACCAACACCCAGCCTGATAGGCGATTCCCGGGCCGATACAATCCCTCCCTGCTGGGCATCCAAAATTGGGATGCCCCTCTGTGTGAAACCTCCCAAGGCACCCGCAAACCTTACCTGATTCCCGGTCCAACGGCGCATGAACGGGCCGCGGCCGCATCTCACGCCTCTCTAGCAGGGCGCGTGCCCGCACCGGCCATTTGTGAATGCCCCCCCCCATGGTCAACTCCCCTCTCTCTCCGAAAACACCCATTTCACTTGTCACCACCATGATGCCCAGAAAAATGTGACCCCCATGATTGCCACGTTTGTGGTATATTGCCCGTGTTTCCATCAGTGACTGGACCACTCAACGGCAGCGCATTGCGGGGACAGATTTAATCAGGGCATGGTGGTCTGGGTTGAAAGCAGTGGGGGCACCAGCAATCTAGGTCCCCTCCACCAAGCCTGGAGTTGCTCCTGCTCGACTCCATGCAGACCCGGGAGCTGCCCAGGGTAACTAGGCCAACATGGCCACTTGCAGTGTGAGCTGTGATGGGGGGGCCTTAGTCCTAATGGGTAACAGTGATTGGAGGATATACTCATGGGGACATACTCAGGTGGTCGCCTGGGGCCAGTGAGTATAGGTTGGGTGGAGCTTGTGATGGGGCAGACCCTGCTGCTGGTGGGTACTGATGGAGATGTGTGGCCTTAATTATAGTGGGCACTAGTAGGTGATGCCCTGGTGCCAGTGGGCTTAGGTTGAGAGGACATAGTTATGGTGATTACAGGTGCTGAAGGGGGGGAACCCTAGACCCTATCAGAATTCCTGTCTCCCTCTTCCTGATAAACTAGTTAGTATGAACTGTGGGTAAATGGAAGCATAGTTTTAATTGTTCCCTTCTCGGTCACAGGAAGAATCCTTAAAGTGGACCAACACCCACCCGTGATCGGCCCGGGAATCTATAAGATTCCCGGACCGATCACCTCCCTCCCCGCGGGACATCCGAGATCGGGATGTCCCGCGGGGTGAAACCCCCCCCAAACCCCCCAAACTCCTTACCTTAGTTTCCTCCCTCGCGCCCCTCTAGTCGTGCGCGCGCGCCCGCGCCGGCCGTCTGTGAATGGCCGTCGCGGGCACGCGCGCGTCAACAGGGACGCGCGGGAGGCGGCGGCGGAGGAGCCGCTTGTCCGCGGCTTGTCCGTCGCCGCTGACAGAGGTGAGTTCGGGGGGTTCGGGGGGGTTTCACACAGCGGGGCACCCCGATCGGGGGTGCCCCACCGAAGTGGACCAAGACCCAGGATAGTCAAAATCCTGGGTGTTGGTCCACTTTAACTTGGTTTTCACAAGATGTTTACAACCAGGTGAGCTATGCAGGAATTGTGTTAAACCAGACCTTCACCCTGAATAAGAGCCTATCTTATATGTTGCCCACATTAAAAATCATCCTGCCTGCATCTACTGCATTTTCTGAGACTTTAAACATCCAAGATGGTGGCCCATGGAGTCTCAGGCTGCATGCAAACAGGAAGTGTTTTCTGACTGCTGCTCTGCATTCTGGGATTGCTCTCCTTCTGAACCCAGCCCTGCTTTGTCTGAACCCAGCCCTGCTTTGTCTGTGGAAAGCAAAGCTATTACCCCCCCTGCACGTTTGCCCCGCTCTCCTCTACTCAGTATGTGATGCTTCAGAGCCAAGATTCAGAGCGCTCGTATCCTAGATTGCTGAACAGAGTTGCAGCCCAGTGGGGGAAAGAATAAGTGACTAAAAACATATTAATTTTAGGTGCTGGGGAATAGTTTTTGAGGGGGTTGGACTTTTCATTAAATGATGCTGAAGGTTTAAGAGGGAAAAAAAATAATTAATAAAATAAATAATAATTTAATTTTTTTTCAACTGCTAAATAATGTGCAAAGTTGCTCCCGTGATCCTCTCTTTTTTATCTGCCAGTTTTGTTTTATTCTTGACTTGCTGCAAACTTATTGCTTCTGTAACCTAGTTAAACCTGGTAGGCAGAACACTGGCTGCAATAAAGTCTGAAGCTGCAAGGAGTGGAATCGGTGAAGTCAGGACAGCCTCAGGCATTTTTAAACAGACTTAAATCCTTAAAGTGGACCAAAACCCATCTTGGTTTTAGACCCCAGGCCGGCAGATTTCCTCTCCTAGGGAAAACCTAATTTGGATAGTGGGTTTGGTTACCGCCCATTTCCATATATTTCAATTTGGAAATGAAAAATCTCCACAATTGGAGAGGTGGAAACGTCTGCTGTGATCGAGTGATGAACGAGAATTCATTTGAGTGTCGTATAGTTTTGGCTGACCGAAAAATTTCTTGTTTGCTGCGTGATGTGAGAATCTGACTTTAAATAGCATGTATAGCACGATGATTTTATATGTTCATGGAAATTAGCTATTGGTTTTGTGACCCTGTGAACCTGGACCCTCCCTTCTGCAGAATTGTCAGCAAGTGCTTCATTGTGGAACACCAGGAATTTCATGTAATCTGTGTGAAACCCCCCTCTGCCGTTCCCACGACACATTTGCAGGCTCTCGTCCAAAAAGCACTTTGCTGTTCATTCTAATGCACGGTATACGTCCATTGTTTTGCACTGAGCCTTGGCATAGGGACTTGTGGCAGCCGCAGCTGTGGGAGCATGCACAGCTGCGGGGATGTGGTCCACGATTGCAGCGAGAGATCATTGTCAAGGTCCTTGGCTCGCTGCAATCGTGGGCCGCATACCCCTCAGCTGCGCGTAATCTAGGGTGGTTTACATAGTGGCACAAAGGGATATGCACAGCCAAAGAATAAATGGTGCAGGCCTAAGGGGGAAATACACTACTGTAACCTCTAAGTTTGGCAGTGGGGCTCTAGATCTGACCCACTGTAAATCCCACACAATAGCCGCACACAAAATAGTAACAATCCAATCAATTTATTTAATACTGATAAATGTACAATGCATGAAGCATACAAGACATACTATAACAATTAAGACAATGATAAAAGCAAGCAACTTAGTGGGGAGGAAACCCGGGGCTAATTAATGTAGATATTTAATAAATTAATAGCCAAATCAATTCATTAATAAATAATGGTCAATGCATATTGTACTGACAGGCGTAATTGAAAAAGCGCTAGTGTGTCCAATACAAGTTAATAGACATGGTAGGGTGAGAGAAAGTGGGCTTACAATTTTGGCCCAAGTGATAGCAGCAATTGTATTGAGTATTGAGAGTAAAAAACGAGCAGCAATGTACGTTAATAGCCTTGTGCAATAATGCTAGTGCAAAGTGCCCTACCATGTTTAACTTTTATTCTAAGTATGTCACACACCCCGCTTCAATACATTCATTACACTTGGGTATACTGACCTGTAGATGGCGATCTTGCAGAGATTATATCAAAAAAAGGTAAGACCCTCCCGGCCCATAAATACCTGGGACCTCCCACTCATTCCCCAGTCTTTCATCTCTGCAGTGGCGAGCAAGTCAGAAGATGATGTCTCCTCCTTGCAGGTAGCCGGGATGACTCCCGGCCTCGTTTTTTCTTCTATTTCTTCTTTCTTCCCGGAGCACATTGTTTAATATTCCCTGCCTCCCAGCCTAGGCTGCGGGTCCGGGCAGAGGTAGTTGGCACCCCTGGTGCTTAGGAGCCGTGAGACCCCATAACAAGGGGTAGGTGGCTATCCGGGTTGGTGATCCCGGTTTGGGATGCCCCGTCCCTTGGCCCTTCCCTGGTATGGATTCCCCCTCTCCCAGTTACCCCTTGGGGGGGGGGGGGGCGGGTCCCTTATGGATTCCTGTCCTTATGTGTGTGTGCGTGTGTTACGTGTGTGCGCTTTCACTTTCTGTCACTTTGCTTCTATTCATGGCGCCGGCCTCCGGCGCGCGAAGGGTGCTGTCCGCAATGGCGGCGAGCCCTTGCAGGGCTTCTTCTCCTCCGGGCTGGGGGGGGGCGGGGTCGGGCGCTCGCGCGCCTACGGCCCGCCCCGTGCTCTGAGCGCAGTTTCTTCATGTCCCGGCTTCAAGCCGGGCGCGAACCACGCCGGCCCGCCCTCCCTCCTCCTACTGCACACTGCGCGCCGTTGCCTGCGGTACCGAAGGTCGGGTGAGGGGCCTGCTGGCCATCACTGTCATTATTTTCTCCTGTACTTTTGACATGATCTGAGTGTGCTTGTGTTTTCCAGGTGGACCATTGATCATATTAAAGGGGGGTTCTCCCGGTCCAGGGTCCCTGGTTAATTTTTAGCTGGCTTAAAATCCTCCCACTCGGAACTTAAAGGGGCATCCCGGGTTGCATTATTGCGTAATTCCCAAATATAAATAGAGCATGGTACACATTTAATTGTATTTACTATATATAGTGCTAAAAAATCACCATATGGAGGCTTCCCCGGATACTGGGCTTGTGCCCCCATCGGGGCAATCCAGGCTGTGTTTGGGGTGTCGGGTATCCCTTTTGGGGGAAGATGTATTTCTATGTGTACCCTGTGCGCAGCGGTCTATTACGCGGCAGACCGGTTCTCAGGCATCTGGTTCTGTTCCGCCGCTCTCCTCCCCGTCTCCCCCTTGCCTGACACGTGCTTGTGATGTGGTCATTAGCGGGGAGTCGCAATCTGAGGTGTGTGCCAGATTGGCCAATCTTGAGAAATTGTTTTCTAGTGCCGTCGCAAAAAAGGCCACGGCAAAGAGGAAACATTTGTATTCGGCTGTGCAGGCCTTTGATAGGGAGGACTTTGACTCCCTGGATTGGTCTGACTGCTCCCCGCGTGAGGAAGGGGAGCTGTATGAGGGGTCTGATGACTCTGCCGATCAGCAGTTTTTGGGTGCTGATGCTGAGCAGGGTCAGAGGGATTCCTCGGATACATCTAGGGTCCTGGCTCAGATGTTTGAGGTCCTGGCTATTTCTCCCCCCGAGGCGGCTCCTCCGCTGAAGGGGGAGTTCTTTGAAGAAACGAAGCCCTGCTTGGAATTTCCTTATCAAAAGCATTTTGATGGTATCATTCGCAAGGAATGGGAGAGGCCGCTTCCGGGTGTCCCACCGGGTTGGGACAAGAAATATCCCTTTCTGGCGGATGCAGTGAAGCACTGGTCGTCTCCCCCCATGGTGGATGCTCCTGTTTTGGGGTTGTCCAGCTCCTCAGTTTTCCATTCTCCGGAGTGCACTACCCTCAAGGATGGTGAGGATAAACGCATTGACCAGATGGCTTGTCATGGTTTTGCCAGTGTTGGATCGGCCTTGCGGCCGGTTTGTGCTTCTCCGCTTGTATTGGTAGCTGCCAGGTCGGTTGTTAGAGGATTATTGACCTCTTCCGGGCTTGACCCGGCTAGTGAGGAGTTTGCCGACCTTAAGCGCTGTGAGTTATTTGGGTCCTTTGTGCTGTCCGCCCTGGATGACACATTGGTGATGTGTAGCAGAGCTACGGCCCTGCTTGTGGCTATCCGCTGGTCGGTTTGGTTATGTCAGTGGGCGGCTGATTTTGTGTCCAAAAAGTCGCTCACGGCCCTTCCCTTCGTGGGACTGCGGCTCTTTGGAGAAAAATTGGATTAGGTGGCAAAGGGAGGTAGGTTACCTCCAGTGTAAGAAGCAGCGTCGCCCTTTTCGGGGGGCGGCTTCCTTCTCTCAGTCCTTTCGTGGGGCTATCGTTGGCAGGGGTTCGGCCTTCCCTTCGTCCAGAGGTGATTCCTGGCCGAGGGCAGGGGTCGGGCTTGTCCAGGACACAGTTGAGGCTCCAAGCCTAGAGCCGCTGCCAAGCCGGCTCAGCAATGAGGGGGCGCCTTCACCCTTGCGGGTGGGGGGACGGTTGCAACTCTTCTCCCAGTTCTGGGTCCAAGAGGTCTCGGACAGGTGGATTCAGGAAGTGGTGTCTTCCGGTTACAAGCTGGAGTTCGAGTTCCGGCCCCCTCCCAGATTCTTCAGGTCTCGGGTGCCGTCAGAGCCTCTGGCCGCCCAGGGGCTTTGGGCGGCAGTGACAAGTCTCGCGGACATGGCTGTCATCTGTCCGGTGCCCTTTGCAGACTGGGGCCTGGGCTTCTATTCCAAATTGTTCACGGTGCCCAAGAAGGACGGTTCAGTTTGTCCTATTCTGGATTTGAAGTTGCTCAACAGGTTCGTCCGTCCGTCCCCGGAAGTTCCGTATGGAAACTCTGCGCTCAGCCATCCATTCACTTCGTCAAGGGGACTTCATGACGTCCATAGACATCAAGGATGCTTACCTACATATTCCAATATTTCTGGCACACCAGAGATTCCTCAGGTTTGTGGTGGACAATCGGCATTTTCAGTTTGTGGCTCTTCCGTTTGGCCTTACCTCGGCTCCAAGGGTTTTTACCAAGGTGTTGGCAGGAGTGATGGCCATCCTCAGAGCCAGGGGTGTCCGCATCGTGCTCTATCTGGACGATCTTCTCATCATGGCGTCTTCTCTAAGTCAGGCGCAGATGGATACCAGGACTGTGGTGTCCACTCTGGAGAGTTTCGGCTGGGTGATCAACTATCCCAAGTCCTGCCTCACTCCCTCCAGGGTGGTGGAGTTCCTGGGAATGTCGTTGGACACTTCTCAGGCCAGGGTGTTCCTCCCCCAAGCCAAGGTTCTTCTGATTCAGGAAATGACTCGGCGTCTCCTATCTATCCCCCGTCCTTCCATCCGGCTAGGGATGCGTCTGGTGGGATTGATGGTGGCGTCGTTCGAGGCGGTTCCCTTTGCCCAGTTACACACGAGGACGCTCCAGCTCCATCTCCTGGAGGCCTGGGACGGGTCCCCGCTGTCATTGGATCAGTCTTTTCTGATGTCCCTTCGGTGGTGGCTAAAACCAAGCAATCGGACGAGGGGCAGATCCTTTCTGACCCCTTGTTGGGAGACGGTCACCACGGATGCCAGCCTGTCTGGTTGGGGGGGATTTTCAGTTTCAGGGACTGTGGGGGCCTCAGGAGGCTCACGATCCCATCAATGGAGCTGAGAGCCATAAGGTTGGTTCTGGCTCACTTGACTTCTCAGTTGCGGGGCCTACCGGTTCAGGTTCGGTTGGACAATTGGACGGCGGTCACCTACATCAATCACCAAGGAGGGACTCGCAGCAGGCGTGCCCTCGGGGAAGTGTCCTTGATCCTTGCTTGGGCAGAGAGCAATGTTCCATGCATCTCGGCGGTGTACATTCCGGGAGTGGAGAACACGGAGGCGGACTCCCTGAGCAGGGGGTCATCTCGCCGGGGGGAATGGTCGCTCAGTCCCAAGGTGTTTCGGTCGCTTTGCCACCGGTGGGGGGCTCTGGAGGTGGACCTCTTTGCCTCTCGTCACAATCACAAGCTCCCGGCATTTGTGTCTCTCTCACGGGATCCGCTGTCTCTGGCAGCGGATGCCATGTCCCTGAACTGGAGGGATCTGGGGTTTCTGTACCTGTTCCCTCTGTTTCCCATGGTGGGCAGAGTGGTGCGCAAGCTGGCCCTAGAGGGCGCGTCTGCAATCCTGGTGGCTCCAAGGTGGCCAAGACAGGTTTGGTTCGCAGACGTGGTAAGGTTGGCAGAGGATCAGTTAGACCTGCCCCTTCTGCCAGATCTGCTCACTCAGGGTCCACTACTCTACCCCAATTTACCAACGCTGGCTTTGACGGCGTGGCTGCTGAAACCTCAATCTTGAGGGAGGAAGGTCTTATGCTGTCATTCAGACTCTGGTTAGGGCTAGAAAGCAGTCTTCCTCTGCCATCTATTATTGGACTTGGAGGTCTTATATTGATTGGTGTGAGGTGAGGGACTTGCCTTGCAGGGTGTTTTCTGTCCCTAGGGTCTTGGAATTTCTGCAACATGGTCTGGACCAAGGTTTGCAGCTTAGTACGCTGAAAGGGTTTCTGCCCTGGCCGTGTTCTTTCAAAAGTCTTTTGCTCTTCATCCTCTGGTTAAGACCTTTTTCCAGGGGGTTACGCATGTGCGGCCTCCTAGGAAGCCTTTGCTCCCAGTGTGGGATTTGAATTTGGTTTTGTCTGCCTTGCAGGGTCCTCTGTTTGAACCTTTGCAGGGTATTGCACTTTCTACGCTTACTCAGAAGGTTGTTTTTCTGGTTGCCATTACCTCTGTTCGGCCTGTTTCAGAGTTGGCCCAGCAATGACAAGGAGAGGGTTTTGCATTCTGCTGTGTGAAGTACTATTTGGTGGCTACTTCTCCTTTTCGTAGGACTGAAGCCCTTTTTGTGGTGCCCTCTGGGCCTAGGAAGGGTTTGGCTCCTGCCAAGGCTTCCATTAGTAAATGGATTCGCCAGGCCATTGTTGGGGCCTATTCTGCCAAGGGGAAGGTTCCCCCTTTTCGTGTTACTGCTCATTCTACTCGTGCTGTTGTGGCGTCCTGGGCCTTCCAGCAACAGGCTTCTGTTGAGCAGGTTTGTGCTACTTGGTCTTCGGTTCACACTTTTTCCAAGTTTTACAAGGTTGATGTTCGGGCCTCAGCGGATGCTGTTTTTGGCCGCAAAGTTCTGCAAGCTGCAGTGGTTTAAGTTTGTGCCTTGTTGGACACTGCTATTGGATGTCCCACATGTAATGAATGTCTTGAAGCGGGGTGTGTGACATACTTAGAATAATACCATTTTGTGAATACTCACCTGTAAAATGGGTATTATAAGTATGTCACACACCCCGCTTCACCCTGCCCTTTTGTATTCTGGATCCTTTATATGGTGAATCTTTGTTAGTTTTAATTGGCTTTCCTGGTCCCTTGATCTTACTGCTATCTTTATACTGGGGAATGAGTGGGAGGTCCCAGGTATTTATGGGCCGGAGGGTCTTACCTTTTTTTTTTTTATATAATCTCTGCAAGATCGCCATCTACAGGTCAGTATACCCAAGTGTAATTATTGAAGCGGGGTGTGTGACTTATAATACCCATTTTACAGGTGAGTATTCACAAAATGGTATTATTGGAAGCACTAGCACTTTTTCAATTACGCCTGTCAGTACAATATGCATTGACCATTATTTATTAATGAATTGATTTGGCTATTATTAATTTATTAAATATCTACGTTAATTAGCCCCGGGTTTCCGTAGTGCTATTTATTGAATGTTTTAAACTCAACTCTTCTCTGAGGGGCATGTTTAAAGCGGAACAAAATCCATGCAGCCGGCCCTGGAATCTCAAATATTCCAGGGCCGACTGCTACCCCTCTCCACTCCGCCGCTTTGTGAAAACCCCTGGGGTCGGCAGTAAACTCCTCCTTTACCCGGTGGCTTGTGCGGTGATGGCCAGTTTTCATGTAGCTGTGCTGGGGATGTGGCCAGCTAGCGGCACCTGGTCAGGACAGCACCATTGAGGTCAGCCAATTGGTGGTACACTCTCTAGCGATCCCACGCCGCATTTACACTGTAGGTTTAGCCTAGGTGCATATACGCTCCAAGCTTTTCTGAATTCCGTCTCGTGAAGCAGTGGGCTTTGTGGCTGGCTGAGTTTGGCAAGAAAAACTTGAATGGAATGTTAGCCTGTGCATGCACTGTGGCAGACATTGTGATGCATTTTGGCTTTGCTAGAGCTGTGATGTTGGGGTGTTACATTTTCGGTTTGAAATAGAAACTTAACAGCCGCCTCCCCCCTAACACAGGTATTTTTACTAGGCTCCTCAATCGGGTATGGAGGGTCCAAACGCCCAAGAACACATCAGCTCTACTAGGCCCCAGCTGGCAGCATGCCCTTGGAAGGCCTAGGTACAGGCTTTGCATACAATCACACGCTGGTGCTTCTAGTTTTGACTGTTCCCTAAATTGTAGAATTCACAGCCCTTTTTTTCCATTGGTCTCTTCAAACCTGCAATATATCTACACCGAATGCAGATAATGCTGGTGCTTGTAGTGCAGTGAAAACTGGAAAAAATCTGCATTCTCATAGTTACAGAGGAGGCTCATGCAAAAGTTGTCATGCCATAAGCAGTGTGGAACTGACAGGCGAGCTCCCTTATCGGGCGCTACTTTCGCAGGTGGCTGTCATGCTCTCCCTCAACACATTAGCCCCTATCGCAACTAAATAAGCGGCCATGTCTGTAAACTTTAAACCTGGGCAAGTGCACATATACTCTATTGGAGGCCGGGCATTGATAATTAGCCCTTTCCAGTTGGTGACTGATCTTTCTGCTGGTTAACCTGCATTAGTCATTGGCTAATGGCTTGTGCAGGAATGAAGTTGTGTAAGTATTCGAGCCATTTTTGTTGGTTTCCCAGTGCAACTGAGTGAGCTGGGGTCCTTAGAGGAGACTGCAGGCTGTAGGTCTGCTTTGACAGCCCGGCCTGATCTAGATTCTTATACCATTAGCGCTTAGAGATTCAACGTGCCCTTGGAAGATTTTAATTTTAATCCGTGTCCATGCATCATACTGGTCAGGTAGATACAAGGCAGAGTTATAAGGTATTTTTTTTTAGATGTTTTTATTAAAGTGGACCAAAACACAGGATTTTGACTATCCTGGGTTTTGGTCCTTTCCCCCATGGCACCCCGGTCCTACGGCGCATGCACAGGTGCTCGTCCAATCAGTGCGCTCGGAGCTGCATCCCCCGCTTCCCTCTTATCGGGGAGCGTGCCCACTCCGGCCATTCACAAATGCCTGGCGGGGAACGCATCCTGCTAAAGGGATAGCGGGGATGCGTCCGTGGCTCGCTAATGCGCCGCAAGATAAGTGTATGGGGCGACCTGGGGGGTTTCACACAACGGAGCATCCTGGTTTTGGATGCCCCGGAGAGAGGAAATTGATCGGCCCCGGAATCTTATAGATTCCCGGACCGATCGTGGGGAGTTTTGGTCCACTTTAAATGGACTGTCCAGGCAATTGCAATATTAAGTACAATTTTCCATCTCTTCTGGCGAATGGCTGAAAATATTTCACATTACAGCGTATTCTCTGCCTGTTAGATTGTTTGTTGTTCTCCTGCTGCAGAATAAACACAGCTGACTGGCTGTTACATTGTGATATACTGGATTAATCAATTGCCTGCGGTGGCTCTTTAATAATAATTAACAAGGGCAATTGTTAGAACTTTGTGTTGGGCTACACTTGGCACTGACCTAAACGGTTTTCCGTTTTTAAATTGCCCAGATACCGAGGTTTACAGGTTCAACCTATGACATCCCGTCTTAGATCCAGTCCCTCTAATCGTCTCAGCAGAGCGGGACAGGATTGCTGGTCTCTCCCCCCTCCCCTCGGCCCTTCCTTCCCCGCCTCCTCCTCCACCCTCAGTTTCCAAACTCTCCTTGGCCGGGGATGTCGGCAGCCGCCGGGGGCATGGTTCCCCCCCCCCCCCACGATGTGGGGGAGAAAAATCATGCCCCTGGTGGACTCAGACATCCCCGCCGAGCAAGAGACACAAAGCCGCTTTCTCCTCCCCATCAGCCGGTAGCAGGGAGAGCTACACTGCCACTCGGCACAACCCGTTCTCCCCTTGCCCTGCCGCTCACTCACGCATGCAGGGGGGAAAGAAATATGAGTGGCACCCCACCCCCCCCCCCCCTCTCCATAGGAGCCTCACCACCTCCTCTCTTGGTGCCTTGGTGCCCTACCTCCTCCTTTCTCCATAGGCGCATGCTGCCTCACCTCCCCCTCTCTACCGCAGCCCTTTGGGGTGCGCACATGCACTTTGGGAGTGTCTGGCAGTGCTGGTCTAGGCTCCAATGTCGCATAGCAACAGGGGGAGATGGCAGAATCACAGCCAAGGGTGTCTTATTCAAGTTTTTTAGGAATCCTACAGACCCCGTCCTTAATGCTTATTATGCAGCATCACAAATCCAAGAAAGGAAGTCATGAGGTGAAACTGTAAACCTCAATATCTCGACCATTTCTTCAATTTTAACGGAAAAAACATTTTAGGACCGTGCTAAATGTAGCTCCACATAATGGTGTAACAATTACATTTGCCTGCTGGAGCACTTTAAAGTGGACCAACACCCACGGGTGATCGGCCCGGGAATCTATAAGATTCCCGGGCCGATCACCTCCCTCCCCGCGGGACATCCGAGATCGGGATATCCCGCGGGGTGAAACCCCCCCCAAACACCCCAAACTCCTTACCTTATCTTCGGCGGCGGCCGGCCGCCGCCGCCTCCCTCGCGCCCCTCTAGACGTGCCCGTGCCGGCCGTCTGTGAATGGCCGGCGCGGGCACGCGCGCGTCAAGAGGGACGCGCGGGAGGCGGCGGCGGAGGAGCCGCTTGTCCGCGGCTTGTCCGTCGGCGCGGGGAGAGGTGAGTTCGGGGGGGTTTCACACAGTGGGGCACCCCAATCGGGGGTGCCCCACCGAAGTGGACCAAGACCCAGGATAGTCAAAATCCTGGGTGTTGGTCCACTTTAAAGAGGAACTTCGCAGGCCCTGGAGTCTTAAGGACAACCTCGGGGTGGGGGATACATATAGCGCGGCATCCCAATTTGCATAGAGGAACGTCACTTCAAAATGGAAAAATTGGGTGTTGTTCCTCTTTAAGGTACATTTTCTGCTTTGCTTATTGTATAATTTTCTGTGTAATATTTACTGTTTCTACTGGTTCCATAATCTTCAGCATGATTTTTTTGTAACAACTGTGAAATTGATGTATTATTGTGGACCTAACTTTATTGTCAAATAAAACTAAATGACAAACTAAACTAAATGACAAATTTGTTGTCTCAGAGGCAAAGAACTGGCTGTGATAAAAATACTTTTAAGGCAGCAAGGAGCTTATGTAAACCTGTCCCGTGTTCTTCTCCTCCATTCCCTGCAGTACTCTGTAGATGCTGTAGCAGGGCTCCAAATTTTGCCCCTCCTTCCTTTCCTTTCCTTTTTATTTTGCCATGGTTGCTCTCCAATTGTGGTGGCATAGCTGGCCCTCATTCACTGTGGGTAGCTCCCACTTGGAGTACAGAGGGACAGGGGCAACTGTGCAACCGCATTTGGCGTGTGGTCATGGAAATATAAAATGGAAAGAGTAGGGGGCAAACTTTGGAGACTTGCTACAGCATCTACAGCATCTGCAGGAAATGGAGAGGCACATGGGACAGCTTTAGGTGAGCTTCCTGCTGCCTTATTGGCATTTCCTGTAGTGGCCCTAATGCATGTGCTTGTGCAGAGAATACATAAGAAAAAAAAGGGGCATGAGATGAGCTTTTGAAAAGGCAGTTAGACATTTATAATCTGAAAAAAGGAGTGGAGGGACCCTGCATCACTGAAATAACTTGAATAGGAGCTGGCAAGGGCAAAACACCTTCAATAGAAGGATGTTAATATTAGCACAATATATGTGTGTGGGTTACCAGATAAACCCACCACAATGTTTTTTTTGCCCAAAAAGTATGCCGCACACTATAAGGATATATTAAAATTCTGTTTTTTTTATTTCAATTCATTGATTAAGCACAAGCTGAACACTACATAACATAAACCACTAACATTTAGACGGATCTTTAATAATGGAATATTTCCAACATAGTAAAAATTGTTCCCGGCAACAACAAATTAATCTGTGCAAATGCATTATTCAATAAGAAGAAAGGAACATAAAATAAAAAAGAAAGTGACGGTGCTATCAAAAGGAGTATGCAAAGTGCCAAGTGCTGTTATAATGTGACCAGTCCTCTGGCCTGTATAGTTAATACAACAGTGTATATAATTAATAGTGCAAATCAATAGTAGTAAATGACCCAGGAACTTTTAAAGCAATGATTACATCACCCAGCAATAAGTAGAGCCGTCCTCCAATAGACATACCAACGCGTTGCCTGGTGGAGACCCGCACCAATCAGGATAGTGTGTGGCAAAAAAAACACACATTGTGGTGGGTTTATCTGGTAACCCACACACAGATATATTGTGCCAGTTTGACATTTACATGTCCTACAGAGGTAGGAAACTTAGAGGGTCCTGTATCGTAAAAATCAATTTGGTGTGGTAGAAGTAAACAATTCTAATATTTACTTGAAGGAGAAAAACCACTGCATTATTCAAGACACTTGGGAAATGGGGCATCCCAGACTCTTCGCTCAGACATGCTGAATCCAGCAAACTCATACAAAGCATTCCCGGGGTTGCTGTACTTTGTGGTGCTACGGTGCAGGCCATGTGTCTAATTGAGACCTTGCCAACCCATCGGTGCCCTTGGACTGTCTTGCTTGGCTGAATTAGAATCCTTCTTATTTTACAGCTGGGTATCCACACCGATTGAACTTGTTCTACTTGGCAAATGATATAATCCAGACCTGCAAGAGGAGGAACGCCATCATCTTCCGGGAATCCTTTGCAGACGTTCTTCCTGAAGCTGCATCGCTAGTAAGGCAAGTAGTCCTTTTTTTTTTTTTTGTCTTTGCATTGGAAAGAACAGGGTGCTCTATATTTCTATATTGGGGACAAATCACTTTCTGCTCCCCTTCAGTCCTAAATATGAAGGGAATGCTGAAATCCTCTTTATTTAAAGGTCTGGCACTGTCCATTTTAACGTGTGCTTTTTTGTTATCTTCACCCCAAGGGATCCATCCGTGATGAAATCTGTTGAGAGGGTCTTTAAGATTTGGGAGGAGAGAAGTGTCTACCCAGAGGACACCATTGCAACGTTCAGAGCTGGTCTAAGTAAGCATCACTTGCCTGTGTAATATGAAACATGCTGTAGGGGTGCTGTGTAATGCAATGGCTGAAAACCATTTTCTTTTGACTAAATTATCCCAGGTGGAAACTGGAATAAACGAGACCGAGACAGAGAACGAGACAGAGACAGAGGCAAGAGTTCTCGACCGAAGCACGAGAAACCACCTCCAGAGGGTAAGAGACTGCGTAGTGTGTTTGTGATGAGGACCGTTACTGTCAGGCTACTGAATCAAATAGAATTGCTTACGTTGAGGGTGCTCACCCTTTAACCCTATTAACTGCCAGTCTACCTGGAGATTTTGTCACCTTCTGTTGCCAGACAATTGTTCAATATTTTCTACTATACATGTTCAACTGTGTTTTTCCCTATATCCAGTCCAGGTCGTCCCAGTGATGACATGTGGGTATTCCTGCAAGATCAAAAGCTGTCGCTCCTCCCGACCCCCTATAAAGACAGGTGTCCCTCTATCATTCCCCAGCGTTTATTTTGCAGCCTGGCTGCTGAAGATCACTGGATACTCTCGGATTTTGGCAGCAGAGCGGGGTCTCCTAGCCCGTTGGCCGCTGCGGGCCCTATTTCCACTGATCCCGCCAGACCCATTTCTGCCTCCCAGCCGCTGGCTGCTTCGGGATCGTGACGGTAGGGAGAACGTCGGGGTCAGGCGTTCGGTAGAGCTATGCTCTGGGTTGCAGACCCTGTTTAAAGGGTAGCCGGCCATAGGCTTATGGTGAGCCTAATGGGGGAACCACTTGCTAGGGCTTATTTGTGCCTGTATTGCCCTCCCTGCCCACAAGCTTTAATATTGTGTGGTGTTTGACTTGCACTGCTCCTCGCTGGCTCTACTGCCCTGGAGCTTTGGTCATTCTTCCTCGCGATGAGTTCGCAGGGTCTTCTCTCCCTCCATTCTGACTCAGTCACGCTGTTATTTGGGGGGGGGGGGGTTGGTTGTGGTGCTCGCGCTGTGCCACTTTGGCAGGCAGTCAGCGCTGTTATGAGCGCCGCATGGCTTCTGTATGGCCGCAACCCCTTGCTGCGTTCCCAGACATGGTGGCCATCACTTGCCCCCTCGTGAGTGGATACTGGCCGCGCAGTGAGGATGGGCGGATGCTGTTTTTGCGCCGCCGGGGGGATCGCGGCATCGAGGAACGAGCTGTGCTGCGTGTACTGCGCTGTTCCTGTTGCCGCCTTGCTGCTTTGAGACCTGTCGGTGTCATGAGTCCCTCTTTTGAATGTTTATATTGCTTCTCTTGCATATCACGGTTTAGGGGTCTGATGGACCCTTTTTTTTCTCTTTTGTCTTACATAGGTCGTGGGCTTAATGGTTGAGGGTTGTGGTTCCTCCCGGTCCCCCCTTTCCTTTTATTAAGAGGGATCATATAGGTTTGGGCGGTTAGTGCCTTGTAACCTTCAAGTATGCAGCACGTCCTGCTCCAGATAATGATTCATAACATCTGGGTTATACCTCCACAAGAGGGCGCTTTACTGCAGAGATGGCGAAAAGAGGCCCCTCCCGGTCCATATATACCCGGGACCTCCCAGTAACTCCCCAGTTTCTTCTCTGCAGTGGGCTGCGAAGGACAAGATGATGGCTTCTCTTCTCGCAGGTGAGCCGGGCTTCACAGCCCTGGGCCCTGCAGGACTATTTCCACCCGTTGCACCTTTATTCTGCCTCCCAGCCTTGGCTGCGTGGTCGGGTGATGGTAGGCAGCATCTATTAGAGATGCTTTTATTAGGCGGTCCAGGTTTGGTGAACCTGTATTGGGATGCCCTGTCCGCTTATAGCCCTCCCTTACATATCCTAAATGTAATTATGGGCTTCCTACTTCCCCCTTCTCCCATTTTCCTGGTTCGTCGGTGGGGGGGGGGGTCAGTGTCTGTGCGTTTGAGTGCTTTACTGTACTCTGCAGACTCGCGCTGGCTTTCTCTCAGCGATTCTCCTCTCCTCTTGCCTCCGTTATTTGAATTACCTGTGCGCGCCCTGCGGCGTCCACGGTCTGCGGTGACGTCACACCGGGGCCTGCTGCGCTCTGATTAGCTGCGGGGTGGCTTGCTTTCGGCCTGTCCACGCGTTCCTGGAGGGGGCGTGGCCTAGTGCTTGGCGCGTTCCGCAGGTGGCCTGCCCCTTCAGAGCCCTTCAGCGCCATCTTGCCCCTGCTGTCTGATAGATTGCAAGCTCTTCGGCGGTCCGTCAGTCCCCCAGCGGGCCTTTATTTGATTTATTGTTTGTATATTTTGTCTTTATTACTGATGGGGGTGTATTGTTTTTATGTATTTCAGGTGAGAAAACGGATTAGAGGTTTCTCCTGGTCATGTGCCCTCTTAGTCCTAACTGACCTTATTAGAGGCCTAATTTATATCCTCCCACTATCCTAGCAGACATTTGGGGCATCCCGGGTAGCTGTGTAGTGTAATTCCTATTGGCCAGTTGTGCCACAAACAATCACCATATGGAGGCTTCTCAGGATACTGTGCTCGGGGTCCCATCGGGACAAGCCCGGCTGTGTGGTGTGTGGGGCATCCCCTGTGAGCGATGATGTGCGGGTTTGTGTACCCTGTGCCCAACAGGCGCTTGCGCGGCATTCTGGGCTATCTGCTTCTGGGTCTGCGCCCATCATGTCTTCTCCCACGCCCCCTCGGTTGATCGTGACCCCCAGTGAGATCAACACTAGTGGGCAGTCTCAGCCTGATGGGTCTTCCAGGCTGGCCAACATTGAGAGATTGATTGCTAGCTCTGTGGCCCGTAAGGCCCCAGCTAAAAGAAGGCACATGGCGCCTGCTGTGTCTGCCTTCCCTTTGGAGACGGAAGATTTCTTTGATTTGTCTGACTGTACCCCGCCTGAGGAAGGGGAATTATTCTCAGATTCAGAATTTTCCGATGATCAGCATTTCCTTGACGCTGCTGCCAGCTCAGAGCATTGGAAGGCTGATGACACCCATAGGCTTTTGACTCAAATCTTTGAAGTGCTTTCCATTTCCCTTCCTGCTGCGGCACCCAGGCAACAGGGGAAATGGTTTGGTACTGCAAAGCCACGTTTGGAATTTCCAGAACAGGCACATTTCAATAATCTGGTTCTCAAGGAATGGGAGCGGCCTAGCCAGCTCCCTGGTATCCCTAAGGGATGGGATAATGGGTACCCTTTTCCCTCTGATGTGGTTAAATGTTGGTCAACTCCACCAGAGGTGGATGCCCCTGTTTTGGGGTTGTCTAACACTTCTGTGGTGCATTCCCCGATTCCACTACCTTGAAGGCTAGTGAGGACCGACGTATTGACCAGCTGGCTTCCCATGCCTTTGCCTGTGCGGGATCGGCCCTGCGCCCGGTCTGTGCTTCTGCTATTACTGCTGTGGCTATTAGGACTCTGGTCAAGGGCCTTTTGGAAGGCTATCCAGATGATTCTTCTAGTGCCGAGTTTAGAGCTTTATCACAATGTGAGATGTTTATCGCTTATATTCTTTCTTCCTTAGATGACACCATTAGGATGTGTTGCAGGACCTCGGCTCTGGTTGTATCTATTCGCCGCTCGGTCTGGCTGCGCCAGTGGGCAGCTGGCAATGCTGCTAAGAAGGCTTTCACAGGGCTACCCTTTAAGAGGCTGCGCCTTTTTGGTGACCTTTTGGTGACCTTTTTGCAAAGGGAGGTAGGTTGCCCCAACGCAAAAGACAGCCGCTGCCCTTTCGGGGATCAGGGTCCTTTACTCCCTCCTTTCGTGGATCCAGGTCAGGGAGAGGGGTATCTCTTGTGGGGCACAGGGGAGATTTCTGGGGCAAGGGCAGAGGCCGTGCCCGTCCCGGATCCTCCTGAGGATCCAAGCCCAAATCTGTCATCAAGCCCAGTCAGCCATGAAGGGGAGCCCTCACCCTTACGGGTGGGGGGACGGCTGCGGCTCTTTGCTCATGTCTGGGGGCAACAGGTCTCAGAGAGGTGGATTCTGGAGGTTGTGTCCTCCAGCTACAAGCTAGAGTTCGCTGCATGGCCCCCTCCAAGATTCCTCAGGTCTCGGATTCCTCTAGACCCCCTGGCAGCTCAGGGTCTATTTCTGGCTGTACAGAACCTATTGGATATGGGGGTCATCTGCCCGGTCCCTCCGGGGAGAGAGGTCAAGGTTGTTGTTCCAATCTCTTCACTGTACCCAAAAGGGATGGTTCCATCAGGCCCATCCTGGACTGCTTCTCAACAAGTTCATCAGAACCAGACGCTTTCGCATGGAGACCCTGCTCTCCGCGATCAGCTCTTTGCGCCTGGGGGACTTCATGACCTCCATAGACATTAAGGATGCTTACCTTCATGTGCCAGTCTTCCCAGGGCGTCAGCGGTTCCTCAGGTTCGCCCTGGATGACCAGTACTACCAATTTGTGGCCCTTCGCTTCGGTCTCACCTCGGCCCCCAGAGTGTTCACCAAGGTGTTGGTGGGGGTGATGGCCCTCCTCAGACGGGGGCATTCGCATTCTCCCTTTTTTGGAAGATCTTCTCATTACATCTCATTCTCTCCAGCAGGCAGAATTGGATACCCAGACGGTGGTTACTGCCCTGGACTCGTTTGGATGGGTGATCAATTATCCCAAGTCCTCCCTTTCCCCGTCCCGGGTGACCCCCTTCCTGGGCATGAATCTGGATACCATTCAGGCCAGGATTTTTCTTCCTCAGCAGAAGGTGGATTCTCTTCAAGCTCTGGTTCATTTCATGCTGTCCAGCCCTCGTCCTTCCATCAGGCAAGGGATGCAATTGGTGGGACAGATGGTGGCCTGCTTCGAGGCAGTCCCTTACGCTCAATTTCACATGAGACCCCTTCAGCTCCATCTCCTTTCAGTCTGGGAAAAGAGTGCCCTGTCTGGATCAGGCCTTTTGTTCTCTCTCCTCTGGTCCGGCGGTCCCTCCTGTGGTGGCTGGACTCGAGGAATCTTCTGGGGGGCAGATATTTTCTGACACCATGTTGAGAGACGGTCACTACGGATGCCAGTCTGTCAGGTTGGGGGGGGGGGCTACTGGAGAGCCTTCCAATTCCAGGGGCTTTGGGGTCCTCAGGAGGCTCACGCTCCTATCATTGTCCTGAAGCGGAGGGCGGTTCAGTTTGTACTGGCACAGTTGACTCCTCACCTTCAGGGTCTGCCAGTACAGGTTCGCTCCGACAACCAGACGCCGGTCGCCTATATCAATCATCAGGGAGGGACTCGAGCAAGAGTGCCCTCAAGGAGGTGTCGTTGATTATGTCCTGGGCCGAGGACAATGTCCTGTGCATCTCAGCAGTTTATATTCCGGGAGCGGAGAATCTGGGGGCGGATTTCCTGAGCAGGGGGGCCTCTCGCTGGGGGGGAATGGTCCCTCAACAGCGAGGTCTTCCTATCCCTTTGTCACCTGTGGGGGATGCCGGACGTGGATCTGTTTGCTTCTCGCCTCAATCAGAAGCTGCCTGCATTTGTCTCCCACTGTACCCAGGATCCTCTGGCTCTGGCGGTGGATGCCCTGTCTCTACCCTGGCAGGGACTCGGCCTCCTGTACCTCTTCCCTCTGTTTCCCCTTCTGAGCAGGGTTTTGCGCAAATTGGTACAGGAGAGGGTGCCAGCCATTCTGATGACACCCAGGTGGGGTTCGCAGATGTCGCGCGGCTGGCAGTGGATCAGTACGTTCTACCCTTGGTTCCGGATCTTCTCACTCAAGGATGGCTCTGTTATCCCAATTTACAAACGCTGGCTTTGACGGCCTGGCTGCTGAAACCGCCATCCTAAAGGAGGAAGGACTGTCTGATTCGGTTGTTCGTACTCTTGTCAGTGCTAGGAAGAAATCCTCTTCCACTATCTACTATAGGACCTGGCGGACCTACATTGACTGGTGTAGTCTAGGGCCTTTCCCTGTCGTGTGTTCTCCATTCCTATGATCCTGGAGTTACTTCAAAATGGTTTGGATTTGGGTTTTCAGCTAAGCACTTTGAAGGGTCACGTGTCTGCTTTGGCTGTTTTCTTCCAGAGGTCCTTCGCTCTACATCCTCTGGTCAAGACTTTCTTCCAGGGGGGTCGCTCATGTGCGCCCTCCCCGCAAACCCATGGTGCCGGTCTGTGATTTGAATTTCGTATTGTCTGTTCTTCAGGGTCCTACATTTGAACATGTGCATGAGGCTGCCTTGTCTATTCTTACCCTGAAGGTTGCCTTTTTGGTGGCTATCACTTCTGTCCGGCGTGTGTCTGAGTTGGCGGCTCTGTCTATTCAGGCCCCCTATTTTGAGAGACACCAGGACAAGGTGGTTTTCCGCTTTAAACCAGACTTCTTGCCTAAGGTTGTTTCCACCTTCCATCTCAATCAGGACATTGTACTTCCTTCTTTGTGCCCTAATCCTGGTAATCCCAAGGGGAGGGCCTTGCATTCTCTGGATGTTAGGAATTTGAAATACTACCTGGTGGCTACTGCACCTTTCAGAAAGACGACACCTTGTTTGTGGTTCCCTCGGGTCCCAAGAAGGGGTTGGCTCCTGCTAAGTCTACTATTAGCAAATGGATTAGTCAGGCTATTGTTAGGGCCTATTCTAGTAGGGGGAAGGATCCTCCTTTCCGTGTTACTGCTCATTCTACTCGTGCTCTTGGGGATTCCTGGGCCTTCCAGCACCAGACTTCTGTTGAACAAGTTTGTAAGGCTGCTACGTGGTCTTCTGTTCATACCTTTTCCAAGTTCTACAAGGTTTATGTTCGGGCCTCAGTGAATGCTGTTTTTGGCCGCAAGGTTCTGCAGGCGGCAGTGGTTTGAACTGCGCGTTGTTGCCTTTTCGGGATCGCCACCCGTTTTTGGACACTGTTATTGGATGTCCCAGATGTTGTGAATCATTATCTGGAGCAGGACGTGCTGCTTACTAAGAATAATACAATTCTGTGATTACTCACCTTGTAGAATTGGTTTTATAAGTATGCAGCACGTCCTGCTCCATCCCACCCTGATTGCCTTATTCTTGGATCCTCTATATGGTGATTGTTTTCATTGTTAACGTTGTTTAAATTTGTTATTCTAAGCATACAGTACGTCCTGCTCCATCTATAATACTTACATGTGGGTAATCCACCGCCAGATGGCGCTGTTCACTGCAGACATGCAAAAACAGGCTCCTCCCGGCCATTCACATACCCAGGGACCTCCCATAAATCCCCAGATTTCTCTGCAGTGCTGACTGCGAAGACATGATGTATCACTCTCTCGCAGGTGAGCGGGGCTATTACAGCCTGCGGCCCTGTGAGACTATTCCCACCCGTCCTCTTCGATACGATGTGCCTCCCAGCCTGGGCTGCGCTGGTCGGGTGAAGGTAGGCAGCACCATGTGTGCTTACGGAGCAACGCTCCACCGCAATCCCCCACCATAGGGTAGGCGGTCAAGGCTGATGATGAGCCTTCAGGGGATGCCCCTCCCGCATCATTGCCCCACGCCCCATGTAGCGGTGGACCCTATGTTAACGGGTCGCCTTCCTCCCTCGTTCCCCCCCCATAGTCAGGGGGAAAAGAAAGGGGGGGTGTGTGTATGGCGGCCTCAGTGTATAATTACACGCTTATGGCTTGGCTGTGCTTCACTGGGATCGGGGATCAGAGCCGCGCTCTTACCTTACTGTTTACCGCAGAACCAGTAGTCTGCCTTCTGCTCGCACCGCACGTACGGCGGCGGCTCGCAGACGCTCTGGCGTCTCCGTCTTCCCTTCTTAGCCTTATCGGCTCTTCATAGGTTGCGCTGGATTGAGCACCTCAATCAGTATCACTGTCACAGAGCGGGATTCATTCCCCGATGGGGAGCCGCAGGAGAGCCCGAGTACAGATCTCGGCTGTGCCTGTCCTGGCTCCGAGCGCCATTTTTAATAGGCTTTTCTGCTTTTTACTTTCTTCTTTCTGTACCATCATTGGCTGGATGCCTTACGAGCTTCGCGCTCGCTGGAGAGGGGCGTGGTTTTCGGCTTGGCGCGCTACGCGTCACGATCGGCTCAGGTCCGCCCTCCGAGGTTCTTTCGGCGCCATTTTCTTCTCCCGCGCGCGTGGTGAAGATCGTCCTCTCCTCTCTGTATGTAAGTGCCCTCACGGGCGACTTTTCTTTATCCCCATTGCGCATGGCTCTGACATCCTGTTTCCCCCTTATGTCTTTCAGACCGCGGATTTCAAGTGGCTTCTCCCGGTCGTGACCATAAAAAATGACTCCCACTTCCCAGCGGGTTATTGGGGCATCCAGGGTAGCTTACAGCGTCAATCCCTACTGGCATATTGTGCCGATTAAATCACCATATGGAGGCATCTCAGGATATTGTGAACGGGGTTCCTTCGGGACAAGCCCGGCTGTGTGTAGCTTGTGGGGTCTTACCTAGAAGCGGTGACAATGCACGGGTCTGTGTTCCTTGTGCACAGCAGGCGCTATCGGTGCTTCCCGTCTCCTCTGAGGCTGGGCCTGCACCCCGCCGCACTTCACCTACTCCCCCAAGCCTGAGTCTAACCCCCAATACCAGTGGGGATTCTCATCCTGATCTGGCCACGAGGCTGGCTAGTGTTGAAAACTTGCTTGCTAATTTCTTAGAGCGTAAAGCCACCGCCAAGAGGCGGCACTTGAACCCTGAATCGGCCCTCTTCCCTGTAGAACCTGATGATTTGTTGCATTCCTATGCCCATATCCCCTCGGATGAAGGGGAACTGTTCTCTGACTCGGGGTCATATGACGAGTCCAGGGGTCAGGAAGAGTCTGGCTCCGAGCATTGGTCCTCGGATGATGTTGATAGACTGCTGGTTCAGATCTTTGAGGTTCTGTCCCTCTCTCCCTCTGCTGCGGCTACCCGGCAAAGGGGTGATCTTTTTCATACTGCTAAAGCTCGCTTGGAATTTCCCGAGCAGACCCATTTCAATAGCCTCGTGCTTAAAGAATGGGAACATCCCAGCAGACTTCATGGGGTCCCTAAGAGCGTGGATAGGAAATATCCCTTCCCTGCTGACTTGGTTAAGTGCTGGTCATCGCCGCCCAAGGTCGATGCTCCTATTCTAGGGTTGTCCAACACCTCTATTATGCACTCCCCTGACACTACTACACTACGGGACTCTGAGGACCGGCGTGTTGACCAACTAGCATGTCATGCATTTGCATTTGGGGGAGCGACTCTGCGCCCGGTTTGCGCCTTAGCCATTACGGCAGTAGCGCTCAGGGCCGTGGTTAGGAATGCTCTCAATGGCACAGATGAGTTGCCTCCTGATACTGTCAACGCTCTGTCCAGCTGTGATGCGTTTGTGAACTTTATCCTGTCCGCATCGGACGATGCTATTAAGATTTGTGCCAGGTCATCTGCCCTGGTGGTTGCTATACGCCGCGCGGTCTGGTTGCGCCAGCGGGCCGCAGACAATGCCGCCAAGAAAGCCCTCACTGGGCTGCCATTTGAAGGGCTGCGCTTGTTTGGGGATCGATTAGACCTCTTTGCCAAGGGAGGCCTTTTCGTTGCCAAGGCTCCCTATCAACCCCCTATCGTGGGGCCAAGCAGGGTAGAGGGGCGTCCTTCGCAGGGGCCCGCGCCGATTCCTGGCACAGGAACAGAGGACGCCGTTTAGGTTCCTCCTGGGGAACCAAACCCAAAGCCCCTCCCAAGGCCCCCCAGGCATGAGGGGGCGCCCTCACCCGTCAGGGTGGGGGGACGTCTACAGCACTTCGAGCACGTCTGGCGGCGCCACGTCTCAGACCGGTGGATTCAGGAGGTAGTGTCCTCCGGCTACAAAATAGAATTTGCTGTACGGCCCCCCACCAGGTTCATTGGGTCTCGAATCCCTCAAGACCCTGCCTCAGCTCAGGTCTTGTTGCTGGCCGTACAGGGTCTCATGGACCTAGGGGTCATTTGCAAGGTCCGCCCTGGAGACAGGGGCACGGGGTTCTACTCAAACCTTTCACAGTACCCAAGAAGGATGGGTCAGTCAGGCCCATTCTGGATTTAAAAATCCTCAACAAATTTGTCAAGAACAAGCACTTTCGCATGGAAACTCTGCGCTCTGCCATTGGCTCACTGCGCCCAGGGGACTTCATGACGTCTGTAGACATCAAGGATGCTTACCTGCACGTCCCGGTGTTTCCAGGACACCAAAGGTTTCCCAGATTTGCACTAAAAGATCAGCATTATCAATTTGTGGCCCTGCCATTCGGCCTAACGTCGGCTCCCAGGGTGTTCACCAAGGTGCTGGCAGGGGTGATGTCCCTGATAAGGCTAAGGGGCATACACGTGCTGCCCTACCTGGACGATATTCTCATCACCCCTCGGTCTCTGCGGCAGGCAGAGTTGGACACTCGGCTGGTAGTGTCCATCCTGGAGTCCTTCGGCTGGGTGATCAATTACCCCAAGTCATCCCTGTCCCCCTCCTCGGTGACTCCGTTCCTGGGAATGATTCTGGATACGGTTCAGTCAAGGATATTCCTTCCTCAATAGTAGGTGGAAGCTCTGACAGCGCAGGCGAGGTTCCTGCTCTTGAACCCACAGTTCTCCATCCGGCAGGGAATGCAGTTGGTGGGCCTGATGGTGGCGAGCTTCGAGGCGGTGCCCTTTGCCCAGTTCCATTTGAGACCTCTGCAGCTTCACCTTCTGTCGGTTTGGGACAAGAACCCTGCGTCCTTGGACGGGTTCTGTGTGATTCCCCCCTCGGTCAGACAGTCCCTTGCGTGGTGGCTGGACCACAGGAACTTGAAAGGGGGCAGGTCTTTTCTGACCCTATCCTGGGAGACAGTCACAACGGATGCCAGTCTGTCAGGTTGGGGAGGATTCTGGAAGTCTCTGCACTTCCAGGGGACGTGGGGCCCTCAGGAGGCCCATTTGCCCATCAACATTCTGGAATTACGGGCAGTCAGGTTGGTACTGGAGCGATTGACCCAACACCTGAGGGGTCTGTCCGTCCAAGTTCGCTCAGACAACAGAACGGCGGTTGCCTACATCAACCACCAGGGAGGGACCCGGAGCAAGGGTGCTCTCCAAGAAGTGTCTCAGATTCTGACATGGGCGGAGGCCACTGTTCAATGCATTTCGGCTGTTTACATTCCGGGGGCAGAGAACCTGCTGGTGGACGCCCTGAGCAGGGGAATGTCCCGTCAGGGGGAGTGGTCCCTCTGCAACACGGTATTCCAGTCCCTGTGTCACCGTTGGGGTCTACCGGATGTGGATCTGTTTGCTTCCCGTCACAATCACAAGCTCCCGGCCTTTGTCTCCCTGTCTCAGGATCCTCTGGTCATGGCCACGGATGCCCTGTCCATGTCTTGGAGGGAGTTTCGACTCCTGTATGCGTTTTGACCGTTTCCCCTTCTGGTGAGGGTTCTACGCAAGATTGCTCTGGAAGGGGTACCTGTGATTCTGGTGGCCCCCAGGTGGCCAAGAAGAGTGTGGTTTGCAGACGTGGTTCAAATGGCAGTAGATCAGTACGATCTGCCAAGCGTACCAGATCTGCTAACCCAAGGGTCATTACGCCATCCCAATTTACAAACGCTGGCTTTGACGGCCTGTTTGCTGAAACCTCCATCTTGATGGAGAAGAGGCTGTCTGCCTCTGTGGTGGCTACTATGGTGCAGGCCAGGAAGAAGACTTCTTCTGCTATTTACTATAGAGTATGGCGTTCTACATTGACTGGTGTGAGTCCAGGTCTCTTCCCTGCCGGGAATTCTCCGTCCCTAGGGTCCTTTTTTTACAGCATGGTTTGGACTTAGGTCTCAAACTTAGTACTCTGAAGGGTCAGGTTTCTGCCCTATCTATCTTCTTTCAGAAGACCTTTGCTCAGCATCACCTGATTAAGACCTTCTTCCAGGGGGTCACTCACGTGCGTCCCCCTCGAAAGCTTATGGTCCCTGTTTGGGATTTGAAATTGGTTTTGTCTGCCTTGCAGGGTGCTCCCTTTGAGCCTATTCAAGATGCTGCTCTGGTCGTTCTCACTCTCAAGGTTGTCTTCTTGGTGGCTATTACTTCGGTTAGGCGTGTGTCAGAGCAGGCTGCTCTATCTATTCAGCCTCCGTACTATGAGCGACACCAGGACAAGGTGGTGGTCCACTTCAAACCGGATTTTCTGCCAAAAGTTGTCTCGGCATTTCATTTGAACCAGTATATTGTTCTTCCTTCTCTGTGTCCCAATCCTCGCAACGACAAGGAGCGGGTTCTGCATTCCTTGGACGTAGTCAGGTGCTTGAAGTATTATCTGGATGTCACTAAGGCCTTCCGGAAGACTGATGCTCTCTTCGTTGTGCCTTCCGGGCCTAGGAAAGGTTTGGCTCCCGCCAAGTCTACCATCAGTAAATGGATTCGTCGGGCTGTGATTCAGGCCTATTCTACTAAGGGGAGGACTCCCCCTTTCCGTCTTACGGCTCATTCCACTCGTGCTATTGGTGCCTCTTGGGCTTTTCAGCAACAGGCCTCTGTTGAACAAGTTTGCAAGGCCGCTACTTGGTCTTCTGTTAACACCTTTTCAAAGTTTTACAAAGTTTTACAAAGTTGATGTTCGGGCCTAGGATCCCACCCTACTTTATGGACACTGCTATTGGATGTCCCACGTGTAAGTATTATAGATGGAGCAGGACGTACTGTATGCTTAGAATAATGCAATTCTGTGAGGTACTCACCTGTAGAATTGGTATTATACGCATACAGTACGTCCTGCTCCACCCCACCCTGGTTTCACCTTGTTCTGGATCTCCTGTATGGTGATTGTTATCATTGTTATTGTTACCAGATTGGTGGTTGGTTTCTCCCGGCTTCTTTTTCTCGCTGCTTTTCAATGCTGGGGATTTGTGGGAGGTCCCTGGGTATGTGAAGGGCCGGGAGGAGCCTGTTTTTGCATGTCTGCAGTGAACAGCGCCATCTGGCGGAGGATTACCCCACGTGTAAGTATTATAGATGGAGCAGGACGTACTGTATGCGTATAATACCAATTCTACAGGTGAGTACCTCACAGAATTGCATTATTGGCTTCTCCTGGTTCCCTTACTGCTTTTCTATACTGGGGAATTAGTGAGAGGTCCCGGGTATATATGGACCGGGAGGGGCCTCTTATTCTCAGTGTGTCACACACCCCGCTTCCCCTTTAATTCTTATGATCGGGTTACTCCACCAGCAGGTGGCGACGTTGCAGAGAGAAGTCTTGAAATCGAGCTTCCGGCCTATACAGGTCCTTCTCAAAAAATTAGCATATAGTGCTAAAGTTCATTATTTTCCATAATGAAATGATAAAAATTAAACTTTCATATATTTGAGATTCATTGCACACCAACTGAAATATTTCAGGTCTTTTTTTGTTTTAATACTGATGATTTTGCCATACAGCTCATGAAAACCCCAAAATCCTATCTCAAAAAATTAGCATATTTCATCCGACCAATAAAAGAAAAGTGTTTTTAATAAAAAAAAAAAAAAAGTCAACCTTCAAATAATTATGTTCAGTTATGCACTCAATACTTGGTCGGGAATCCTTTTGCAGAAATGACTGCTTCAATGCGGCGTGGCATGGAGGCAATCAGCCTGTGGCACTGCTGAGGTGTTATGGAGGCCCATGATGCTTCGATAGCGGCCTTAAGCTCATCCAGAGTGTTGGGTCTTGCATCTCTCAACTTTCTCTTCACAATATTCCACAGATTCTCTATGGGGTTCAGGTCAGGAGAGTTGGCAGGCCAATTGAGCACAGTAATACCATGGTCAGTAAACCATTTACCAGTGGTTTTGGCACTGTGAGCAGGTGCCAGGTCGTGCTGAAAAATGAAATCTTCATCTCCATAAAGCTTTTCAGCCGATGGAAGCATGAAGTGCTCCAAAATCTCCTGATAGCTAGCTGCATTGACCCTGCCCTTTATAAAACACAGTCGACCAACACCAGCAGCTGACATGGCACCCCAGACCATCACTGACTGTGGATACTTGACACTGGACTTCAGGCATTTTGGCATTTCCTTCTTCCCAGTCTTCCTCCAGACTCTGGCACCTTGATTTCCGAATGACATGCAAAATTTGCTTTCATCAGAAAAAAGTACTTGGGACCACTGAGCAACAGTCCAGTGCTGCTTCTCTGTAGCCCAGGTCAGGCGCTTCTGCCGCTGTTTCTGGTTCAAAAGTGGCTTGACCTGGGGAATGCGGCACCTGTAGCCCATTTCCTGCACACGCCTGTGCACGGTGGCTCTGGATGTTTCTACTCCAGACTCAGTCCACTGCTGGAATCGGTCCTTCTCCACAATCTTCCTCAGGGTCCGGTCACCTCTTCTCGTTGTGCAGCGTTTTCTGCCACATTTTTTCCTTCCCACAGACTTCCCATTGAGGTGCCTTGATACAGCACTCTGGGAACAGCCTATTTGTTCAGAAATTTCTTTCTGGGTCTTACCCTCTTGCTTGAGGGTGTCAATGATGGCCTTCTGGACAGCAGTCAGGTCGGCAGTCTTACCCATGATGGCGGTTTTGAGTAATGAACCAGGCTGGGCTTTTTTAAAAGCCTCAGGAATCTTTTGCAGGTGTTTAGAGTTAATCAGTTGATTCAGATGATTAGGTTAATAGCTCGTTTAGAGAAACTTTTCATGAGATGCTAATTTTTTGAGATAGGATTTGGGGGTTTTCATGAGCTGTATGGCAAAATCATCAGTATTAAAACAAAAAAAAAACTGAAATATTTCAGTTGGTGTGCAATGAATCTCAAGTATATGAAAGTTTAATTTTTATCATTTCATTATGGAAAATAATGAACTTTAGCACTATATGCTAATTTTTTGAGAAGGACCTGTATATACCTGGGACCTCCCACTTAACACCCAGTATTTTCTCTCTGCATGAGGCGACAAGACAGAAGAAGCCGGGGTCAAACCCGGCATCCCCTTTTGGTCTATTTCTGCCCAGGCTGTTGTGGTGTTTTATGCCTAGATAAACGGAAGCCTCCCAGCCTAGGCTGCTGGCTGGGCAAAGGTAGATGGCAATTTAGGTGCCTAGGAGCTTATCTCCTCCGCTCGACCCCGCTTGTGGGGAAATGCGGCTATCCGGCATGGTGATCCGGATTTGGGTTGCCCCTGTCCCGAGGTTCCCCTTGGCCACCTTCTCCCGCTCGGTCCCTTCTCCCTTCGCTGTGGGGGGGGGGGGGGGGGGTGCGTGTTTGCATGGGGTGCTTCACTTGTTTGAGTGTTTGTGTATGGGAAGTGCTTTGGCGCAGGGTCAGCGCCGCGGTGGCGGCTTGTGGCCTGAGCTGCTGGGGCCTTTTCTCTTTGTACTTTTGAATTTCCCCCCTTTTTTGCTTGCGGTCTAGCCATTGGGCGAGCCGCGTCACTGGAGGGGCGGGGCCGCGCTCTCTGCGGCCTCGCTCGGTGATCAGGGGGCGTGGCCGGGGCGCGCTGTGTCCGGGCCCGCCTCACTTCCCCTGTCTCATTATGAGACAGGTGTGCTGGAGCCGGTGGGGGAAGAGGTCCAGTGCGGCTGTAGCAGTTAAGGTAAACGGTCCCCACCATCGCGCAGCGTGGGGCCGTCTTTATGCTGTATTAGCTGCCATGTTTAGCGTTTTTTCCCTGGAGGCACTTTGCTGTGTATGTATGTGTATCAATCACAGTGAAGAGCTTCAGTTTTTCTTCCTGAGCATGAAGTGAAGCCTTTAGATATATATATATTCTATATACTTTTATATATATTGTTGCACTCTCTGGCTTTTGTTAGCCTTAAACAGCATGTGTCATGTATATATGTTGTTCATGATGTATAAACTGTTCATATATGTTTTGCCATGTTTGGTTATGTATGAGTGTGGTGCATACTGGTTGGGACTGACTGTGGTCTCTTTTCCCCCACAGATTCTCACTGCAGTGGCTCTCCCGGTCTGTTATACCTGGCTAGTCTTAGTCTCTAAATTGGGATTTTCCTAGGCTTAAAAAAAAAAAAAAAAAAAAAAAAATCCTCCCACTTCCGGGACTTTAATTACAAAGGGGCATCCCGGGTTGCTTAATGCGTAAAACCCTGGGTTGTTGCGAATACCATAATTTCACCATATGGAGGCTTCCGACGTTACCGGAAATGGCTCTTCGGGGCTATCCAGGCTGTGTGGGGGTTGTGGGGCTCCGCTCCCAGGCGATGATGTCATATTATGCGTTCCATGTGCAAGGCAGAATATTGTGCTCCAGTCCGTCGCTCCGGCTTCTGGCTCCTCGCATATTCCGTCATCCCCTACCCCCCCTCCCTTATTCCGTACCCCGTGTGACATTGTCAAGAATGGGGATTCGCATTCCGAGGTGCGGTTAGCCAACCTCAAGAAGATAATTTCCGCTACGGTAGCTCAGAAGGCTACGGCAAAGAGGAAGCACCTTTCTCCGGCAGTACCTGCTTCGGAGGATGAGTTACCTGAAATTTTAGATTGGTCCGAATGTCCCCCTGCTGAGGAGGGGGAACTCCTTGAGGAGTCGGATGAGCCTGCAGACCAGCTATTGGTTGACACTACTGGTGATCAGGCTGTGGGGGTGTCCCTTGACACTCCTTCCATTTTGGCTCAAATGTTAAAGGTTTTGGCTTTGGATCCGCCCGCGGTGGTCCTTCCGCCAAAGGGTGAGTTGTTTGACGTGCCCCAGCCGCGTTTGGTGTTTCCCAGGCAACAACACTTTGAGAGGGTTGTCCTTAAGGAATGGGAACAACCCACGCGCCTTGCTGGAACTCCTCCTAATTGGGATAAGCGTTATCCCTTTCCGGAGGACTTGGTGAAGCTTTGGTCAGTGCCTCCTGACGTCGATTCCCCTGTGTTAGGGCTGACTGGCTCGGCTGTGTTGCACTCTTCTGACACCACTACCATTAACGATGGTGAGGATCGTCGGATTGATCAATTGGCTTGCCATGGTTTTATCAGTGCCAGATCGACACTACGGCCAGTTTGTGCTTCGGCGCTTCTTCTGTTGGCAGTTAGGTCCATTATTAGGGATCTGTACGCAGGTCTTGATCCTGTTTGTTATGTGTTTAGTTCTCTCAAGCAGTGTGAGTCGTTTATTTCCTTTGTCCTGACCGCTCAGGACAATGCTCTTGCGACGAGTAGCAGGACAGCGGCACTGCTGGTTGCTTATTCGTCGGTCAATATGGCTGCGCCAGTGGACGGCAGACCTTAACTCTAAGAGGGCGCTTACAGCGCTACCTTTCTTAGGTTTGCGCCTTTTTGGCGATAAATTGGATGCAGTTACCAAGGATGGAAAGTTGCCTCAACTCAAGAGGCCTTGTCGCGCCTTTCGGGTTGTGAGTTCCTTTAGTCCCTCCTTTCTAGGAGCCAGAGCGGGCAGAGGGGCTTCCTTTCCCGCTACCAGGGGTGTAGGTTGGTCCCGAGGAAGGGGTCGTGGCCGTCCCGGTCAGTCCTGGGGCGCCAAGCCCAAACCTACTGGTAAGCCCGCTCAGCAATGAGGGGCTGCCCTCATCCGTGCGGGTGGGGGGGGGGGGCGATTGCGACACTTCTCCCTGGTTTGGGACCGGGAGATTCCGGACACATAGATCCGGGAGGTGGTGTTGTCCGGTTACAAACTGGAGTTCGAGTCTCGCCCTCCAAGTTTTTTCCTGGAAATGGCGGTCATCCGGCCGGTGCCGCGCTTAGAGGAGGGCCTCGGTTTTTACTCCAATCTTTTCATAGTCCCCAAGAGGGACGGGTCGGCTTGCCCCGTCCTGGATCTGAAGTTTTTCAACCTTCCCAAGCCCTCCCTCGCTCCGGCCAGGGTGGTGTCCTTGCTGGGAATACGGTTGGATTCCGGACAACACAGGGTGTTTCTCCCTCAGTCCAAAATTTCTGATTCAGGGGTGGGCTCGGGTCCTTCTTTCCAATCTTCGGCCGTCTGTTCTGGAACTAAGAGCCTGCCATCTGGTTCTTGCTCTTTTGTCTCAACATGTTCTGGGCCTTCTGGTTCAGCTTCGCTCGGACAATCAAACAGCGGTTGCTTACAGCAATCATCAGGGAGGGACTCGCAGTCTGGGTGCCCTCAGAGAGGTGTCCCTGATCCTGACCTGGGCGGAGGCCCATGTTCCTTGTCTCTTGGTAGTTTACATTCCGCACAGGGAAGCGGATCTGTTGAGCAGGTGCTCTCCCCGTCTGGGAGAATGGGCTCTCCATCCTCAAGTTTTTCGGCCGTTGTGTCTCCGGTGGGGGACACCGGAGGTGGACCTGTTTGCCTCTCGTCACAATTGCAGGCTCCCGACCTTCGTGTCGCTCTCCCAGGATCCTCTGGCGGCGGACACCATGTCCCTGAGCTGGGGGGATCCGGGGTTTCTGTACCTGTTACCTCCGATACCCAGGCTAGGCTGGGTGGTACGGAAGCTGGCTCTGTAAAGGGTGTCCGCCATTCTCGTGGCCCCAAGGTGGCCAAGGCGAGTATGGTGCGCAGACACCGTTCAGCTGACAGTGGATCAGTTCATTCTGTCCCTTCGGCACGATCTGCTCACTCAGGGTCGGCTGTATTACCCCAATTTACCAACGCTGGGTTTGACGGCTTTGCTGCTGAGATCTCCATCTTGAAGGAGGAGGGTCTTTCTGACTCTGTTGTTAAGACTCTGATCGGTGCCCGAAAGAGGTCTTCTTCTACCACCTACTATAGGACTTGGAAAGCCTATATCGCTTGGTGTGAGGTTAGATCTTTTCCTTGTAGGGTCTTTTCGGTCTCCAGGATTCTGGAGTTTTTGCAATCAGGGCTGGACTCTGGTCTCCAGCTGAGTACTTAGAGAAGGGCAGGTTTCTGCCTTGTCTATCTTTTTTCAGAAGCGTTTTGCGCTTCATCCTTTAGTTAAAACCTTTTTCCAGGGGGTTACGCGTGTGCGACCTCCCAGGAAACCATTACTCCCTATTTGGGACTTGAACTTGGTTCTCTCTGCTCTTCAGGCTCCTCCCTTTGAGCCTTTGCAAGATATTGCTTTGTCTACCTTGACTCAGAAGATTGTCTTCTTGGTAGCTATCACTTCGGTTCGGCGTGTCTCGGAGTTGGCGGCTTTGTCTATTCAGGCTCCCTACTTTGAGAGGCATCAGGACAAGGTGGTCTTTCGGTTCAAACCGGACTTTCTTCCTAAGGTTGTTTCTGCTTTTCATTTGAATCAGGATATTGTTCTTCCCTCCTTGTGTCCTAAGCCTAAGAATGACAAGGAGAGGGTTTGGATGTAGTACGCTGTGTTAAGTACTATTTTGATTACTTCTCCTTTTCGTAAAACTGATGCCTTTTTTGTTGTGCCCTGTGGGCCTAGGAAGGGTTTGGCGCCGGCCAAATCCTCCATTAGCAAATGGATAGGTCAGGCCGTTATTGCGGCCTATTCTGCTAAGGGGAAAGTTCCCCCTTTCCGTATCACTGCTCATTCTACTCGCGCCGTTGGAGCGTCTTGGGCTTTTCAGCACCAAGCTTCTGTTGAACAGGTTTGTAAGGCTGCTACTTGGTCTTCTGTTCATACTTTTTCTAAGTTTTACAAGGTTGATGTGCGGGCCTCAGCGGATGCTGTGTTTGGCCGCAAAGTTCTGCAGACTGCAGTCATTTAAGTTATGCTTCATTTTGCCTTCGGATACCCATCCCTTGTGAACACTGCTTTTGGATGTCCCGATCGTAAGAATTAAAGGGGAAGCGGGGTGTGTGACACACTGAGAATAATACCATTTTGTGAGTACTCACCTGAAAAATGGATATTGTCAGTGTGTCACACACCCCGCTTCACCCGCCCTTTTTGGTATCCTGGATCCTTTATATGGTGAAGCTTTTCTTATTTTGAGGTTACCATTGGATTTCCTGGTACCTTGTCTTTCTGCTTTGAAAATCACTGGGTGTTAAGTGGGAGGTCCCAGGTATATATAGGCCGGAAGGGGCTCGTTTTCAAGACTTCTCTCTGCAACGTCGCCACCTGCTGGTGGAGTAACCCGATCGTAAGAATTAAAGGGGAAGCGGGGTGTGTGACACACTGACAGTAAAGCGCCCTCTTGTGGAGGTATAACCCAGATTTTATGAATCATTATCTGGAGCAGGACGTGCTGCATACTTATAATACCAATTCTACAAGGTGAGTAATCACAGAGTTGTATTTTTTCTAATAACCATAATGGAGGTATCTGGGGATAGTGAGCTGGGGGCCCCATCTGGGCGGGTAAAGCTCTGCCCCTTGTGCAGTGCTAGTCCTCTGGCCATTTTCAGCACTGTTTGATGCACCTGGCGCAAGTGGTACATTTTGGACCATGACCAGGCGGGCGTCCCTGCCCCTAGCCCTTCACTGCCTGCGGCCTCTCCGGACCCTCCGCTGCTGCACTCAGCCCTCAGTGAGGGGGAAGCCAGCCGGGGGTCCCAGGTTGATTTGGCGCATAGGGTGGCCAGTCTCGAGAGACGGATATCGCAGACGGCTCCTAGGAAGGCCACGAGTAAGAAACGGCACATCAAGCCCGTTTACTCGGATAATGATAATCTTTTTGATGATCTGGGCTCTGTGGAGGAAGGTAAGTTGCTAGATGATTCCCGTTCCACTGCGGATTATTCTGCTGGCGATGTCAGTTTGTCTGGTTCCTCCTCTGATGAGGATGCGTGGCTCCCTGATGATACGTAGAGGTTGCTTGCCTCAGTTTTTGAGACTTTACACATTGTCCGTATCAGAGCGGCTAAGAGGAAGCAAGGTTTAAGCCTGAACGACAGAGGCAAGTCTTTCCGGAGCAGGCCCGTTTTTCTAATATGATTTTCAAGGAATGGGAAAGGCCTAACAAGCTACAGTTGGTGCCTATGGCCCTGGATAGGCGGTATCCCTTCCCTGAGGAGCTGGTCTGGCTATGGTCTCGTCCTCCCGAAGTGGATTCCCCTGTGTCTGGGTTGTCCAACACTACTATTATGCCGTCACCTGATACCGCTTCCTTACGTGGCCCGGCTGACAAGCGCATGGAGCAACTGGTTTGTCATGCCTTCACCTTTGCCGGTGTCTTGTTTTGCCCTGTGTGTGCTGCGGCTATTGTCTCCCTGGCCATCAGGAAGGACGTGAGACGTCTTGTGGATAGCGCTAAGGCTCGCAAGGGGGCAGAGGAGTATAAGGAACTCAAGGCCTGCTTGGATTTCACTGCCTTTGTTGTCTCTGCCATGGACGATGGTGTCTGGCTTGGTGCCAGGATTTCGGCCCTGCTTGTTGCACTTCACCGCTCGCTCTGGTTGCGGCAAAGAAGTCGCTTACTAGTATCCCCCCTCGTGGGGCACAGATTGTTCGGGGAGCGTCTGGAACTTCTGGTCAAGGATGGTAGACTCCCTCAGAGACGGAAGCCTGCTTGGCCCTTTCGGAACTCATCTGCCTATCGCTCCTTTCGAGGAGGAAGAGGCTCTTCCTTTTCAGGTGGCCGCAGAGAATCCTGGGGACGAGGTAGGTCCCGTGGCCAACCCAATCCCTCTTTTGGATCCAAGTCCAAGCCCCCTGCCAAGACCCCTCAGACATGAGGAGGCTCCCTCACCCATTCGGGTGGGGGGACGGTTTCTGCTATTTGCTCACGTCTGGAGGCAGCATGTCTCGGATCGGTGGATTCAGGAGGTGGTTTCCTCCGGTTACAAAATAGAGCTGGCAGCTTGGCCACCCCCAAGATTTCTTCAGTCGCGACATCCAGGACCAATTGACGGTGCAGGGTCTAAGAATGGCTGTTCAACGTCTTCTGTTATCCGGAGTGATTTGTCCAGTGCCACACCCGGAGCGAGGTCGAGAGTTCTATTCCATTCTTTTCACGGTACCCAAGAAGGACGGTACTCAGAGGCCTATCCTGCACCTGAAGGGTCTCAACAAGTTTGTCACAGTCAGACATTTTCACATGGGGACCTTGCGGTCTGCGGTCCTACATTCCAGGGACATCAGAAGTTCCTGAGGTTCGCGCTGGAGGATCAGCACTACCAGTTTGTGGCGCTACCGTTTGGGATATCCTCGGCCCCCAGGTGTTCACCAATGTGCTGGCAGGCGTTATGGCCCTCTTGAGGAGCCAGGGCATTCGTGTTCTTCCTTATGACTTGCTTATTGCTGCTCAATCTCTTCAGCAGGCCGAGAGCGACAACCAGACTGTATTGTCCACTCTCGAGGATTTCGGATGGGTGATCAATTACCCCAAGTCTTCGATCACTCCCTCATTGGTGAGGTCATTCCTGGACATGATGTTGGACACTTCTCAGGTCAAGGTTTTCCTCCCCTAGCAGAAGGTGGAGGGTCATAAGACGCAGACGCGGGCCTTACTGTCCTGCCAACGACCATCCATCCGTCTGGGGATGAAGCTGGTGGGTCTCATGGGGTCATGTTTCGAGGCTGTGCCCTTTGCTCAGTTCCACATGAGGCCTCTTCAATTGAATCTTTTGACCGTTTGGGACTGGACACAGGAGTCCCTGGAGCGGGAAGTCTCCTCTTACCAGGCGGTCCCTCTCCTGGTGGTTGGACTCCAGTAATCTTCTAGTGGGCAGGTCCTTTCTGACTCCTTGCTGGGAGATTGTCACCACGGACGCCAGTCTGACCGGCTGGGGAGGTTTTTGCCAATCGCTGAAGTTCCAGGGCCAGTGGGGTCTGCAGGAGGCCCACTTGCCCATCAATCTCCTGGAGCTGAGAGTGATCCAGTTGGTCCTATTTCATGTGACTCCCTATCTACGGGGTCGTGCGGTCCAGGTCCGCTCAGACAATCAGACGTCCAGGGCGGGACTCGGAGCAAGCGAGCCCTCAAGGAGGTGACCCAGATCCTGACTTGGGCAGAGGAGAATGTTCCCTGCATCTCGGCGGTTTACATCCCCGGGGTGGAGAATCAAGAGGCAGACAAGCTTCCACGGCCTTCGCCACGGACGCTCTGGCAATTCCTTGGACGGAGTTCCGCCTTTCCTCCTTTTCCGCTCCTGGGTAGAGTGCTGCGCAAGATAGCCCAGGAGGGGGTACCAACCATCCTGGTGGCTCCTCGCTGGCCGAGAAGGAGTTGGTTCGCGGACATAGTTCAGATGTCGGTGGATCGATACGTCATGTCCGACGATCCAGGGCTTCTCACTCAGGGACCAATTTACAAACGCTGGCTTTGACGGCTTGGCTGCTGAAACCTCCATCTTGATGGAGAAAGGACTGTCTGCTTTGGTCGTGCGTACCATGATTCGGGCTCGGAAGAAGTCCTCTTACATAATTTATTACAGAGTTTGGCACGCTTACATTGCCTGGTGTGAGTCCAAGAGTCTCCCCTGTCGCACATTCTCCCTTTCTAGGTTTTTGGAGTTCCTACAACATGGATTGGACTCGGGTCTCCAGCTAAGTACCCTCAAGGGTCAGGTTTCGGCCTTGGCAATTTTTTTCCAAAGATCATTTGTCAATCATAGAGTTATCAAGACTTTTTTCCGAGGAGTTACTCGTGTACGCCCACTGCGTAAGCCTCTGTTACCGGTGTGGATTTTGAACTTGGTGCTTTCTGCTCTCCAGGGTCCTCCCTTTGAGCCCTTGTGCGATGCTGCCTTATCCATTCTGACTCTAAAGGTGGTCTTTTTGGTGGCTATCACTTTGGTGCGTCGCGTTTCAGAGCTGGCGGCGCTTTGTATGAAGCCTCCTTTCTTTGAGCGGCATTAGGATAAGGTGGTTTTTCGCCTTAAACCTGATTTTTTTACCTATAGTAATAGCTATAGCCTCCTTTCACCTCAATGAGGACATTGTTTTGCCTTCCTTGTGTCCCGCGCCTTCTAATTCTAAGGAGAGGACCCTCCATGCCTTGGATGTGGTCAGAGCGCTTAAGTACTACCTAGTTGCTACTGAATCCTTCAGGAAATCGAATTCTCTTTTTGTTCTCACTGACGGGCCTAAGAAGGGTCTGCCTCCAGCCAAATCCACTCTTAGCAAGTGGATCAGACAGGCGGTGGTACAAGCGTACTCTGCCAAGGGGAAGGAACCCTCTTTTCGGATCACAGCTCACTCTACCAGAGCTATTGATGCCTCTTGGGCTTTTCAGCACCAGGCATCGGTTGAACAGGTTTGTAAGGCCGCTACTTGGTCTTCGGTTCATACTTTTACAAAGTTTTACAAGGTTGATATTAGGGCCTCAGCTGATGCTGTTTTTGGCCGTAAGGTGCTTCAGGCGGTAGTGTCATGAACTACATGCTGTTGCTCTCTGGGGATTCCACCCTTCTTTTGGACACTGCTTTTGGAATTCCCACATGTCAGTAATGGAGCGACCTGAACAGGACACTGGGAAAAATACAATTCTGTGAGTACTCACCTGTAGAATTGTTTTTGACAGTGTCCTGTTCAGGTCACGCCATCTCACCCTTGTTCTGTTATCTCCTTTGCCTGTTATGGTGATTACTGTTGTATTTGGCTTAGTCCTTGGGTTTTCATTTTCTCTTGAGAGAGTACATGCTGAAGCTATGTGATGTAACATGGTTTCCTGGCCTCCCGACATGTCTGTTTTACTGCTTTTGAATTTTGGGAGACAGCTGCCTTATATGGAGCCGGGAGGAGCTTCCACTTTCATCTTGCAGTCACTGCGCCACCTTGTGGCGGATTACCCACGTGTTAGAAATGGAGCGACCTGAACAGGACACAGTCAAAAACAATTCAACAGGTGAGTACCCACAGAATTGTATTTTCTGCTGTTCCCGCATCATACCTCACCGCAAGGGGCCCACTGAAACTCTATCTCCCAAGGGCCCACATATACCTGGAGCCGGCCCTGATTCCTAAGGTCTGACCTGCAATGCTCATTGGCAGGTAACTGCATGTATGCCCAGATAGTGTAATCGAGGCCTTAGATATACAGCTGTCTATGTGGAATTAAAGTATTGGTAAAGTAAATAAAGTCCAGGTCGTCTAAGATTTGAGGCTGCAAGGCAATGGGGGTAAAAAAAACCTTTTTCCCAGGCTTGATTCATGATGATCACACTGGGCGTTGCTTGGTTATTTAAAAATAGAATATTGGGAGGATTTCACATAAAATTCTGATAAAGATAAGCTGAAATGTAACGCCAGCATCTATATATTTATATATATTTTTCTTCCAGCCCCAGCAGTAAACCCGAAAGCGGCACTGAAGTCCAAGATCGTGGCTGAATTCAGGGTAAGATTAAGAGCTGAATGTGTTTAAAAGTATCGTTTCTGCTACTGCTAAAACTGGAGCATTTCGAAACTGGATCCCGGGTTCATCTGCGGAATTCTGAAAGTATTTTGAAAGGCAGCACCAGATCGCTTTTGCTGTTTGAAAAATCAGCTATAAAGTAAACATTTTGTGCAAAGATGGCAAGTGTACCACTTGGGCAAAAAAAAAAAAAAAATCTACTGTTGACTTTTAATCCCTCCTTTCCAACCCTGGCACTGAGGCAGGACAAGAGGGTCACGGATAAAAAGCATCTCACCTGTCTGACTGAGTTGGATTCGGGCGATGTTAGGTTTTTTTTTTTTTTGTGTAACCTCCTGGAGAGGAAGCCTCTACAGCAAATGTATCAGCGGTGATTGTTGGTAACCCGCTCGTTTATATTCTGGTATCAATTTGGCTATAGTTTTCCTTCACAGTGCTGTTTTTAAACAGACCAAAACCCTAGGCCAGCCCCAGAGTTTTAAGACTCCAGATTTCTTATTTCCGGGGCATCCTGACTTGTTGTGCCAGGTCGTCCCCGTGATGACATGTGGGTATTCCGCCCCGAGGGGGTGCTCGACTGCAAGATCAAAAACTGTCGCTCCTCCCAGTCCCCTATAAAGGCAGGTATCCCTCTATCATTCCCCAGTGTTCATCTTGCAGTCTTGACTGCTGAAGATCGTTGGATACTCTCTCTCAGATATTGGCCGTTGGCCGCTGCGGGCCCTATTCCCACTGATCCCGTTTGACCCACTCCTGCCTCCCAGCCGCTGGCTGCTACCGGATCGTGACGATAGGGTGAACGCCGGGGGCAGAGCTAGGCTCTGGGCTGCAGACCCTCTGTCAAAGGGTAGCCTGCCATATGCTTATGGGGAGCCTAATGGGGGGGGGGGGGAACCACCTGCTAGGGCTGTAGATTGCCTGTATGCCCCTTTCTGCCCACAAGCTTTATTGTATGTGTGCCTGTGTGTTTTACTGCACTTGCTCATGGCTGGCTCGGCTGGCCCCGGAGACTTTTCGTGCTCACCTCCCTCGCGGTCCTCTCGGGCCTTGGACTCTCCCCAACCCCCCCATCTTGACTCAGTCACATGCGATGTGACGGGGGGGCGGGGACGCTGCTCGCGCGGCGCTTCTGAGCGTGCAGCGTGCCGCATTTTGTACCACTTGTGCCACGGATGAAGGAGGGCGGGCGCGTTTTTCGCTATATCCAGTCCAGGTCGTCCCAGAAATTATGACAGTTGGGTAGTCCGCCACCAGGTGGGGCAGTTACTGCAAGATCCAGAGCTGTAACTCCTCCCGGTCCCCTATAAAATGAGCTATCGCAATAGAAATCCCATATTTCATCTTGCAGTAAGCTGCTGCTAGGATCGTCTTGGATACTCTCTGGATACGGCAGCTTAGCGGGGCAATTTAAGCCTGTCAGCCGCTGCACCCTTATTACCTATGTTCCCGTGGACCCACGTATGCCTCCCAGCCTCGGCTGACGGGACAGGTGAAAGTAGGGAGAACGCCGGGGTCCGGTGTTGACAGAGCTAGGCTCTGGGCCGCAGACCCTCCCTGAAGGGTAGCTGGCCATAGGCGATGGTGAGCCTATGGTGGGGGGGAACCACCTAATGCCCGGGTTATACCCTTATCTTTGTCCACAGCTTTATTTATTTTGGTGTGTGCGTTTTCCTGGTAACCTGCACGAGTCTCTTCATCTTCATTCTTCACTATTGGGTTATCCGCCACAAGGGGACGCAGTTGACTGCAAGAAGATTTGTGGCTCCTCCCGGCCCTGCCCTTTTCCCATAACTCCCAGCGTTTCCTTGCAGTCTTGGCTGCGAAGACAGAAGATATCTCTCTGGATTATCGCAGGCGAGCGGGGCATCCCAAGCCCGTCTGCCCTGTAGGCATATTCCCACCTATTCCAGGACCCATCCTGCCTCTCAGCTCCGGCTGCGGTTCAGGTGAAGGTAGGGGAACACCTAGGGTCTGGTGTTCACAGAGCTATGCTCTGGTCCGCAGACCCTGGACCCAAAGGGTAGCCGGCCATAGGCTATGGTGAACCTATTTGGGGGGGGGGGGGATAAACCACCTTAGGATCACTCTTGCCTGAAATTTATCCCACATGCTTTATTTTTGTGACACTGTGCTCTGTGATTCTGGATGTGTGTTTGTGCTTTACTCTGCGCCCCCACCCCGGGGACGGCTGCTTCATCTGGCGGCTGCCCGGCGGTGGGGGTGGGATGGCCGGGGGGGGGGGAGAATCCCTGCCCGCCTGCCTGCCTCCTCTCCGGGCACCATTTTCCCTCCTTGGGTGCCCGGAGGTTCGCGCGCTGTGAGGGGAAGGGGGGCAGGGATCGTGCAATGACGCAATTCGCGTCATCGCAGCACGGCCTGCCCCTCGAGGTACCGTGTACGGTGCCATTGTAAGCGTGCTTTCTCATGCTGCTGGAGTCCCTGAGCGCTCCGGCCTGCTGCTAGCGGATTTCATATCTCTGCATCTCCTTCCTGGTCTGCTGCCCTGTTGCCCTCACAGTCTGCTGCTACGCTGCTCTCCTTCACCTGGTCCGTGAGTCCGGTCCTTTTATTTTCTTCTTTATATAAGATGCTGTGCATGTGCTGTGGGACGCTCATTTTTGTCCCTCTTTGTGTCTTTCCCGGTCCATCCACCCCCAAAGTCCCCATTTTTAAGGGACTTTGGGGGGGGGGGGGGTGGGCCATTAGCGCCGGTTACCCGTGGATTCATATTTTTCTCTATTAATCACCATATGGAGGCTTCTGTGGATAGCGAGCTTGGGGGCCCTTCGGGCCGTCTCAGCTGTGTCTTTTGTGTGGTACTTCCCCTTTGAGCGGCCACAGCGCTGTTTGTGTTCCCTGCGCCCAGAGCGTTATCGCGGAAAAGCTTGGGGCTAGTGTCCCTTTACCCACGGCATCGCCGACACCCCCGCGTCTGCATTTAGCCCCCAGCGAGGGGGAGGCCAGCAGGGGGTCCCATTCGGACCTGGCGTGGCGCGTGGCCAGCCTTGAGCGGCAATTGTCCCGCCCGACCGCCGGCAAGGCCTCTAGTAAGAAGCGGCATTTGGAACCAGCTTATGCTCTCTTTGCTGCTGCTGCTGATGATGATGCTTATGAGACTTTTGGCGGACGTGACTCCATGGACTGTAAGTTATTTCACGATTCCGACTTTGACAGTGACCCCGGGTCCTCCTCGGATGAGGATATGTGGCTCCCCGATGACACGAATAGGCTTTTGTCGAGACCTTGCACATTGTTCCCCCGAAGGCAGCTAAAAAGAAGCCGGGGGAGCTTTTCCGCACTGATAGGCAACGCCTGGTGTTTCCGGAGCAGGGTCTTGTTTCCAAGATGGTTTTTAAGGAATGGGAGAGGCCCAATAATACAATTCTGTGATTACTCACCTGTAGAATTGATTTTACTGTGTACAGCATGGCCTGTTTCATTTCAATCAATACTTCTGGGTATTCCCCCACAAAGTGGCGCAGTTGACTGCAGAAGACTTGTGGCTCCTCCCGGCCCTATAAAAAGCCAGGAATCACCCATAGACCCCCAGTGTTGAAAAGCAGTTATGCAAGAAGCCGGGAGATAAACCATGATAAAAAATACACAGCCTCACAAAAAATAACTTTTGAACAAATCACCATAAAGAGGCAACCAAGGACAACGATAACAAGGGAGGGATGAAACAGGCCGTGCTGTACACAGTAAAATCAATTCTGCAGGTGAGTAATCACAGAATTGTATTTTTCCAAGTGTACAGCACGGCCTGTTTCATTTCAATCATTACTTCTGGGACATCCAATAGCAGTGTCCGTAAAAATAAGGGTGGGGTCCCCAATGAGTAACGGCAGGCAGTTCAAGCCATCAGCATCAGCTGAGGCCCTAATACCAACCTTGTAAAACTTAGAAAAAGTATGAACAGAAGACCAGGTAGCAGCCTTACAAACTTGTTCAACAAAAGCCTGGTGCTGAAAAGCCCAAGAGGCACCAATAGCTCTAGTAGAGTGAGCAGTAACACGGAAGGGAGGTTCCTTCCATTAGCAGAGTAAGCTGGTACCACCGCCTGTCGAATCCACTTACTAATAGTGGATTTGGCTGGGGGCAAACCCTTCCTAGGTCCAGCAGGAAGAACAAACTGGGTATCAGACTTCCTAAACGACTCGGTGGCGACCAAATAAAATTTGAGTGCCCTGACCACATCCAGAGAATGAAGGTTCCGTTCCTTGGAATTAGCAGGGGCAGGACAATAGGAAGGTAAGACAATGTCCTGATTGAGATGAAAAGCAGACACAACCTTGGGCAAGAAGTCCAGGTTGAAAAGCCGGAACACCACCTTATGCTGATGCCACTCAAAATAAAGAGGTTTTATGGAAAGCGCCGCCAGCTCAGAGACTCGATGCACCGAAATAATAGCGACCCAAAAATGCTACCTTAGGTGTCAGAATGGGCAAAGCAGCCTCACGCATAGGCTCGAAGGGAGGACCCTGAAGAGCTGACAGCACCAAGTTTAAATCCCAAACCGGTAACAGAGGCTTACGCGGCGGGCACACATGAGTAACTCCCTGGAAAAAGGTTTTGACAAGCATATGATTGGCAAAATATCTTTGGAAAAAAATTGCCAGAGCCGAAACCTGTCCTTTGAGAGTGCTAAGTTGAAGGCCCGAATCCAGACCATGCTGTAAAAACTCCAGAATCCTGGGAATGGAAAAATCACGACAAGATAGAGACTTGAACTCACACCAAGCAATATAAGCATGCCAGACCCTGTAGTAGATGGAAGACTAAGATTTCTTCCGAGCCTGAATCAAAGTATCGACAACAGAGGCCGGCAACCCCTTGCCCATCAAGATGCAGGTTTCAGCAGTCAAGCCATTAAAGCCAGCGTTTGTAAATTGGGATATCGCAGCTGCCCCCGAGTCAGAAGCTCTGGGTCGTCGGGCAAAACGTACCGATCCACTGCCGTCCACGCACCATACCCTCCTCGGTCAGTGGGGGGCCACTAGAATGGTTGGTACCCCCTCCTTGGGCTATCTTGCGCAGCACCCGAGCCAGTAGAGGAAAGGGAGGAAATACATAGAGAAGCCGAAACTCTGTCCAGGGAAATGCTAGCACATCCATGGCGAAGGCCAGAGGGTCCTTTTGACAGGGGAGACAAATCTTGAAAGCTTGTGATTGTGACGGGACGCAAACAGGTCCACATCCGGCAGACCCCAGTGGCGACACAGGGCGAGAAATACCTTGTGGCTGAGAGCCCATTCCCCCAGACGAGACGTCCCCCTGCTCAGGGAATCCACCTCCTGGTTCTCCACCCCTGGAATGTAGACCGCCGAGATGCAGGGAACAGTCTCCTCCGCCCAAGATCATATCAGGGACACCACCTTGAGGGCTCGCTTGCTCTGGGTCCCTCCCTGATGATTGATGTAGGCAACCGCCGTCTGATTGTCTGAGCGGACTTCTGCGGCACGACCCCGAAGGTGGGGAGTCAACTGGGAGAGCACCAACCTGATCGCCCTCAGCTCTAGGATGTTGATGGGCGCGTGGGCCTCCTGGGGACCCCACTCACCCTGGAACTTCAGTGACTGCCAAACTCCCCCCCCGCCCCCAAGCCGGCCAGACTGGCGTCCGTGGTGACAATCTCCCATAGCGGAGGCAGAAAGGACCTGCCCACTAGAAGATTCCTCGAGTCCAACCACCACGAGAGGGACTGTCTGACCAGAGGGGACAGAGGGACCAGCGCAAACTCCTGATCCATGGATTCCTGAGTCCGATCCCAAGCCGACAAGAGATGTAACTGAAGAGGTCTCCTGTGGAACTGAGCAAAGGGAACCGCCTCGAAGCAGCATTAGGCCCACCAACTGCATCCCCAGACGGATGGAGGGGTGAGGACATGACAGCAGGGCCCGCGCCTGCATCTGAAGGCCCTCCACCTTCTGCTGAGGGAGAAAAACCTTGACCTGAGAAGTATCCAGCTTCATGCCCAGGAAGGACCTTGCCAAAGACTGAGATGGTGAAGACTTGGGATAGTTGATCACCCAGTCGAAGGACTCGAGAGTGGACGTCACCACCTGAGTATTCTTCTCGGCCTGATGAAGAGACTGAGCAGCAATCAGAATGTCGTCCAGGTAAGGCAGGATGCGGATGCCCCGGTTCCTTAGGAGAGCCATAACACTGGAACGTGAATGTAGGCATTCTTGATGTCCACCGTGGTCATGAAATCGCCCGGCCGAAGGGAACTTACGGCCGAGCGTAAGGTCTCCATCCGAAAGTGCTTGAACCTGACGAATTTGTTGAGGCCCTTTAAGTCCAGGATGGGCCTCAGGGAGCCGTTCTTCTTGGGCTGGAGTTGGAATAGAACCCCCGACCCTGTTCCTGAAGAGGTACCTGACAAATGACTCCAGACGCCAGAAGACGTCGTGCGGCCAAACGCAGTCCCTGAGCCGACACGCGGTTTAGAAATATCCGGGACCGGAGAAATCTCTTCTCCAGACGTGAGCAAAAAGCCGAAACCGTCCCCCCCACCCAGTCGGGTGAGGGCGCCTCCTCATGCCTGAGGGGCCTTGGTAGGGGGATTGGGCTTTGTTCCCCAGGAGAGATGGGGGCGACCTGCCTCGACCCCAAAGGCCTCTGCGACTACCTGAAACGGAGGATCCACGACCTCCCCTTGAATGGCGAAAGGAAGAGGATCCCCGAAAGGGCCGAGCCTGCTTTCTACGCTGGAGAAGCCTACCATCCTTGGTCAGAGCGTCAAGACGCTCACCGAAGAGACGAAGCCCAGTGAGAGACTTCTTAGCGGCGGTGTCAGCCGCCCACTGACGCAACCAGACGGACCTACGCATAGCAACCAGCAGGGCCGAGGCCCTACCGCCAAGCCGGACGGCGTCATTGATGGCAGACAGCACAAAGGCAACAAAGTCAGAGCAAAGCAAAAGGTCCTTATAATCCCCCATTCTCTTGCGAGATCGGGCGGCCTCAGCAAGGTGCCTGACCTTCTTTTTAATAGCAATGGCCACAATAGCCGTGGAGCAGACCGGACCCAAACCGGCCCCTACAAAGGTGAAGGCATGACAAGCCAGCTGATCCATGCGTTGGTCCGCGCTATCACGCAAGGTGGTAGAGTCAGGGGACGGCATGACCGAAGTGTTGGATAGCCCCAGGACCGGGGCCTCCACCTCAGGTGGGCACAACCAGCACCTCACCAAATCGGCCGAGAAGGGATACCTTCTGTCTAACCCCGTGGGCACCGAGGGTAACCTGTTAGGGCGTTCCCACTACTTGAGGACCATATTAAAGAAATGGCCCTGTTCCGGGAACTCCAGGCTTTGCCAGGGCGGAAGAGCTCGCTCTGCTTCTTCTTCACCACCTTTGGGGGGGGCGATGTGCATTGTATCAAAAACAGCTGACAGGAGCCTGTCGGTATCATCCGGGAGCCAGGTATCCTCCTCCGAGGAAGACCCTAAGTCTGTCGTACTCGCCCTGACGATCCCCAGATGAGTCCGAGTCACGGAACAACTCCCCCCTCCTCCGGGGAGTCACGGCCACGAACATGTCAAGGCCCTCGTCCTCATCGGCAAAGAGGGACAAATCGATGTCTAGATGCCTCTTTTTGCAAGAGGCCTTGCCCACCACCGGGCGGGCCAGTTGTCGCTCAATGCTGGCCACGCGCAGCGCCAGATCCGATTGCCACCCCCTGCTGGCTTCCCCCTCGCTGGGGGCTAAATGCAGGCGCGGGGGAGTAGGAGATGCTGTCGGGAGGACAGGACTGGAAAGAGGCGCTCAGCCCAACCTGTTCCGCAATGATACTTTGGGCGCACGGGACACAAACCGCGCCTCCACCACTCAAAGGGGATGCCCCGCCCATGACACACAGCCGAGCCTGCCCCGAGGGGCCCCAAGCTCGCTATCCCCAGAAGCCTCCATATGGTGATTATCAAAATAGGCACAATAAGCCAACACTGAGTAAAGGCTAAGAGCGAGCCCACCCGGGATGCCCCACAGAGAGGAGACAGGGAGAGGGGGGCTATTGGACCGGGAGAAACCATAATACTGCTATCGCTATAAAACATAAGAATGAAAACGCAATGAGCATCCCACAGCACATGCACCAGAAAAATAAGACCACGCAGGAAGACTCACGTACCAGCTGCAAAGGCGGCCGCAGCACGCGCAGAGGATCCAGGCGATGTCACCAGCCGAAGCAGACAGCGTACCCAGGGACCCGCAGCCAGCCAGCAAGACGGAGCAGCAAGATGGCGCCGCACGAAAAACCTCCAGGGACGGGCCGCGGGAAGATGCTGCGATACGCGTCATCCCACGTCACCGCCCCCAGCGAAAGAGGCGCGAAGACGCCGGCAGCAGACCTGAAAATGGCGCCCGGCGCCAGATGAAGTGTCGGTCCCCGCAGCGCCTTCCGCCGCGGAGCGCAGTGCTCTCGCGGCGGGAAGGAGTCCCCCCCCGACAATGGCCACGCCAGGGAGAGGGGGAAGGGGAAGAGGAGGGGGGTGGCAACAGCGGACCAGGGGGGAGAAGAGAGAAAAGATGAATGGCAGAAAAAATGAGACCCAGCAACAACAGTGACATGGAATAAAAAAACAACCCCCCGTAATCACAAATCACCCCAGTAAATGCACACCAGGGGCACACAAGCAGCAGTGGTTTCTCCAATCCCCCTATAGGCTCACCATATGCCTATGGCCGGCTACCCTTCAGGTACAGGGTCTGCGGCCTGGAGCAGAGCTCACCGAACACCCGACCCCAGGTGTTCCCCTACCGTCCGATCAGCCTAGGTTGGGAGGCAGGAGAGTCCAGAAAACGGGTGGAAATAGGCATACAGGGCCGCAGGCTTGGTTGCCCCCCTCGCCTGCGAATAACCATAGAGAGCCATCTTCTGGTCTTCGCAATCATGACTGCAGAGAAACACTGGGGGTCTATGGGTGATTCCTGGCTTTTTATAGGGCCAGGAGGAGCCACAAGTCTTCTGCAGTCAACTGCGTCACCTTGTGGCGGAATACCCAGAAGTAATGATTGAAATGAAACAGGCCATGCTGTACACTTGGAAAAAACTACCCTCGGTGCCTAAGGGGCTAGACAGACGGTATCCCTTTTCGAAAGAGCTGGTCCATCTTTGGTCTTGGAGGTGGACGCTCCTGTCCTGGGGCTCTCCAATACTCGAAAAAAACATATATCACACCCGGTTAAATGTAGGCCTGGCATAAATGCTAGAAACAAAAAATTGCTGAGCAAACATAAATTTATTGCACCTATCTCAGCACACACATGGGACAGATCTGACAGGTAAAAACTAACATACAGTGCTCTAAAATCACGGGGGCCCACCGTGCACAAAACACACACTACCACGCACTCATACAACCCACCCCGCTAGCAGCGCTGCTTAGTTCCGCCTAGAAAACTGCATGACACACTACTCTATTCTTGCTAGATGCAAGCTACATCAGAGGCGAGAGTCAGTGGCATGCCTCCTCACAAAATAGTGCCGACTCCGTAATGATATGCGGCTGAAGTTGTACTGAGCAAAAAATGATGCCGCCTTTATGCAAATCTCTTAGGCTGCCAAATGTCCCAGGGCCCGCTTGCAGGTTGCGCTCAGGTTAAATGATATGCAAGATATCTTATATCAGCGCCCTCTCAATTGCCAGCATGGCACTACATATATATCTTAGGGCTCGGGTGAGCAACACAGTCATGTTGTAAAGACGCATTGCGCAAGCAAGTACTTAGCTGTGGCATTCAGAAGACCTTCACTGGACGCTGCCGCCGTGATGTCGGTGTTGCGCAACACTTCTAAGCTGGAGGAGCTATAGGCTGGAGCAGGGCTGAAAGCGGGGTGGCTTGCACGTGGAGGGGGCCGGCTGTCCGCCGACGCGCGTTTCGCTCCGCCCACCGGAACTTCGTCAGGGTGGGCAATACGTCCGTTATGCCGTCTCCGGACACTACTACCTTACGTGATAATTCTGATCGGCGCATGGATCAGCTCGCTTGCCATGCCTTCACTTTTGTGGGGGGTCTGCCATAAAAAAGGTGAAGCGCCTTGTTGAGGCTGCCCGATCCCGCAATTGAGTGGACGAGTATAAGGAACTTTTGGTTTGCGCTAACTTTATGGCTTTTGTGCTCTCAGCCATGGACGATGCTGTCCGGCTTGGCGTTAGGGCTTCGGCAGTGCTGGTTGCTCTACGTCGGTCTATTTGGCTGCGGCAGTGGGTGGCCAACGCTGCCGCCAAGAAGTCTCTCACGGGGCTTCCCCTTCATGGGACTTCGTCTCTTTGGGGAGCGTCTTGACCGCTTGGCCAAGGATTGCCGGCTCCCTCAGCACCGGAAGCAATCACTGCCCTTTCGGGGTGGTTCTTCCTTTTGCTCCTTCCGAGGTGGACCCGGTCCTTCCTTCCCTGGTGGTTGCAGGGACTCCTGGGGACGAGGTAGATCCCGCGGTCGTCCCGGTCTCTCCTGGGGGTCCAAGCCCCCCACCAAGGCCCCTCAGGCATGAGAAGGCGCCCTCACCCATCCGGGTGGGGGGGCGGCTTCTGCTTTTTGCTCACGTCTGGAGACCGCACGTCTCGGACCGGTGGATTCAGGAGGTAGTGTCCTCCGGGTACAAGATAGAGCTGGCAGCTTGGCCGCCCCCAAGATTTCTTCAGTCCCGGATATCCTAGAACCTCTTGGCGGCGCAGGGCTTGAGGTTGGCTGTCCAACGACTTCTGTCGTCCGGAGTAATTTGCCCTGTGCCTCTTCGAGAACGGGGTCGGGGGTTCTATTCCAATCTTTTCACTGTGCCCAAGAAGGACGGCTCTCTAAGACCTATCCTGGACCTAAAGGGTCCCAACAGATTTGTCAGGTTCAAACACTTCCGCATGGAGACCTTACGGTCGGCGATGAGCTCCCTTCGACCACGGTGGACATCAAGGATGCCTATCTGCATGTTCCTATTTTCCAGGGACATCAGAAGTTCCTGAGATTCGCTCTGGAGGATCAACATTACCAGTTTGTGGCACTGCTGCTCGGCATCTCTTCGGCCCCTTGGGTGTTCACCAAGGTGTTGGGCGGGTGTCATGGCTCTGCTGAGGAGCCAGGGCATTCATATTCTTCCTTCCTGGACGACTTGCTGATTGCTGCTCAATCTCTTCAGCAGGCCGAGAGCGACACTCAGAAGGTTTTGTCCACTCTCAGAGCTTTCGGTTGGGTGATCAATTATCCCAAGTCTTCGGCCACTCCGTCCTTGGTGAGGTCTTTCCGGGGAATGACTTTGGACAATTCTCAGGTCAAGGTTTTCCTCCCTCAGCAGAAGGTGGAGGGTCTTCAGGCGCGGACCTTGCTGTCATCCCCCTACCCCTCTATCCGTCTGGGGATGCAGTTGGTGTCTTGCTTCGAGGCTGTTCCCTTCACCCAGTTCCACATGAGACCTCTTCAGTTGACTCTCTTGTCCGTTTGGGATCGGACACAGGAGTCCCTGGAGCAGGAATTTGCTCTGTCCCCTCTGGCCAGACAGTCCCTCTCGTGGTGGTTGGACTCTATAAATCTTCTAGTGGGCAGGTCTTTTCTTCCTCCGTGCTGGGAAATTGTCACCAGGGACGCCAGTCTGACCGGTTGGGTAGGGTTTTGGCAATCGCTGAAGTTCCAGGGCCAGTGGGGTCCTCAGGAGGCCCATGTGCCTATCAATCTCCTGGAGCTTAGAGCGATCAGGTTGGTTCTCTTCCAGTTGACTCCCCACCTATGGGGTCATGCGGTCCAGGTCTGCTCGGACAATCAGACGGCGGTCGCCTACATCAATCATCAGGGCGGGACTCGGAGCAAGCGAGCCCTCATGGAAGTGTCCCTGATCCTGTCTTGGGCACAGGAGAATGTTCCCTGCATCTCAGCAGTTTATATCCCAGGGGTGGAGAACCAGGAGGCGGACTCCCTGAGCAGGGGGACGTCTTGTCTGGGGGAATGGTCTCTCAGCAACAAGATCTTTCACGGCCTGTGTCGCCACTGGGGTCACCCGGACATGGATCTGTTTGCGTTCCGTCACAATCGCAAGCTCCCGAGATTCGTCTCTGTCAAGAGATACTCTGGCCTTCGCCACGGACTCTCTGGCAATTCCTTGGATGGAATTCCGACTCCATCATGATTTTCCTCCCTTTCCTCTGCTGGGTCGTGTGCTGCGCAAGATAACTCAGGAAGGGGTACCAACCATCCTGGTGGCCCCGCTGGCTTAGAAGATTCTGGTTAGCGGACATAGTTCAGATGTCAGTGGATCACTTCGTCATGCCCGACGATCCAGGGCTTCTCACTCGGGGACTGCTACGCCATCCCAATTTACAAACGCTGGCTTTGACGGCTTGGCTGCTGAAACCTCCATCCTGAGGCTGCCGGCCTCGGTTGTCGGTACCATGATTCAGGCTAGGAAGAAATCCTCCTCCACGATTTATTACAGGGTCTGGCACGCCTACATTGCCTGGTGTGAGTCGAAGTCTTTCCTTGTCACAATTTTTCTCTTTCCAGAATTATGGAATTTCTACAACATGGTCGGGTCTACAAATGAGTACCCTCAAAGGACAGGTTTCGGCCTTGGCAATTTTTTTCCAAAGATCCTTCGCCAATCATAGGCTTATCAAGACTTTTTTCCAAGGCGTTACCCATGTGCGTCCGCCGCGTAAGCCTTTGTTACCGGTGTGGGATTTGAACTTGGTGCTTTCTGCTCTCCAGGGTCCTACCTTTGAGCCCTTGTGCAATGCTGACTCTGAAGGTGGTCTTTTTGGTAGCTATCACCTCGATGCGTCGCGTCTCTGAGCTGGCAGTGCTTTCTATGAAGTCTCCCTATTTTGACCGGCACCAGGATAAGGTGGTGTTCTGTCTTAAACCGGAATTCTTGGCCAAGGTTGTCTCTGCTTTTGGAAAAATATAAAAAACTTGGGAGGCTCCTATAATCCCGAAATCTTGCACTGCCACACCTTAGGGCGCCCTGCTAAACCGAAGACTAACTAGAAACATACATGTGACATGGTTAAATGCAGGGCAGACAAGAATTTTGAACAGGCTAGATATATGCCTAAACATTTATTTATTTGTCAAAAATACATAGGCACAATACATGACACATGACAGGCAATCACAAAAACACTGGTAGTATAAAACACGCAATTGCTGCATTAAAAACACACAACACAAAGGGCCCTTGTCAGGTAACCCTGATCTACACGCATCCCGCCACACTCAAACCATTCACACCAGCTGGCCAGCTTTAAAGTAATGGAAGGGGCTGCATGGTCCACAGAGGTCCCTCTAAAAGTGGTCTAAGGGCGTCTCCTGGTTATTCCTCCCCGATTCAGCTGAATAATGCTGCATAATTGAGCTCTTGTAACTGGCGTCTTGCCAAATGCTAAATATATGGCGCTCTGGCCCGTAGCATGGGTTTAAACCTTCAATGTGTATAATGTTCGTACTAAGTACATATCCACAAGACAGGAGGGGTGAGTATGTTGGCTCACAAGCTCAAATTAAACAAGCGCGGCCGCAGCGCAGCCAGCCAGCGTGGAGGCTCGCACACTCGGCAACATAAATCTCAACGCCCTGTCACAGTCCGTACGAGTGTCCTCCTTGCGGCGTCAGCCGGGGCTTGGAGACGCGCTTCCAGCATGTGGAGACTAGACCTGGCAGGCGGCCATGATGCGAACGTAGAGGTAGGCGGGTCAAGGGCCCGTCACCGACGATCGTTTCGCTCCTCCAATGGAGTTTCGTCAGGGTGGGAGGGGCCAGTGCTGTCAGCCAAATTTAAAGCACAAAGACACGCCTCTCACATGATCTTCAATGAGCAGTCACACAGCAGGATATTTGGTTTAACTCTCCATGTGCTGGTACACAACCTGCTTCAAATTAGTATAGCAAGTCTCCTTTTGTTACACTAAATTGTCACGGACACGTTTCCTAAAGGGGCGCTCCGTGTTGTAAATAGGTACTTGCTGTTGTAGTGTTGAGATCAGAGTGACAACAACATTGCCCATTCCTAGATAAACTCAACGTCCACAGACTCCTAGTGTAAAGCTTTCTTCATAAATATATATTTCTTCAAGAGTATATATTTTCTATGTTGCCTCAAACAAAATATAGGATCCCAAGCATTCACACCTGCATACTCCTCTCATTAACCTTATGCAAATTGCTTATTAGGGCAAACTTAAATAACAATAATGAAGTATAACCTTTTCACACAAAAAAAGGATATTTAACCCACATACAATATCTGAAGCTCACATATAGAGAAAAGGTGAAAAGCAGACCCAACGCACCACAGATAGGGATCAAGTGCAAACAGGGACCAAAGATAAGAGGCATAGTTTTGGATATTGGTTGAGGCCCTATAGAAACCAATGCAAATTTTTCTCAACATCCTAGATACAGCTAGTTCCAAGCGGCAGCCTATCTATAAAACGCTATATTGTTATTCCCTGTCACTAGATGAACATACAGGCCGGGGATACTTTCATAGAAAGGCTCTTAGCCCCATATCGGTATTAAGTCCCACCGGGATCATCGTACCTAATTCATAAATGAATCTGGCCTCTTGTTGAAGGAGTCGAATGTCCGTAGGGCCACCTCTACTGTTTTCCCTTAATTTGAAAATCCCACATGCCACAAGGCCCGTAGGGTCACTATTGTGGCAAGTTCTAAAGTGTTCCGCCACAGGGCTCTTTTCATTCCTTTTCTTTATATCTCTCACATGTTCACTTACACGTACCCGTAACTCTTTTTGTTTTCCCTACATACTGTTTATTGCAGGGGCATGAAAGTAAGTATATTACATATCGGGACGAACAGGTGATAAATTCTGTTATTGATCTAGGATTCATGCTTCTAGGTCCTGAGAAACTAGTTGACATTTTCATAAAAGGGCATGCTCTACAATGTCCACATTTGAAAAATCCTACTGTTTTAGGCATCCCCCTCCCTTGTTGAGGCTTATATTTACTGCGCACAAGCAGATCACGAATATTAGGCGCTCGTTTCGCGGTCAATAAAGGTCTTGGCCCCACATGTTTGGCTATAGTCGGATCAAGTAACAATATATGCCAGTGGGTTTGTAATATATTGCAGAATTTCTCCCAATGCGGCGCCTCTTTAGGATGCGGTGCTAAGCGTGTCCGTAACAATTTAGTGTAACAAAAGGAGACATTGCTAAACATATACTAATTTGAAGCAGGTTGTGTACCAGCACATGGAGAGTTAAACCAAATATCCCGCTGTGAGACTGCTCATTGAAGATCATGTGATCACATGATCATTGTGCTTTAAATTTGGCTGACAGCACCGGCCCCTCCCACCCTGATGAAGCTCCATTGGAGGAGCGAAACTATCATCTGTGCTGGGCCCTTGACCACGCCCCCCGCCTGCCTACCTCTACGTTCGCATCATGGCCGCCTGCCTTGTCTAGTCTCCACGCGCTGGAAGCGCGTCTAAGCCCCAGCTGACGCCGCAAGGACGACACTCGTACGAACTGTGACAGGGCGGTGAGATTTATGTTGCTGAATGTGCGAGCCTCCACGCTGGCTGCGCTGCGGCCGCGCTTTTTTAATTTGAGCTTGTGAGCCAACACCTGGCGGCTTTGGGCCTGGTCATTACTTGGATGGGCTGGTTCCTTCTGGTCCTAGGAAAGGTTTTAGCTTCTGCCAAGTTTACGGTTAGCGTTGGTTTGTCGGGCTATTACTCAGGCCTATTCCTCTAAGGGGAAGAATCTTCCCTCTTGCTTTACTTCTTATTCTACTCGTGCCTTTGGCGCCTCTTGGGCTTTTCAGCACCAGGCTTCTGTTGAACAAGTTTGCTAGGCCGCTACTTGGTCTTCTGTTCATACCTTTTCAAAGGTTTTACAAGGTTGACGTTAGGGCCTCAGCTCATGCTGTCTTGGCCGCAAGGTTTTTGCAGGTGGCAGTGCTTTTAACTGTCTGCTGTTGCCTTTTTTTGTTGGGGATCCCACACTACTTTATGGACACTGCTATTGGATGTCCCAAGTGTAAGTACTAGATCTGGAGCAGGACGTACTGTATACTAAGAATAATACAATTCTGTGAAATACCTGTAGAATTGATATTATTTGTATACAGTACGTCCTGCTCCACCCTACCCTAGTTTTTGCATTATTCTGGATCCCCTGTATGGTGATTGTTATCATTGTTATAGTTACCAGTTTTTTGGTGGTTAAATTCTCCCGGCTTCTTGTTCACTGCTTTTCAATGCTGGGGATTTGTGGGAGGTCCCCGGGTATTTGAGGGGCCGGGAGGAGCCTGTTTTGCGTGTCTCTGCAGTGCAGCGCCATCTGGCGGAGGATAACCCAAGTGTAAGTACTATATCTGGAGCAGGACGTACGGAATACAAATAATATCAATTCTACAGGTGAGTATTTCACAGAATTGTATTATTTGGCATTTGGCTAGACGCCAGTTACAAGAGCTCAATTGTGCAGCATTATTCAGCTGAATCGGGGGAGGAATAACCAGGAGACGCCCTTAGACCACTTTTAGAGGGGCCTCTGTGGGCCATGCAGCCCCTTCCATTACTTTAAAGTGGACCAACACCCACGGGTGATCGGCCCGGGAATCTCTAAGCGGAGGAGCCGCTTGTCCGGGACTGTCAGATTGCTTGTCCGTCGGCGCTGGGAGCGGGGAGAGGTGAGTTTTTCTGGTGATCGGGGGGGGGGGGGGGGTTTCACACAGCGGGGCACCCCGATCGGGGGTGCCCCACCGAAGTGGACCAAGACCCAGGATAGTCAAAATCCTGGGTGTTGGTCCACTTTAAAGCTGGCCAGCTGGTGTGAATGGTTTGAGTGTGGCGGGATGCGTGTAGATCAGGGTTTCCTGACAAGGGCCCTTTGTGGTGTTTGTTGTTTTTAATGCAGCAATTGCGTGTTTTATACTACCAGTGTTTTTGTGATTGCCTGTCATGTGTCTCATGTATTGTGCCTATGTATTTTTGACAAATAAATAAATGTGTTTAGGCATACATATAGCCTATTAAAAATTCTTGCCTGCCCTGCATTTAACCATGTCACATGTATGTTTCTAGTGGTCTCTGCCTTTCTTCTCAATGAGGACATTCTTACCTTCCTTGTGTCCTGCCCCTTCTAATTCTAAGGAACGGACCCTTCATTTTTTGGATGTGGTCAGGACGCTTATGTACTTTTTGGTTGACGTTAGGGCCTCCGCTGATACTGTTTTTGGTTGCGAAGTGCTTCAGGCGGTAGTGTCATGAACTACGTGCTATTGCTCATTGGGGATCCCACCCTTCCTCTTGGACACTGCTTTTGGATGTCCCAATAGTGAAGAATGAAGATGAAGTGACCCGTGCAGGATACCAGTAAAAATACAATTCTGTGATTACTCACCTGTAGAATTGATTTTGTTGGTATCCTGCACGGGTCGCTTCATCCCACCCTTGTTTGTTATTCTCTTTTGCCTTGTTATGGTGATTACCATTGAGAGAGTTTATTTTGGGGCTGTGTGAAGTAACATGGTCTCTTTCCTCCCGGCTTTTCTCTGTATTACTGCTTTTCAACACTGGGAGTTATGGGAAATTTGCTGCCTTATAAGGACCGGGAGGAGCCACAAGTCTTCTTGCAGTGGACTGCGCCACCTTGTGGTCGTAACCCAATAGTGAAGAATGAAGATGAAGCGACCCGTGCAGGATACCAACAAAATCAATTCTACAGGTGAGCAATCACAGAATTGCATTTTTGTCACCTTCTCTTTATTTCACTGGCATACTTACCTCCCTCGTTCCCTCGGCTCCTTCTCTCCACTTCATCTTGTCAGCGCGCTGTGAGGGGGGGCGTCTCGGCGGGCTGCTTTTTGGAGGCTGCGGCCTCGGTTGGTTGTGCGGGGCGCGCTGCGCTCCGCAACCCGGGGGGGGGGGGGGCCCCGTGGGCCGCCCCTCCCTTCTTCCCCGCTCTCGGCGCCATTTTGGGGGCTGAGGGCGCTCACGTTCTCGCCCGCAGCGGGGGCGGAGGCAAAGCGCGTCATCGCGCGGCTCACGTCTGCGCGGCCCACCACGCCCCTCGAGGTTCGTTTGTTTTCTCTGCTGTCAGCGCCATTTTCTCCATGCTGCTGCATCTGGGCCGTTTCTGCTGACGATGACGCCTTTTTCCTGCCTGCTGCTCTGGCTGTGTTACCATTAGGACGCCCACCCGTGCGGTCGGTCCGGGAGTCCCTCTTTGGTGGCTATGCTTGTATATGTGCATGCGCTGTGGGATCCTCATGGCCTCTATTTGTGTCTTCTAGTTGGGATCCCTTGTCAGGTGTGGGTTGTGGTTCCTCCCGGTCTCCTACACCCCCCCATCCCCCCGCATCTCTCTCAGTACCCTTTCCCGTAAGAAGGATCACAAATAGAGGGACTAAATTGGGGATCTCATTTAGGTTTGGGCTGTTTGTACCTTGTAACCTATATTATTTCACCATAATCACCATAATGTTGGCTTCTAGGGATGGTGAGCTAGGGGCACCATCTGGGCGGGTGAAGCTCTGCCCCATGTGCGGTACCAGCCCCCTGGGCGGACTCGGGCACGGTTTGTGTCACTTGTGCTGGGAGCGTACTTTTGGAACATGTTAGGGCGGGGCGTATCTGCCCCTAGCCCTCTTTTGCCTGCAACCCCCCCCACTACTGCATTCAGCCCTCAGCGAGGGGGAAGCCATCAGGGGCTCCCAAGCTGATTTGGCATACCGGGTGGCCAGCCTGGAGAGCCAGTTATCTCGCACGGCCACGAGTAAGAAGCGGCACATGGGGCTTGGTTACTCGGACTTTGCTGATGATCTTTTTGGAGGTCGGGACTCCATGGTGGAGGGAGAGTTGTTTCAGGACTCCGCTTCCCCAGGGGATCGGTTGGTCGGCTATGATAGCGAGCCTGGTTCCTCCTTGGACGAGGATATGTGGCTCCCTGACGACACAGAGAAGTTGCTGTCTTCTGTGTTTGAGACTTTGCATATTGTCCCTCCTAAAGCGGCTAAGAGGAAGCAGGGTGATTTATTTCAGCCTGAGAGACAGAGGCTTGTCTTCCTGGAGCAGGCCCACTTTTCCAATATTGTGTTTAATGAATGGGAAAGACCTAATATATTGCCATCGGTACCTAAGGGCCTGGACAGGTGGTATCCCTTCCCTGAGGAGCTGATCCGCCTCTGGTCCCGTCCCCCCAATGTGTCGGGGTTATCCAACACTACGGTTATGCCGTCACCCAATACTGCTTCCTTGCGCGACCCTGCTGACAGGCACATGGATCAGCTGGCTTGTCATGCTTTCACCTTTTGTGGGTGCTGGGCTTCGCCCTGTCTGTGCCGCGGCCATTGTATCTTTGGCCATCAGGAAGAAGGTGAGGCGCCTTGTTGATTTTGCCAAATCTCGCAAGCGGGCGGAGGAGTATAGAGACCTTCAAAGCCTGTGTGGATTTTATTGCTTTTGTAGTCTCGGCCATGGACGATAGCTCCCGGCTTGGCGCTATGACTTCGGCTCTGCTTGTTGCGCTTCGTCGCTCGCTCTGGCTGCGGCAGTGGTTGGCTGACGCTGCGGCCAAGAAGTCGCTCACAAGTATCCCCTTCCTGTGACTTAGGTTATTCGGGGAGTGTCTGGACCTTCTGGCCAAGGATTGAAGACTCCCTCAGCGACGGAAGCCTGCGCGGCCCTTTCGGGGTTCTTCTGCCTATCGCTCCTTTCGAGGAGGAAGAGGCTCTTTATTTTCAGGTGGCAAAGATTTCTGGGTTCGAGGTAGGTCTCGTGGCCGACCTGATCCCTCCTGGGGAGCTAAATCCAAACCCCCTGCCAAGCCCTCTCAGGCATGAGGGGGTGCCCTCACCCATCCGGGGGGGGGGGGGGGGCAGCTTCTGCTATTTGCTCACATCTGGAGACGGCAAGTCTCGGATCGGTGGATTCAGGAGGTGGTTTCCTCCGGGTACAGAATAGAGCTGGCAGTTTGGCCGCCCTCAAGATTTCTTCGGTCGAGGATTTCCCGGAACGAATTGACGGTTTAGGACCTAAGGATGGCGTTCAGAGCCTGCTATCAGGTGTGAATTGTCCCGTGCCTCGCCAGGAATGGGGTCGAGGGTTCTACTCCAGTCTGTTCACGGTGCCCAAGATGGACGGAACGCTGCGACCTATCCTGGATCTGAAGTGTCGCAACACATTTGTCAGTCAGACATTTCCACATGGAGACCTTACAGTCCGCGGTGAGTTCGCTTTGGCCTGGCGACTTCATGACCACGGTGGACATCAAGGATGCTTCTCTGCACATCCCGATTTTTCAGGGGCATCAGAAGTTCCTGAGGTTTGTGCTGGAGGATCAGCATTACCAGTTTGTGGCACTGCCGTTCTGGATAGCCTCAGCCCCCCCTGTGTTCACCATGGTGCTGGCGGGCATCATGGCTATCCTGAGGAACCGGACATTCGTGTTCTTCCTTATCTGGACGATTTGCTGATTGCGGCTCAGTCCCTTCAGCAGGCTGAGAGCTACACCCGGACAGTGTTATCCACTCTTGAGGATTTCGGATGGGTAATCAATTACCCCAAGTCTTCTATCACTCCCTCAATGGCGAGGTCCTTCCTGGGCATGATGTTGGACACCTCTCAGGTCAAGGTATTCCTGCCCCAGCAGAAGGTGGAGTGTCTCCAGACGCAGGTGCAGGCCCTATTGGCTTGTCAGCGGCCAACGATCCGTCTGGGGATGAAACTGATGGGCCTCATGGTGTCCTGCTTCGAGGCAGTGCCCTTTGCCCAGTTTCACATGAGACCTCTTCAATTGAATCTCTTCACCGGTTGAGACCGGACGCAGGAGTCCCTGGATCAGGAAATTTTCACTGTCCCCCATGATCAGACAGTCCCTCTTGTGGTGGTTGGACTCCAGAAATCTGTTGGTGGGCACGTCCTTTCTGACTCCCCGGTGGGAAATAGTTACCACGGACGTCAGTCTGACCGGCTGGGGAGGTTTTTGGCAAACGCTGAAGTTCCAGGGCCACAGGAGGCACACTTACCCATCAATCTCCTGGAGCTGAGAGCAATTTGGTTGGTGCTTCAATTGTCTCCCCATCTAAGGGGTCATGCGATTCAGGTCCGCTCGGACAATCAGACGGCTGTCGCCTACATCAATCACCAGGGCGGGACTCGGAGCAAGCGAGTCCTTCAGGTGTCCCTGATCCTGACTTGGGCGGAGGGGAATGTTTCCTGCATCTCGGCGGTTTACATCCCCGGGGTAAAGAACCAGGAGGCAGACTCCCTGAGCAGGGGGACTTCTCGTCTGGGGGAATGGTCTCTCAGCAAGATCTTTCATGCTTTGTGTCTCCGCTGGGGTCAGCCAGACGTGGACCTGTTTGCGTCCAGACACAATCACTAACTTCCAAGGTTCTTCTCCCTGTCAAGAGTTCCTCTGGCCTTCGCCACAGGCGCTCTGGCAATTCCGTGGCGGAGTTCAGGCTCCTTTATGCACTTCCTCAGTTTCCACTTCTTGGCCGAGTGCTGCGCAAGGAGGGGGTACCAACTATTCTGGTGGTTCCTCGCAGGCCGAGGCGGAGTTGGTTCGCGGACATAGTTCAGATGTCAGTTGATCGTTACATCATTCCTGACGACCCAGGGCTTCTTACTCTGCGGCACCCCAATTTACAGACGCTGGCTTTGACGGCCTGGCTATTGAAACCTCAATCCTAACTGAAAAGGGGCTGTCTGCCACGGTTGTTCAGACCATGATTCAGGCACGGAAGAAGTCGTCTTCCATGATTTACTACAGAGTTTGGCATGCCTACATTTCTTGGTGTGAATCCAAGAGTTTCCCTTGTCGCACTTTTTATATTTCTAGGATTTGGGAATTTTTACAACAAGGCTTAGACTTGGGTCTACAGCTGGGCACCCTCAAGGGCCAGGTCTCTTTTTTTCCAAAGATCCTTTGCCAATCATAGACTGATCAGGACCTTTTCCCAAGGAGTTACCCATGTACGTCCACCGCGTAAGCCTGTATTACCGGTGTGGGATTTGAATTTGGTGCTCTCTGCTCTCCAGGGTCCTCCCTTTGAACCTTTGTACGACACTGCATTGTCTATCTTGACCCTAAAGGTCGTCTTTTTGGTAGCTATCACCTCGGTGCGCCGTGTCAGAACTGGCTGCTCTTTGTATAAAGCCTCCTTACTTTGAGCGGCATAAGGATAAGGTGGTTTTCTAAGTTTACAGTATGTCCTGCTCCAGATATAATACTTACACTTGGGCTATCCTCCGCCAGATGGCGCTGCACTGCAGAGACATGCAAAACGGACTCCTCCCGGCCCCTCAAATACCCGGGGACCTCCCACAAATCCCCAGATTTCTCTGCAGTGCCGACTGCGAAGACATGAAGTATCACTCTCTCGCAGGTGAGCGGGGCTATTACAGCCTGCGGCCCTGTTGGACTGTTCCCACCCGTCCTCTTTGTGATGTGCCTCCCAGCCTGGGCTGCGCTGGTCGGGTGAAGGTAGGCAGCACCATGTGTGCTTATGGAGCCACGCTCCACCGCAGTCCCCCACCAAAGGGTAGGCGGTTTAGGCTGATGGTGAGCCTTCAGGGGATGCCCGTCCCGCATTATTGCCCCATGCCTCGTGTAGCGGTGGGCCCTGTCCAAAGGGTCGCCATCCTCCCTCGTTCCCCCCCTTAGCTCAGGGGAAAGAAAGGGGGGGAGGGGTGTGTGTGGCGGTCTCAGTGTATTCCTATTACACGCTTATGGCCTTAGTATTGCCCTTGACTGGTGACTGGGTGTCAGAGCCGCGCTGTTTGCCCTTTTATTGTGTATCGGTCGCCGCCACGTCTTTTCCTTTATTGGATGTACTGTGCGGGCGGTGGCATCTCCATTAGCATCGTAGTGGCTCTTCTGAAGTAATCCCTCGATCAAATCATTCTAAGTGTGTCATACCCCTGCTGTCTATATTGACTACGGGCTTGGAGCTTCGCGCTCTTTGGGGGGGGGGGGGGGGACCTGGTTTGGCGCGCTCCGCGTCACGGCCCTCTCTGGCCCGCCCTTCGAGTTTCACTTGGCGCCATTTTACTGCTAGTTGCGCGCGTGCTGTGACGGTCCTCCTCCTCCCTTGGTCTGTAAGTGCCCTCGCGGGCGATTTTCATGGTTCCTTTTTATTGCGCATGGCTCTGACATCTTTTGTTCCCATTATGTCTTTCAGACCGTGGAATCCGGTGGCTTCTCCCGGCCTGGTGTAGTTCCTGGTTGGGCCTAGTAAAATTACTCCCACTTCCCCGCGGGTTTTTGGGGCATCCATGGTAGCTTACAGCGTCAATCCCTACTGGCCTATTGTGCTGATTAATCACCATATGGAGGCATCCCAGGATAATGCGACCGGGGTTCCTTCGGGACAAGCCCGACTGTGTGTCGCTTGTGGGGTCTTGCCTAGCAGCGGTGACAATGCACGGGTCTGTGTTCCTTGTGCACAGCAGGCGCTATCGGTACTTCCCTCCTCTGTGGCTGGGCCTGCACCTCGCCTCACTTCACCTACTCCCCCAAGCCTGAGTCTAACCCTCAATACAAGCGGGGATTCTCATCCTGATATTGCTACTAGACTGGCCAGTGTTGAAAAATTGCTTGCTAATTCATTAGCGCGTAAGGCCACCGCTAAGCAGCGGCATTTAACCCCTGACTCTGCTCTTTTCCCTACAGAATCTGATGAGTTTTTGCATCTATATGGCCATACCCCCTCGGACGAAGGGGAGCTGTTCTCTGACTCGGGGTCATCCGATGAGAAGTCAAGGGGTCATGACGAGTCTGGTTCTGATCACTGGAACCCGGATGATACTGACAGACTGCTGGTTCAGATTTTTGAGGTTTTCTCCATTTCTCCCCCTGCTGCGGCTCCCAGGCAAAGGGGTGAGCTCTTTCATACTGCTAAGGCTCGTTTGGAATTTCCTGAGCAAACCCATTTCAATAACCTCGTGCTTAAGGAGTGGGAACATCCCAGTAGACTTCCAGGGATCCCTAAGAGTTTGGACAGGATGTATCCCTTTCCTGCTGATATGGTCAAGTGCTGGTCATCGCCCCCGAGGTCGATGCTCCTATCCTAGGGTTGTCCAACACCTCTATTATGCACTCTCCTGACACTACTACGCTGCGGGATTCTGAGGACCGGCGTATTGACCAATTGGCATGCCATGCCTTTGCATTTGGGGGGGCGGCACTGCGCCCGGTTTGTGCTTTAGCCATTACGGCTGTGGCGCTCAGGGCCATGGTCAGGAATGCACTTGATGGCCCAGATGAGTTGCCACCTTGTACTATTAATGCACTGTCTAACTGTGATGTGTTTGTGAACTTTATCCTGTCGGCATCGGATGATGCTATTAGGATGTGTGGCAGATCTTCCACCTTGGCGGTAGCTATACGCCGTGCGGTGTGGTTGCGCCAGTGGGATGCTGACAATGCTGCTAAGAAAGCCCTTACTGGGCTTCCATTTAAGGGGCTGCGCCTGTTCGGGGACCGCCTAGACCTCTTCGCTAAAGGAGGTAAGTTACCCCAGCGCAGGTGTCACTCTCGGCCCTTTCGGGGGCCAGGGCCCCCTTTCAATCCCCTACCGAGGGGCAAAACAGGGAAAAGGGGTGTCCTTCACTGGGTCCCGCGCAGATTCCTGGCACAGGAACAGAGGACGCCGTCCTGGTTCCTCCTGGGGGTCCAAGCCCAAAGCCTCTCCCAAGACCCCTCAGGCATGATGGGGCGCTCTAGCCCGTCAGGGTGGGGGGACGACTGCAGCACCTCAAGCATGTCTGGAGGCGCCACGTCTCAGACCGGTGGATTCAGGAGTAGTGTCCTCCGGTTACAAGATAGAGTTTGCTGTGCGGCCCCCCACCAGATACATTGGGTCCCGGATCCCACAGGACCCTGCTTCAGCTCAGGTCTTGATGCTGGCCGTGCAAGGTCTCCTGGACCTAGGGGTCATTTTCAAGGTCCCCTTAAGAGACAGGGGCAAGGGGTTCTATTCCAACCTTTTCACAGTACCCAAGAAGGGATGGGTCAGTCAGGCCCATTCTGGATTTAAAAATCCTCAACAAGTTCGTCAAGAACAGGCACTTTCGCATGGAAACTCTGCGCTCGGCCATCGGCTCTCTGCGCTCAGGGGACTTTATGCCGTCCGTAGACATCAAAGATGCTTACCTTCACATCCCGGTGTTTCCAGGACACCAAAGGTTCCTCAGACTTGCACTGAAAGATCAGCATTACCAATTTGTGGCCTTGCCATTCGGCCTCACTTCGGCTCCCAGGGTGTTCACCAAGGTGCTGGCAGGGGTGATGTCCCTGATAAGGTCAAGGGGCATACGCGTGCTACCCTACCTGTACGATATACTCATCACCTCTCTGTCTCTGCAGCAGGCAGAGTTGGACACTCAGCTGGTGGTGTCCACCCTGGATTCCTTCGGCTGGGTGATCAATTACCCCAAGTCCTCTCTGTCCCCCTCCTCGGTGACTCCGTTCCTGGGAATGATTCTGGATACGGTTCAGTCAAGGATATTCCTTCCTCAACAGAAGGTGGAAGCTCTGACTGCGCAGGCGAGGTTCCTGCTCTCGTGCCCCCAGCCCTCCCTCAGGCAGGGAATGCAGCTGGTGGGCCTGATGGTGGCGTGCTTCAAGGCGGTGCCCTTTGCTCAGTTCCATTTGAGGCCTCTGCAGCTTCACCTTCTGTCGGTTTGGGACAAGAACCCTGCGTCCTTGGACGGGTTCTGTGTGATTCCCCCCTCAGTCAGACAGTCCCTTGCGTGGTGGCTGGACCACAGGAACTAGAAAGGGGGCAGGTCTTTTCTGACTTTCAGGTTGGGGAGGATTCTGGAAGTCTCTGCGCTTCCAGAGGACGTGGGGCCCTCAGGAGGCCCATTTGCCCATCAACATTCTGGAATTACGGGCAGTCAGGTTGGTACTGGAGCGATTGACCCAACACCTGAGGGGTCTGTCCGTCCAAGTTCGCTCAGACAACAGAACGGCGGTTGCCTACATCAACCACCAGGGAGGGACCCGGAGCAAGGGTGCCCTCCAGGAGGTGTCCCGGATTCTGACATGGGCGGAGGCCAATGTCCAATGCATTTCGGCTGTTTACATCCCGGGGGCAGAGAATCTGCTAGCAGATGCTCTGAGCAGGGGGTCGTCCCGTCAGGGGGAGTGGTCCCTCTGCAACAGGGTGTTCCAGTCCCTGTGTCACTGTTGGGGTCTTCCGGATGTGGAACTGTTTGCATCCCGTCACAATCACAAGCTCTCGGCCTTCGTATCTCGGGATCCTCTGGCCTTGGCCACGGATGCTCTGTCCATGTCACGGAAGGAGTTTCGGCTCCTGTATGTATTTCAACCATTCCCCCTTCTGGGCGGGGTTCTGCGCAAGATTGCTCTGGAAGGGGTACCTGTGATTCTAGTGGCCCCAGGTGGCCAAGAAGAGTATGGTTCGCAGACGTGGTACAAATGGCAGTAGACCAGTACGACCTGCCAGGGGCACCAGATCTGCTCACTCAGGGCTCCTTACGCCATCCCAATTTACAAACTCTGGCTTTGACGGCCTGGCTGCTGAAACCTCCATCTTGATGGAGAAAGGCTTGTCTACCTCGGTGGTGGGTACTATGGTGCAGGCTAGGAAGAAAACTTCTTCTGCCATCTATTATAGGGTATGGCGTACCTACATTGACTGGTGTGAGTCTAGATCTTATCCCTGTAGGGAGTTTTCAGTCCCTAGGGTTCTGGAGATTTTACAGCATGGTTTGGAGTTAGGTCTAAAACTCAGTACTCTGAAGGGTCAGGTTTCTTCCCTGTCCGTCTTCTTTCAGAAGTCCTTTGCTCAGCATCACTTGGTTAAGACCTTCTTTCAGGGGGTCCCCCACGTAAACCTATGGTTCCTGTTTGGGATTTAAACTTGGTTTTATCTGCCTTGCAGGGTGCTCCCTTTGAGCCTATTCATGCTGCTGCTCTGGCTGTTCTTACTCTCAAGGTTGTCTTTTTGGTGGCTATTACTTCGGTTAGGCGTGTGTCTGAGCTGGCTGCTCTGTCTCTTCAGCCTCTGTACTATGAGAAACACCAGGACAAGGTGGTGTTCCGCTTCAAGCCGGATTTTCTGCCTAAGGTGGTGTCTGCCTTTCATTTGAATCAGGATGTCGTTCTTTCTTCATTGTGTCCCAATCCTAGCAACGATAAGGAAAGGGTTCTGCATTCCTTGGACGTGGTCAGGTGTTTGAAATATTACCTGGTAATCACTGCGGCTTTCAGGAAGACTAATGCTCTCTTTGTGGGGCCTTCCGGGCCTAGGAAGGGTTTGGCTCCCGCCAAGTCTACTATTAGCAAATGGATTCGTCAGGCTGTGATTCAGGCCTATTCTGCCAAGGGGAAGGTACCTCCCTTCCGCCTTACTGCTCATTCTACTCGTGCTATTGGTGCCTCTTGGGCCTTCCAGCACCAGGCTTCTGTTGAACAAGTTTGCAAGGCCGCTACTTGGTCTTCTGTTCATACCTTTTCAAAGTTTTACAAGGTTGATGTTAGGGCCTCAGCTGATGCTGTGTTTGGCCGCAAGGTTTTGCAGGAAGCAGTGGTTTAAACTGCCTGCTGTTACCTTTTTGTTGGGGATCCTACCCTACTTTATGGACACTGCTATTGGATGTCCCAAGTGTAAGTATATCTGGAGCAGGACGTACTGTATACTTAGAATAATACAATTCTGTGAAATACTCGCCTGTAGAACTGGTATTATACGTATACAGTACCTCCACCCCACCCTGGTTTTTGCATTATTCTGGATCCCCTGTATGGTGATTGTTATTGTTATAGTTACCAGTTTTGGTGGTTGGATTCTCCCGGCTTCCTGTTCACGGCTTTTCAATGCTGGGGAGTTGTGGGAGGTCCCCGGGTATTTGAGGGGCCGGGAGGAGCCTGTTTTGCATGTGTCTGCAGTGCAGCGCCATCTGGCGGAGGATAACCCAAGTGTAAGTATTATATCTGGAGCAGGACGTACTGTTTTCGTATAATACCAATTCTACAGGTGAGTATTTCACAGAATTGTATTTTTTCATTTTAAACCTGATTTTTTGCCTAAGGTCGTTTCTCCCTTTCATCTTAATGAGGAAGTTGTCTTGCTTTCCCTGTGTCCAGAACCGTCTAATTCTAAGGAAAGGACCCTCCATGCCTTGGATGTGGTCAGAGCCATTAAGTACTACCTGGTTGCGACAGAATCCTTCAGGAAATCGGATTCGTTATTTGTTCTCACTGAGGGTTCCAGAAAGGGCTTGCCTCCGGCCAAGTCCACTCTCAGTAAGTGGATCAGACAGGCGGTGGTGCAAGCATATTCTGCCAAGGGGAACGAACCCCCTTTTAGTGTTACAGCTCATTCTACTAGAGCTATTGGTGCTTCCTGGGCTTTTCAGCACCAGGCCTCTGTTGAACAATTTTGTAAGGTCGCTACTTGGTCTTCTGTTCATACCTTTACAAAGTTTTACAAGGTTGATGTTAGGGCCTCAGCTGACGCTGTTTTTGGCCGAAAGGTGCTTCAGGCGGTAGTGAAATGAACTACATGCTGTTCCGCACTGGGGATCCCACCCTAATGGACACTGCTTTTGGGTGTCCCAACTGTCATCATTTCTGGGACGACCTGGACTGGATGAGTGAAAAATACAATTCTGTGAAACTCACCTGTAGAATTGTTTTTGAATATATCCAGTCCAGGTCGTCCCACCCTGACCCTAGTTCATTATCTTATTTTTTGCCTGTTATGGTGATTACCTTTTATATTGGATGTTGTCCTTAGTGTTTGTTGGAAAGAGTACATGCTGAAGCTATGTGAGTTAACATGGTTTCTTGGCCTCCCGGCCTGTCTTTTTTACTGCTTTTTGACGTCTGGGATTTCTATTGAGACAGCTCATTTTATAGGGGGCCAGGAGGAGTTACAGCTCTGGATCTTGCAGTAACTGCGCCACCTGGTGGCGTACTACCCAACTGTCATCATTTCTGGGACGACCTGGACTGGATATATTCAGAAATAATTCTACAGGTGCATTTCACAGAATTGTATTCTTCGCACAGCCGGAGGGGGTGGAGCCGTACGCTGACGCGTTCTGCGTCATCGCGGTGCGGCCCGCCCCTCGACGAACACACTGGAAGCTGCTGGCTGCTTGTGCTGCTGCGCTCTCTGCTCCACTGCTGCTGCTACATGGGATCCAATGTGCTAAGGCCACTGTCGGGTGTCGTGAGTCCCTCTTTTGAATGATCATGCTGATTGTCATGTATTTCACTTGTTGAGGGTCTGATGTTTTTCTCCAGTTTTGTGTCTTCATAGGTCATAAGCTTGGTGATTGATGGTTGTGGTTCCTCCCGTCCCATCCCCCCACACCCTTCTTCTTTTTTTTTTTTTTTTTTTTTTTTTTTATTAAGAGGGATCATATAGGTTTGGGCCGTTAGTGCCTTGTAACCTTTCAATTGCCAATTATTAATCACCATAATGGAGGCATCTGGGGATAGTGAGCTGGGGGCACCATCTGGGCAGGTAAAGCTCTGTCCTTATGTAGTAGAAATCCTCTGGGCGGATGTACTGCTTGTGCCAAGGGTATCATTGACCGTGGGCGGGAGTCCCCACCTCTAGCCCGTCACTGCCTGTGGCCTCCCCGGACCCTCCACTGCTGCACTCAGCCCTCAGCGAGGGGGAAGCCAGCAGGGGGTCCCATGCGGAGTTGGCGCATAGGGTGGCCAATCTTGAGAGACAGATCTCACGGACGGCTCCTAGGAAGGCCACGAGTAAGAAACGGCACATCGAGCCCGTTTACTCGGATAATGACGATCTGTTTGATGATCTTGGCTCTGTGAAGGAAGGTGAGTTGCCAGATGATTCCTGTTCCACTGTGGATTATTCTGCTGGCAATGGTTTGTCTGGCTCTTCCTCGGATGAGGCTGCGTGGTTCCCTGATGATACAGAGAAATTGCTTACCTCAGTGTTTGAGACACTTCACATTGTGCGGCTAAGAGGAAGCAAGGTGATTTGTTTAGGCCCGAAAGACAGAGGCGGGTCTTTCCAGAGCAGGCCTATTTTTCTAATATGATTTTCAAGAAATGAGAACGGCCTAACAAGTTACCGTCGGTGCCTAAGGGACTGGATAGGCGGTATCCTTTTCCTGAGTAGCTGGTTCGGCTGTGGTTTTGTCCTCCCGAGGTGGATTCCCCTGTGTCGGGGTTGTCCAACACTACTATTATGCGTCACCTGATCAGCTGGTCTGCCATGCTTTCACCTTCGCTGGTGTGCCGCGGCTATTCTCTCTGGCCATCAGAAAGAAGGTGGATAGAGCGAAGGCTCGCAAGCGGGCGGAGCAGTATAAAGATCTCAAGGCCTGCTTTGAATTCATTGGTTTTGTTGTCTCTGCCATAGACAATGGTGTCCGGCTCGGTGCCAGGATTTCGGCCCTGCTTGTTGCCCTCTGTCGCTCGCTTTGGTTGCAGCAGTGGTCGGCTAATGCCGCGGCCAAGAAGTTGCTTACGAGTATCCCCTTTGTGGTGCACAGGCTGTTTGGGAAGCGCCTGGACCTTCTGGTCAAGGATGGTTGACTCCCTCAGAGAAGGAAGCCTGCTCGGTCCTTTCTGAATCCCTCTGCCTATCGCTCCTTTCGAGGAGGAAGAGGCTCTTCATTTCCCGGTGCCGGCAGAGGTAGGTCCCGCGACCGACCCAACCCTGCCTGGGGAACGAAGTCCAAGCCCCCCGCCAAGTCCCCTCAGGCATGAGGGGGGTGGCTTCTACTGCTCAGATTTGGAGACGGCACGTCTAGGATCGGTGGATTCAGGAGGTTGTGTCCTCCGGTTACAAAATAGAGCTGGCAGTCAGGCCGCCCACATAATTTCTTCGGTCTCTGATTTCCCAAAACCCATTCAAGGGTCAGGGTTTGAGAACGGCCGTGCAACACCTCCTGCGGTTAGGTGTTTGCCATTTTCCTCATCAGGAACAGGGTCAAGGTTTTTACTCTATCCTGTTCACGGTTCCCAAGAAGGACGGAACGTTAAGACCTATCCTGGACCTGAAGGGTCTCAACAGGTTTGTAAGAGTCAGACATTTCCGCATGGAAACCTTATGGTCAGTGGTGAGCTTGCTTCACCCCGGAGTTTTCATGACCACGGTGGACATCAGGGATGCCTATCTGCACATTTTCCAGGGGCATCAGAGGTTCCTGAGGTTTGCTCTGGAGGACCAGCATTACCAGTTTGTGCCTCTTCCATTCGGGATCTCCTCAGCGCCCCGCGTCTTCACCAAGATGCTGGCGGGCATCATGGCTATCCTGAGGAACCAGGGAATTCGTGTGCTGCCTTATCTGGATGACTTGTTGATTGCAGCCCAGTCTCTTCAGCAGGCCGAGAGCGATACCCGGACGGTGTTGTCAACCCTGGAGGCCTTCGGCTGGGTAATCAATTACCCAAAGTCTTTTATCAATCCTTCAACAGTGAGATCCTTCCTGGGCATGACGATAGACACCGCTCAGGTCAAGGTCTTTCTGCCACAGCAGAAGGTTTGGGGTCTCCAGGTGCAGGCCTTGCTGTCTTGTCAACGGCCGTCGCTTCTGGGGATGAGATTGGTGGGCCTAATGGTGTCATGCCTCGAGGCAGTGCCTTTTGCCCAGTTTCACATGAGGCCTCTTCAATTGAACCTGTTGACCGGCTGGGACCGGATGCAGGAGTCGCTGGAACAGGAATTTTTGCTGTCCCCTCTGGCCAGGCAATCCCTCTTGTGGTGGTTGGACTCCAGGAACCTGTTGGTAGGCAAGTTCTTTATGACTTCCCATTGGGGAACAGTTACCACAGATGCCAGTCTGACCGGCTGGGGAGGCGTTTTGCAGACGCAGAAGATTCAGGATCAGTGGGGTCCGCAGGAGAATTGCTTACCCATAAGTCTCTTAGAGCTGAGAGCAATCCGGTTGGTGCTTCTTTGCTTGACTCTCCATTTAAGGGGATCTTGCGATCCAGGTTCGCTCGGACAATCAGATGGCTGTCGCCTACATCAATCACCAGGGCGGGACTCGGAGCAAGAGAGCCCTCACGGAGGTGTCTGAGATTCTGACTTGGGCAGAGGAGAATGTTCCCTGCATCTCGGCGGTCTAGAGAGCAAGAGAGCCCTCACGGAGGTGTCTGAGATTCTGACTTGGGCAGAGGAGAATGTTCCCTGCATCTCGGCGGTCTACATTCCCGGAGTAAAAAACCTGGAGGCAGACTCCCTGAGCAGGAGCACCTCGCGCCTGGGGGAATGGTCTCTCAGCAACAAGACCTTTCACGCTCTGTGTCTTCGCTGGGGTCAGCCGGATGTGGACCTGTTTGTGTCCAGACACAATCACAAGCTTCCAAGGTTCGTCTCCCTCTCGAGATCCTCTGGCCATTGTCGCAGACGTTCTGGCGTTTCCCTGGACGGAGTTCAAGTTCCTTTATGCTTTTCCTCTGTTTCCACTCCTGGGCAGAGTGCTGCGCAAGATAGCCCAGGAAGGAGTGCCGACTATCCTGGTGGCCCCTCACTGGCCGAGAAGGAGTTGGTTTGCGGACATAGTTCAGTTGTCATTAGATCGTTACATCATGCTCGTCGACCAAGGGCTTCTCACATAGGGGGTCGCTGCAGCACCCCAATTTACGGACGCTGGTTTTGACGACCTGGCTATTGCAACCTCGATCCTGATGGAAAAGGGGCTGTCGTCCAGAGTTGTGCATACCTAGATTCAGGCACTGAAGAAGTCTTCCTCCATGATATACTACAGAGTTTGGCACGCCTATATTGCTTGGTGCAAGTCCAAGAGTCTTCCTAGAATTTTTCTATTTCTAGGATTCTGGAGTTCTTGCAACACGGCTTAGACTTGGGTCTCCAGCTGAGCACCCTCAAGGGCCAGGTCTCGGCCTTAGCCATCTTCTTTCAGAGATCCATTGCCAATCATAGGTTGATCAAGACCTTTTTCCAGGGAGTCGCCCATGTCTTACCACCGCGTAAGTCAGTATTACCGGTGTGGGACTTGAATTTAGTTCTGTCTGCTCTTCAGGGTCCCCCCTTCGAACCATTGTGCGATGCTGAATTGCCCATTTTGACTCTCAAAGTGGTCTTTTTGATAGCGATCACCTCGGTGTGTCGCGTATCAGAGCTGGCTGCGCTTTGTATGAAGCCTCCCTATTTTGGGTGGCATAAGGATAAGGTGGTTTTTCGCTTTAAACCTGATTTATTGCCTAAGGTCGTTTCTCCCTTTCACCTTAATGAGGAAGTTGTCTTTCCTTCCTTGTGTCCAGCACCGACTAATTCTAAGGAAAGGACCCTCCATGCCTTGGATGTGGTCAGAGCCATAAAGTATTACCTGGCTGCGACTGAATCCTTCAGGAAATCGGATTTGCTCTCTGTCCTAACAGAGGGCTCAAGGAAAAGTTTGCCACCAGCCCACTCTCAGTAAGTGGATCAGACAGGCGGTGGTGCAAGAATATTCTGCCAAGGGGAAGGAACCCCCTTTTCGGATCACAGCTCATTCTACCAGAGCGATTGGTGCTGCTTGGGCTTTTCAGCACCAGGCATCGGTTGAACAAGTTTGTCAGGCTGCCACATACTTTTACAAAGTTCTACAAGGTGGATGTCAGGGCCTCAGCTGATGCTGTCTTTGGCCGAAAGGTGCTTCGGGCGGTAGTGAAATTAACTACATGCTGTTCCTCACTGGGGATCCCACCCAAATAGACACTGCTTTTGGATATCCCACATGTCATCACTGGGACGACCTGGACTGGATATAGGGAAAAATACAATTCTGTGAAACTCACCTGTAGAATTGTTTAGAGTATATCCAATCCAGGTCGTCCCACCCCGCCCTTTGTTCATTATCTCTTGTTTGCCTGTTATAGTGATTACCATTTTTTATTCATTGGACTTGTGTTCTAAAGTCTTGTTTTAGAGAGTACAAGCTGAAGCTATGTGAAGTAACATGGTTTCTTGGCCTCCTGGCCTGTCCCCTCTTTGTTTTACTGCTTTTTTAACCACTGGGGAATGATAGAGGGACACCTGCCTTTATAGGGGGCCGGGAGGAGCGACCGCTTTTGATCTTGCAGTCAAGCGCCCCCTGGGGGTGGAATACCCACATGTCATCACTGGGACGACCTGGACTGGATATACTCAAAAACAATTCTACAGGTGAATTTCACAGAATCGTATTTTTCTTTTTTTAAGGTGGGCCCAAACCCAGCTTGATCGGCCTGGGAATCTATAAGATTCCCGAGCCGATCGATTTCCTCCTAAAATGCCGTCTTAAAATGTTGTGACGTCAGCAGCTCCAAGCGTGCTGATTGGACTAGCAACCTCGCATGCGCTGTAGGATCGGGAAGAAGGGAGTTTCTTCGAGCAATCTGGGGGGGGTTCACACAGGGGATAGGACCAGAACCCAGGATAGTCAAAATCCAGCACCCAGCTATTCAGATAGGCTGGGGGTGGAAACGTGCGTCATAATGCAGGCCAACTGGTGATATAGGCACTTCCTGTGTTAAGCAGTGCTCTATGCTGGAAATATATATGGATGGCACGGTTAGTATATTGATGACACCAGGAAATTTACACTGTGGGGCATCCCAAATAATAGACCAAAACACGGGGTGATCAAAATCCCATGTTTTGGAGCACTTTAAAGCCTAACACACCCAGTATCCAGGCTACAGACTCTAAATGTCTATATAGGGCTGGGTTACAGCCTGCTAATTTAGGAAATCCCTTTTGCATTAAACCGGACCTTCAGCATCATTTAATGAAAAGCCCAAACCCTTAAAAAAAAACTATTCCCCAGCATCTAAAATTAATATATTTTAAGTTTTTAGTCATTTACTTATTCTGGGCTGCAACTCTGTTCAGGACTCTAGGATACGGGTGCCGCCATCTTGCCTCAGAAGCATCATATACTGAGTAGAGGAGAGCGGGATAAAGTGCAGGGGGAAGGGTTATAGCTGTGCTTTGCACAGACAGAGCAGAGCTGGGGTTAGGGAAAGGACAGCAATCCCAGAATGCAAAGTGACACAATGAGAAGACACTTCCTGTTTGCAGGCTGCCTGATGCTCCATGAGCCGCCATCTTGGATGTTTAAAGGCTCATAACATGCAGTAGGTGCAGGTAGGATGATTGTTAATGTGGGCAATCTGTATGTACAGGGTGTGGGAAACATATAAGATAGGCTCTTATTCAGGGTGAAGGTCCGCTTTAAACATACTAGCAGTCCTGTAAGTACATCTGTAAATAAAATTGTAGTTAATATTTTTTTTTTCTTTCCCTTCAGCCCCAATCCCTCATTGAGGACTTGTTGGCGTTCAAGCGAGCTGTAGACAGTACAGACCTAAAGGAGAAGCAGCTATCAAATATGAGGGTTGATGTGTGCAGCACAGAGACATTAAAGCGTCTGAAAGGTACTTTCCTCCCCTATTCTGTGCACTGCCAGAATCACAGTTTCATATAATAGGTTTGGTTGGCTCATTGGCACTTCTTATTCCAGATAAGGCTGGGGGAAAAAAGTTTTCCAAGGACTTTGAGGAAGCGAGCTCGAAACTTGAGGAGTTTGTGAACCATCTTGACAAGCAAGTGAAAACGGGTCCCTCCCTAACCGAAGCATTGGAGAACGCTGGCATATTCTACGAAGCGCAGTACCGGGAGGTCAAAGTAGTGGTGAATGTATGTTTCTCGTGAGCCAGCAAATTTATATGCCTCTGCATTTTATCCAATCCAGAAATGTGGCTATGAAAAATTGGCTTGTGAACAAGAGTTGGTCTTAAAATGTAACTGATTTACAAAACCTGGCACCTCAAATTGAGCACTTATTGGGTTCTAACCCAGAGATTCCTAGCCTTTTTTGAGTCTCAGGGAAGCATTGTCTTATTATTCCTCTTCAGCAGGAATAAAATAAGAGCTGCAAAAACACAGGCAAACTTTAACTATAAAGCATAGCGTAGGTGAGACAGGAAGAGATGTGGAGGACAAGATTGGGATGAGGTGAGGAAAGCCTAGGTGAGAGAAAGATGTGGTGTGTGCAGAGATGGGGCAGGAAGAGGTGAGCAGAGGTATGTGGAATTAGCCAGAGGTAAGGTAAGTGGAGGCAATGTGGGCAAAAGTAAGGCAGGAACAGGTTAGTTGGGCCAAGTTGAGGCGGGAAAAGGTGAGCAGGGGTATGTGGAAGTAGGCAGAGGGGAGGTGAGCGGAGGCAATGTGGGCAAAAGTAAGGCAGGAAGAGGTTAGTTGGGCAGAGATGAGGCAGGAAGAGGTGATCAGAGGTATGTGGAATTAGGCAGAGGTAAGGTAAGCGGAGCCAATGTGGGCAAAAGCAAGGCAGGAAGAGGTTAGTTGGGCAGAGTTATGGCAGGAAGTGGTGGGCAGAGGTATATGGAAGTAGGCAGAGGGGAGGTGAGCGGAGGCAACTTCGGCAAGTGTAAGGCAGGAAAGGCTGAGGTGGGCAGAGTTGGATAGAGGTAAGGTAAGATGAGGTAATACTGGAAGAGGTGTGCTGAGGAGAGATGTGGTAAGCAGAGGAGAGATGAGCAATGGTGGGCTAACGAGAGGTGGATAGTGGGAGGCAGGGGTATGGTGGGAAGACGTAAACCAGCGTTGGGCAGAGGTGAGCCATGAATAGAAGTGATGAACAAGAGGTGAGGCGGGTAGATATAGGTAGAGCAGTGGGATGAGTCTACATAGGCATCTATAGAAACACTCAACACAAACATGCCAAAAGCACTTGTGTCACCCACCTTCAGAGAAGTGAATTGGTGCATCGCTTCCTACTTCTGAAACTAGTGAAGTGCTGATGCCCTCTGGCCAGCTGCCTGCACTGCAATCAAGCTCCCTGGGGGTGCTGCAACTGATGTCAGTGCTAGATACATTCTTTCCCCTGCGCTCCAGCCCCTTCCACAGCTCCTTGTTCCACCATATGAATCCTGGGGCTTCTTGATGTGGTACCCCTTCTGTGCACTTGTGCAGGGAAAGTGTTGCTGCCCCCTGTCTCTCCTTCTTCCCGCCATGCACGGTCGTTGCCTGTGAACATGTACTTACTAGTAAAACCACCCTTATTCTTAGTATACAGTACGTCCTGCTCCAGATATAGTACTTACACTTGGGTTATCCTCCGCCAGATGGCGCTGCACTGCAGAAACATGCAAAACAGGCTCCTCCCGGCCCCTCAAATACCCGGAGACCTCCCACAAATCTATAGATTTCTCTGCAGTGCTTACTGCGAAGACATGAAGTATCACTCTCTCGCAGGTGAGCTGGGCTTTTAAGCCTGCGGCCCTGTTGGATTATTCCCACCCGTCCTTTCGTGTGATGTGCAGGCTTGCCTGCGCTGGTCGGGTGAAGGTATGCGGCACCGCGTGTGCTTATGGAGCGCTGCTCCACCGCAGGCCCCCACCAAAGGGTAGGCGCTTTAGCCTGAGGTTGAGCCTTATGGGATGCCCCTCCCGCATTATTACCACATGCCCCGTTGTAGCGGTGGGTCCTGTACAAAGGGCCGCCATCCTCCCTCATTCTCCCTGTAGCCTTTAGGGGAAAAGAAAAGGGGGGGGGGGGGTGGGTGTCGGTGTATCGTGATTACGGGCATACACCTTTTGTAATGTCTTTGGACTTTAAATGTGGTGTCAACCGCCGTGCTGACTTTTCTTTTACTTGGCAAATGCCGCCACTGCGCGCATCTTTTCCTGCATTTGGATGTTCCGCCGCGGAGTTGCCTTTAGACGCTTCTGCGGCCTCATTGGCTGCTTGTTGGGCTTCGCGCCCATTAGGGGGGCGGGGCCTGGCTTGGCGCGCTCCGCGTCATGGCTCGCTCTGGCTCGCCCTTCGAGGTACTCGGCGCCATGTTCTCTTCGCGCGCGTGAAGTTCTTACTTACCGTGGTCCGTAAGTGCCCTCGCGGGCGGCCTTATACTCATTGTAGAGTTTTTCATTCTGACACCCTTCTCTTCTCATTGTGTCTTTCAGACGAGTGAATCCATTGGCTTCTCCCGGCCCGGTGTAATTGATAGCGGCCTTGTAAATTTACTCCCACTTCCCTAGCGGGTCATTGGGGCTTCCAGGGTTACTTTATAGCGTCAATCCCTACTGGCATATTGTGCCTAAAAATCACCAGGATTATGTGACCGGGGTCCCCTTGGGACAAGACCGGCTGTGTATGGCGTGTGGACAACCCCATGCTGACGTACCCTGTCCTGAGCAAGCGCTGGCCCTGCAATCAGGCCTGCCAGTGGCTGCACCTCGTTTCAATACACCTATTTCCCCATGCTTAAATCTCACTCCTGCTGAGTCGCATACAAGTGGGGATTCTCAGCCTGATTTGTCTTCCGGACTGCCTACGGCTGAACAGATTATTGCGAGGTCTTTAGAGCGCAAGGGCCCTGGTAAGAAGCGGCACTTGATGCCTCATGTTACTGTTTTCCCTATGGGAACTGAGGAGTTTATGAATCGGTGTGGCTATACCCCTTCTGATGGAGAGCTCTTTTCTGACTCAGGCTCTTCTGATGGGAGGCCGAAGGGTCATGACGATTTTGGCTCTGAATACTGGGCCCAGATTGACACTGACAATTTATTGATCCAGATTTTTGAGGTTCTGTCTCTCTCTCTCCCTGGTGAGGCTCCCAGGCATAGAGGGGAGCGTTTCCATACGGCAACATCACGAATTTCTAGAGCAGGCACATTTCCATACCCTTGTGCTCGAGAAATGGGAGTGCCCCGGTAAACTTCCCGGGGTTCCAAGGGATTGGGATAGGAAGTATCCTTTTCCCCCTGAGGTGGTTAGATGTTGGTCTTCCCCCCCCCCCCCGAGGTGGATGTCCCTATCATAGGGCTATCTAACACCCCTGTCTTGCATACCCTTCGGGATGCTGAGGACCGGCGCATGGACCTGCTGGCCTCCCACGCCTTTGCATGTGCGGGGACGGCGCTGCGCCCGGTCTGTGCCTCTGCCATTACTGCTGTGGCCGTTAGAACTCTCATCAGCAAAATGCTTGATCGTGCCCTTGATGATCTCCATTGGGAGGTGTTTAATGCACTCTCCACTTGTTATGTGTTTGTAAAAATACCATTTTGTGAATACTCGCCTGTAAAATGGGTATTATAAGTATGTCACACCCCCCGCTTCAAAACATTCATTACATGTGGGTTATACTGACCTGTAGATGGCGATCTTGCAGAGATGTAAAGGAAATAGGAAGCCTCTCCCGGTCCATAAATACCTGGGACCTCCCACTCATTACCCAGTCTAAAGATAGCAGTAAGTTAAGGGACCAGTAAGAGCCAAATATAAGTCATAACAACGCAAAGTTCACCATATAAAGGATCCAGAATACAAAAGGGCAGGGTGAAGCGGGGTGTGTGACATACTTATAATACCCATTTTACAGGGGAGTATTCACAAAATGGTATTATTCTAAGGATGTCACACACCCCGCTTCAAAACATTCATTACATGTGGGACATCCAATAGCAGTGTCCATAATGGGCGGGGATCCAAACAAGGCAATAAAGCACAACTTAAACCACTGCAGCTTGCAGAACTTTGCTGCCAAAAACAGCATCCGCTGAGGCCCGCACATCAACCTTGTAAAACTTGGAAAAAGTGTGAACCGAAGACCAAGTAGCAGCCTTACAAACTTGTTCAACAGAGGCCTGGTGCAGGAAAGCCCAGGAAGCCCCAACAGCACGAGTAGAATGAGCAGTAACACGAAAAGGGGGAACCTTGGCAGAATAGGCCCCAACAACGGCCTGACCAATCCATTTACTAATGGAAGACTTGGCGGGCGCCAAACCTTTCCTGAAAAAGCATCCGTCTTACGAAAGGAAGAAGTAACCACCAAATAGTACTTCACACAGCGAACCACATCCAAGGAATGCAAGACCCTCTCCTTGTCATTGCTGGGATTAGGACACAAGGAGGGCAGAACAATGTCCTGATTAAGATGAAAAGCAGAAACCACCTTAGGAAGGAAATCCGGCTTGAATTGGAAAACAACCTTGTCCTGATGCCTCTCAAAGTACGGGGCCTGAATGGACAAAGCCGCCAACTCAGACGCGCCGAACAGAGGTGATAGCAACCAAAAATGCAACCTTCTGCGTAAGCGAAGACAATGCAAAATCATGCAAAGGCTCAAAAGGAGGACCCTGAAGAGCAGAAAGAACCAAATTCAAATCCCAAACTGGGAGCAAAGGCTTCCTAGGAGGCCGCACATGCGTAACCCCCTGGAAAAAAGTCTTAACCAAAGGACGAAGAGCAAAAGACCTTTGAAAGAAAACCGCCAGGGCAGAAACCTGCCCTTTCAGCGTACTAAGCTGGAGCCCCAAGTCCAGACCATATTGCAGAAACTCCAAAATCCTAGGGATAGAAAACACCCTACAAGGCAAGGCCCTGACCTCACACCAATCAATATAAGACCTCCAAGTCCTATAGTAGATGGTAGAGGAAGACCGCTTCCTAGCGCTAACAAGAGTCCGAATCACAGCATCGGAAAGACCTTCCCACTTCAAGATGGAGGTTTCAGCAGCCACGCCGTCAAAGCCAGCGTTGGTAAATTGGGGTAAAGTAGTTGTCCCTGGGTGAGCAGACCCGGCAGCAGGGGCAGAGCGAACTGATCCTCTGCCAACCTTACCACGTCTGCGAATCAAACCTGTATTGGCCACCTTCGAGCCACCAGAATTGCTGACACGCCCTCTAGGGCCAGCTTGCGCACCACTTTGCCCACCATGGGAAACGGAGGGAACAGGTACAGAAACCCCAGATCCCTCCAGTTCAGAGACGTCGCATCCACTGCCAGAGCCAGCGGATCCCGCAAGAGAGACACAAATGCCGGAAGCTTGTGATTGTGCCGAGAAGCAAAGAGGTCCACCTCCGGAGACCCCCACCTGAGGCATATCGAGTGAAACACCTTGGGGCTGAGAGACCATTCCCCCCGGCGAGATGAGAAACTGCTCAGAGAGTCCGCCTCTGTGTTCTCCACTCCCGGAATGTAAACTGCCGAAATGCATGGGACATGTCTCTCCGCCCAGGCCAGAATCAGACACTTCCCTGAGGGCACTCCTGCTGCAAGTCCCTCCCTGGTGATTGATGTAGGCGACTGCCGTCCGATTGTCCGACCGAACCTGAACCGGCAAGCCCTGTAACTGATGAGTCAAGTGAAACAGAACCAACCTGATGGCTCTCAGTTCCAGAACATTGATGGGCTTGTGAGCCTCCTGAGGCCCCCACAGACCCTGAAACTGACGATCCTTCCAGAAACCCCCCCCATCCTGACAGGCTGGCATCCGTGGTGACCGTTTCCCAACAAGGAGTCAGAAAGGATCTGCCCCTCAACAGATTGATTGGATCCAGCCACCACTGAAGGGAACGCCGAACCCGGGGGGTCATCAGGAAAGACTGATCCAACGACAGTGGAGACCTGTCCCAGGCCGCCAACAGATGGAGCTGGAGCATCCTTGTGTGAAACTGAGCAAAAGGAACCGCCTCGAAGGAAGCCACCATCAATCCCACCAGCCTCATCCCCAGCCTGATGGCCGGACGAGGGATGGACAAGAGAAGCCGAGCCAATTCCTGAATCAAGAGAACCTTGGACTGAGGAAGAAACACCCTGGTCTGAGAAGTATCCAGAGACATTCCCAGAAAAGACACTACCCTGGACGGAGAAAGGGAGGACTTGGGGTAGTTGATCACCCAACCGAATCTCTCCAGAGTGGATACCACAGTCCTGGTGTCTAACTCCGCTTGGCTGAAGGAAGACGCCATAATGAGAAGATCGTCCAGATATGGCATGATGCGGATACCCTGGGCTCTGAGGCGAGCCATCACCCCTGCCAGCACCTTGGTGAAAACCCTTGGAGCCGAGGTAAGACCGAAAGGAAGGGCCACAAACTGAAAATGCAGATCTTCCACCACGAACCTGAGAAATCTCTGATGCGCCGGAAAGATTGGAACATGCAGGTAAGCATCCTTGATGTCTATGGACGTCATGAAGTCCCCCTGACGAAGAGAGTAGATGGCTGGACGCAGCGTTTCCACGCGGAACTTCCGGGGACGAACGAACCTGTTGAGGATCTTCAGATCCAGGATGGGTCGAACAGAGCCGTCCTTCTTGGGCACCGTGAACAGATTGGAACAAAAGCCCCGGCCCCGGTCCGAGGGAGGCACCGGGCAAATGACAGCCATATCCAGAAGATTTTTTACAGGAGCCCCTGCGCGGCCAGAGGATCCGAAGGCACCCGAGACCTGAAGAATCTGGGATGGGGCCGGAACTCGAACTCCAGCTTGTAGCCGGAAGACACCACTTCCCGGACCCATCTGTCCGAGACCTCCTGGTCCCAGACCTGGGAGAAGTGTCGCAGCCGTCCCCCCACCCACGAGGGTGAGGGCGCCCCCTCATTGCTGAGCTGGCTTGGCAGCGGCTTTGGGCTTAGAGCCCCAACTGTGTCCTGGACGGGCACGTCCCCTGCCCCTGTTCCAGGAATCACCTTTGGATGAGGAGAAAGCCAATCCTCTGCCAGCTCTGGCCCCACGAAAGGAAGGGGTAAAGGAAGCTGCCCCCCGAAAGGAACGACGTTGCTTCCTTCATTGAGGTAACTTACCGCCTTTGGCGACCGAATCAATTTCTCTCCAAAGAGCCGCAACCCCACAAAGGGAAGAGCCGTAAGCGACTTTTTGGACACAAAATCAGCCACCCACTGGCGCAACCAAACCGAACGCCGAATAGCCACAAGCAGGGCCGACGTTCTGCCACACATCACCAATGTGTCATCCAAGGCGGCTAGTACAAATGACAAAAACAATTCACACAGTTTAAGAGCAATGAACTCATCACTAGCCGGATCGAGCCTGGAAGTAGTCAACAGGTCCCTAAGAACCGACCTGGTAGCTACCACTAACAGCTTATCCTCACCATCTTTAAGAGTGGAACAATCAGGAGAATTCAAAATAGCGGTGTTGGACAACCCCAAAACCGGGGCATCCACCTCAGGAGGGGACGACCAACGCTTTACTGCATCCAACGGAAAGGAATATTTCTTATCCCAACCCGGAGGAACACCTGGGAGCCGAGTAGGCCTCTCCCATTCCTTAGTAATAATGCCATCAAAATGCTTTTGATTAGGGAATTCCAAGCGCGGCTTAGACTCCTCGAAAATCTCCCCCTTTTGCGGAGGAGCCACCTCAGGAAGAGAAATAGCCAGAACCTCAAATATCTGATCCAGAACCTTAGGGGTATCCAAGGAATCCCCCAGCCCCCTGCTCTGTATCAGCGCCAACAAACTGCTGATCGTCAGAATCATCCGACTCCTCAAAAAGCTCCACTTCCTCTAGCGGGGAGTAATCGGATCAGTCCAGAGAATCAAACTCATCAAAGTCAACAGCCGGTGTGGCTGGAGACAAATGCTTTCTCTTAGCCGGGGCCTTTCGGGCAACCACACTAGAAAATAATTTCTCAAGACTGGCCAATCTGGCACACACCTCAGATTGCGACTCCCCACCCATGACAACGTCACATGGGGCACGGATCAGTCGGGGAGGGGTAGGAGAAGAGACCGGTGGCGCTGATCCAGACGCCTGGGGCCCGGACTGCCGCGTAATAGTCTGCTGCGCACATGGAATACAAAGAAACACATCATCCCCCGTAAGGGCTACCCCACACCCCATACACTGCCGGGGTTGCCCCGAGGGGAGCCCAAGCCCAGTATCCGGGGACGCCTCCATACGGTGATCTTATAGGTAGTCGCAATGACCAAGGGAATTACGCATATAAGCAACCCGGGATGCCCCTTTAATGTCCCAAGTGGGAGGATTTACATATAAGCCCAATTTGAACCCAGGGACCCTAGGACCGGGAGAACCCCTTAATAAGCAATGTAGGTCCACCTGGAAGACACAATAATGAACCCATTCAGCATCACCAGCCTTCATATGTAAAACATATCACCTTATATGCAATCATAAATAACACATATATATGCAATTAAAGAAGGCCCACAGGGCCACTCACAGCGCTGCAATGGCGGCTACACAGATACTCACGATGCTGAGAGGAGAAGGGGGGCGTGGCCAGCGCGGTTTGCGTGTCGCGCCCTGCTCCGTCCACCCCCCCCCCCCTCACACAGCGCGGTTCCCAGCCAGTGGCCGGGCTCCGCAGCGGCGCCAGCCACACGGGGGCGGGTCGCGCCGAATGCCCGGCCCCGCCCCCTTCAACCACCGCACCGGAGGGGAGAAGCTCCCCCATGCTCGCAACGGCTGGTGCCGCGGCGATTGCAGCAAAGCACACACAAGCACAATGCTTACAATAAAAAAAAAAATTAAAACTGACAGACATTGCGGGGGAAGGAGAAGGGCATCCGGAGAGGGGAGAAAACCACCAGGGTGGAAGGCCAAGGGACAGGGCATCCCAAAACCTGGGTCACCAACCCGGAACCCGGTTAAAGGAGCAGTATCGCGAAATTTGCATTAGAAAAGATAAATAATGAAATAGCCACACAAAAGCTTATAACATGTGTATAAATAATGTGGCGATAGAAAAAGAAAAAAATATATGCCTCTCTTTTAAATTGTATAATTAAAATGGCTCAGTCCATTTGCTGAATAGGGGGATCTGCTGGCTTGTATTTAGTGAGCTGCTTCATTTAGCCCACTGGTCTCCTAGCAACACTTTACCTCAGAGGCTGACACTGTAACGGCTGTGTGTGTGAGGTGCTGCTTTTGTTATGAGACCAGGTGACTCAAATGTGTAAAATCTATACAAAATAAACTAAACTGACTGAAAATGACTGAAATTCTTCTTTGAATAACTGTGCAGGAAAATCTAAAGGTATTAAAGTGGAACAAAACCCCATTCTAAATCAGGATGCCCACTGTGTGAAACGACCCCTGGATAACTACAGATCCCCCCCATTTTTCTGGCGCACTCACGCACATAGTCATTTAGACAGGCCGGGCGGCCAGGAAGGTTACTGCTCAGGCTCCCCATCTCCGTGCAAACAGCGCTGATTGGATGAGAGCCCGCGCATGCGCTGTGGGACAGGGAAAGGTACGTTTTCACAGGCGAACTTGGGGATTTCACATATCAGGGCATCCCAAGTCAGGATGCCCCTAGGGGCACAAAACAAAACTCCAGATAGTGAAAATCCTGGGTTGGGCTTTGCTCAAAACACACAAAGCTGAAAGAAAGATCATATGGAAAAAAGAAAAATAAGAATATGAAAGAGAAAATGGTAAACTGAAAGATTCTGCAGCAGAGCTAACATGAAGGGAAAACTGTCAAAATCAGCTAAATGACTTCTAGAGCTTTTCTCTCTGTTTTAGATATATAAGTTCTGGCCAGGCAATGTTGCAATGTTATCTTATGCTGGACGGCTGCCAGCACTGAACAGCTGAGACTTTGATACATTCTCCTTGGTGGAACTGATACATTGTTTCCCCCTCTCCTCAGCATGGAACTGATACATTTGTATCTCCCTCTCCTCAGCATGGAACAGGCGAAGTGTCGCTACCGACACTGACAAGACATAAACATGAGCTATTAGTCTCCAGCTGCTCAACACACACATCATTTTTTTCTACATTTGTAATTCTTACTCCAACACCTACCTACATTCCAAGTACCATTTAAATATAAGTCACCAAGAAAAATTCGCGATACTGCTCCTTTAACCTCCTACCCTTTAGTATAGGGTCTCACGGTGGAGCATTAGCTCCTAAGCACCTAGGGAGCCATCTACCCTCGCCCGGACCAGCAGCCTAGGCTGGGAGGCAGGGTAAATCAAAAAGGGATCCGGGCAGAAATAGACAAAATAATGGGCCGGGGGTCATCCCGGCTACCTGAAATCCCCCTGTGCAAGGAGGAGACATCATCTTCTGACTTGCTCGCCGTCTGCAGAGATGAAAGACTGGGTAATGAGTGGGAGGTCCCAGGTATTTTTGGACCAGGAGGGGCTTCCTTATTTCCTTTACATCTCTGCAAGATCGCCATCTACAGGTCAGTATAACCCACATGTAATGAATGTTTTGAAGCGGGGTGTGTGACATACTTAGAATATTTATTTTATTGGCATTGGATGACACCATCAGAATGTGTGCAAGAACTTCTGCCCTTGTGGTGGCTATACGTCGCTTGGTCTGGCTGCGACAGTGGGGTGCTAACAATGCTGCGAAGAAGGCCCTTATTGGGCTTCCTTTTAAGGGGCGACGTCTGTTTGGGGCCCGTCTAGACCTGTTTGGTAAGAAAGGTAAGTCACCCCAGCGCAGGTGGCTGTCTCGGCCCCTTTGGGGCCAGGGCCCCCCTTCTACCCCCTACCATGGTGTTAAACAGGAACCAGGGGTGTCCTTCGAGGGCTCGCGCAGATTCCTGCCCCAGGAGCAGCAGACGACACCCTGGCTCCTCCGGGGGGGGCTAAGCTCAAAACTTCCCCCAAGTCCCCTCAAGCATGATGGGGCGCCCTCGCCCGGCAGGGTGAGGGGACGGCTGCGGCACCTTGCTCATGTCTGGAGGCATCGCGCCTCAGACCGGTGGATTCAGGAGGTAGTGTCCTCCGGCTACAAGATAGAGGTTGCTGTGCGGTCTCCCCCAAGGTTATCAGGTCCCGGGTACTCCTGGTCCCTGCCTCTGCTCTGGTGTTAGTGCAGGCCGTGCAAGGCCTGCGGGGTCTGGGGGTCATTTGCAAAATTCCCCTAACAGACAGGGGCAAGGGACTCTACACCAACCTTTCCACAGTTCCCCAGAAGGATGGGTCAGTCTGGCCCATTCTGGATTTACAGATCTTCAGCAAATCGTCCAGTACAGGTGTTTTCTGCTTGGAAACTCTGGGCTCTGCCATCAGCTCCTTGCGCCCCGGGGGCTTCATGCCATCTGTGGAGATCAAAGATGCTTATATTCTTAGTATACAGTACGTCCTGCTCCAGATATAATACTTACACTTGGGCTATCCTCAGCCAGATGGCGCTGCACTGCAGTGACATGCAAAACAGGCTCCTCCCGGCCCCTCAAATACCCGGGGACCTCCCACAAATCCCCAGATTTCTCTGCAGTGCCGACTGCGAAGACATGAAGTATCACTCTCTTGCAGGTGAGCGGGGCTATTACAGCCTGCGGCCCTGTTGGTCTATTCCCACCCGTCCTCTTTGTGATGTGCCTCCCAGCCTGGGCTGCTCTAGACGGGTGAAGGTAGGCAGCACCATGCGTGCTTATGGAGCCATGCTCCACCGCAGTCCCCCACCAAAGGGTAGGCGGTTTAGGCTGATGGTGAGCCTCTAGTGGATGCCCCTCACGCATTATTGACCCGTGTAGCGGTGGGCCCTATACAAAGGGTCGCCATCCTCCCTCGTTCCCCCCGTAGCTCGGGGGGGAAAGAAAGGGTGTGTGTGTGTGTGGCGGTCTCAAGTGTACTGTGATGACACGCTTATGGCCTTAGTATTGCCCTTGACTTGTAACTTGGTGTCAGAGCCGCGCTGTTTGCTTTTTTGTGTATCTGCGCTCGTCTCGCGGGCGATTTTCATGATTCTTTATTACTGCGCATTGCTCTGACACCCTTTATTCCCATTATGTCTTTCACACGGTTGAATCCAGTGGCTTCTCCCAGCCCGGTTTAAATTATAGCGGGCCTTGTAAAATTTTCCACCTTCCTAGCCGGTCTTTGGGGCATCCAGGGTTGCCTATAGCGTAAATCCCTGCTGGCATATTGTTCCTAGATAATCACCATATGGAGACATCTCAGAATTATGTGACCGGGGTCCCTCTGGGACAAGACCGGCTGTGTATAGCGTGTGGACAACCCCATGCTGATGCTGACAGAGCACGGGTCTGCACACCATGTGCCGAGCAAGCACTGGCCCTGCAATCAGGCTTGCCAGTGGCTGCACCTCGTTTCAATACACCTATTTCCACATGCTTAAATCTCACTCCTGCTGAGTCACATACAAGTGGGGACTTGCAGCCTGCTGTGTCTTCCAGACTGCCTACGGCTGATCAGATTATTGCGAGGTTGTCGGAGCGCATGGGCCCTGGTAAGAAGCGGCCCTTGACGCCTCCTGTTTGTTTGTCCTATGGGAACTGAGGAGTTCACTACTCCACGTGCCTATACCCCTTCTGATGGAGAGCTGTTCTCTGACTCTGGCTCATCTGATGAGAGGCCGAGGAGTCATGACGATTCTGGCCCTGAATACTGGGGCCACTGACGATTTGTTAATTAAAGTCTTTCAGGTCCTGTCTATCTCCCTCCCTGGTGAGGCTCCCAAGCCTAGAGGGGAGCGTTTCCATACAGCGACAGCGCGCTTGGAATTTCTAGAACAGGCTCATTTCCATGCTCTTGTACTCAAGGAATGGGGAATGCCCCAGTAAACTTCCTGGGGTCCCAGGGGACTGGGATAGGAAATACCCTTTTCCCCCCTGAGGTGGTTAATTGTTGGTCATCACCCCCTGTGGTGGATGCACCGATCATAGGGGTTCCTAACCCCCCCTTTTATCACAGCCCCTGCTTATAGTACCCTTCGGGATGCTGAGGACTGGCGCATTGATAGGCTGGCCTCCCACGCCTTTTCTTGTGCAGGAACGGCGCTGTGCCCGGTCTGTGCCACGGCCGTCACTGCAGTTGCCGCTAGAACCCTCATCAGAAAGATGCTTGATCATCACCCTGAGGATCTCCCCTGGGAAGGTGTTTAATGCACTCTCCAGTTGTGATGTATTTGTAAAATGAATCCTTTTAGCGCTGAATGACACCATTAGAATGTGTGCAAGGACTTCTGCCCTTGTGGTGGCCATACGTCGCTTGGTCTGGCTGCGACAGTGGGGTGCTGACGATGCTGCTAAAAGGACTCTGACTGGGCTTCCCTTTAGAGGGCAACACCTGTTTGGGGCCCGTCTGGACCTGTTTGGTAAAAAGAGCAAATCACCCCAACGCAGGCGGCAGTCTCGGCCCCTCGGGGCAGGGGCACCCCTCCCCCTTCCTACCATAGTGTTAAACAAGAACCAGGGGTGTCCTTTCTGGGGGCTCGTGCAGACTCCTGCCCCAGGAGCGGCAGACAACGTCCTGGCCCCTCTGGCGGGGCTAAGCCTAAATCTTTCACCAAACCCCCTCAAGCATGATGGGGCGCCCTCGCCTGTCTGGTTGAGGGGATGGCTGCAGCACCTTGCTCTTGTCAGGAGGCATCACGCCTCATTCTGGTGGTTTTAGGGGGTAGTGTCCCCCGGATACAATTAAGGATAGAGTTGCTGCGCGGCCTCCCCCAAGGTTATCAGGGTACTCCGGGTCCCTGCCTCTGTTCAGGTGCTGGTGCAGGCCATGCAAGGCCTGTGGGGTCTGGGGGTCACTTGCAGATTGCCCTGAGCAGGCAGAGGCAGGGGCCGCTACACCAACCTTTCCACAGTTCCCCAAACGGATGGGTCAGTCTGGTCCATTCTGGATTCACAGATTTCGGCAACTCGTCAATTACAGGCAGTTCCTGCATGGAGGCTCTTAGCTGGGCCATCAGCTCCCTGCGCCCTGGGGGCTTCCTGCCGTTTGTGGAGATCAAAGATGCTTATTTTGGCATCCCTGTGTCTTCTGGACACCGAGGCTTCAGGTTTGCATTGGAAGTCCAACACTGACAAGGTGCCGACGGGGGTGATGTCTCTGAGACCAAGGGGCGTCTGCGCGTTGACCTACCTGGACGTCCTTCTCCCCTTCTAGTCTCTACGTCAGGCTAAGTTGGATACTAGACTGGTAGTGTCCATTGGGAGTCACTTGGATGGGTGTTTTAATCACCCCAAGTCCTCGTCCTCCTAATTGGTAACTCCATTCCTAGGAATGAATTTGGATACGGTTCAGGCGACAATCTTACTTCCTCAGCAACAAATTGGACAATCTGGTTGCACGGGCTCAGTCCCTCATAGCTGTCCCCTTCCCTTCACCAGGCGGGGATGCAGCTGGTAAGCCCGGTAGTGGCTTGCTCAGAAGAGGTCCCTTATGCTCGGTCCCCCTCGGGCTCTTCTGCAACTTCTATTGTTAGTACAGGACAGGGATCCAGCATCCCTGGAGCAGGGTCTGTGTGCCTCCCCCCCCCCCCCCCCCTGGTAAGGAGGTCCCTCTTGGAGTGGTTGAACTCAAGGAACCTGTCTGGGGGCAGCCCCCTTCTTGTCCCTTCCTGAAAACGTTCACCATGGATGCCAATCTATCAGGTTGATGGGGGGGGTTTCTTCTGAAACCCCCTGCGGTTCCGGGGGAGGTGGGGCCCTTAGGAGGTCCATACACCTATCAATTTTTCGAAACCGTGACCTTTCAGGTTGGTTCTATCTTGCTTGACTACTCCTCTTCAGGGCCTGCCTTTTTGGGGGCACTCGGTCTGTCTGACGACAGTGGCCTACATTGATCATCTGTGTGGGACCTGGAGCAGGATGATCCTCCAGGAAGGTATCTGAGCCTGATCTGGGTGGAGGACAATGTTCCCTGCATATCGGTGGTATTCGCTCCAGTGGAGGTCCCTCTGCGACAGGATGTGCTAATCCTTGTGTCACTATGAGGTCCAATCAGTGTGGATCTGTTTGTGCCCAGTCACTATCACAAGCTCTCGGCCCTTGTTTTACCTGTCCCAGGATCCTCTGGCCATGGTCATGATGCCTTAGTAACGTTATGGCAGGACATTCTGTTTCTGTATGTCTTTTCTCCATTCTCCCTGCTAGGCAGGGTTCTGCGCAAAATTGCTCTGGAAGGGGGGACCAGTGATTCTGGTGGCCCCCGGGTGGCCTAGTGGAGTGTGGTTCGTAGACGTGGTACTGAGGGCAGTAGATCTGTACGTTCTGCCAGGAGTGCCAGCTCTGCTCACTCAGGGCCCCTTTACGTCACCCCAATCTACAGACTCTGGCCTAGACGGCCTGACTGCTGATATATCCATCTTGATGGAGACAGGCTTATCTGTCTCGGTGATTGAGACTATGGGAAGACTAGGAGCAAGCTTCTTCTTCTTCCATCTATTATAGGGTATGGCGTACCCATATTGATTGGTGTGAGTCTAGGTCTCTTCCCTGTTGGGCGTTCGCTGTTCCCAGGGTTCTAGAGTTATTACAGCATGGGTTGGAATTGGTTCTCCAACTCAGTAGTAAGGGTAAGGTTCTGCCCTGTTCGCCTTCCTATAGAAGTCTTTTGCTCAGTTTTCCTTGGTTAAGACTTTCTTTCAGGGTGTTACTCATGTGCGTCCCCCAAGTAATCCTATGGTCCCTGATGGGATTTGAATTGATTCTGTCTGCTTTGCGGGGTGTTCCCTTTGGACCTATTCAGGATGCTATCTGGCTGTTCTTACCCTCAAAGTTGTTCTTCTGGTGGCTGTTACTTCAGTCAGACGTGTGTCTGAGCGGGCAGCTCTGTCTATCTAGCCCTCGTTCTTTTAGATACACCAGAATAAGGTGGTGTTCCGCTTTAAGCCGATATTTCTGCCTAAGGTGGTGTCTTATGTTCATTGATTCAAGATATTGTTCTTCCTTCTGTGCCTTATTCCTAGCAACGCTGAGGAAAGGGTTCTACATTCCTTGAACAGGTGTTGGAAGTGTTTCCTTGGTAGTCACTGTGCCCCTTAGGAGAACTGATGCTCCTTTGGGTCTACGGCCAAATCCATCCTGTGTGTGCCCGATCTCGTCTGATCTCAGGGGGTTAGGCGGCTTTGGGCCTGGTCATTACTTGGATGGGATGGTTCCTTCTGGTCCTAGGAAAGGTTTTCGGCTTCTGCCATGGCTACTGTTAGCGTTTGGACTTGTCGGCTGTTACTCAGGCCTATTCCCTAAGGGGAAGAATCTTCTTCTCGCTTTACTTCTTATTTTACTCGTGCTTTGGTGCCTTTTGGGCTTTTCAGCACCGGGTTTCTGTTGAACAAGTTTGCTAGACCGCTACTTGGTCTTCTGTTCATACGTTTTCAAAGGTTTTACACGGTTGACGTTAGAGCCTCAGCTCATGCTGCTCTTGGCCGCAAGGTTTTGCAGGTGACAGTGCTTGAAACTGTCTGCTGTTGCCTTTTTTGTTGGGGATCCCACCCTACTTATGGACACTGCTATTGGATGTCCCAAGTGTAAGTATTATATCTGGAGCAGGACGTACTGTATACTAAGAATAATACAATTCTGTGAAATACTCACCTGTAGAATTGGTATTATAACTATACATTACGTCCTGCTCCACCCCACCCTGTTTTTTTGCATTATTCTGGATCCCCTGTATGGTGATTGTTATCATTGTTACAGTTACCAGTTTTGGTGGTTAAATTCTCCCGGCTTCTTGTTCACTGCTTTTCAATGCTGGGGATTTGTGGGAGGTCCCCGGGTATTTGAGGGGCCGGGAGGAGCCTGTTTTGCATGTCTCTGCAGTGCAGCGCCCTCCGGCGGAGGATAGCCCAAGTGTAAGTATTATATCTGGAGCAGGACGTACTGTATACTTATAATACCAATTCTACAGGTGAGTATTTCACAGAATTGTATTTTTCACGTTCCTGTGTTTTCAGGACACCAAGGTTCCTCAGATTCGCGTTGGAAGACAAATACTGCCAATTGGTGGCCTTGCCATCTGGCCTCTCTTCAGCTCCCAGAGTGCTTACCAAGGTGCTGACGGGGGTGATGTCCCTGATGAGACCAAGGGGCGTCCGCGTGCTCCCCTATCCGGACGTCCTCATTACTTCCTAGTCTCTACATCAGGCTGAGTTGGATACTCAGCTGGTGGTGTTCATTCGGGAGTCATTTGGGTGGGTGATCAACCACCCCAAGTCCTCACTGTCCCATTCCTTGGTAACTTCATTCCTAGGAATGAATCTGGATACACTTTAGGCAAGGATATTCCTTCCTCAGACAAAGGTGGACAATCTGGTTGCACGGGCTCAGTCCCTCCTAGCGGTCTCCGTCCCTCCACCAGGCAGGGGATGCAGCTGGTGGGCCTGATGGGGGCGTGCTTCGATGCGGCCCCTTATGCCCAGTCTCACTTGGGACTTCTGCAGCTTTTGCTCAGCATTCTTTGGTCAGGTGTTTGAAGTATTACCTGGTGGTCACTGCGTCCTTCAGGAAAACTGATGCTCTTTTTGTGGTCCCTACTGGGCCCAGGAAGGGTTTGGCTCCTGCCAAGTCTACTGTTAGCAAATGGATCCGTCAGGCCGTGTTTCAGGCCTATTCTGCTAAGGGGAAAAGTCCTTCCTTTCGCCTTACTGCTCATTCTACTCGTGCTATTGGTGCCTCTTGGGCCTTCCAGCACCAGGCTTCTGTTGAACAAGTTTGCAAGGCCGCTAATTGGTCTTCTGTTTATACCTTTTCAAAGTTTTACAAGGTTGATGTTAGGGCCTCAGCTCATGCTGTTTTTGGCCGCAAGGTTTTGCAGGCGGCAGTGGTTTAAACTGTCTGCTGTTACCTTTTTGTTGGGGATCCCACCCTACTTTATGGACACTGCTATTGGATGTCCCAAGTGTAAGTAATCTATCTGGAGCAGGACGTACTGTATACTAAGAATAATACAATTCTGTGAAATACTCACCTGTAGAATTGGTATTATAAGTATACAGTACGTCCTGCTCCTCCCCACCCTTGGTTTTGCATTATTCTGGATCCCCTGTATGGTGATTGTTATCATTGTTATAGCTTCTCATTCACTGCTTTTCAATGCTGGGGATTTGTGGGAGGTCCCGGGTGTTTGAGGGGCCGGGAGGAGCCTGTTTTACATGTCTCTGCAGTGCAGCACCATCTGGCGGAGGATAACCCAAGTGTAGGTAATCTATCTGGAGCAGGACGTACTGTATACTTATAATACCAATTCTACAGGTGAGTATTTCACAGAATTGTATTTTTTTTTGTAATTTTCTATTTCTATCTTCGTAGGCCTATAAAACATTTGCTAACAGAGTAAACAATTTGAAAAAGAAACTTGACCAGCTGAAGGCCACGCTTCCTGACCCCGAGGATTCTCCAGTGCCATCCCCAGCTGTTGATGCTCCTTCTCCAACCGGTTCAGAGTCCCCATTCCAGGGCATTGGCGACGAAAGCCCATTGTCTCCGGAGGTAGAACCTTTGCTGTCTGATTCTTCTGAGCCACCCAAGGACAATCGCGTAGTGGAGGATATGGAGATGTCAGAAGATGAGGAAACGCCTCCGATAATTGGTAGGGTTGAATTGCTTTTGTGCGCTTTGTTGGCAAAGCTATTCTTTAAAAAGCCTTACATCAGCCTGGCAATGCGGCCTTGTAGATTTCTTGAATAACCCCCCAGGGCACAGTCTGTTCAGAAGGAATTCTCATCGGGTGGGAACTATCCTGATATAGACACCCATAGTCGAAGGCATCCATAGTTATCATGACGTGTATAATACTGTAAAGGTGCAGAAGAAAAACCTGACCTGGGTCATAAATCATATTTCTGATCTTGTTCTAAGCGCCCCTCTGGAGGTAGATCAATTGAACCGGACCAAGAGCCTGGCACAGTTGGAAAAAAAAGGTAGCGGCCATTTTCTCTCCCAGCATCTTAGCCATGCTGCTGCCTGGATTCAACTGACACAATGGACAATGCACAGTAACGGGAAGCCCAGCAGCACTTCCTGTTTGTAGGTGGCCTGCAAATGCATGAGCCGCCATTTTGTTTCTAAAATTTACTACAGACATTAGAAAAAGGTCAAAAACAGTCAAAAGCTACTTAAACCTAAGCAACACAACAAACAGTGCTCATATGCATCCCTCCCAAGGGCATTTTAGATTGCAGCACATAAATTTACCTTTTTATTAAGTCCTGCTGGGATCAATTTTAATAACAAGATGGCGGTTCGAGCATTTGCAGGCCGCCTGCGAACAGAAAGTGCTGCTGGGTTTCCTGTTACTGTGCATTGTCAGTTATGCCACTTGGGAGAGGAAGCTCCAAAATGGCCACTACCTTTCTTTTCCAACTGTGGCAGGCTGTTGGTCCGGTTTAAACCGGACCTTCAGCATGATTTAATGAAAAGCCCAAACCCTTAAAAAATATTCCCCAGCATCTAAAATTAATATATTTTAAGTTTTTAGTCACTTACTTCTTTCCCCCACTGGGCTGCAACTCTGTTCAGGACTCTAGGATACGAGCGCTGCCATCTTGCCTCAAAAGCATCACATACTGAGGAGAGGAGAGCAGGATAAAGTGCAGGGGGCAGGGTTTTAGCTGTGCTTTGAGCAGAGCTGGGGTCAGGAAAAGGTCAGCAATCCCAGAATGTAGAGCGACTGTCAGAAGACTCTTCCTGTTTGCAGGCTGCCTGATGCTCCATGAGCCGCAATCTTGGATGTTTAAAGGCTCATAACATGCAGTAGGTGCAGGTAAGATGATTGTTAATGTGAGCAATCTGTATGTACAGGGTGTGGGAAACATACAAGATATGCTTATATTCAGGGTGAAGGTCCGCTTTAAAGTGTACATTTTATTGTTTAATTTGGGTGCGATACTAATGTTCTTCCAGTATTGGGATAATATTCCAAGTATGTCACACACCCCGCTTCCACTATTCATGACATATGGGTTATGGTCCCAGAGGGCGAACTTCTGCAGAGATGAAAGTAAAAAAGAAGCCCCTCCTGGTCCATAAATACCTGGGACCTCCCACACACTCCCCAGTTCCTTCTCTGCAGGACGGCGAGCAAGTCAGAAGATGTATGCTGCTCTTCCTTGCAGATAAGCCAGGCTCACGCCCGGCCATTTTTTGCCCTATTTCTGCCCGGACCTTTATACAGTAAGTCCAATGCTAGCCTCCCAGCCTTGGCTGCAGGTCCGGGTGAGGGTAGGCAACACCTTAATAGGTGTTTTAGGGAGCCATGCTCCCCCGTGAGACCCCATACAAGGGGGTAGGCGGTATCCAGGTTGGTGATCCTGGTTTAGGATGCCCTGTCCCTATATACTTCCCTTACACCTCATGGTGAGGGATTCTCCCCCTTCCGGATCCCCTCTGTTAACCCTCCAGCGGGCCGGGGTGGGGGGGGGGGGGCTACGCGTAATGGCCTTGCCTTTCTACTTCCACATTAGGTGTGTGTGTGTGTTTTGTGCGCATGGTGCTTCACGTTTGCTGACCTCGCGCTCTGCTACAGCCTGGGGAGCTTCTCCTCCTCAGGCTGCGTTTGTGAGGGGGCGGAGCCGGGCACTCGAGCATTGCCGCAGCCCGCCCCCTCCCCTCACCTCCCTTTTTTTTTTTTTTTTTTTTTTGGGCGCCATTACATGCCCATCCTAATGATGGGAACCGCACTGATGGACTCGGAGGGGGGCGATCCGCGCTGGCCCGCCCCTTCTTTTCTCCCTTTCCTTCACACGGAGCTGCTGGCTGGTGCCTGATGCCATTTTGGACTTGTGTGAGTGCCCCCCCCCCCCCTTTTCTTGCTATGTTGGCCATATACCCCAGTCGCCGCTTGGGGCAGCGCTGGCTCCCTCTGTTGTTGGTTTTATTATTACATGTATATATCATACAATGTGTGTGGGTGCATGTGCTTATTGCCCATATCTTGTGTCTTTCAGGACTCCTCCCTGTGCTTTGCTTAAAAGGGGTTTCTCCCCCTTCCTAGGGTCCCTAGAGTAATTTGGGCTACTTAACTCCTCCCACTGGGACTTAAAGGGGCATCCCGGGTAGCTTATCAGTGTAATTCCTTCTGGTCATTGCGACTACCATTAAAATCACCATATGGAGGCTCCACAGTATACCGGGCTCGGGCTCCCTTCGGGTCAATCCCAGCTATGTGTGGGTTGTGGGGTATCCCTTACGGGGGAAAATGTACTAATTTGCATACCATGTGCGCAACAGGCCAGAAAGCGGCAGTCGGGGTCCCAGGCGTCTGGGTCCGTGCCGCCCGTCTCATCTCCTTCCCCGCCACGCATTATCTGTACCCAAAGTGACACGGTCATTACTGGGGAGTCGCACTCTGAGGTATGTGCTAGGCTGGCCAACCTCGAGAAAATTATTTCTAGCTCAGTGGGCAAGAAGGCCTCTGCTAAGAAAAGGCATCTGTCTCCAGCTATGCTGGTACTTGATTTTGATGATTGACTCCCTTGACTGGTCTGATTATTACCCTCTTGAGGAGGAGGAATTGTTTGAGGAATCTGAGACTGAAGAACTGCAGTTCTTTGATTCTGATGCCGGGCAGGCGCTGGGGGATGCTGTGGATACCCCTAAAGTCCTGGCCCATCTCTTAGAGGTTCCCCCAGGGATGGGATAGGAAGTATCCCTTCCCGGCGGACTCTGTGAAGCGATGGTCTTCCCCTCCCGAGGTCGATGCGCCCATCTTAGGGTTGTCCAACAACTCCGTTGTACATCTCCTGACGCCACTACCCTTAAGGATAACGAGGATAAGTGCATTGATCAGATGGCATGCCATGCCGTTGCCAGTGTGGGTTCAGCTTTGCGGCCTGTTTGTGCATCTGCACTCGTGGCTGTGGCTACCAGGTCTAAGGTTAGGGACATGTTAAAAGGGTCACAACTCAACCCGGCCAGTGTTGAATTCACAGCCCTTAAGAGGTGTGAATTGTTCATGAACTTTGTGTTGGCGGCTATGGATGACACTATTATCATGTGTAGTAGAACCTCGGCTCTGCTGGTGGCCATGTGTCGTTCGGTATGGCTACACCAGTGGGCGGCTGACATAGCGGCCAAGAAATCACTTACAGCACTGCCCTTCCTGGGTATGTGGGTGTTTGGTGACAAATTGGATTCTGTGGCGGAAGGTGGGAAGCTACCTCAGCGTAAGAAGCAGCGTCGCTTCTTTCGGGGGGCAAGCTCCTTCAATCCTTCCTTTCGCGGTGCCAGAGTGGGCAGAGGTCTTGCCTACTCTAGCTTCAGGGGTGATTCCTGGAACAGAGGCAGGGGACGCGCCCATCCAGCCTCTACCTGGGGTTCCAAGCCCGCTGCAAAGCCAGCTCAGCAATGAGAAGCCCTCTTCTTCCAGGTCTGGGCCCTGGAGGTCACAGACAAGTGGATATTGGAAGTGGTCTCGTCTGAGTACAAACTGGAGTTCGAGTACCGGCCTCCTCCCAGGTTCCTAGGGTCTTGGGTGCCATCGGATCCTCGGGCGGCGCAGGGGCTCCTGTTGGCTGTAAAGAATCTCCTGGACATGGCGGTCATATGCCCGGTGCGTCCTTCAGAGAGAGGCTGGGGCTATTATTCCAACAGGAAGCCTCCCAACAGGTTCATCAGAACCAAGAAGTTCCGCATGGAGACTCTGCGCTCAGCCATCGGTATTCTCAGTGTGTCGCACACCCCGCTTCCCCTTTAATTCTTACGATCGGGTTACTCCACCAGCAGGTGGCGACGTTGCAGAGAGAAGTCTTGAAAACGAGCCCCCTTTCGGCCTATATATACCTGGGACCTCCCACTTAACACCAGTGTTTTCTCTCTGCATGAGGCGACAAGACAGAAGAAAGAAGTCTCCTGCTTGCAGGTAGCCGGGGTCAAACCCCGGCACCCCCTTTGGGTCTATTTCTGCCCAGTTTGATTGTTTGCATACCTAGATGGTTAATGGAAGCCTCCCAGCGCAGGCTGCTGACTGGGCAACGGTAGATGGCACTATAGGTGCCTAGGAGCTTATCTTCTCCGCTCGACCCCACGCGTGGGGCAATGCGGCTATCCGGCATGGTGATCCGGATTTGGGATGCCCCTGTCCCGAGGTTCCCCTTTGGCCATTCTCTCCCGCTACGGTCCCTTCTCCCTTCACTTTGGGGGGGGGGGGGGGGGTGGTTTTTGGGGGGTGCTTTCACTGTTTGCATGTGTGTTTGTAGTAAAGCTTACTGTGTGTGTGGAGCGATGGCAGTCTCAGGCTCAGCGCCGCGGTGTGCGGTCACGTGGCCTGAGCTGCTGGGGCTCTGTTTTTTACTATGTATGCTTTCCCCCCACTGACCGTCGGGGCGCCCTCTCTGCACGCGGCACCGCCATTTGGCGGGCCGTGCCGTTTGAATATAGGGGGGCGGGGCCGCGGCCCGCGCTCTGTGGCGCAATGGTGGGGGCGGGGCCTGAGCGCGTTATCTCGGAGCTTGGGCCCGCCGCACTTCCTCCTTCTCATCAAGGAGTCAGGTGCGGGGGACTCGGCTGGGGGAAGCTGCGTGCCTGGCTTGCTGCTGCTCTTCATGCGGTTTTCAGGTAAATGGTCCCCACCTCGCATGTGGGACCGTCTTTTTTTGCTATAGTTTACTTCCACATATGTAAAGCTTGAGTGTGTGGTGGCACTTCAGCATAACTCCTAAAGCACTTATTGCTTTATTATTGATGTATATACTACTATGTACCTTTTTATTCTGTTAATGAATGAATGTGCTGCATGCTGCCTATTTTTCTGGGGGTCTGACTGTTGTCTCTTTTCCCCTACAGATCCTGGGATCCCCTCACTGCAGTGGCTCTCCCGGTTCTGTTATACCTGGCTAGTCTAGTTTTTGAAAAAAAAAAAAATTAAAATTTTAATTTAAATCCTCCCTTTCCCGGGACATTAATTATAAAGGGGCATCCCGGGTGGCTTAATGCGTAAAACCCTGGGTTGTTGCGAATACCATAATTTCACCATATGGAGGCTTCCGACATTACCGGAAACGGCTCTTCGGGGCTATCTAGGCTGTGTGGGGGTTGTGGGGCTTCGCTCCCAGGCGATGAGATCATATTATGCGTTCCATGTGCAAAGCAGAATATTGCGCGCCAGTCCGTTGCTCCGGCTTCGGGCTCCTCGCAACCTCCGTCATCTCCTACCCCCCTCCCTTATTCCGGACCCCATGTGACACTGTCAAAGGTGGGGATTCGCAATCTGAGGTGTGTGCACGATTGGCCAACCTCGAGAAAATAATTTCCGCCAAAGTAGCTCAGAAGGCTACAGCGAAGCGAAAACACCTTTCTCCGGCAGCGCCTGCTTCGGAGGATGAGATGTTTGAAATATTGGATTGGTCCGATTGTCCCCCTGATGAGGAGGGGGAACTCCTTGAGGTGTCGGATGAGCCTGCAGACCAGCTAGGGATTGACGCTGCTGGCGATCAGGCTGAGGGGGTGTCCCTTGACACCCCTTCCATTTTGGCTCAAATGTTTGAAATTTTGAATTTGGATCCGCCCGAGGCGGTCCCCCTGCCAAAGGGTGAGTTATTTGATGTTCCCCAGCCGCGTTTGGTGTTTCCCAGGCAACAACATTTTGTGAGGGTTGTCCTTAAGGAATGGGAACAACCCACGCGCCTGGCTGGAATTCCTCCTAGTTGGGATAAACGCTATCCCTTTCCGGAGGATTTGGTGAAGCTTTGGTCAGTTCCCCCTGACGTCGATACCCCTGTGTTAGGGCTGTCTAGCACGGCTGTGGTACACTCTTCGGACACCACTGCCATTAAAGATGGTGCGGATCGTCGGATTGATCAATTGACTCGCCATGGTTTTATCAGTGCCGGATCGACACTGCTGGCAGTTAGGTCCATTATTAGGGATCTGTGCGCAGGTCTTGATCCTGTTTGTGATGAGTTTAGTTCTCTCAAGCAGTGTGATACTGTACCACATAAGGAGCTCATAGATAAGTTATTGAAGGTAGGACTCAATCCCTGGATAGTTCAGTGGATTTCCAGTTGGCTGAGGGATCGGTATCAGAGCGTTGTTGTAAATGGCGTGCAATCTGAACAAAGGCGAGTTACAAGTGGTGTGCCGCAAGGCTCTGTCCTGGGCCCCATTCTTTTTAATATATTTGTAAGTGACATAGAAGGCTTGGTAGGAAAAGTTTGTCTGTTTGCTGATGATACAAAGGTTAGTAATAGGGTGGATATTCCTGGAGGTGTCTGCAACATGGAAAATGATTTAGCTTTACTGGATAGATGGTCAAAACTGTGGAAACTAGAGTTTAATGTCTCTAAATGTAAAATCATGCACTTGGGTAGAAGGAATCCCTGCTCTGAGTACCGTATGGGCAGTACTGATTACTGATAGCTGCAAGATGAGTGGACAGTGTAGCCAGGCAGTGGGAAAAGCAAGCAGGATGCTCGGCTGCATAGCTCGAGGCATCACCAGTAGGAAGAGGTAGGTTGTGATGCCGCTGTATAGAGCCCTGGTGAGGCCACAGCTAGAATACTGTGTGCAGTTCTGGAGACCTTACCTGCAAAAAGACATTATTCAAATAGAACGTGTCTAAAGGCGGGCAATGAAAATGGTGGAAGGACTTAAACTTAAAACTTATCAGGAGAGACTTAAAGAACTTAATTTGTACAGTCTGGAGGAAAGAAGGGAGAGGGGGGACATGATTGAGACCTTTAAATATGTGAAAGGATTGAATAAGGTTCAGGAGGGAAGTGTTTTTAAGAAGAAACTTAACGATAGAACAAGGGGGCACAACCTGAAGCTAGTCGGGGGGAAGATCAGGAGAAGATCAGGAGCAATGTTAGAAAATATTATTTTACAGAAAGAGTAGTAGGTGCTTGGAACAAACTTCCAACAGAGGTAGTTGAAACATCAACAGTCACTGAATTTAAACATGCCTGGGATAAGCACACATCTATCCTAAGATAAAGAGTACATACAGTATACACATAAGGGCAGACTAGATGGACCGTATGGTCTCCTTCTGCCGTCAACCTTCTATGTTTCTATGTAAAAAGGTGCTTACAGTGCTCCTTTTTTTGGGTTTGCGCCTGTTTGGCGATAAATTGGATTCAGTTGCCAAAGGTGGTAAATTGCCTCAAGGCAAGAGGCCTCGTCGCTCCTTTCGGGGTGCGAGTGCCTTTAATCCTTCCTTTCGGGGAGTCAGAGTGGGCAGAGGGGCTTCCTTTCCTGCTACCAGAGGTGCAGGTTGGACCCGGGGGAGGGACCGTGGCCGTCCCGGTCAGTCCTGGGGCGCCAAGCCCAAGCCTGCTGGTAAGCCCGCTCAGCAATGAGAGGCTGCCCTCACCCGTGCGGGTGGGGGGACAATTGTGACACTTCTCCCTGGTCTGGGACCAGGAGGTTCCGGACAGATGGATCCAGGAGGTGGTGTCGTCCGGTTACAAACTGGAGTTCGAGTCTTGCCCTCCTTCACGGTTCTTCCGGTCTCGGGTGCCCACCGATCCTTTGGCCGCGCAGGGGCTCCTGGCGTCGGTAAGGAATCTTCTGGAAATGGCGGTCATCCGGCCGGTGCCGCGCTCAGAGGTGCGCCTCGGTTTCTACTCCAATCTTTTCACAGTCCCCAAGAAGGACGGGTCGGTTCGTCCCGTCCTGGATCTGAAGTTTCTCAACAGGTTCATCCGTACTCGGAAGTTTCGCATGGAAACTCTGCGTTCGGCCATCGGTTCTCTTCGGCAGGGGGACTTCATGACGTCCATAGACATCAAGGATGCTTACCTTCATGTTCCCATCTGCCGGGCTCATCAGCGTTTTCTTCGGTTCGTGATGAAGGATCGGCATTTTCAATTCGTGGCACTTCCGTTTGGCCTTACCTCCGCTCCAAGAGTGTTCACCAAGGTGCTGGCAGGGGTGATGGCCATTCTCAGATCTCGGGACATTCGTGTCGTACCTTATCTGGACGACCTTCTCATCATGGCTCCATCCCTCAATCAATCGGAGACAGACAACAGGATGGTGGTCTCCACGCTGGAAAGCTTTGGTTGGATGATCAACTTTCCCAAGTCCTCCCTCGCTCCGGCCAGGGTGGTGTCCTTTCTGGGAATGCGGTTTGACTCTTGTCAACACAGGGTGTTTCTCCCTCAGTCCAAAATTTATCTGATTCAGGAGTTGGCTCGGGTCCTTCTTTCCAATCCTCGGCCGTCCATCCGTTTGGGGATGAGGCTGGTAGGGTTGATGGTTGCCTCGTTCGAGGCAGTTCCTTTCGCTCAATTTCATACGAGGACGCTTCAGCTTCATCTGTTGGCGTCCTGGGACCGGCGACCACGGTCGTTGGATCGGCCCTTCCAGTTGTCCTCCCGGGTCCGGCAGTCCCTCCAATGGTGGTTGGTCTCGACCAATCTCTCGAGGGGCAGGTCTTTCCTGACTCCTCTCTGGGAAATTGTCACCACGGACGCCAGTCTTTCGGGATGGGGGGGATTCTGGAAGGATCTTCAGTTCCGGGGGCGGTGGGGACCTCGAGAGGCCCACTTGCCCATCAATGTTCTGGAACTGAGAGCCATCCATCTGGTTCTGGCTCTTTTGACTCAACATGTTCTGGGCCTTCCGGTCCAGGTTCGCTCGGACAATCGGACAGCGGTAGCTTACATCAATCATCAGGGAGGGACTCGCAGTCTGGGTGCTCTCAGAGAGGTGTCCCTGATCCTGACCTGGGCGGAGGCCCATGTTCCTTGTCTCTCGGCGGTTTACATCCCGGGTGTGGAAAACCAGGAAGCGGACCTGTTGAGCAGGGGCTCTTCCCATCTGGGAGAATGGGCTCTCCATCCTCAGGTTTTTCGGTCGCTGTGTCTCCGGTGGGGGACACCGGAGGTGGACCTGTTTGCCTCTCGTCACAATTGCAGGCTCCCGAACTTTGTGTCGCTCTCCCAGGATCCTCTGGCGGTGGACGCTATGTCCCTGAGCTGGGGGGATCTGGAGTTTCTGTACCTGTTTCCTCCGATACCCATGCTGGGCAGGGTGGTACGGAAGCTGGCTCTGGAAAAGGTGTCCGCCATTCTCGTGGCTCCAAGGTGGCCAAGGTGAGTATGGTTCGCAGACATCGTTCGGCTGGCAGTGGACCAGTTCGTTCTGCTTCTTCGGCCCGATCTGCTCACTCAGGGTCGGCTGTGTTACCCCAATTTACCAACGCTGGGTTTGACGGCTTGGCTGCTGAAACCTCCATCTTGGAGGAGGGTCTTTCTGACTCAGTTGTTAAGACTCTGATCGGTGCCTGGAAGAGGTCTTCTTCTATCATCTACTATAGGACTTGGAAAGCCTATATTGCTTGGTGTGAGGTTAGATCTTTGCCTTGTAGGGTCTTTTCGGTCTCCAGGATTCTGGAGTTTTTGCAATCTGGCCTGGACTCTGGTCTTCAGCTGAGTACTTTGAAAGGGCAAGTTTCTGCCTTATCTATCTTTTTTCAGAAGCGTTTTGCGCTTCATCCTTTAGTTAAAACTTTTTTCCAGGGGGTTACGCATGTGCGGCCTCCCAGGAAACCTTTACTACCTGTTTGGGACTTGAATTTGGTTCTTTCTGCTCTTCAGGCTCCTCCCTTTGAGCCTTTGCAAGATATTGCCTACCTTGACTCAGAAGATTGTCTTCTTGGTAGCTATCACTTCGGTTCGGCGTGTCTCGGAGTTGGCGGCCTTGTCGATTCAGGTGCCCTACTTTGAGTGATCTTTCGGTTCAAACCGGACTTTCTTCCTAAGGTTGTTTCTGCTTTTCATTTGAATCAGGATATTGTTCTTCCCTCCTTGTGTCCTAAGCCTAAGAATGACAAGGAGAGGGTTTTGCATTGTTTGGATGTAGTACGCTGTGTTAAGTACTATTTGATTACTACTCCTCCTTTTCGTAAAACTGATGCCTTTTTTGTTGTGCCCTGTGGGCCTAGGAAGGGTTTGGCACCGGCCAAATCTTCCATTAGCAAATGGATACGTCAGGCCATCATTGGGGCCTATTCTGCTAAGGGAAAAGTTCCCCCTTTTCGTATCACTGCTCATTCTACTCGCACCGTTGGAGCGTCTTGGGCTTTTCAGCACCAAGCTTCTGTTGAACAAGTTTGTAAGGCTGCTACTTGGTCTTCATACTTTTTCTAAGTTTTACAAGGTTGATGCGCGGGCCTCAGCGGATGCTGTGTTTGGCCGCAAAGTTCTGCAGACCGCAGTCGTTTAAGTTATGCTTCATTTTGCCTTCGGATACCCATCCCTTGTGGACACTGCTTTTGGATGTCCCGATCGTAAGAATTAAAGGGGAAGCGGGGTGTGTGACACACTGAAAATAATACCATTTTGTGAGTACTCACCTGTAAAATGGATATTGTCAGTGTGTCACACACCCCACTTCACCCACCCTTTTCGGTATCCCTGATCCTTTATATGGTGAAGCTTTTTCTTTATTTTGAGGTTACCATTGGATTTCCTGGTACCTTGTCTTTCTGCTTTTGAATTCACTGGTGTTAATGGGAGGTCCCAGGTATATATAGGCCGGAAGGGGGCTCGTTTTCAAGACTTCTCTCTGCAACGTCTCCACCTGCTGATGGAGTAACCCGATCGTAAGAATTAAAGGGGAAGGGGGGTGTGTGACACACTGACAATATCCATTTTACAGGTGAGTACTCACAAAATGGTATTTTCCTTCGTCAGGGGGTTTCATGACGTCCATAGACATCAAGGATGCTTACCTTCATGTACCAATTTTCCCAGCACACCAGAGATTTCTCAGCATTATTCTTAGTATACAGTACGTCCTGCTCCAGATATACCGGTAGTACTTACACTTGGGCTATCCTCCACCAGATGCCGCTGCACTGCAGAGACATGCAAAACGGGCTCCTCCCGGCCCCTCAAATACCCGGGGACCTCCCACAAATCCCCTAGATTTCTCTGCAGTGCTTACTTCGAAGACATGAAGCATCACTCTCTCGCAGGTGAGCGGGGCTTTTAAGCCTGCGGCCCTGTTGGACTATTCCCACCCGTCCTTTCGTGTGATGTGCCTCCCAGCCTGGGCTGCGCTGGTCAGGTGAAGGTAGGTGGCACCGCGTGTGCTTATGGAGCGCTGCTCCACCACAGGCCCCCACCAAAGGGTAGGCGGTTTAGGCTGATGGTGAGCCTTATGGGATGCCCCTCCCGCATTACCACATGCCCCGTTGTAGCAGTGGGTCCTGTACAAAGGGCCGCCATCCTCCCTCATTCTCCCTGTTGCCTTCGGGGGAAAAGAAAGGGGGGTGTGTGGGTGTCGGTGTATCGTGAACGGGCATACACCTTTTGTAATGTCTTTGGACTTTAATTGTGGTGTCAACCGCCGCGCTGGCTTTTATTTTTACTTGGCAAATGCCGCCGCGCGCCCTTTTTTACTGCATTTGGATGTTCCGCGCCGGGCGGTGGCGTTACCTTCAGACGCTTCTGCGTCCTCATTGGCTGCTTGTTGGTCTTCGCGCCCATTAGGGGGGCGGCGCCTGGCTTGGCGCGCTCCTCGTCACGGCTCGCTCTGGCACGCCCTTCGAGGTATTCAGCGCCATATTGTCTCTTCGCGCGCGCGTGTGACGCTCTTACTTACCGCGGTCCGTAAGTGCCCTCGCGGGCGGCCTTATATTCATTGTAGAGTTTTTCATTCTGACACCCTTCTCTTCTCATTGTGTCTTTCAGACGAGTGAATCCATTGGCTTCTCCCGGCCCGCTGTAATTGATAGCGGGCCTTGTAAATTTACTCCCACTTCCCTAGCCGGTCATTGGGGCATCCAGGGTTGCTTTATTGCGTTAATCCCTACTGGCATATTGTGCCTAAAAAATCACCATATGAAGGCAACTCAGGATTATGTGACCGGGGTCCCCATGGGACAAGACCAGCTGTGTGTGGTGTGTGGACAACCCCATGCTGACGCTGACAGGGCACGGGTCTGTGTACCCTGTGCCGAGCAAGCGCTGGCCCTGCAATCAGGCCTACCAGTGGCTGCACCTCGTTTCACTTCACCTTCTTCCCCAAGCTTAAATCTCACTCCTGCTGAGTTGCATACAAGTGGGGATTCTCAGCCTGATTTGTCTGCTGGACTGCATACGGCTGAACAGATTATTGCGAGGTCTTTAGAGCGCAAGGGCCCTGGTAAGAAGTGGCACTTGACGCCTCATGTTACTGTTTTCCCTATGGGAACTGAGGAGTTTACGACTCTGTGTGGCTATACCCCTTCTGATGAAGGAGAGCTGTTCTCTGGCTCTGTCTCATCTGATGGGAGGCCGGGGAGTCATGACGATTCTGGCCCTGAATACTGAATATTTTGAGGTTCTGTCTATCTCTCTCCCTGGTGAGGCTCCCAGGCATAGAGGGGAGCGTTTCCATACAGCAACATCACGTTTGGAATTTCTAGAGCAGGCACATTTCCATACCCTTGTGCTCAAGGAATGGGAGTGCCCCGGTAAACTTCCCGGGGTTCCAAGGGATTGGGATAGGAAATATCCTTTTCCCCCTGAGGTGGTTAGCTGTTGGTCATCCCCCCCCCCCCCCCCCCCCCGAGGTGGATGCCCCTATCATAGGGCTAACTAACACCCCTGTCTTGCAGCCCCCTGATTATGCTACCCTTCGGGATGCTGAGGACCGGCGCATGAACCTGCTGGCCTCCCACGCCTTTGCATGTGCGGGGACGGCGCTGCGACCGGTCTGTGCCTCTGCCATTACTGCTGTGGCCGTTAGAACTCTCATCCACAAAAAGCTTGATCGTGCCCCTAATGATCTCCATTGGGAGGTGTTAAATGCACTCTCCACTTGTGATGTGTTTGTAAAATGTATTTTATTGGCATTGGATGACACCATCAGAATGTGTGCAAGGACTTCTGCCCTTGTGGTGGCTATACGTCGTTTGGTCTGGCTGCGACAGTGGGGTGCTAACAATGCTGCGAAGAAGGCCCTTACTGGGCATCCTTTTAAGGGGAGACGTCTGTTTGGGGCCCGTCTAGACCTGTTTGGTAAGAAAGGTAAGTCACCCCAGTGCAGGTGGCTGTCTCGCCCCTTCAGGGCCAGGGCCCCCCTTCTACCCCCTACCATGGTGTTAAACAGGAACCAGGGGTGTCCTTCGCGGGGGCTCGCGCAGATTCCTGCCCCAGGAGCAGCAGACGACACCCAGGCCCCTCCAGGGGGGCTAAGCTCAAAACTTCCTCCAAGTCCCCTCAGGCATGATGGGGCGCCCTCGCCCGTCTGGGTGAGGGGACGGCTGCGGCACCTTGCTCATGTCTGGAGGCATTACGGCTTAGACCGGTGGATTCGGGAGGTAGTGTCCTTCGGCTACAAGATAGAGGTTGCTGTGCGGCCTCCCCCAAGATTATCAGGTCCCGGGTACTCCTGGTCCCTGCCTCTGATCTGGTGTTAGCGCAGGCCGTGTAAGGCCTGCGGTGTCTGGGGGTCATTTGCAAAATTCCCCTTACTGGCAGGGGCAAGGGACTCTACACCAACCTTTCCACAGTTCCCCAGAAGGATGGGTCAGTCTGGCCCATTCTGGATTTACAGATCTTTAGCATATTGTCCTGTACAGGTGTTTTCTGCTTGGAAACTCTGGGCTCGGCCATCAGCTCCTTGCGCCCCGGGGGCTTCTTGATGTCTGTGGAGATCAAAGATGCTTATTTTCAAGTTCCTGTGTTTTCAGGACGCCAAGGTTTCTCAGATTCGCGTTGGAAGACCAATACTGCCAATTGGTGGCCTTGCCATCTGGCCTCTCTTCAGCTCCCAGAGTGCTCACCAAGGTGCTGACGGGGGTGATGTCTCTGATGGGACCGGGGCGTCCACATGCTCCCCTATCTGGACGTCCTCATTACTTCCTAGTCTCTACATCAGGCTGAGTTGGATACTCAGCTGGTGGTGTCCATTTGGGAGTCATTTGGGTGAGTGATCAGTCACCCCAAGTCCTCACTGTCCCCTTCCTTGGTAACTTCATTCCTGGGAATGAATCTGGATACAGTTCAGGCAAGGATCTTCCTTCCTCAGACAAAGGTGGACAATCTGGTTGCACGGGCTCAGTCCCTCACAGCGGTCACCGTCCCTCCACCAGGCAGGGGATGCAGCTGGTGGGCCTGATGGGGGCGTGCTTCGATGCCCAGTCTCACTTGGGACTTCTGCGGCGTCTCCTACTGTTTGTATGGGACAAGGACCCAGCATCCCTGACCGGGTCTGTGTGTCTTCCCCTCTGGTAAGGAGGTCCCTCTTATAGTGGATGGACTCAAGGAACCTGTTGGGAGTCTTCTGGAGTTCCCTGCGGTTTCAGGGGAGGTGGGGCCCTTAGGAGGCCCATACACCTATCAATGGTTTGAAACTGTGAGCATTCAGGTTAGTTCTGACTCGCTTGGCTATTCATCTTCAGGGCCTACCTGTTCAGGGGCGCTAGGTCGTTCTGACGTCAGTTGCCTACACAATCCCCGGAGTAAGAAGGTCCTCCAGGTAGCGTCTATGATTCTGACATGGGAGGAGGCCAATATTTCCTGTATATCTGCGGTATACATTCCGGGGGGGGGGGGCTCCCTTTGTAACAGGGTGTTCCAATTTGTGTCACTGTGGGGACCAACCATGTGTGGTCTGTTTTGTGCCCCGTCCCAATCTCAAGCTCCCGGCCCTTGTCTCCCTGTCCCAGGATCCTCCGGCCGTGGCCACGGATGCTTTAGTAATGTCATGGCAGAACTTTCTGTTATGTGTATCCTTCTTCCATCCCCCCTGCTAGGCAGGGTTCTGCGCAAGATTGCTCTGGTTGGGGTGCCAGTGTTTCTGGTGGCCCCCAGGGGGCCTTGAAGAGTGTGGTTCGCAGATGTGGTGAAGATGGAAGTTGATCAGTACGTTCTGCCAGGGGTGCCAGTTCTGCTCACTCAGGGCCCCTTACTCCATTCCAGTTTACAGACTCTGGCTTGTCGGCCTGGTTGCTGAAACCTCCATATTGATGGAGAAAGGTTTGTCTGCCTCGGCGATTGAGACCATGGTGTAGGTTAGGAAGAACTCGTCTTCTTACATCTATTATAGGGTTTTGCGTCCCTATAGTGTTTGGTTTGAGTCTAGGTCTCTTCCCTGTCGGGTGTTCTCAGCCCCCAGGGTTCTGGAGTTTTCACAGAATGGGTTGGGGTTGAGTCTCCAACTCGGTACTCTGAAGGGTCTTGTCTCAGCCCTGTCAGTCTTCTGTCAGAAGTCTGTTGCTCAGCTTTACTTGGTTAAGAATTTTCTTTCAGGGGGTTACTCTTGTGCGTCCCCCGCGTAAACCTATGGTTCCTGTTTGGATTGGAACTTGGTTTGTCTGTCTTGCAGGGTGATTCCCTTGATCCTATTCAGGTTGCTTACTTACCCTCAAGGTTGTCTTTCTGGTGGCTATTACTTCGGCCAGTCGTGTGTCTGAGGTGGCGGCTCGGTCTTTCCAGCCCCTATGTCTTGAGAGACACTAGAATAAGGTGGTGGTCGGCTTTAAGCTGGATTTTCTGGCTGAGATGGTGTCTGCTTTCTTTTTGAATTTTGATATTGTTCTTCCCTCATGTGCCCTAATCCTAGCAACGCTAAGGAAAGGGTTCTGCATTCCCTGGATGTTGCCAGGTGTCTGAGGTATTACCTGGTAGTCACTGCGTCCGTCAGGAAAACTGACGTTCTTTTTGTGGTCCCTTCTGGGACCAGGAAGGGTTTGGCTCCTGCCAATTCTGCTTTTAGCAGATGGATCGGTTAGGCCGTGATTCAGGCCTATTCTGCTAAGGGGAAGTGTCTTCCCTTCTGCCTTACTGTTCATTCTACTTGTGCCATTGGTGCCTCTCGGGCCTTCCAGCAGTAGGTTTCTGTTGAACAAATTTGCTAGGCCGCTACTTGGCCTTCTGTTCATACCTTTTCAAGTTTTACAAGGTTGATGTTAGGGCCTTCAGCTGATGCTGTTTTTGGCCGCAAGGTTTTGCAGATGGCAGTGGTTTAAACTGTCTGCTGTTACCTTTTTTGTTGGGGATCCCACCCTACTTTATGGACACTGCTATTGGATGTCCCAAGTGTAAGTACTATATCTGGAGCAGGACGTAGTGTATACTAAGAATAATACAATTCTGTGAAAATCTCACCTGTAGCATTGGTATTATTTGTATACAGTACGTCCTGCTCCACCCCACCCTGGTTTTGCATTTTTCTGGATCCCCTGTATGGTGATTGTTATCATTGTTATCATTACCAGTTGTTTTGGGTGGTTAAGTTCTCCCGGCTTCTTGTTTACTGCTCTTCAATGCTGGGGATTTGTGGGAGGTCCCCAGGTATTTGAGGGGCCGGGAGGAGCCTGTTTTGCATGTCTCTGCAGTGCAGCGCCATCTGGCGGAGGATAGCCCAAGTGTAAGTACTATATCTGGAGCAGGACGTACTGTATACAAATAATACCAATTCTACAGGTGAGATTTTCACAGAATTGTATTTTCAGTTTGTGGCCCTCCTGTTAGGGCTGACCTCGGCACTGAGGGTGTTTGCCAAGGTTCTGGCGGGCATAATGGCCCTGCTCAGAGCCCAGGGCATTCGCATTGTGCTGTATCTGGACGACCCACTCATTACAGGACGGTGGTGACGACGCTGGAAAGGTTCGGATGGGTGATCAACCACCCCAAGTCTTCTCTCTCCCAAGGGAGATCTCTTTTCTGGGCATGCATCTGGATACCAGTTAGGCCAAAGGTGCAGAGGCTTCAGGATCTGATACGTGTTCTCCTGACCAATCCTCGCCCTTCTATCTGGGTAGGGATGACTCTGGTAGGTTTGATGGTGGCCTCCTTCGAGGCATTCCCCTTTGCTCAGTTCCACATGAGGCCACTCCAACTCCATCTATTGCTGAAATGGGACAGATGTCCACAGTCCTTGGATCAGTGTTTTATGATGTCTCCCAGGGTTCGGCAGTCCCTTCAGTGGTGGCTGGAACCAAGCAATCTGACGAGGGGCAGATCTTTCCTGGTCCCTAGTTGGGAGACGGTTACCACGGATGCCAGCCTGTCGGGCTGGGGAGGTTTCTGGAAGGATATTCCGTTCCAGGGGTTGTGGGGTCCTCAGGAGGCTCACACCCTCATCAATGTCTTGGAGCTCAGAGCTATCCGTTTGGTTCTGTCACGTCTGACACTTCACCTATAGGGCTTACCGGTTCAGGTTCGATCAGACAATCGAACTGCGGTAGCTTACATCAATCACCAAGGAGGGACTTGCAGCAGGAGTGCCCTCAGTGAAATCTCTGATTCTGACATGGGCGGAGAGCAATGTTACTTATAATACCCATTTTACAGGTGAGTAATCACAAAATGGTATTTTAGTCTACTGGCAGCTGCTACCTTTCAGAAGACAAAGGCAAAAGCCTTCTTGCCCTCCGGCATAGCCAGGTAGGTATTTTCTCTCATTCCTATTATCTGAAAGTGTTAAAGCAGGTCAAAACCCCCACATGGCTAGGCACTGTGGGGGATTCTATGCCCGACCACTAGCCTGCCCCCTCTGTGGGACTCCCTGGGGTCCCCGGTATTTTTAACACGACAACCTCATCCCTGGCTTCCCTGCGACCATGCTTGCTCCCTCGCCTAGCCTTTCTGAATGGCGCTGTGGCGCATTTGAGGTCAGCCAATCAGCGATCTCAAAAGTGCCACTGGGCATGGCTTTGGCGGTGGAAAACAAAGTTTTTCTTTGAAAGTCGAGCTAACAGCAGTGTCCGCAGGTATAATACTTAGAGTATAGATTCAAACATTAAACAGAAAAATGCTTAGAAACAGCTCAACATGTAACGAAGTCCCAATCCTGGTATAGCGTAATTGTAAGAACACAGAGCTTTTCTTGATAGGCCTTTCAACCTCAAGCGTAAGACAGACTAATAAGAGCCTCCCGAAGTGCATGCATCAAACTTTATAGCAAGTGTTCCCACCACCGGAAGGCTCAAACTCTTACCAGACGGTGGAGGGTAAATGACATATATAATACAATCCAACGTTGATCACACGCTCATCAGCTTAAGCATAAATTATATATACTCTGGTTGTTCCTTTAAGACTCAATGGATGATACATGGGAAGCCAAATCCGCTATTCCTTTAAATGCTCAAACGTTGTTTCCAGCAGGGGTATGGTTAAAATCCCCACATACAAATTGAGCAAATTTTAACCATACCCCTAATTCAGGAATTGATTGACTTTTGTGGTATAATTAGTCTAATCCATACTGGGGCTGACTGTATATTCTAAGTATACAGCACGTCCTGTTCCAGAATATTCCTTACTCCTGGGTAATACATCCACAAGATGGCGCTGGACTGCAGAAAACAGCTTGTGGCTCCTCTCGGCCCTATATAAACCAGGGACCTCCCACAAATTCCCCAGTTCATTTCGGCAGTCTGCACTGAGAAGATAGCTCTCTTGTGGCGCAGGTGAGGGGGGCTTATGGCCTGCTGCCCTGCAGAACTATTCCCACCCGTTCCGTAATATATACTGCCTCCCAGACTCGGCTGACAAGGTTCGGGTGAAGGTAGGTTAGCAAGCACCAGTAAAAAAGGTGCTGAGGAGCTATGGCTCCTACCGCAGTCCCTGCTCCAACAGGGTAGGCGGTTTAAGCTAATGGTGAGCCTTTTGTGATGCCCCCACTACTTCTCGGGTTGGCCAGGCTCCACCTTTGCCTTAATCCTTCCCATAGGTTCTCCTACTCCCTGTTCTCCCATTGTTCCCTGGGCGCCTGGCTCCCCGGTAATCCTCTCGTTCTCCCTCTGGAGTTTCCCGAGCAGTCTCACTTTAATAATCTGGTGCTCAAGGAATGGGAACGGCCTGGCAAGCTCCCTGGGGTGCCAAAGTGTTGGGACAAGAGGTATCCCTTTCCTGCTGATATGATTAAGCGTTGGTCATGTCCTCCCGAAGTGGACGCGCCCGTTCTGGGGCTGTCCAATACATCCGTTTTGCATTCCCCTGACACTACTACCCTGAGGGATGGTGAGGAGTGGCGCATGGACCAGCTGGCCTGCTATGCTTTTGCCTGTGTGGGGACTGCGCTGCGCCGGTTTGTGCCTCTGCCATTACAGCTATTGCTATTAAAGGTCTGCTTAAGAGTCTATTGGATGGGGCCTCTGACGCTGGTGGAGAAGTGTACAGTTCTCTCCTGCTTTGCTATGAATTTGTTGCATATATTCTGTCTGCCGTGGATGATGCCATTAGAATGTGTGAGAGGACATCTGCACTTTTGGTGGCTATACGCCGCTCTGTCTGGATGCGTCAGTGGGTAGCTGATAATGCTGCTAAGAAGGCTCTCACTGGATTTCCCTTTAAGGGCTGCGCCTCTTTGAACGCTTGGACCTGTTCAACGTAGGAGGCCGTCCCGGTCCTTTCAGGTGCAGGTGCCTTTCTCCCTTCCTTCCGTGGTTCCAGAATTGGTTCCAGAATTGGTCGAGGAGCCTCCTTTTCTGGGGCTCGCGGAGATCTTTGGGGCAGTGGCAGAGGACGTGGTCGTCCCGGCCCCTCCTGGGGTCCCAGGCCTAAGTCCTCCCCCAAGCCCCCTCAGGCATGAAGGGGCGCCCTCACCCATCTGGGTGGGGGGATTGGCTCTTTGCTCAGGAGCCTTTGTCTCAGACCGGTGGATTCAGGAGGTAGTGTCCTCCGGTTACAAGATTGTTTGCAGCCTGGCCGCTCCCAAGATTCGTCAAATCCCGGATGGCTCAAAACTCCTTTGTCGGCTCAGGGTCTGTGTCTTGCTGTCCAAAATCTTCTGCAGTTGGGGGTCATTTGCCCGGTCCCCTTCAGGGAAAGGGGCAGAGGCTTCTATTCCAATCTTTTCACTGTCCCCAAAAAGGACAGGTCCATCAGACCCATCCTGGATTTGAAACGCCTCAACAAGTTTGTCAGATTCAAGCATTTTCGCATAGAGAATCTGCATTCAGCTGTCAGTTCTCTGCGCCCGGGTGACTTCATGACATCTGTAGACATCAAGGATGCTTACCTTCATGTACCAATCTTTTCAGGTCATCAGAAATTTCTCAGGTTCGCTCTGGAAGATCAGCACTACCAGTTTGTAGCCTTGCCTTTCGGTCTAACCTCGGCTCCCAGGGTTTTCACCAAGGTACTGTCGGGAGTAATGGCTCTGCTGAGATCTCAGGGCATTCGCATCCTTCCTTACTTGGACGACATTCTCATCACGTCTCAGTCCTTCCATCAGGCAGAGCTGGATACCCAGATGGTGGTGTCCACACTCGAGTCCTTCGGCTGGGTGATCAACCATCCCAAGTCTTCCCTGTCCCCGTCATTGGTGAGGTCCTTTCTGGGCATGATTCTAGATACATCTCAGGTCAAGATACTTCTCCCTCAGCAGAAGGTGGAGAGTCTTCAAGCTCAGCTTCTTATGTCTTGCCCTCATCCCTCCATCTGGCAGGGGATGCAGCTGGTGGGCCTGATGGTATCTTGTTTCGAGGCGATTCCATACGCTCAGTTTCATATGAGACCTCTTCAACTTCATTTCTTGTCAGTATGGGATCGGGACCCTGTGTTCCTGGATCAGGATTTCTGTCCCCTCTGGCCAGACGGTCTCTTTCGTGGTGGCTGGACTCAAGGAACCTGTTGATGGGCAGATCCTTTCTGGCCCCTTGCTGGGAGACAGTCACCACAGATGCCAGTCTGACAGGTTGGGGGGGCTTCTGGAAATCTCTGAAGTTCAGGGTCAGTGGGGCCCTCAGGAGGCCCACACCCCTATCAACATTCTGAAACTGAGGGCGGTAAGGTTGGTTCTCGCTCAGTTGACTCCACACCTTCGGGGTCGGGCTGTTCAGGTCCGCTCGGACAACCGGAACAAACCCTACATCCCTCATCGGAGGGATCCGGAGCAAGAGGGCCCTCAAGGAAGTGTCCCTGATACTGTCCTGGGCGGAGGAGAATGTCCCGTGCATATTAGCTGTGTATATCCCGGGGGTAGAAAATCTGGAGGCAGACTCCCTCAGCAGGGGGATGTCTCGGCTGGGGGAGTGGTCCCTCAGCAGCAGGGTGTTTCGCTCCCTGTGCCACTGTTGGGGTCGGCCGGATGTGGATCTGTTTGCGTCCCGTCACAATCACAAGCTTCCAGTCTTTGTCTCTCTGTCCCAGGACCATTTGGCCTTGGCCGTGCATGCACTAGCAATGTCTTGGAAGAGCTTTCAGCTCCTCCGTGTTTCCTCTGCTGGGCAGGGTGCTGCGCAAGATAGCCCAGGAAGGGGTTCCAACCATCCTGGTGGCCCCCTGTTGGTCAAGAAGAGTGTGGTTCGCAGACATCGTACAGTTGGCAGTAGATCAGTACGCCCTGCCCAAGGTGCCAGATCTGCTCACTCAGGGGCAGCTACACCATCCCAATTTACAAACGCTGGCTTTAACGGCCTGGCTGCTGAAATCTCCATCTTGATGGAAAAGGGGCTGTCTGCCTCTGTTAATACCATGATTCGGGCTAGGAAGAAGTGCTCTTCCTCCATCTACTATAGGGTATGGCATGCTTACATTGACTGGTGTGAATCTAAGTCGCTTCCCTTTCGGGTGTTCTCTGTTCCTAGGATTCTGGAATTTCTGCAACATGGTTTGGATTTGGGTCTTCAACTTAGTACCCTCAAAGGGCATGTTTCTGCTTTGGCTATTTTCTTCCAAAGATCCTTTGCTCACCGGCGTCTGGTTAAGACCTTCTTCCAGGGGGTTACTCACGTGCGTTCCCCACGTAAGCCTATGTTACTAGTCTGGGATTTGAGTTTGGTCTTATCTGCATTGCAGGGGTCTCCTTTTGAGCCTTTGCGTGAGGCCCGTTTGTACATTTTGACGCTTAAGGTAGTCTTTTTGGTGGATATCACTTCTGTTAGGCGTGTTTCTGAGTTGGCGGCACTTTCTATTACACCCCCTTACTTCGAGAGACACCAGGACAAGGTGGTGTTTCGGTTTAAGCCAGACTTTCTGCCTAAGGTTGTGTCTGCTTTTCATCTCAATCAGGATATTGTTTTGCCTTCTCTGTGCCCTAATCCTAGTAACTCTAAGGAGCGGGTTTTACACTTTTTGTGTAAGAAGTTCTGTTTGGTGGCTACTGAATCCTTCAGGAAGACTGATGCTCCTTTCGTGCTCCCGTCTGGACTTAAGAAGGGTCTGGCTCCAGCTAAGTCCACTATCGGCAAGTGGATCCGTCGGGCTGTTATACAAGCCTAATTTGCTAAGGGGAAGGAATCTCCCCTCCGCCTTACTGCTCATTCTACTCGTGCTATTGGTGCCTCTTGGGCTTTTCAGTACCAGGCTTCTGTTGAACAAGTTTGCAAGGCCGCTACTTGGTCTTCTGTTCATACTTTTTCCAAGTTTTACAAGGTTGATGTTAGGACCTCAGCTGATGCTGCTTTTGGTCGCAAAGTTCTGCAGGAGGCTTTTTCGGGATCCCACCCTACCTTACGAACACTGCTATTGGATGTCCCAGGAGTAAGGAATATTCTGGAACAGGACGTGCTGTATACTTAGAATAATACAATTCTGTGATTACTCACCTGTAGAATTGGTATTATATGTATACAGCACGTCCTGTTCCATCCCACCCTTGTTATCATTATTCTTAGTTACCTCTGTATGGTGATTGTTCATATGTTCATTTTGAATTATGGTTATTATAGTTCTCCCGGCTTCTTGTTAACTGATTGTCAATACTGGGGAATTTGTGGGAGGTCCCTGGCTTATTTTCTGATGGCTGTTTTCTGCAGTCCAGCGCCATCTTGTGGATGTTTTACCCAGGAGTAAGGAATATTCTGGAACAGGACGTGCTGTATACATATAATACCAATTCTACAGGTGAGTAATCATAGAATTGTATTTTTCCTGTACTTTTTTTCTTAGGCCAACCCCATGGTCAAAATTAAAGAGAAGGAAAGACAGGGAAGGAAAACCCAAGCTAAAGCAGGATCCTAAACCAGTCAAATACTGTATTATCTGCCCCAGTATTTTACCTAACTCATGGAATAAATCATGTCAGCCGTGTTTGAAACATAGAAAGGGGTCAGGTCTGCGGCAGTGCTCCTCCACCACCAAACCCTCAGATTTCTCTGACTGAACCCAGTCAAGGGTAACTTCAGATCCTTTAAAGGTGCAGATAAGGCATGGGGAAACCTCATCTGATCTGGACTCCCTTAATAAAGGATAAGATGTCTGAGGAAACTTCAGCCCTGGATATTTATGACGCCATGAATATCCAACGGGTGGATGAGTCCTTATTATGTGTGAGCTGCGGCTACATCCCCGCTATCCCTTTAGCAGGGAGCATGGGCGCGCCAGGGATTTGTGAATGGCTGGCATGGGCACGCTTCCTGTTAGAGGGTAGTGGGGGATGCGGCTGCCAGTGCGCTCTGATCCGCTTGTATTAGACAAGCTCCTGGATGCAGGGGATTCCGAGCGTGCTTATTGGACGAGTGGCCGCAGATGCGTCATAGGACCAGGAAGAGTTGAGTTTGGGCGATCAGGGGGTGTCCCAGGGGCAAGAACCAAAACCCAGGATAGTCAAAATCCTGGGTTTTGGGCCACTTAAATGTCCTTGCTTAATACTGAGGTCTGTGAGGAAGTGGAGGGGCTTTTAACCTGTCCTAGTTTCCTCTCTATGGGGATGATCGCCTCTCTTTATGGCTAGGACATGTAGAAACACTGTTACCGATAAGCCTAACGGGTATTTTTTTTCTTCGATTTCTATCTGTCTATCATACTATTCCTTCACGCTTCATTTTATTTATTCTATTCATTCTGATATTCATGCTTTTCATTTTTTTGGATTTTTGTCATTCATGCTATTCTTTTATTCTTTATTTCTTTGACATTAATGCTATTTCCTTTTTGGTTTCTAAAATCCTCTATTTTCTTTCTATCATTCATGCTATTCTTTCACTTTTATTCCTTCTGTCATTTTTCCTTCATACTTCCTGCCATTCCGTCATTCTTTTTTTCTTTTCATTTTTATTTTTCCCTTTCTTGACCATTACCATCCAGGCCATCTGGCAATCAGTCACGATTGGGTTAACTCTCGACCGAAGGGCGTGGACTGCAAGACAAAGGTTCCTCGCGGCCTATATATACTTCCGACTGCACCTCCACAATCCATTTTCATTCTTGCAGTTGGACTGGACTGTGAAGGTGTACCTGGATTTATTTTCCTTTTAATTCATTTATCTTTTTTCATAGTATTTTATACTTAGGAAGCGGGGGCATTTAACACTGTCTGTCTTCCAGGCTCCTATATCCCACTGATCTGATGGACCCATAGGTGGGTGGTAAGGGTAAGCACCAGGGTCTTGGGGCACTATGGGACGTCACCTTTGTTTTATTAAGAGGTCACTCTTGGGCTGGAGTTCCATCTTACGGATAGTCAGCAGCAGGTTTTTTCTGGTGAGCCTGCGGGGGGACAGTGGGTTAATTTTTTTCCCCACAGTTTATTTTATGTGTTAATGTGTCATGTATTTACATGTATTGGCACTTAAAATTTTTGAATCTCGCATCCCTTTTTTTTTGTGGGGGGGGGCGTCTGAGCGAGGGGGTGGAGCTAGACGGCAGGAAACGGCAGACTTTTCCTTCCGTCTATGCAGCAAAGAAGGATCGGTGCCTGTGACACCGCCTTAGAGCACTGTGGCTGGGTAGTGAGGCTTGTCACCTCTGGCGCCAATTGGGTCTCTTTCCTTGCTGCTCCGTTGGGGGACTGAGTTTTGTGTCAAGATTTTGGCAGGCCTTATGGCTCTTCAAACAGGGGATATAGGTAATACCTTACTTAGACTATCTACTGATCAGGGCCCCATCTTTTCAGGGGCCCAGAAGGATACACAAACAGTTTTTATAAACATTAGAAATGTTTGGCTGGATAGTCATCTATTCAAAGTTGCATATCAAACCTTCAAGAGTTATCTTTCTTGGGAATGTCATTAGACACAACTTGGCCAAGGTATTTCTTCCGGAACAGAAGAGACTTTCACTTCAGGCCAGGGTACAAGATCTCTTGACCTGCCCTCATTGGACGCTTCGTCAAGGATTGCTTCTGTTGGGCCTGATGGTGTCTTGCTTTGAAGCAGTGCTTTTTGCACCTTTTCACACAAGACCCTTGCAGATGGGATTGTTCTCGATCTGGGATTTTACCATAGAAACTTTGGATCACCCCTTTTGCATGACACGTTCAACACGGCAGTCCCTAACCCGGTGACTGAATCCTCAGCCTCTTTAAGTGGGAAAATCTTTTCTTCCTGTACAATGGAAGATTATCACAACGGATCTAACAGGTTGGGGGGTGTCATGGGATTACAAACGTTCCATGGACGGTGAGGATCAGGGAAGAGCAGACTTCCCATCCATAAATATCCTGGAACTGAGAGCTTTTTTATTGTCTCTCAAACATTGGGGACACGATCTGAGGGGTTATCCCGCCAGGATTCAGACAATCTGACTGCAGTGGCATATATCAACCACCAGGGGATAGGATCTTTCTCTGGGCCGAGAAGCATGTTCCCTTCATATCAGCGATCCACATACCAGGAGTGGACAGCTTGCAGGCTGATCTAAGCAGACTGGTCTTGCATCAGGGAGGATGGTCCCTGAGTCAGAGGATTTTACAGTCCCTTTGCTGCTGCGGGTTGCCAGAGGTAGACCTTTGTGTCCCCTCACAATTGGAAGGTTGCAAAGTTTGTATCCTGGTTCAGGGATCCTCTAGCAACACAGACAGATGCACTTCACTCGTCCTTGGCCAGTATTCAAGCTTCTCTATGCATTCCTTCCAATTCCACTCCTGGGTCGAGTACTAAAAAGAGTTCGCTAGGAAATTCCAACCATTCTGGTGTCTCCTCAGTGGCCAAGGAGAAGCTGGTTCTCAGACATAGTAAGAATGACAGAAGGTGACCCTTGAGGTTGCCCAACGATTCAGTTCTTCTCACACGGGCCTCTATGGCACTCCAATTTACGAGTTCTGGCTTTGATGGCCTAGCCATCCTGGCAGAGAGAGGTTTATCTGCCAGGGTCATACGGACCATGATTCAGGCCTGAGAGCAGACTTCATCAAAGATTTACTACAGAGTCTGGCGAGTATTTATCGCTTGGTGTAACTCTAGAGGTTTTGCTTGTAAAAGATTTTCTATCTTCAGAATTCTGGAATTTTTGCAGATTGGTTTTGATGAGGGTCTTCAATTGAGCATTCTAAAGGGGCAGATATCTGCTTTATCTATTTTCTTTCAGAAACCAATTGCTGAGAATAAACTTCAGGACGGTTTTGTGGGGAGTCACTTACGTGCGTCCTCCCCGTAAGCCTCTTCTGCCTGTGTGGGACTTGAACTTTTTATCAGCCATTTAGTGTTCTCCCTTTGAACCACTGGCAGAAACATCACTAAGTTTCATGACCCTTAAAGTGATTTTTTTAGTTGCAATTATTTCGGTACAGTGGGTTTCTGAATTGGCAGATTTATCAGTTAAGCTTCCTTATTTAGAGTTGCATAAGGACAGGCCGTCTTCTGTTTCAAGCAGGATTTCCTTCCTAAGGTGGTTTCCCCTTTTTATCTTAATGAAGAGGTAATTTTGCCCTTCTTATGTCCTGATCCAGTTAGCCAGGAGGAGAGAGTCCTTCACTCTCTGGGTGTTGTAAGAGCACTAAAATATTATCTGTGCTACACAAGCTTTCCGGACTCCTTATTTGTTATAGTTGAGGGGCCAGGAAAGATCATTTGCAAGCTAAGCCTACCATCAGCTGATGGGTTAGACAAGTGGTTATAAGGGCCTAGGTCTTCAAGGGGAAGAATCCCCTTTCGAGTTACAGCTCATTCTACACAAGCTATTGGAACTTCCTGGGCTTTTCAGCACCAGGCCTCAGTGGAACGGTTATTAAAAGCGGCTACTTGGTCCTCTGTTCATACATTTACCAAATTTTAAAAGGGCCTTGGCAGATGCCGCTTTTGGTAGAAAGGTATTACAGACAGTAGTAAACTAGAGGTTTGATTTTGGAATAGCTTACTCTTTATTAGGAGAATGATTTATTTGGGACCCCACCCTGAAGTAAGGGCACTGCTTTTGGGGTCCCAATTTTGACTGATTGCCTGACGGCCTGGAGTGGAATAGGAGAGAAAATGCAATTCTGTGAATTGCTTTCTTTTCTGTATTCACTCCAGGATGTCAGACCCTTCTGCTAGATTACTATATCCATTATTCAGGATGCATAGTCCTAGTGGAGCTGGTAATTGGTTGTTCAGCATCAAGGAAAAATAGAGGTAGAGAGGAACTTATTTTGTCTCTCCTTTCGTTTCCAACAAAGACATAGTGCTTCTTAGGATTTCTTATTCCTCCTACTGCTTTTCAATTACTGGATTATGGAGGTGCAGCGGGAAGTATGTATTTGCTGGGAGGAACCACACCTTTGTCTTGCAGTCCACGCCCTTCAGTCGAGATTTAACCCAATCATGACTGATTGCTTGACTCCCTGTAGTGGATATAGAAGAGAAAGCAATTCTACAGGTGAGTACCACAGAATATATGTATTTTTTCATCTCTCCTTTTTTGTACCCATTCTTTGTTTCCTCACCAAGCAGGTCAGCAATGCTAGGATGAGATCGGAAACCTGACCTCCTCTGGGTTTTTTGCAGTGGGGACTACAGCAAGTGGCACAGGACTGGGTACCAGGGATGGGATAGAGTAAATAGGTGGAGGCCCAGGGGCTTACTCAGACCTGGAGCTGGGCCTGGTTTGGCCACCGTTGGAATATTGGTGTACAGTTCTGAAGACCAACAAAAAGTTGTTTCAAATTTCATTCCTATTTGGGTAACACTTGAGTAAATTGCATTAGTTTTTTCAAGACAAAGGTCACAGGAACAATTCTTATGTGCTACTGTAACTAACTAAGTTTTTTTTTTTTTTTTTTGCCTCAGTTGCCTCAGTTGCAGAAAGGGAGGACAAACCAGAACCTTTAACACCATTGCAAGACATCTCGGTCACTGGTGCTACTGTAGCAGTACCTGAAGTCTCCCCCACCGCATCTCTTCCCACAGCAGAGCCTCTTCCACCAGTCACAGTCAGTGCATCCACACCGTCCTCTTCCAAAAGTCCTGCTACTACGACACCAGTGATCACCACTGCTTCCAAACCCGTAACAACCACCATCATGCCTTCATCTATTCCCCTTGCATTGCCAAACTTGGCAAATGTAGACCTGGGGAAGATCAGTTCCATTCTAAGTAGCTTAACATCTGCTATGAAAACTACTGGTGAGTATGGTTTTACTGTTTTAATTTTGTCTTTTGGAGCTGTACAAATTAGAGATATATATTTATATTTCAATGTTATTGTCCATTATTTGTAATCTTCAAACCATTCTATTTTGGCAATGTGACTATTGTTTTCCCGTTTTTGCCATGCAGGAGTCAGCCCAGCAGCAAAACCTTCCCCTGGTACCCCAACAACGCCTAATACAAACCTTGGCGGAGCAGTGAAGCCTCCAGTTCAGAGTGCACCAAACCCTTTGGCCAACATACTTTCCAAAGTAGAGTTTACCCCTGAAAGTATTCTTTCAGCTTTGTCTAAGACGCCAATTTCCTCTGCACCAAACCTGCAAGGTAATGTAGCTGTAAGTTCAGGATGATTGTTAGATGAGATACTACTGAATAAGCATGGACCTTTTATAGAGACTTATGTGCTAGAGCAAGTCTGCAGCAAAATTGCTGTAAGAGAACATTTGACAGGTATTTAGATAGGTTAGCACCACCCAGAGGCACTCCATCGTCTGCCTGACATGCACCGGTGCCCAGGCACTATCATTGTCGCTCCTCCGCCTTATTTATCATATTTGTGCTCACTTGGCATCATTTAGAGCAGTGATGCTCAACTGGCGGACCGGGATCCGAATGCGGACCTCGGTGCCAGATTTCTGGACCCCTGCACTCAGTTGCTTCTTTGTTGCTGTGCTCAGCGCTGCCCCCTTTATTGCCAATAACTTTTTGGGTCCCAGGCCACCACTGTACATGGCCTGCACAGAATGCAAGGAGGGGGGTAAAGAAGTGTGCCTTGGGCCTGAGCTCCTGTTTTTTTTCCCAGTGCCCAATAGGATTTTTGGGTGGGGGGGGGGGCAAGCATATTTTTCTGAGTTTTGCTGGGGAGTTCATACCCCCCTCCCCCAGTGTGCTTGTTTTTAACTATCCACCCTCCGCGACAGCCCTCTGCCCGGACCTTCGCCTCTCACCAGATACCTTTTAAATGGACCTTTACAAGAAGTGGTTGCGTACCTCTGATTTAGAGGATGGAAACCCTACTTCTCTTTGCTGTTTATTTAGATGCATCCAAATGAGTTTAAAGAAAAAAAGGTTACTGCATGAGCCTTGACAGGGCAACATTTGATGTCCACACCAGGGCCTTGTCGCATTTAGTTATGCCACTGCAGAGCACCCACTTGCTATACTGGTACTTGAGATAAATCGGAAACTGGAAAGTGGTACTTGATGAAAAACCCCTCCTAAATGTTTCAAACGTGCACATAAAGTGACGGGTCAGAAAATCGTATGGATTTGTAGGTGGCTTGCAAAGTGAGGTAGGTGGGGCAGGCAGGTTGGTAGATGGGCCGGTGGGGGGGGGGGGGCGGCAGTGTTAGGGCCTGGGCTCCAGCCAGCTTCTTATCTGACATCTTGGTGGGCTGAGATGCACCCGGACATCAGGCATTGGAGGGCACTTGCATCTGGGGGGGGTGCACATGCGGCCAGGCATGGCACCTTAGGTGGGCATTTTGAGGGGTGAGCTTCTTTTCTCGCTGCCGCAATCCAAAGCTCCAGCCGCTGCTTCCTGGATGGTCTTCCATTCTGCCTGTACAGACAGCGCTGAAAAGCAGAAACTGCCTGGACCTGGGGGGCGGGAAACGTGCTGCAGCGAGCGAGGCTAACTAAAAAAAAAAAAAGGGCCATATGCCCAGCCCTGCTCTCCTCCTGCACTTGTACTCGATGTGTGCCCCCCCCCCCCTTCCCCCAAGACATACCTATGATGTTATTAACAGGGAACACTTTTTTTCTGTGAATGTGCTAGGCACCATATAGACACTTAGGAGGTTGGGAGGTTCCTGAAGTATCCTCAGAGAGCCAACACTGGACATTAAGCTTTATCATTGGGCATGAAGTAGCTTCTCACTTCATTGAAGCATGTCTCCTATTGAATGAGCTGTGGATTCTGCATGTGTGCAGCTATTAACTTCCCCCAACTAACGTAGCTTTGGTATGTAAAAGTCATTGTGTGTCTAATGCAGGACTTGCTGATGTTGTGCGTGGGTTAGTTTAGTGTCCCTGGGAACCAGGCCCCATCCTGGTTCATAGTTCCAAGGTAGAGAGAGTGTTGTTAAACAAAGAAATTGGCAGAGCCTGGACGAATGTACAGGCAGCAGTGCTCAGGGTGTTTAACCCAGTTAGATGCAAAACAGAAAAGTATTGATAGCAGCTTATGATTCTACTTGATCCTAAAAAAACACAAATGGATTTACAAAAATAAGTTTGTTTATATGGCGTGATCTGTCATTTTACCATAGTAAATCTTGCTTAAATTTGCACATGTATCAAATAGTAAAGCAGTCCCAATACAGACCAGTCAGATTCAGCATTTTCCTTTTGGGTTTTCGTTCTATGCTTTTTAAATTGTCAAAGGCTGCAGCTCTTTTATTTACTTATAGGAAAAGTATATGGGCTTTGCCTATGTTCAGGTTGGACTCAATACATTGTTCATTGCTGCATCTATCTACTATATAAGTGCATTGAATTTGAATTAGTGGGGACTTGATGTGACTTCCCTCAGCTTTCCAGTGCCTGACTGATGCACGTACTTGGAATAGCTTCTCGATTTACTCCTACACAGCGAGGGCTGTATTTAACATTAGGCAACCCTAGGCACGTGCCTAGAGTGGAAACCTGGAAGTGGGGAGGGTGCTGCCCTTTCTACTGTAGTAAGTAAAAAAAGAAATTAAACTCTCATATCCAGAACAATAATGCCTCCTAACAAGCACCCCCGAGCCACAGAAAGATGCCGAGTGTATTTGTGTGAAGGGGGTGTGCAATGGGTTGAACACAGGCCAGAGCATCTCCCCTCCACTGATGGGGTCATGTGACCCTCTCCCCCCTCTACACACATACTCTGCATCTAGCCCATGCCTCCCAATTTTTCAGGGTGGGAAATAGGGACAATTTGTAAATTAGGCCACACCCCCTCATTGAGGGATGGACAGGAGATACATTGTAACAATTACAACACTATAAACTCTTGAATAGGCAAATGAATCATTCATTGCTCCAGTTCTGCATGTTACACTTCAAATAAGAACGAGGGACAGGGGGACATAGATGTTACACTTCAAATAAGAACGAGGGACAGGGGGACATAGACTCAAAAGCGGGACAGTCCCTCCAAATCAGGGACATTTGGGAGGTATGTCATCGCACCCTTTCCCCACACACTTTTTTTTTTTTATATGGAACGTGACCTAACTTAAAAAAGGGGCGCAAGCACTTAAATTGCCTAGGGCACCATGAACACCAAATACGGCCCTGGCTACAGAATTGCCTCATTTGGAGGAAAAAGAAAACCTCTCCATTGTTTCATTGCGTCCTTGATTCTTATCAGATTCTGGCTTACAGTTGCATATTTTATGCTCTGTGCTATACACCCCACTCAGCAAATAGACTACAGCAAATTTCCTTGCTTAATTCCCACAGAGAGGATCTCTGGGGGGGGGCATGTATACAGCAGTGCGGGTAAGGTTTGATCTTGGGCAGCAGATTGTAGGCCATTAGGGCTTACAATGTTACAACATACTGTAATGACCAGCTTGATGCGGTTTCAGACTCATACTCAGTTTCTCGCACACGCTACACAATTTACAAAACAGAGGAGTAAGGGTTAGTATTATACCATCTATCATATAAGTATTTGTCGGGATGGGGACATTTCTCTTCCTGGAGGGTAATGTAGGGGCTATTACTAAATTATGTTTCCCAGCCAGAAAGATGCACAAAACCGGCCGCAGTCAGAATGTTCCTGAATTCTGAATGTGTGGTCTATTTCAGACCTCCAACTACATGTTCTGGGAAAATTGTACAGGTCTCTTAAACAGGTCATGCTTGATCTGGGCAGGTAACTTAGGATCTGAACTCCCAAGGCATCTTTCAGGCGGTGGGATTACAGACTACTGACCACATCACATATGTTAGGTTGTATTCTGTTGCTGGGAGCAGGTTAGAAGCTGTCCTGATCTGTGACCATGGGTTGGCCATGAGTGGCTTGGTACACCAATGTAATCCACTTGGCAGGAAACATGTCGTGGTTTCCTTTCCAGTGCCTGGATCTACTTTCCCAGACATATCAATTTACAGCTGCTGACTTTGACAGCGCGACTCTTGGGGGTTAAACATTGGTCTTTCAAACGTCACGCATAAAGGTCTCTAGGCAATATTTCATATAGGGTACAGTTTACTTTGTTTTCTTGGATCTGCAGCACTAGCCTCCTGTGGAGCCTTGGAATATTAATCTGGTATTAGTGGCCTTTTTGAATTGAGCCTTTGACCAATCGGCAAATTGTAATCTACTCCTTCTAATCCAGCCACTTGCCATCCTTAGTAAAAGCATGTGTACCTCTTGGTTGTGGTAAGGACTTTCAAGTTCCACTTTAGCAGAACACACACCTAGCATCCCTATAGATTTCTCATGGAACTAGATGTGGTTGGCATCTTCTGGAAGTGAGTATTTGAAGATCTCAGAATTCTCAATTGGATTGCTATTTCCTGACACAACCCGGAGCGATCTGAGACAGTAGGGGTGGAAATTTCTAGAGTTAGTTGAAGTGGGCACTGAAAACAAATAGGTTTCTGGCGTTTAGGGATTAATACCTAATATTCTTAGTATACAGTACGTCCTGTTCCATATATAATACTTACTATCGGGTATTACTCCGCCAGATGGAGCTGGACTGCAGAGACATCGAAAATAGGCTCCTCCCGGCCCCTCAAATACCCAGGGACCTCCCAAATACCCAGGACCTCCCACAAATACCCAGATTTTTCTAGAGAAATGTCTCTACTCGCAGGTGAGCGGGGCTATTAGCCTGCGGCCCTGTAGGACTATTCCCACTCGTTCCATTAGTAATATGCCTCCCAGCCTTGCCTGCGCTGGTCGGGTGAAGGTAGGCAGCACCGCTCCACCGCAATCCCCCACCAAAGGGTAGGCGGTTCAGGATTATGGTGAGCCTCTATGGGATGCCCCTCCCGCACTATTGCCCCTTGCCCCTGCCTATCGGTGGGCCCTATTTAAGTGGCCGCTGTGCTCCCTCATTCTCCTTGTAGCCTTCGGGGGAAAAGAGGGGGGTGTGTGTGTGTGTAGGTGTATGCAATGCATTATGTGTTTTAACTTTATACTTTATTTCATTCTGCTGTCAGCCGCCGCGCTGTCTTGCCTTCTATGACTGTATTTAAAATTGCCGCCGCCGCGCACCTTTTCTGTCACTATGTTCCGCACTTGGCGGCGGCGTTACCTTAGGCGCCGGTGCGCCGTCATTGGCTGCTTGTCACGTCCTGGCTTTGTGCTCTTCGGGGGGGGGGCCCGTCTATGGCGCATATCGCGTCATTGCTGGTATCGGCCCGCCCCTCGAGGTATACCGACGCCATCTTTGTCTGCTCGGTTGGCTTTTATGCGACGGACCTCTACCTACCGCGGTCCGTAAGTGCCCTCGCGGGCGGCTTTATTGTCTACCTTTTATTACAGTCTGCTTACGGCCTCCTTTTATTATGTCTTTCAGGCAGGGCGAATCCATTGGCTTCTCCCGGCCCTCTATTTGAAAACTTGTTAGGCCTAGTGTATTTACTCCCACTTCCCTTGCGGGTTATTGGGGCATCCAGGGTTGCTGTATAGTGTTAATCCCTATCAGCCTATAGTGCCGCTATAATCACCATATGGAGGCATCTCAGGATAATGTGACCGGGGTTCCTTCGGGACAAGCCCGGCTGTGTGTAGCGTGTGGGCAGCCTCATGCTGATGCTGACAAGGCGCGGGTCTGTGTACCCTGTGCTGAGCAGGTGCTTGCACTGCAATCTGGCCTTCCAGTGGCTGCACCACGTTTCACTTCACCTACCCCCCCAAGCTTAAATCTCACTCCTACTGAGTTGCATACAAGTGGGGATTCTCAGCCTGATGTGTCTTCTAGACTGGCTACTGTTGAGAAGTTGATTGCTAATACCTTGACACTTAAGGCCCCTGCAAAAAAGCGGCACTTAATGCCTAATGTCACTATTCTTAGTATACAGTACGTCCTGCTCCAGATAGATTACTTACACTTGGGTTATCCTCCGCCAGATGGCGCTGCACTGCAGAGACATGTAAAATAGGCTCCTCCCGGCCCCTCAAATACCCGGGACCTCCCACAAATCCCCAGATTTCTCTGCAGTGCTTACTGCGAAGACATGAAATTATCACTCTCTCGCAGGTGAGCGGGGCTATTAGCCTGCGGCCCTGTTGGACTATTCCCACCCGTTTCTCGTGTGATGTGCCTCCCAGCCTGGGCTGCGCTGGTCGGGTGAAGGTAGGCAGCACCATGTGTGCTTAAGGAGCGCTGCTCCACCGCAGTCCCCCACCAAAGGGTAGGCGGTATAGGCTGATGGTGAGCCTTTATGGATGCCCCTCCTGCATTATTGCCCCATGCCCCATGTAGCGGTGGGTCCTGTACAGAGGGCCGCCATCCTCCCTCATTCTCCCTGTAGCCTTCGGGAGGGAAAGAAGGGGGGGGGGGGTGAGCGTGTAGCGTGATTCGTGCATACTGCGTTTTGTCATGTCTTTTGACTAGTATATGTGGTGTCTGCCGCCGTGCTGACTTGTCTTTTTCACTATTGCAAATGCCGCCGCCGCGCGCGTCTTTTCCTTCATTTGGATGTTACGCGCCGGGCGGCGGCGTTACCTCAGACGCTTCTGCATTATCATTGGCTGCTTGTCTGTGGGCTTCGTGCTCTAAGGGGGGGGGGGCTGGCTTGGCGCGCCTGGCATCACGGCCCGCCCTTCGAGGTACTCTTGGCGCCATCTTGTCAGCGCGTGTGGCGGTTTTACTTACCGCGGTCCTTAAGTGCCCTCGCGGGCAGTTTTATACTCATTGTAGTGTGTTTGGTTCTGACACCCCTTCTTCCCACTGTGTCTTTCAGACGGGTGAAGCCATTGACTTCTCCCGGCCCGGTGTAATTGATAGTTGGGCCTTGTATAACTACTCCCACTTCCCTAGCGGGTCATTGGGGCATCCAGGGTTGCTTATAGCGTAAATCCCTACTGGCATGTTGTGCCTAATAATCACCATATGGAGGCATCCCAGGATAGGTTACCGGGGTCCCTTTGGGACAAGATCGGCTGTGTGTAGCGTGTGGGCAGCCTCATGCTGACGCTGACGAGGCACGGGTCTGTGTACCCTGTGCTGAGCAGGTGCTTGCAATCTGGCTTGCCAGTGGCTGCACCTCGTTTCACTTCACCTAATCCCCCAAGCTTAAATCTCACTCCTGTTGAGTTGCATACTAGTGGGGATTCTCAGCCTGATGTGTCTTCTAGGCTGGCTATTGTTGAACAGATTATTGCGAATAGCGCGTAAGGGCCCTGGTAAGAAGCGGCACTTGACGCCTAATGTTACGGTTTTCCCTATGGGAACTGAGGAGTTTATGAATCTGTGTGGCTATAACCCGTCTGATGAAGGGGAGCTCTGTTCTGATTCAGGCTCATCTGATGAGAGACCAAGGGGTCATGACGATTCTGGCTCTGACCCCTGGGCCCCCAGGCAAAAAAGGGGAGCTTTTCCATACAGCAAAATCACGTTTGGAATTTCCAGAGCAGGCACATTTCCATAACCTTGTGCTCAAGGAATGGGAGCGCCCCAGTAAACTTACCAGGGTTCCAAAGAGTTGGGATAGGAAGTATCCCTTTCCTGCTGAGGTGGTTAAATGTTGGTTATCCCCCCCCGGGTGGATGCCCCGATCCTAGGGCTATCTTAACACCTCTGTCATGCATTCCCCTGATTCCACTACCCCGCGGGATGCTGAGGACCGGTGGCCTCCCACGCCTTTGCATGTGCGGGGACGGCGCTGCGCCTGGTCTGTGCCTCTATTACTGCTGTGGCCACTAGAACCCTTTTCAGAAATATGCTTGATAGTGCCCCTGATGATTTGCCTTGTGAGGTGTTTAATGCACTCTCCAGTTGTGATGTTTTTGTAAATTTTGTCCTGTCAGCATTGGATGACACCATCAGAATGTGTGCCAGAACTTTGCTGCTCGGTTTGGCTGCGCCAGTGGGCTGCTGACAATGCTGCCAAGAAGGCCCCCACTGGGTTTCCCTTTAAAGGACTGCGTCTGTTTGGAGACCGCCTGGACCTTTTTGCTAAGGGAGGCAGGTTACCCCAGCGCAGGCGGCAACCTCGACCCTTTCGGGGTCAGGGTTCCTTCTCCTCCCCTTACCGTGGTGCAAGACAGGGATCTTTCCCTGGGGCCCGGGGAGATTTCTGGGGTAGAGGCAGAGGATGTGGACATCCTGGTTCCTCCTGGGGTCCCAAGGCTAAATCCTCTCCCAAGCCCCCTCAGGCATGATGGGGCGCCCTCACCTATCCGGGTGGGGGGGACGGCTGCAGCACTTCGCTCAAGTCTGGAGGCTTCATGTCTCAGACCGGTGGATTCAGGAGGTAGTGTCCTCCGGTTACAAGTTGGAGTTTGCTGCCGATCCCCCTCCAAGATTCATCAGATCCCGGATTCCTCAGGACCCTGTGTCGGCTCAGGAGCTAGTGCAAGCAGTGCAAGGCCTCCTGGAGCTGGGGGTCATCTGCCAGGTCCCTTTAAGAGAAAAAGGCAAGGGCTTTTATTCCAACCTATTCACAGTACACAAAAAGGATGGTTCTGTCAGGTCCATCCTGGACTTAGTCTCAGCAAGTTTTGTCAAGGGCAGGTGCTTTCGCATGGAGACTCTGCGCTCTGCCATCAGTTCCCTGCGCCAAGGGGATTTCATGACTTCTGTGGACATCAAAGATGCTTACCTTCATATTCCTGTGTTCCCAGGTCATCAAAAGTTCCTCATGTTCGCTCTGATGGATCAACATTACCAATTTGTGGCCTTGCCCTTCGGCCTCACTTCAGCTCCCAGAGTTTTCACCAAGGTGCTGGCTGGCATGATGACTCTACTCAGATGTCAGGCCTCTGGATACAGTTCAGGCAATGATCTTCCTTCCTCAGCAGAAGGTGGACAGTCTGATTGCACAGGCTCAGTCCCTCCTAGCTTGTCCCCATCCCTCCATCAGGCAGGGGATGCAGCTGGTGGGCCTGATGGTGGCGTGCTTCGAAGCAGTCCCTTATGCTCAGTTCCACTTGAGGCCTCTGCAACTTCACCTATTGTCTGTATGGGACAAGGACCCCGCATCCCTGGACAGGGTCTGTGTGCTCTCCCCCTGGTCAGGAGGTCCCTCTTGTGGTGGATAGACTCAAGGAACCTGTTGGGGGGCAGATCCTTTCTGGCCCCTTCCTGGGAGACGGTCACCATGGATGCCAGTCTATCAGGTTGGGGGGGTGGGGGTTTCTGGAAGTCCCTGCGGTTCCAGGGGAGGTGGGGCCCTCAGGAGGCCCACAACCTATCAATATTTTGGAGCTGCGAGCGATCAGGTTAGTTCTGGCTCGTTTGACTACTCATCTTTAGGGCCTGCCTGTTCAGTTGGCGCTCGGACAACCAGACGGCAGTTGCCTACATCAATCATCAGGGAGGGACCCAGAGCAAGAGGGCCCTCCAGTAAGTGTCTCTGATCCTGACCTGGGTGGAGGCCAATGTTCCCTGCATATCAGCGGTGTACATTCCGGGGGTGGAAAATCTGCTGGCAGACCCTCTGAGCAGGGGGACCTCTTGCCAGGAAGAATGGTCCCGCTGCAACAGGGTGTTCCAATCTCTGTGCCACCGTTGCGGGCCAACCAGATGTGGATCTGTTTGCATCCCGTCACAATCACAAGCTCCCGGCTTTTGTCTCCCTGTCCCAGGACCCTCTGGCCTTGACCACGGATGCTTTAGCACTGTCATGGCAGGACATTCAGTTCCTGTATGTCTTTCCTCCATTCCCCCTGCTTTGCAGGGTTCTGCGCAAGATTGCTCTGGAGGGGGTGCCAGCAATTCTGGTGGCCCCTAGGCGGCTAAGAGTGTGTTCGCAGACGTGGTGCAATTGGCAGTAGACCAGTACATTCTGCCAGGGGTGCCAGATCTGCTCACTCAGGGCCCCTTACGCCATCCCAATTTACAAACTCTGGCTTTGACGGCCTGGCTGATGAAACCTCCATCTTGATGGAAAAAGGCTTGTCCGCCTCGGTGGTTGATACCATGGTGAAGGCTAGGAAGAAATCTTCTTCTTCCATCTATTACAGGGTATGGCGTACCTACTTTGACTGGTGTGAGTCTAGGTCTCTTCCCTGTCGGGGGTTTTCAGTCCCCAGGGTTCTGGAGTTCTTACAGCATGGGTTGGAGTCGGGACTCCAACTGAGTACTCTGAAGGGTCAGGTTTCTGCCCTGTCTGTTTTCTTTCAGAAGTCTTTTGCTCAGCATTATTTGATTAAGACCTTTTTTTTCTAGGGGGTCGCTCATGTGCGTTCCCCACGTAAACCTGTGGTCCCTGTTTGGGATTTGAACTTGGTTTTGTCTGCCTTGCAGGGTGCTCCCTTTGAACCTATGCAGGATGCTGCTCTGGCTGTTCTTACCCTCAAGGTTGTCTTTCTGGTAGCCATTACTTCGGTCAGGCGTGTGTCTGAGTTGGCGGCTCTTCTATTCAGCCCCCATACTTGGGAAGACCCCAGGACAAGGTGGTGTTCTGCTTTAAGCCAGATTTTCTGCCTAAGGTAGTGTCTGCTTTTCATTTGAATCAAGATATTCTTCTTTCTTTGTGCCCTAATCCTAGCAATGCTAAGGAGAGGGTTTTGCATTCCTTGGATGTGGTCAGGTGTTTGAAGTATTACCTGGTGGTCACTGTGTCCTTCAGGAAAACTGATGCTCTTTTTGTGGTCCCTTCTGGGCCCAGGAAGGGTTTGGCTCCTGCCAAGTCTGTTAGCAAATGGATCCGTCAGGCCGTGTTTCAGGCCTATTCTGCTAAGGGGAAGAGTCCTCCTTTTCGCCTTACTGCTCATTCTACTCGTGCTATTGGTGCCTCTTGGGCCTTCCAGCACCAGGCTTCTGTTGAACAAGTTTGCAATGCCGCTACTTGATCTTCTGTTCATACCTTTTCAAAGATTTACAAGGTTGACCTTTTCAAAGATTTACAAGGTTGATGTTAGGGCCTCAGCTCATGCTGTTTTTGGCCGAAAGGTTTTGCAGGCGGCAGTGGTTTGCTGTTGTCTGCTGTTACCTTTTTTGTTGGGGATCCCACCCTACTTTATGGACACTGCTATTGGATGTCCCAAGTGTAAGTACTATATCTGGAGCAGGATGTACTGTATACTAAGAATAATACAATTCTGTGAAATACTCACCTGTAGAATTGGTATTATAAGTATACAGTATGTCCTGTTCCCGGGTCCCGGGTATTTGAGGGGCTGGGAGGAGCCTGTTTTACATGTCTCTGCAGTGCAGCGCCATCTGGTGGAGGATAACCCAAGTGTAAGTAATCTTTCTGGAGCAGGACGTACTGTATACTTATAATACCAATTCTACAGGTGAGTATTTCACAGAATTGTATTTTTCCCTATGGAAACTGAGTTTTTGAATCTTTGTGGCTATATCCCTTCGGGTGAAGGGGAGCTTTTCTCTGACTCGGGGTCATCTGATGAGAGGCCAAGGGGTCTTGACGGTTCTGGCTCTGATCCCTGGGCTCCGGATGACACTGAGGTCCTGTCCATTTCTCCCCCTGTTGCGGCTCCCAGGCAAAGGGGGAAACTCTTCCATACAGCTAAATCACGTTTGGAATTTCCTGAGCAAGCACATTTCCATAACCTTGTGCTCAAGGAATGGGAGCGCCCCAGTAAACTTCCCGGATTACCTAAAAGTTGGGATAGGAATTATCCCTTTCCTGCTGAGGTGGTGAAGTGTTGGTCATCCCCTCCCAAGGTGGATGCCCCGGTCTTAGGGCTATCTAACACCTGTCATGCATTCCCCTGACTCCACTACCCTGCGGGATGCTGAGGACCAGTGCATTGACCAGCTGGCATCCCATGCCGTTGCATGTGCGGGGACGGAGCTGCGCCCGATCTGTGCCTCTGCCATTACCGATGTGGCCACTAGAACCCTTATCAGAAATATACTTGATAGTGCTCCTGATGATTTGCCTTGTGAGGTGTTCAATACACTCTCCAGTTGTCATGTTTTTGTAAATTTTGTCCTCTCTGCCTTGGATGACACCATTAGAATGTGTGCCAGGACATCTGCCCTTGTGGCTATACGCCACTTGGTTTGGCTGTGCCATTGAGCTGCTGACAACGCTGCCAAGAAGGCCCTCACTGGGTTTCCCTTCAAAGCACTACGCCGGTTTGGGGACCGCCTGGACCTTTTTGCTAAGGGAGGCAGGTTACCCCAGCGCAGGCGGCAATCTCTGCACTTTGCAGAGATTGCCGCCTGCGCTGGGTCAGGTAGTGTCTGCCTTTCATCTGAATCAGGACATTGTTCTTCCTCCTTTGTGCCCTAGTCCTAGTAATGCTAAGGAGAGGGTTTTGCATTATTTGGATGTGATTAGGTGTCTGAAGTACTATCTGGTGGCTACTGCACCCTTCAGGAAAACTGATACTCTTTTTGTGGTCCCTTCTGGTCCTAGGAAGGGTTTGGCTCCTGCCAAGTCTACTATCGGCAAATGGATCCGTCAGGCTGTGATTCAGGCCTACTCTGCTAAGGGGAAGAATCCTCCCTATTGCCTTACTGCTCATTCCACTCGTGCTATTAGTGCTTCTTGGGCCTTTCAGCACCAGGCTTTTGTTGAACAAGTTTGCAAGGCCGCTACTTGGTCTTCTGTTCATAGCTTTTCAAAGTTTTACAAGGTTGATGTTAGGGCCTCAGCTGATGCTGCTTTTGGCCGAAAGGTTCTGCAGGCAGCAGTGGTTTAAACTGCATGCTGTTAACTTTGGTGATCCCACCCTACTTATGGACACTGCTATTGGATGTCCCGATAGTAAGTATTATATATGGAGCAGGATGTACTGTATACTAAGAATAATACAATTCTGTGATTACTCACCTGTAGAATTGGTATTATGAGTATACAGTATGTCCTGCTCCACCCCACACTTGGTTTTGCATTATCTTGGATCCCCTGTATGGTGATTATCATTGTTATAGTTAATAGTTGGGGTTGTTTTTTATTCTCCTGGCTTCTCGTTAACTGCTTTTCAATGCTGGGGATTTGTGGGAGGTCCCTCGGGATTTGAGGGGCCGGGAGGAGCCTGTTTTCGATATCTCTGCATTCCAGCGTCATCTGGCGGAGTAGTAACCGATAGTAAGTATTATATATGGAGCAGGACGTACTGTATACTCATAATACCAATTCTACAGGTGAGTTTTCACAGAATTGTATTTTTCTAGAGCCTGGCTTATTATTGAACCCAGTGGGTGCAACATTTATGTGTAAGTATTACACACAACTGCCTGCCATTTCCTGGCTGATTGATCTCACAAAATAAGGTCTCATATCCACGGTGCATATCAGTTGGTCTTAGGTTGTTTTGGTTTGCCTACTGCTGGGGCATTTTGATTGTTTTTTGTGTATTATCTAAAATCTAGATTATATAGATCTATAAATAACAAAAATAACATAATAAAAATAATAAAATAAGGAGGGAGTCTTATAGGAGCCACAGCACTCAACCCTGTTAGCTTGCAGGCCAACCTAAAATCTGTCTCAAAACATGGTTAAAAACAGAGTGCTCTGTCACACACATCTGCAGAAGTATGCACCACCAAGCGCCAAGGTGCCTCTGCGTGGTGCAGTCCTAACTAGATAAATTGGGAGCACACTTACCTGAGGTTGCCCTAAACCTCAGATAAAACCTGCTCCCAATGTATTTATTGCATTGTATGTCCCAAATAGGGCTCTCAGGGATTAGAGTTAGGACTGCACCCCACAGAAACACCTTGGCGCTTGATGGTGCAGCTTAAGCATACTTCTGCAGATGTGTGTGACCAAGCCCTCTGTCTTTAACCAAGTTTAGAGACAGATTTTAGGTTGGTCTGCAAGCTAACAGGGTTGAGTGCCGTGGCTCCTTTAAGACCTTAACCCTTTTGTTGCCAAGCACGTAACACCTACGTGCTGGCTTGGCTGGGCCTTAAGTGCCAAGCCCGTAGGTGTTACGTGCTTGACTTTCCTCGCTTGTAGTTTAAAAAGTAAAAACAACAAATACTCACCTGACCCCTTGTTGGATCCAGCCGGGTCTCCTCTTTAATTTGGTGCCATCCGATCCCCCGTGGGGGGTCGGATGGCTCCAGGAGAGCCCCCGGAATAGGCCGCCCCCCCCCCCGCTTCTGCAGCAGCAGCTAACTGTAAAAAAAAAAAAAAATAAAAATGACATTCACTTACCTGTGTGTGCGCTGGCTCCCGCTGTCCCTCCTCTTCACCTGGGGGGCCTCCGATCCCCCCCCAGGACTTACCGATCTTCAGGAGAGAGCCTGGGAGGCTCTCTCCTCTCTTCTTCACGATGGCGGCCGCCATCATGCCTCTAAGCCCCGCCCCCTTGGGGGCGGGGCTTATGAAGTCATCCCGGCCCCGATCTCAGGCTTCAGCCTTCTCAGCTTCTCAGATGCCGGTGATCGGCACAGGGGAAGGAGGTGACAGGAGATCCTCTGATCTCCTGCCTTCTCCTTCTCTGGATGCCGATCACCGACATCTGTCAGCTGAGCGGCGAGGGACAAGAGCTTGCAATCGAAGGTAAGTACAGTAAAAAAAAATTTTTTTTTTTTTCTAATAAAATACTTTTTATTATTGTGTGGTGTTTTTTTTTCACATTAACCCTTTGTGAGCTGGTAAGGGGTCCATGAGACCCCTTATACCAGTTCACAAGGCTGGGGGGGTGGCAAGTCACCTGCCCTAGCGGGTGGCTTGCCATTAACCCCCGCACCCCCATTACCTGCCTCCCCAAAGGCCAGGGGGGGGCAGAAGAGCCCGGGCCCACATAGGCTATGTGGGCTCGTAGGCTGCAGGGTGGGGGGGCCACCAAAGCTGGCCCCCCCACTCTGTGCCTACAAGCCCCCATAGCTGGTCCCGGGCTGGTTACTTTGGGTAAGGGGGACCCCACGTCATTTTTTTTTGGGGATTTTGAAGGGTTTTTAACCCTTCAAAATCCAAAAAAAAATGGGGTCCCCCTCCCCGGGAAGGGGGACCCTATGTCATTTTTTTTTTTAATTAACCATTTGTCATCCAGCAGCTATAAAAGGCTTCTGGGCAGGAAAGGGTGTCTACCTATACATATGTGGTATCGCTGTAACCGGGAGAAATTGGGGTTTCTCACGCAATAAGATTTTATTGACAAACTTACATTTTTTATTACAAAAAAACTCTACAAATTGTAAAAAAATGTTTTTTTTTTATTTTTTTTCACACATTTCACCCAAAAAAATTGAGAATACACCTAAAAAATACAAACAAGACATTTCATGTTAAAGCCCAGACTCTGTTGAAAAAAACAATATATAATTTTCCTGGGAAATCCCTGGAAATCCCTTCAAAAATGACAGTTGAATATGTGTAGCGCAAAATGGTGAAACATCGTCTGGCAACAGGGAGTGGCAAATGCTGCAGGTAGGCTGGCAGCGAAAGGGTTAATATAAAATATTACACAGCCCTAGCTTTGTATTGTGCCCAGCCTCCTCCTCGGTAGAGCCTGTATGTTTTTGAAATAAAGCTTTATATCTAAGTAAAGAATTTCAGATATTATACACATCTGTGTGTTGCATAATTTCCAATGTTGTCATTTTTTTTTTTTTTTTTACAGGTTTATCCTCTTTGATACAAAGTGTTGCTGGGAGCACTAATCTGTCAAGTGGATCCACAACACTCTCTACATCCTCTACATCAGTGAACACTGTGAAAGACAAAGTTAGCTCCTCAGTCACCCCTTCCTTTGTGTCTATAAATTCTGGCTTTTCTCCTGCAGACCTGAATCCAGCTATGCCCCTCACACCTGCCTGCAAACCACCCGCTCAACCTAGTTCTAGCTTCCCACAACCAGCCAATACATTTGGATTTTCATCTCAAGCCCCATTAGTTGCTGAAAAGCCCATTAACCAACCAACAGATAAACCTAAACCGCCTGAAGAGAATGAATCTTCCAGCCTAGAAATGAAGATTCATAATTTTTTGAAGGGAAATCCTGGGTTCAGTGGCTTAGATCTAAACATCCCTATACTTAGTGGTTTAGGTCCCAGTACTGTTCCTGAGCCAGCATCCGAGTTTCATGGTGGATCTGCCAATACATCTCTAGATAATATCGATGGGACCCCAGTACGTGATGAACGGAGTGGCACTCCGACACAGGATGAGATGATGGATAAACCATCTTCAAGCAATGTTGACAGTGTTTCCCTACTGTCAAAGATAATTAGTCCTGGTTCCTCCACACCTAGCAGTACGAGGTCCCCCCTTATAAATAAAGACAATGAATATCAGAAGCTACAGACTTTACCGCCTTACAGATCTTGTGGTCTTCCTGCAAATTCACCTAATGCCTATCGGCAGTCATCAGATCTGATAGATAAACCTTCAATAGGAGATTCCTCTCTTGATAAGTTTTTTTCAGAGTCCACTTTTCCTGAAGATGGGGATTACAGGAATTTTGACTTTTCTGGTCCTCCAGCTATGGCAAATCTTGACACAATGCCGACAAAACCCCTAAATAAACAAAATATGCATATAGAATCAATGGAATATCCACCTATTACCCAGAGTTATGGTCAGGTCCCTGATTATGGCAGGCAGTCTTTTCCACCACCAATGCAACAGCCTTTTATGCCAGGCGAGAGCAGTAACCGTTTGTCGCCACCACCTGAAAGCTATGGAGGCTATAGTTTAAGAGGAAATAATCTGGAGTCTACCAGGTCACCTTCACCTCCAAAAGATGATGCGTTTTACCTAGCTGACAACAATCATAACTTTCCTTTATTACATCCAAGTATTCAACAGACTAAGTATTCGGATTCTGCAAATGTTCAATCAAACTTCCATCCGAAGAACAGTAATCCTGTACGACCGCCCACTACATCTGCTGAGCCACCTGGTCAAACTGCTGTAGCGTCTGCTACTTTAGAGTTCAAAAACATGCTCAAGAATGCATCTCGCAGAACCTCAGAGGAGCCCCAGTTTGGACAGACAAGCTTGGATGAAGATGGTCGTATCACTGGTCTTGGTCATGCTGGTAGGTCTTCTGAAGACCAGTCTAAGGAACAGTATCCTATAGAGACAAGAGTTTCTTCCTCTTCTGTAGACCTGCCTGACAGTAAAGAGGAAAAAGGGGCTCCAATTGAAACACTAGGTTATCACAATGTTGGTAGTATGAGGATGTCAGGGGAACCAATTAAAACTGTAGAGTCAATGAGGGTTGGAATGAAAGGTGGTAGAGGACATGGGTTGGATGGAGGTAGAAGTGACTGGTTTGAGATGGGTAGTTCTGAGGGTTCTTTTGATGAATCAAGTACTGATGAACAGCCTTTAGTCAGTGGCAACAGCTCTGTTGGTTTTAAAACACAGTATGATGAGCACTTAACACACTTCCAGGACCCCAGAGCACCAAATATGCCTTCATTTGACAGACTTTTACCACCACCCCCTATACCACCTGCTTTAGAACATGGTGGACCATTTCAAATGGATCAAGCCGGCCCCCCTCCAGGACCTCCACCTGTTTTACCACCTGACCCTGGAAGTCTTTTTGGAAGAGAGATTCCCATTGGATCTCGAATACCCTCTATAGAGCCACCTAAGCTTTTGCCTCATATTGGTCATCCTCCACCTGTAGATCACTTGGGAAATCCCTTTCCTGTTCACCACACAGCAGAACATGGTGGCATTCCATTTTCACCACCTCCTAATTTAGATATGCGTAACCCATTCTCGCAGGACCATGGTGCTGTCCATCAAGGAATGATGAATGAACCTTATGCCATGCATTCAAGTTCAACAATAGATCATGGATCACGTGACTACAATATCCAAAATAACCAACCCCTTGGTAGGGTAAGCAATCCAATGACTTCTCTACCTAGAGAACACTTTGGAGGTTTTGGTGGTCCTCGGCAGTCTATAGGCTCACATCATAGAGACCACATGCACACTGGGGGTCAGAGAGCTCAGCGACCTCAGTACAGGCCCCGAGATTCTTACTCCAATTTAAAACGATCACGGCCACCTTATGGAAGGGGTCAGCAATTTTTCTCCCCAAAGCGACCTTTTTACCCGCCAAGATACTAATATACTGGTGGGATTGTTTTCTAACTTGTCCCCACTACAACTCTGTTTTGGATGTGTAATAAGTTTATAAACTTGCTGAAATCACAAAGTTCCTGGATCTTCAGTGCCAGAGGCTAGTTTGTAGGTGGTGATCGCTTGCCGAAATTGCTTCTAGATATCCATATTCATGAGCGCATAAGTGGAATTTTCAGTTCAGTGATGCTTTTGACCTTGGAGACGTCCATCTTCAGATGCTAATAAACTATACCTGAACCAGTCAAAGAAGGATCACTGTGTCCGCCTGCTTTTTGATCTCCGATGCCCATCCAGATCATCCCTTTGTTCTCTAGATACCAGATAGGTGAGTCACAGGAAATTAAAAAATAAAGAGAGAAAAAAAATCCGCGTTTTGAGTCAAAATATTTCAATCGTAAGGTTTTTGTAAAAATGTTAACATTTCTTCCTTTGCCTGTTCCTCTTAATTCTCTTCACACCCACAGTCAGGGGAAACCCAACTATAAACGCTGTTAAGCTTCATCCCAGCATTTCAGCGTTCCACGTTTCAGGACTTAATCCGGCTATAGGATATTGCAGCCTGATGTCCTTGAAGTATGAGGAGCAGAGAATGAACGCTTGGTGGCTTTAAGAATACTCCCAAGTTGCACTTTTGTTTTGTTTAATATGTTGAATATAGGAAGGTAGTCAAGTATTCTACATAGCGTGTTAGGTTTTACTAACTACATTTTTTAATGCACTATGTTTGTAATGAATACGTATGCAATGTTTTGACATCTAGGGTTTGCTTGTGTCATACTAAGCAAGTATCTCGATCCTTCTGTAGATTTGTGTGCGTAGTTAAAGCCCACAAAAAACGCTATGTCGCATATGGTTTTAGCTTTGCAGCAGATACTTTTTCATGCAACGGATAAATCAAAATACTTTGTGTTCCAAGATTTTGGATGTATCCATAACAATGTATTCATTGTCTGATAATTATGTGAAAGAACAGAAGTTTAAGCTATTCCCTAGTTAGGTGTGGGCCTGACTGTGGATGTGGATGTGCAGTTAACTATCAAGTACTATATGGATTGCTTCTGTGAAATTCATAGATTTGTATCCAATTAATTTCCTCCTTCCTTTTGAGAGCAGTCCATCAGAAAAACCTGATTTGTCTGCCTGGGTTTTCTTTAAAGACACCAACGCCACATTTCAGGTATTGACAGGCTAGGATCTAAGGATTTAAAGCCCCTTTAATGCTACGTTTGGCACGTCATGCTGCCACTGGTTGTTTAAACGAAAGGGGGCAACAGACCAAAATTCAGTGTGTTTGTGCTATCTGTAGCTGAGTAAAAAGTTATTTTTTTGCCAGTCCTGAAATCTTCCTAGCAGCCTTTATATGAAAGCTGGTGAGAGGCCTATTTCTCATGTCCTGACTTTGCTTGACTATATACCACTTCAATGTTATATAACTATGCTGGGAATAATCCTCTGCAGTGGTTGTCTTTGCTCTGGGTACATTGGGCACTATGACCACAGTAATAACATTTTTGTATTTCCTGTAAAATTTTCACTTAGTCATCCATCCGGGGACGATGATTCACTAAGTGGGTATTACTTGTAGGTGATAGGTGGTGACTAGAGCAATGCTGTAACGCTAGAGCCTGGCATCCTTAGAAACATCCCACTGCAAAGCAGTTGAGTCTGGGTCTCTCGGAGGAATGAGAAAAAAAAACAATCAAGGTCAACGTATTAAAGGCAAAGGTATGAACGTATTTGCAACCGTGGGTGGGGACTGTGTCCTTGCCCTTGATAGACAACGAAGGGAAAAAAAATGTTTTACAGTTGATTCACTGGCAAGTGAGAGCTGTTCAAAGTGGTCCTCAAGGGTGGGAACACATCATCTTGTGAATCCCATAAACCACAGAAGCGACTGAAACAAATGGCAAATTTATCAGTTTATAAATAAATGTGAGCAGATTAGAATCGCCGTCTGAAGCACCTTTCTCACACACTGTGGCTACTCGCCGCCGTCTCCCACACCCTCCGGGCCAAAGTGATGGTGGTCCACCACACCTTAAACCAGACCAACAGCCTTGCACAGTTGGAAAAGGAAACTCCCCAAAACTCACTTGTGCCATCTGCATGCAGGATACTGAATCATTGTCCGCATCTAATTTGCTCTTGAATCCACTTGAAGTTAAAATGCCGTCTCACATATTTTCTCCTGGTAGTGGACATTTTGGAGCTTTCTTTCCCAGCATCCCAGCCATGGTGCTGCCTGAATTCAACTGACATAACTGGCAATGCACATCAACAAAAAACCCAGCAGCACTGTCTGTTTTCAGATGGCCTGAAGCTCCAGGAGATGCCATTTTGTTTATAAATTGATCACAGCAGGAGTTAGAAATAAGTAATTGAATATTTAAGAACAGCAATCTGAATTGCCCTTGGGAGGGATGCATAGGAGTTTGTTGTAAGGGAGGTGGGAAGCGGTGTATGATTGGCCAGGCCAGCAATAGGGTTGTCCACTGTAGACTGCCAAGCCCTTTCAAGGAGTGGGTAACTGACCTCTAGAATTTAAACATGGGGACCTTGTCTGGTATTTCCCAGCAACCATCAAGTCCACAAGGCTGCTACCTTACCACTAAGCCAAGACTGCCCCTACTAGGCTACAAGCCATCTAAGTCTGAGTTGGTGAAAATAGTTGGCTCTGGAAGTGTCTCATTGACCACAGCAGCCACGATCTCCTTCCAATTTCTCAATGACTGCTTAGATACATTAATGGCGTCCTGCAAATCCAGTGACGCCTCCTTCTCAGATACCTTATTATCTTTGTCAGACACTGCTTCCTTGCCGGACTCCTGGAAATCGGATGGGTTCTTCACGGACTTGGCCGAGGAGACAGCCACTGGGTGTTTCCGTTTCTTGGCCACTCCCTAGTCTGCAGAGGAACTACACACCTTGTACCTTCAGCCTCAGAGGCTTACAGACAGTGTTGAAGCGCAACCTGTTTAAGCACCAACATATAGGTGGGGAGACCCCTGCAAGCTCTAACACCCTGTGAGCACTATGAGGCAACGCAACATCACATAAAAAAAACAGCACCAGTGCACCACCAAAGAGGGCACCTCTCATTCAAACATTTTCTCTCTTCATTGATTAGAGCAGAACTGGAATGTTTCTCATGACGCCGGGCTCTTTACTTGGCAGGTCTAGCTACAGCTTTGCTTTAGCCACCGCCTATTGTCTACAAGAATCATAGTCTGTGAATCAGTGTTCGTATATGGACAACTTGATAGGGAAACATAAACTCTTAACTGCTTAAGCTGCTAGCCCAGTGGAGCAGGCAAACTGGTAGTAGCCAAAAGAGGTTACATAGGTTGCACAGATTTAAAGAGTTGTACTGAAATACTAAAATGGGTTTAATTTACAGGCACCCTAACTTCATTCTTTTGGATGTAGAATATCCAAATGTATCTCTTGTAATGCAAATCTGTAATTTCACAACTGGGGCAAAATTAATATAGGCTACCTTCGCTAATCTAGTTTTTTATCTTTTCTACTTTAAATGATGAAATATATATATATTTTCATCCTAAGGCACCTAGGCAGCTTTTCAGGTGTTGCCTGGAATAACCTAGTTGTTTAAAACACATGCATTTCAATGTTATGCTAAATTTGGCATATATGTTTTTGTTTTTTTTTACAAAAATTGACTGAATTCAAATTCAGAGATTGCTAGGTCCGAGAAAATAGCCCATGCTTTTCTGTCACAGCATCTTCTTCCTACTCCAGCTGCTAAAATTTTATCAATTCCTGAGATCTTGTTCCTGACGCACACATGCCCAAGGATTCCTTTTGGTGCTTGTCAAGCATTTGCAAGAAAATGGCTAAATAGAAACCCACCCAACTTCTTGTTTCCACTGCCTAGACCCTGTAACTGGTTGCAGGACCCAGTGTTAACCAGCCAGTGTAGAAGGAAGTGGCTGTAGAAGACAGAAGGAAAGTATCAGCTGGCTATTGTGTTATCCCAGGTAAGGGCTTTAGTTTGGGACTTGCTTAAACTCCAAATATATCTGAGGAGACTTAACAAAAAAGATGGGCTGAGCGTTTTAGTAAAACCGCAAACACAAGCCTGTCCTCTTTAGGTTCTCTTTTGAATGCGCCGCCTATTCCATACCTTACAATTCTCATACAATTTCTTTAATTCTAGCTGCAGAGGGTCCAGAGTGAAGAGCTAGTACTGAAAACCTTTTATTTTTATTGTTGACCGGAAAGATATAAATGCATTTTCTGTTTTATTGCATCTTTGTTGGCCAAACGTGAAGAAATTAGATCGCCTCAATGAGGACATACAATAATAGTATCAAAATTAACCTAATCATATTTATTTATATTTAAAGCTGCTACTAGCTTGATTTTGGTTGTAGAGCAGTTCAAAGCTGAAACCGGAGTTTGTCGTCTTGGTAGCACAGCACATTTATTACATCTTTGTGGATATTCACATGACTGGGCCTTGTTTGGAAAAACAAAAAAACTCTAGTTATTTTAACACAAACTTCTTATGTTATAAAAGGTTTAATTACGCGTGGGGCAGTAAAACAAATTCATATGTTTGAGTGAATACATTCTATTACCATACCTTTCTACTTAGGAGAAATGTAAACCATGGCCAAAATTTGCCTAAATTTATCTGTCTAAACTCGAGGTCAATACCACACCTTTAAAAACAGAAATGATTATGATCTGAACCAGAAGTGTGTATCGGGGCCTCCTTTTACTTTCGGTTGAGGATAACCCTTTGTATATGAAGATAACAGATGGTTTATGCAACAAATATCGGGTGGAAAAATGTGAATACTTTGGCTGTTTGTATTATGTTAAGGTGCTAACCGTTTCCATTGTTCAATACATCGACTAAATAGCATATTTATGTGTTCGGTAATAGTAAAATATTTCCATTTTTTTCACCAATTTGAGACGTCTGTTTCAAATAAGTAGGTTTATAGATCAAAGCCCAAAGTTACGGCACAAGTTAGCTTGAGGTCGATCTGCTTGCACAGGGCCTCTGCAGATGTAGTTGGAAAGTTTCATCACCTAATTACCTACTTGATCCAACCTGGTTTAGATAAGTTCTGTGCAGACAGACCTTCAATAAGCCCCTCCTTCATATGAATACAATTTTGGGAACAAAGCTGGAATGGTTTTACTGTATACTTTTAATACCTTGCAAACAGGGTTCCATCTGTTTTAATTAAACATTTAGTAGATATTAATTTTCTACTGGGGTCTTGTATAGTATATTCCAGCATCTACCTGCGATGCATACCTAAAGTTCACACCTTCCTCTATATTGCATAAGTGTCTAAGGCAGAAGGGTGGTTGTTTTCCTTTTTATTAAAAAAAAAAAAATCCCTAGCACTATTTGGTAGTTTTGTTGAACTGGCCCTTTAAAAGAAAACTCTACTATAGTGGCGTTTTAAGGATGCAGAAATTAAGGTCTTTGCATAAGCAAAGTCCTCCAACTATCCTATTCCTTGTGTGGCTACCAATTGCATCACTAACAGTAACCGATTGGCTTATCAAACCTGAATAGTTGTTGGTCATGTGATTGTCTACCAAACTTATGAATAAGGAAATTAGGTTTTTGTAACCACACCAAGCCCGATTTGGGTGTTTAAAACAAATGATTGCTTTCAATAGTCCTTTGATGCTAGAAAGGTGGGTGGGGCTCTGCTTGGCAGCTGTGGAATCGAGTCAAAGGGCTGGCAGGCCGTGCAGTAACATTGCAGCATAGACTGGAAAACATGAGCTGACACTCAAGGTCCTAGCCTCTTTGCAGATTGTCTTCCCCCCTTCCTTTTTAATTCCTTGTTATTGACCAATCTTTTTCATTAGCACAGGGATGAGGACGAGTGGGTGGGATGTTACAAAATGCTTAGACTAACTGATTAAGTAGTTTTCATAAAATAGAGTGGTTTCTACTTACAGAAATGGGTAGCTCGGGTTGGTTTTACCTGAATCGTGCATTAGTCTGCATTTCTTCATAGGGATTTTAAAGTAAGTCAGCCGCCGCTAACTGAAAAAAGGGTAGGTACTTGACTTTTGTCTCGTACAGCTGATCGGTAAATGAAAAAAAGGGTACTTGACTTTTGTCTCGTACAGCTGATCGGTTTTAGTCTTTTGATTGGTAACAAACTCACCTGATTGCTAGGTCTCAACCCCCACCGCATCCTGCGCTGTCTGGGGCTTATACATGGGGTCGGGTTTGATGGTGAATGGAGTTTAGGCCCTGGGAAGAGAGTATGCAGTGTGGGCTCAGATCCATTGCTTAGGTGAGTTACTGATTGCAGGACTAGTACCAATTATCTGTGCAGAACAATAGGTAAGTACCCTTTTTGTTTTTTTATTTAGCTGCTGATTGACTTAAACCTTAAAACTGTGTAAATATTTAGTTTAGCATTATGACCATTTGCTTAACTTAACACGCTGTAAATATAGATTTGCTTTTTTACACTTCGCTTGAGGTTGTTCTCTGAATGCTTAATATTTTCGTTTCTGTATAAAGAAAGAAATCTTCAGCCAGTACCAATAAAAGTGCAGGTTGTCTGTGTGTTAATATAAATAAAAAGTGTGTGACCATTGCATTACACTTTAACAGTACATGCTAAAAAAAAAAAAAAATCACAATTTTCAAATACATGAGTAGTTTATTAGAACTTTGTAAACACAATTATCTGTTCTCTGCGGATGCAATCTGCCAATCAAGAGCCACTTGGGTAACAGCCGTTACTACCAGCAGCTTTCATGGCTATTGCTCTCCTTCACATCTCATGGGTTTCAGTATTTCATATGTCCATGCAAGGAGGTAGATGTTACTTGCGCTTTCGTGGTCACATGGCTTGACCATATAGCAGAAGCCTCCTGCTGCATGCGCTCAGTGGGAAGAACTAAAAGCAGACTTTGTATTAGCAATTGCTCCCTCTGTCCACGAAAGGATTTGACACTTTACCCAGGTCTGCTACAGCAGGACCTTGTGTATTTGCTAGGCTGATTCAGTAATTCTGTTTATCTGGACAATACATCTACCACCCAAAATGTCTGCTTGTCCCGGCACACCGTGACCCACGCATTACTCGCACACGGGCAAAACGGATATTCCCTAGGAACCATGAGATTCTCTGATTAGGCTTCATTGAAGCCAGTTCAGTCTAAAGCCTATTAGAACCAGAAGTGGTCTGATGAGTTTAAACCCCAAATGCCCTATTATGAGCCTATTAAATAGATTAGAGGTTGGCCTCAGAAGACCCCATTGAGCAGTTAGAACTAGTTCTACCCTTAACCATCTCATGCAGTCTGAGTTGGTGAACTTCCAGGGAGGAGTCCTTTCCCAGGGGCCAGCCTTCTGGGCAAGATCTCCCCTCTGAGAATACTCATTTAAAGCACTTTAATGCTTAGGGGATGACCTGGGACAGGGGTATATTCTTGCTCATGTATTAGAAGTCCCAAGTGTAATAATTTAGCAAGATTGTAGAGGTTGTCCAAGATAAATATGACACACCAGAAACCTAGCCCAGCCTCCCAAGTCCTGGTGGAGTTTTAAGATGTAAAGATGATCCAATAGTAAGCAGTTCCAATCCAAATGGGTATGCAGGGGCTATTCCTGCGCATGCTTCAGTAGTCCCTAACTGTAGTAATTAAGCAGTACCATCAAGTGTAAATGGTATAGCTGAGACAAGATGACAACGTCCTGGTTGACTGACTATCCCACCTCTTCAGATGTTAAAGAAATTGGAAGAGGCACCTAAAGGGGGAGGGGCTGCCTGCTAGCTGCTGCGGAAGCACCACCATCATCATTTCTGCGACTGTGGGGGACCATGTAGATTGACACCATATATATAGTAATCCATTCTGCCTTGATATCTGCAGTACAGTGGCTAGGGTTCAAGTGATCCTAGTTGTGATGAGCCATGCATTGGGAGCTAAAGAACTGTGCTAGAGCCCCCCCCCCCCACAAAAAAAATACCCTTACCAGCCTTTTCTATAGAGGGAACCAAGAGGAGAAGAAGCCTTTCCAAACCTTTTAAAATGGAAGGAACCAGCCCTCCTGTGGAAAGAAGTATCCATTGCAAGGCAAGTCCAAGCCTTTCACCAAACCCTTTTTAGAATAAAGGGGATTCTTACTTCAGTTTGCGGATGCCTGTAAGGATTAGTGGAAAATTGGTCAAGTCTGGTTAAAAGATTCTGAACCAGACCTTTTGGACATTTTCTTTGCCTCCATAAATGCCTCAATCAACCCTCGGGGAGGGGCCATTTCTGGTAGTGGTTGAGGACCTTGCAGGCCAAGGGGGATTATCCGATTTGGTTTTAAAGGAAATCACGGTTTACCCTATTTTGGATCTGATATGTGACCGCCTTGTCGGGGGGGGGGGGGGGGGGGGGGGTCATCATTTCAGGTGACCAGCAAGATACTAGAGATGTTGATCTGCACAACCAGCTGCAGTGTGGAGATCAATATAGAGCTAGTTAAAGTGTCCGAATAAAAGTGTGCTGTCCCAATGGTAGACTCCCAAGTGGCTCTTGGCCTCAAGCACACCAACTGCAGGCCAGTGCATTGGAGTTTTGATAAAGGTGGTGCTTCATTTCATACCAGGCCTCTCTAGTTATCTATTCTGGCCTTATGAAATACCACCCTTCTCTAGTTGCTAGATATTTGCTTTCCCCTTTATCCTCTGGTAAAAGGAGGTGTGGTCCCTTCTGTTATTAGGTGATCAGATACCAGTCTTCAAGGGCTGGGAGGCGTGTTGCAGACCAACTCGGCTAGTTTTCCAGATGGAAGGATGTCCATTGCTCAGTCTTCCTGACCTTCCAACATTTGACCAGGGAGCTTAGGTTCCAGTCAGTACGGATTCAGTATGATGGTGTCTTGGTTGTGGCCCACTTCAAGATCTGTCAGAAGGCAGATGTCATTCAGGTCCATGCTTCATATTCGAGGCTGCGAAAAAGCTGAGAAGTCAGAGGAGTGAGCTCTGGTGCCAAAGGTATTTGCAATGATATGCCATCATTGAGACATGCCATACATGCATCTATTTGTGCTGCAATTAAATGGTGGCCACCTTCTTGTCCCAGGCCGAACATCCACTGGCAGTAGGTGCACTTGTGAAAGCCTAGGGAGGGCTTGACCCCCCCTCTTTCCTGATGCAGACCTTTTATCCAGGCTCTTGCTGGAGGGAGAAGGAGAAGGTCCTGGTACATGGAGGTTTTAAAGGGAAATACTCTCAAATCGTGTATTTCCAGAAGGCACAACACTCCACACTTACGTTACGATACTCCTGCAATGCTGGTATGAGAAGCCTGGTGGGCAAGCATGCCCTCCATACATACAGTTTCTAAGCTTTCGTGAATCCTGTGCTGCATTAAGCTTCAAGGTTCGCCAGGTGGTTGAGCCTGTCTAGTTGAAAGGGTATCTTCTGAAGTTGCAGCCTGTGCAGATTGTGTTCTAGGATATAGAAGCAAAATTTAAGTAGTTGCTGGAAAGGATTTTTTCTTGAAGTGCCATGGAAGATGCAGCCCTTGCCCAATCTCTACAAGTATCTTTTAGGTACTCTAGTGTCTGGCTGCTACCAAGTGAAATTCCCTGCTTCTGGCACACCAAAAGCTCACATGCCTACCTTCTGGTAGGCTTAGCTATTACTTGGTTGGTATGTTGTGTCCTCTAAAACAGGGGTTTCCAGCCAGTGGTACTGTGCCACTGGTGGGACTCAAGCCTTTGGTGGTACTCGGGGCAGCTGGAGTTTCAGTGGGAGCGGGGGGACATGAAGCACTGAAGACAAGCTACTGCTACAATATGATGTGGCATGTGGCCAAGTCAACAAGGTGCTGGAGTGGCAGAAGAGATTGGGCCAGTATAGGACCTCCACCCTTCTGGAGAGGTCAGCATTAGTGGAGGTAAGGGTGATACTTGATATAATTGGAAAATGGGTGGTACACCATGAAAATGGGTTGGGAAACCTTGCTCAATAAGACTCCCAAGCAATGGATTTTACAGTAGGTGGTCTTTTTTTTATTTTTATAGCTTTGGGCTTAAGTTTCATTTACACTGACCGCTCACCGCTGTGGCAACATGGCATTTAAAGCTCTGAAACTGTATTCCCATTTGCAGATTGGCCACGCTGATTGCGTCAAAGTAAATGCGACCTTCATGGACTAATCCGCAAACCTCAGACCAGATGTATCCTCAGCCACAAGACTCCTCACTTACCAGTCTACTGTCCCACATCTCTCTCACCTTCAGCACTGGTTTGAGAAGCCAGCTTGGTTGGTGGATGTGACCTCAGTATGGAAGGCTTTCTTTGACTGCAGTGGAAGTACCTTGTGTACGGAGGGGCCCATTAATAGGAGTACTCCGTACTCAGACCATGTCCACCCAGAGGGCCAGCTTCTGATGCTAGTACTGTGGGTGAGAGTTGTGTGGATCAGGTAAGTGGAACGTCTCGTGCATGAGGGATCATTTGGTCTGAGGTCTGCTGGGGAAGTCTACGGAAGTGGCTTTAACCTTCTTATTTCTCTAGGAATTTCTATGCAGTTCCTTCCGAAGACTATATTTAAAAATGCCGTTCAGCATGAAAAACAAGATTACCACCTGTAGTAACCCAATGAACTCTTTCACGATAACCTAACATGAGAATTGATTTTGTGAAGTCGGGTTACGTTAGTGAAGTGGACTTAATCTGGATACTTAGTTTTCATGTACTGGAAAAACATAACCAGTACAAAACAAATCCTGCAGGCAATAGCAAGTTTGAAAAGGTTACATTACAAGTGGCCTTCATTTTTTTATTATATCATGCATCTAATTACCCACCAAAAAAGGTCTTACAGTGGACCACAACCCAGGACTACCCTGAGTTTTGGTCCTTGTGCCACTCTGACTGGGACACCCCACTGTGTGAACCCCTCAGGTTGCCCGATCTGACTCCTGCCCTTCCCCGGTCATACAGCACATACGCAGTCTCCTGTCCTATCAGCGTGCTAAGATCCACTCCCGCATTCACAAATGCCTGGCGCGGACGCTCGCCCTGCTAAAGAAATATTGGGGATGTGGCTGCTGCTTGTGCATAGGAGGATAAACATGCTAATTAAGTAGTGAAAATATATATACATTTCAAAATAAAATGTTTGGGGCCTATATATTGTCACAAATATTCTAAGTGTGCCATACACTCCACTTCGATCTTCATGACATGTGGGTAATCTCCAGTAGAGGGCGAACTTCTGCAGAGATGAATATGCAAAAAAGAAAGCCCCTCCCAGTCCATATATACCTGGGACCTCCCACCAATTCCCCAGTTCCTTCTCTGCAGGGAAGGCGACAAGACAGAAGATGGAAGACTTCTTTTACTTGCAGGTAAGCCGGGCCCGCGCCCGGCCGTTTATTGTCCCTATTGCTGCCAGGACCCTTTCTAAATTGCCCCTAATTGAGCCTCCCAGCTTAGGCTGCGGGTCCTGGTGAAGGTAGCACCCTATGGGTGTGGAAGGAGCCTTGCTCCACCGTTAGACCTCGTTATGGGGTAGGCGGTTACCCAGGTTTTTGGTGATCCTGGTATGGGATGCACCGTCCCTACATGCCTGTAGCCTTATTCGGGCCGGGCCCCCTCCCTTCAGGGTCCCTTACTTCCCTCCAGAGGAGGTGGGGGGGCTGGCGGGCCGTCATCCTCGGCCTCTCCCTTATCGTTTAAACTTTTATTTTGTGTATGTATGTGTGTTGGTGTTACCACTGTATTTGGGCAGTGTGTGTGTGTGTGATTGGAGTTGCTCATCTGGTAGTTGTCCCTCGATGGATTGGTTGCTTGGCCTAGCCTGCTGTGCCTTTGCCTGTCAGCCTGGGGAGCTTCTCTACCTCAGGCTGTGTTAGAAAAGGGGGCGGGGCCGGGCGATCGGCACGGCCACGGTAGCCCGGCCCCCTCATTCGGCATGTTGTCTGGGGGTGCCTCCCTGGCTAGATCCGCGCTGCTGGGAGGGGGGTGGGGCCTGGAAAGGGCGCCTTCGGTGCTGGCCCGCCCCCCTTCTTTCCCTGCTTCTCCAGATCGCCTCAGAGACGGGGCCATCTTGATGCCTTGCTGCTGCTGTCGTTTTTCTGGGGGAAGGTAAGGGCCTGGTGGCCACTGCCTTGGTGTTTGGGGCCCCTCTCTGGTGGGGGGGCCCTTTAGTGCTGGTTTATGTGTTTTGCCAGTTGATATGAATATATATAAATTATGTGTGTTACTCTGGATAGTAACTATATGCCTAATTGTGTGTTGCAGATTGCTTCATAATTGTGCATTTTAAGGGGTTCCTCCTGGTCCTGGGGTCCCTAGTGTTAAAATTGTTCACCTTAAATCCTCCCACTGGGACTTTAAAGGGGCATCCCGGGTTGCGTAATTTCCCTGCGGTCTTGCGACTGACCACAAAAATCACCATATGGAGTTTCCGCAGGATACTGGGCTCGGGCCCCCTCTGCGAAAATCCCGGCCATGTGTGGGGTGTGGGGCATCCCTAACGGGGGAGAATGTGCTGATCTGTATACCATGTGCACAAAAGGCCATAACGCGGCAGTCAGGTACCCAGCCTTCTGGGTCGGCTACTCCCGCTTCATCGCTCTCTGATATTTGTGCTAGGTTGGCCAGCATCGAGAGAGTTATTGCTAGCACAGTGGGCAAGAAGGCCCAGGCTAAAAAGACATTAGTCGTCGGCCCTGCCCTTGTGGGATGTGGACGACGATTCCATTGATTTGTCGGATTATTCCCCGTTAGAAGAGGGGGAATTGTATGAGGAAACAGAGACTGATTATGTTCAGTCTGGTGATGCCAATGTCGGGCAGGCGCTGGGGGATGCCGTAGACACGGCCACTGTTTTGTCACATCTATTGGAGGTGTTGAATATTGACCCACCTGAGGCGCCTTCTCTCAAGAAGGGGGAATTTTTGGGGGTCTGCAAGCCCCGTCTGGAATTTCCTACCCAGGATCACTTTGATGCGCTGATCCTTAGAGAATGGGAGGCCCAGTCGGCTTCCTGGTGCTCCTCAGGGATGGGATAAGAAGTATCCTTTCCTGGTGGAGGTGGTTAAGCGCTGGTCTTCTCCTCCCGAGGTCGACGCGCCAGTTTTAAGTTTGACCAACTCTTCTGTGCTGAACACCCCTGACGCAAATTCACTTAAGGATGGTGAGGATAAGCGCCTTGATCAGATGGCGTGCCACGCATTTGCCAGCGTGGGCTCGGCCCTGCGGCCTGTTTGTGCATCTGCCCTAGTGTCGCTTGCTACCAGATCTCTTATCAGGGACTGGCTGAATGACGCTCAGTTTGATCCGGCTAGCGCTGAGTACGCTACCCTTAAGAGATGTGAATTGTTCATGGATTTTGTCTTGGCTGCTATGGAAGATTATATTGTCGTGTGTAGTAGGACTTCAGACTTATTGGTGGCTATGCGCAGATCGGTCTGGCTCCGCCAGTGGACGACGGATTTTGGGGCCAAGAAGTCGCTTACAGCTCTTCCCTTCTTGGGTACACGGCTGTTTGGAGATAAATTGGACGCTGTTGCTAAGGGAGGTAAGTTACCTCAGCGGAGGCTGGCTCGTTCACTCCTTCCTTTCGAGGGGCCAGAGCGACTAGGGGTTTGGCCTTCTTGGGTGTCAGGGGCTCGTCCTGGAACAGGGGCAGAGGTTGGGCACGTCCCGCGGCTGCCTGGGGTTCCAAGCCCAAGCCTGCCGTTAAACCGGCTCAGCAATGAAGGGGCGCCCTCACCCGCAGGGGTGGGGGGGCGGCTGCGGCTCTTTTTCCAGGTCTGGGCCCGGGAGGTCACAGACAATTGGATCTTGGAAGTGGTCTCCTCCGGGTACAAACTGGAGTTCGAGTACTGGCCGCCTCCAAGATTCTTAAGGTCTCGGGTGCCCACGGTCCCTCAGGCTGCACAGGGGCTCCTGTTAGCGGTGAAAAGCCTTCTGGACATGGGAGTTATATGCCCGGTTCCTCCGTTGGAGAGAGGCAGGGGTTACTACTCCAACCTTTTCACGGTTCCCAAAAAGGAGGGTTCGTGAGACCCATTCTAGATCTCAAGGTTCTCAACAGGTTTATCAGAGCCAAAAAGTTCCGCATGGAGACTCTGCGCTCGGCTATCAATTCCCTTCACCAAGGGGATTTTATGACATCCATAGACATCAAGGATGCGTATCTGCATTTTCCAATTTTTCCGGCACATCAGAGAGTTCTCCGGTTTGCGGTGGAGGATCAACATTTTCAGTTTGTAGCCCTTCCCTTCGGACTGACCTCTGCGCCGAGGGTCTTCACCAGGGTCTTTGCGGGAATAATGGCTCTGCTCAGAGCTCAGGGCATTCGCATTGTGCCTTATCTGGACGACCTGTTGATCTCAGCTTCTTTTCCCTCCGTCAGGCGGAGCTGGACACCCACCGGGTGGTTTCGACCCTGGAGAGGTTCGGGTGGGTGATCAACCGCCCCAAGTCGTCTCTCTCTCCCCGTCACGAGTGATTTCATTTCTGGGCATGAATCTGGATACCATTCAGGCCAGATTGTTTCTGCCCCAGACCAAGGTGCAGGGGATTCAGGGTCTGGTCCGCCTTCTTCTGGCCAATCCTTGTCCCTCTATCCGACAGGGGATGAAACTGGTGGGATTGATGGTGTCCTCCTTCGAGGCGGTGCCGTTTGCACAGTTTCACATGAGATCTCTTCAACTTCACCTATTGACGCATTGGGACAGGTGTCCGCAGTCATTGGATCAACCTTTCAGGATGTCTCCCAGGGTTCGGCAGTCCCTTCGTTGGTGGCTAGAATCGAGCAGCCTGTTGAAGGGCAGATCCTTTATGGTTTCTTGTTGGGAGACGGTCACCACGGATGCCAGCCTGTCGGGCTGGGGAGGTTATTGGAAAAGTCATCAGTTCAGTGGGGTGTGGGGTCCTCAGGAGGCTCACACCCCCATCAATGTCTTGGAGCTCAGAGCCATCCGACTGGTTCTGGCTCGGCTGACCTCACATTTACAGGGTCTACCGGTTCAGGTTCGTTCAGACAACCGAACGGCGGTAGCTTACATCAATCACCAAGGAGGGACTTGCAGCAGGAGTGCCCTCGGGGAATTCTCTCTGATCCTGCACTGGGCGGAGAGCAATGTTCCTTGCATTTCGGCAGTCTACATTCCGGGAGTCGAGAACACGGAGGCGGATTCCCTGAGCAGGTGATCCTCTTGCCACAGAGAGTGGTCTCTCAACCCCGAGGTTTTTCTGGATCTTTGCCGCAAGTGGGGGACTCCGGAGGTGGATCTCTTTGCCTCGAAGCACAATCACAAACTTCCGGCCTTTGTGTCTCTTTCTCAGGATCCGCTATCTCTGGCAGTGGATGCCTTGTCCCTTGCTTGGAAGGATCTGGGTTTTCTATACCTGTTTCCGCCCGTCTCCATGCTGGGCAAGGTAGTTCGCAAACTGGTTCTAGAAGGGGCACCAGCAATTCTGGTGGCTCCAAGGTGGCCAAGAAGGGTTTGGTACGCAGACATTGTACGGCTGTCCGTAGATCAGTACCGGCTTCCTTTGTTGCCGGATCTGTTATCTCAGGGTCAACTGCTTTACCCCAATTTACAAACGCTGGCTTTGACGGCTTGGCTGCTGAAACCTTCATTCTGAAGGAGGGAGGTTTGTCTGCGGCTGTTGTTCAGACCTTGATTAGGGCTAGGAAGCGGTCCTCTTCTGGCATTTACTATAGAACTTGAGGTCCTTTATTGTTTGGTGTGAGGCTAGGGCCTTGCCTTGCAGGGTGTTTTCGATTCCTAGGATCTTGGAGTTTCTTCAGCATAATCTGGATCTTGGGTTCCAGCTTAGTACTTTGAAAGGACAGGTTTCTGCTCTGTCGGTTTTCTTCCAGAGGTCTTTTGCCTTACACCCGCTGGTTAAGACCTTTTTCCAAGGGGTCGCGCATGTGCGGCCCCCTCGGAAGGCTGTGGTTCCCATTTGGGATTTGAATTTGGTTCTTTCGGCTCTCCAGGGTCCTCCTTTTGAGCCGCTACAGGATATTGCTCTTTCGGTTCTCACTCAGAAGGTTGCTTTCTTGGTGGCTATTACCTCTGTTCGGCGTGTCTCTGAGTTGGCGGCTCTGACGATTCAGGCCCCTTACTTTGAGAGACACCAGGATAAGGTGGTTTTTCGTTTTAAGCCAGATTTTCTTCCTAAGGTGGTGTCTGCTTTCCACCTCAATCAGGATATTGTTCTCCCTTCCTTGTGTCCTAAGCCTAACAATGACAAGGAGAGGGTTCTGCACAATTTGGATGTTGTTCGTTGTGTGTAGTACTATTTGGTGACTAATACTTCCTTCCGTAAGACGGACGCCTTTTTCGTGGTGCCCTGCGGGCCCAGGAAAGGTTTGGCGCCTGCTAAGTCTACGATTAGCAAATGGATTTGTCAGGCCATTGTTGGGGCCTATTCTGCTAAGGGGAGGACTCCCCCTTTTAGGGTCACTGCGCACTCTACTCGTGCTGTTGGTGCATCCTGGGCTTTTCAGCACCAGGCTTCTGTTGAACAAGTTTGTAAGGCTGCTACTTGGTCTTCCGTTCATACTTTTTCCAAGTTTTACAAGGTTGATGTGCGGGCTTCAGAAGATGCTGTTTTCGGCCGCAAGGTTCTGCAAGCTGCAGTGGTTTGAGTTGGTACATTCTTTACTGTTTCTGGTTCCCACCCATGACGGACACTGCTATTGGATGTCCCACATGTCATGAAGATCGAAGTGGAGTGTATGGCACACTTAGAATAATACCGTTTTGTGAGTACTCACCTTTAAAACGGGTATTATGAGTGTGCCATACACTCCACTTCGCCCCACCCCTTTTTTTCAGGTATTCTGGGGCTTTTATATGGTGAACCATTGGTTTTGATTGTTAAGGTTATAATTGGTTCTTCCTGGTCCCCTTACTGCTTTTTTACACTGGGGATTTGGTGGGAGGTCCCAGGTATATATGGACCGGGAGGGGCTTTCTTTTTTGCATATTCATCTCTGCAGAAGTTCGCCCTCTACTGGAGATTACCCACATGTCATGAAGATCGAAGTGGAGTGTATGGCACACTCATAATACCCGTTTTAAAGGTGAGTACTCACAAACGGTATTTTCTTGGCATTGAATACTAAATTGGAGAGATAAAAGAATATGTAGTCGCCACTTCGATTTAGGTAGTTTTTAGACTGGCAAAAGAGCTAGTTAAAAAGACAGCTAAAAAGATTTAAATAAATCACAACTACTTTGAATATTATGGCTTTGATTCAATAAAGGTTCGAAAAAAATTCTCATGGTAGTAAAAAATTCAATTCATGAGAAAAAAGCCTGAGAATGTCACTGTTACTGAATCACTAGATAAAAAGACAATGAAAGTCAATGGCAGCTTTTACTACAGTGTAGAAAGGAGTAAACAGTTCTCTACTTTGCTTAGGAGTAAAAAAGTGCCATTGACTTTCATTGTTTCCCTATCTGGTGATTCAATAACAGTGACATTCTCAAGGTTTTTTCTCATGAATTGAATTTTTTACTACCATGAGAATTTTTTCTACCTTTTTTGAATCGAGGCCTATCTCTCCAAATCCAAATACAGCCTTTTAATTATGCCCTAAATTTATAAAATTCTCAGTCTGCTTGCTCCCTCCTCCAAATTCAAATAGTGTTGCCTGATTCAAATAAACACTTATACTAATAAGATCTAAACAACTAATGTAGTGTGAAATGTGGGAGCCAGACTATAAACCTTTATAGTGATTCGTGCTGTGGCCTAAAAAGAATATTTATATATATATTATGCCCCACTCATCAATTAAGGGGTTTGGTTAAGCTGCCCCAGCACTTACACACCCACATTTCAAGGCAGGATTTTGGTTACCCCAAAACCCTCTTGACCCAGTTTGGCTTATCCACTCCAATGCCTAATCACCACTGTGCTGAGGAATGAAAGCTTGCTGCCTGTAATTGCTGGCTGCGAACGCTCCTATAGTGCTTGAGGAGGTAATCCAAATTGGGATTAACTTCTGTAAGCACCACTTCTACATTTCTTTCTCTGGGTATATAGGCTCCTTCTCCAGGAGGGCGGACTGCTTGCTATTCAGACCTGTTTTGGTCTTGTATATATCCCCATAAAGAATTCAGTCCACACATGGGAAGTGATTTCAGAACCAGGTGCAAAAAGGGTACTTTGGAGTACTCTCTAGGTGTACAATGAAATGGAAGAGCACTTCCTACTACTGTTGCTGAATCTACCACTAGGTAGAAAATTTAAGGAAATTGCACAGGATAAGACAATTGATAGAGCTCCCCTTTTCTGCCTTTTGGTGGTCAGAATTGTGAAACCAGACCTTCCTCTGGGGTGGAGGAGACTCTTATTTAGGGGTTGAAGCTCCTCGTGATGGGAGGGATAAACCTCTTGCCAAGTGTACTTTTGCCTGAAGTGGTTCCTTCACTGGTTGGAATGTGGGAACACTGGTCCAGAGAGTCCAAAGAGTCCTTATCAGGAACGTTGGCCTTTTTGTGTACATTTGTGAGTGGAAATGTCAACCTCTTGGGTGTCCCTGGACAACCACCTCATCCCAGGTATTGGCCTGCTAGTTCATTCTCAGATTCTGTAACCTTTACAACTGTTGGGAGTTGTGGGAGCCTACTTCCATTGTAGGTGTTAGTTCCCTCTGTGCAAGTTCTATTTGGAGTTATCAAAGGAATGTATAGCAATATCTAGAGGCATACCCCTCAGGTCATTTCTTTCTCAGTTGCTTTGCTCTTCTGTCATAGGGCCTTGGACATGTTAGGAATTTCTTGCTGGTGAATGGTTTCATTCACGAAGGAAGAGCTAGTCTTTTATTCTTAGTATACAGTACGTCCTGCTCCAAATCTAATACTTACAGTTGGGATATACTCCGCCAGATGGCGCTGGACTGCAGAGACATCGAAAATAGGCTCCTTCCGGCCCCTGAAATACCTAGGGACCTCCCACAAATCCCCAGAATTTCTCTGCAGTCTGGCTGCGAAGGACGAGAAATTGGCTTTCTACTTGTAGGTGAGCGGGGTTATTAACCTGCGGCCCTGTAGGACTATTCCCACCCGTTCCACTAGTAATATGCCTCCCAGCCTTGGCTGCGCTGGTCGGGTGAAGGTAGGCAGCACCGCCGTCGGTGCTTAGGAGCGCTGCTCCACCGCAATCCCCCACCAAAGGGTAGGCGGTGGGCCCTATTTAAGTGGCCGCCGTCCTCCCTCATCCTCCTTGTAGTCTTCGGGGGAAAAGAGGGGGGGGGGTGTATGTGTATAGATATGTATGTTATGCAGTCTGTGCTTTCACTTTTCACATGTCTTTATTCTTGTGTCAGCCACCGCGCTGACTTGTCTTTATTGCTTTTAATATTACCGCCGCCGCGCACTGACTCGGTTACGCGCTTGGCGGCGGCATTACCTCAGGCACGGGTGCGCCATCATTGGCTGTTGGCCTTCTGGCTTCGCGCTCTTCGGGGGGGGGCGGGGCCCGTCGTTGGCGCGTTCCGCGTCCCCTCGAGGTGTATCGACGCCATCTTTTCTGACTTGGTTGGCCTATGTGCGACGGACTCCTACCTACCGCGGTTCGTAAGTGCCCTCGCGGGCGGCTTGATCTGCTTCACTTTTGTTAAGAAGGTACTTAAGGTCTTGTCTGCTTATGTCTTTCAGGCGGGACGAACCCTTCTTGGCTTCTCCCGGCCCTGTTTTTAGTATATAACTTGTAGGCCTTGTAAAAATTATACTCCCACGTCCCTAGCGGGTTATTGGGGCATCCAGGGTTGCTATATAGCGTTATTCCCTATCGGCGTATAGCGCCACTATAATCACCATATGGAGGCATCTCAGGATAATGTTACCGGGGTCCCTTTGGGACAAGACTGGCTGTGTGTAGCGTGTGGGCAGCCTCATGCTGACGCTGACAAGGCGCGGGTCTGTGTACCCTGTGCTGAGCAGGTGCTTGCATTGCAATCTGGCCTGCCAGTGGCTGCACCTCGTTTCACTTCACCTACTCCCCCAAGCTTAAATCTCACACCTGCTGAGTTGCATACTAGTGGGGATTCTCAGCCTGATGTGTCTTCTGGCTGCTACTCTTGAACAGGCTACTTTTGAACAGATTCTGACTGGCTACTTTTGAACAGATTATTGCGAAGTCTTTAGCGCATAAGGCCCCTGCTAAGAAGCGGCACTTGACGCCTAATGTTACTGTTTTCCCTATGGGAATTGAGGAGTTTATTAATCTGTGTGGCTATACCCCGTCTGATGAAGGGGAGCTCTGTTCTGATTCAGGCTCATCTGATGAGAGACCAAGGGGTCATGACGATTCTGGCTCTGACCCCTGGGCCCCGGATGACACTGACAGATTATTGACCCAGATTTTTGAGGTTCTGTCTATCTCTCTCCCTGTCGAGGCTCCCAGGCAAAGAGGGGAGCTTTTCCATACAGCAAGATCACGTTTGGAATTTCCAGAGCAGGCACATTTCCATAACCTTGTGCTCAAGGAATGGGAGCGCCCCAGTAAACTTCCCGGGGTTCCAAAGAGTTGGGATAGGAAGTATCCCTTTCCTGCTGAGGTGGTTAAATGTTGGTCATCCCCCCCCCCCCCCCCCCCCGAGGTGGATGCCCTGATCCTAGGGCTATCTAACACCTCTGTCATGCATTCCCCTGATGCTACTACCCTGCGGGATGCTGAAGACTGGCGTATTGATCAGCTGGCATCCCACGCCTTTGCATGTGCGGGGACGGCGCTGCACCCGGTCTGTGCCTCTGCCATTACTGCTGTGGCCACTAGAACCCTTATCAGAAATATGCTTGATAGTGCCCCTGATGATTTGCCTTGTGAGGTGTTAAATGCATTCTCCAGTTTTGATGTTTTTGTAAATTTTGTCCTATCAGCATTGGATGACACCATCCGAATGTGTGCCAGAACTTCTGCCCTCGTGGTGGCTATACGCCGCTCGGTTTGGCTGCGCCAGTGGGCTGCTGACAATGCTGCAAAGAATGCCCTCACTGGGCTTCCATTTAAGGGGCTACGCCTGTTTGGGGACCGCCTAGACCTTTTTGCTAAGGGAGGTAAGTTACCCCAGCGCAGACGGCAGTCTCGGCCCTTTCGGGGCCAGGGCTCCCTTTCACTCCCCTACCGTGGTGCTAAACAAGGAAAAGGGGTGTCCTTTGCGGGGGCTCGTGCAGATTCCTGGCACAGGAGCAGAGGACTACGTCCTGGCTCCTCCTGGGGGGCTAAGCCCAAATCCTCTCCCAAGCCCCCTCAGGCATGATGGGGCGCCCTCGCCCGTCAGGGTGGGGGGCCGGCTGCAGCACTTTGCTCACTTCTGGAGGCATCACATCTCAGACCGGTGGATTCAGGAGGTAGTGTCCTCTGGTTACAAGATAGTTTGCTGTGCGGCCTCCCCCAAGATTCATCAGGTCCCGGATCCCCCAGAACCCTTTCTCAGCTCAGGTGTTGGCGCAGGCCGTGCAAGGCTTTCTGGGTCTGGGGGTCATTTGCAGGGTCCCCTTAAGAGAAAGAGGCAAGGGGTTCTATTCCAACCTCTTCACAGTTCCCAAAAAAGATGGGTCAGTCAGGCCCATTCTGGATTTAAAGATCCTCAACAAATTTGTCAAGAACAGGCGTTTTCGCATGGAAACTCTGCGCTCGGCCATCAGCTCCCTGCGCCCAGGGGATTTCATGACGTCTGTGGACATCAAAGACGCTTACCTTCAAATCCCTGTGTTTTCAGGACACCAAAGGTTCCTCAGATTCGCGTTGGAAGATCAACATTACCAGTTTGTGGCCTTGCCATTTGGCCTCACTTCAGCTCCCAGAGTGTTCATCAAGGTGCTGGCGAGGGTGATGTCTCTGAGGTCAAGGGGCATCCGCGTGCTGCCCTACCTGAACGACATACTCATCACCTCTCGGTCTCTACAGCAGGCAGAGTTGGACACTCAGTTGGTGGTGTCCACCCTGGAGTCCTTCGGCTGGGTGATCAATCACCCCAAGTCTTCTCTGTCCCCTTCCTCGGTGACCCCGTTCCTGGGAATGATTCTGGATACGGTTCAGTCAAGGATATTCCTTCCTCAACAGAAGGTGGAAGCTCTAACTGCGCAGGTGAGGTTCCTGCTGTCGTGTCTCCATCCCTCCCTCAGGCAGGGAATGCAGTTGGTGGGCCTGATGGTTGCGTGCTTTGAGGCGGTGCCTTTTGCTCAGTTCCATTTGAGGCCTCTACAACTTCACCTTCTGTCAGTTTGGGACAAGGACCCAACGTCCTTGGACGGGGTCTGTGTGCTCCCCCATTGGTCAGGTGGTCCCTTTCGTGGTGGCTGGACTCCAGGAACTTGCGGGGGGACAGGTCCTTTCTGGCCCCCTCCTGGGAGACGGTCCCCACGGATGCCAGTCTGCCAGGATGGGGGGGATTCTGGAAGTCCCTGCGGTTCCAGGGGAGGTGGGGGCCTCAGGAGGCCCACTTACCTATCAACATTTTGGAACTACAGGCGATCAGTTGACCGTCCACCTGCGGGGTCTGTCTGTGCAGGTGCGCTCAGACAACAGGACGGCGGTTGTATACATCAACCATCAGGGAGGGACCCGGAGCAGGGGGGCCCTCCAGGAGGTGTCGCGGATTCTGACATGGGTGGAGGCCAATGTTCATTGCATTTCGGCTGTGTACATCCCGGGGGCAGAAAATCTACTGGCAGACTCTCTGAGCAGGGGGACCTCTCTTCAGGGAGAGTGGTCCTTCTGCAACAGGGTATTCCAGTCCCTGTGTCACCGTTGGGGTCTACCAGATGTGGATCTGTTTGCGTCCCGTCACAATCACAAGCTCCCGGCCTTTGTCTCCCTGTCTCAGGATCCTCTGGCCTTGACCACGGATGCTCTGTCCATGTCATGGCAGGAATTTCGGCTTCTGTATGTCTTTCCTCCATTCCCCCTGCTGGGCAGGGTTCTGCGCAAGATTGCTCTGGAAGGGGTGCCAGCGATTCTGGTGGCCCCCAGGTGGCCAAGAAGAGTGTGGTTCGCAGACGTGGTGCAGATGGCAGTAGACCAGTACGTTCTGCCAGGGGTGCCAGATCTGCTCACTCAGGGCTCCTTACGCCATCCCAATTTAAAAACTCTGGCTTTGACAGCCTGGCTGCAGAAACCTCCATCTTGATGGAAAAAGGCTTGTCCGCCTCGGTGGTTGATACCATGGTGAAGGCTAGGAAGAAAACTTCTTCTTCCATCTATTACAGGGTATGGCGTACCTACATTGACTGGTGTGAGTCTAGGTCTCTTCCCTGTCGGGTGTTTTCAGTCCCCAGGGTTCTGGAGTTCTTACAGCATGGGTTGGAGTCGGGACTCCAACTGAGTACTCTGAAGGGTTAGGTTTCTGCCCTGTTTTCTTTCAGAAGTCTTTTGCTCAGCATTCTTTGATTAAGACCTTTTTCCAGGGGGTCACTCGTGCGTCCCCCACGTAAACCTGTGGTCCCTGTTTGGGATTAGATAGAACTTGGTTTTGTCTGCCTTGCAGGGTGCTCCCTTTGAACCTATGCAGGATGCTGCTCTGGCTGTTCTTACCCTCAAGGTTGTCTTTCTGGTAGCCATTACTTCGGTCAGGCGTGTGTCTGAGTTGGCGGCTCTTTCTATTCAGCCCCCATACTTTGAGAGACACCAGGACAAGGTGGTGCTAAGGTAGTGTCTGCTTTTCATTTGAATCAAGATGTTGTTCTTCCTTCTTTGTGCCCTAATCCTAGCAACACTAAGGAGAGGGTTTTGCATTCCTTGGATGTGGTCAGGTGTTTGAAGTATTACCTGGTGGTCACTGCGTCCTTCAGGAAAACTGATGATCTTTTTGTGGTCCCTTCTGGGCCTAGGAAGGGTTTGGCTCCTGCCAAGTCTACTATTAGCAAATGGATCCGTCAGGCCGTGATTCAGGCCTATTCTGCTAAGGGGAAGAGTCCTCCCTTTCGCCTTACCGCTCATTCTACTCGTGCTATTGGTGCCTCTTGGGCCTTCCAGCATCAGGCTTCTGTTGAACAAGTTTTCAAGGCCGCTACTTGGTCTTCTTTTCATACCTTTTCAAAGTTTTACAAGGTTGATGTTAGGGCCTCAGCGGATGCTGTTTTTGGCCGCAAGGATTTGCAGGTGGCAGTGGTTTAAACTGTCTGCTGTTACCTTTTTTGTTGGGGATCCCACCCTACTTTATGGACACTGCTATTGGATGTCCCAAGTGTAAGTAATCTATCTGGAGCAGGACGTACTGTATACTAAGAATAATACAATTCTGTGAAATACTCACCTGTAGAATTGGTATTATAAGTATACAGTACGTCCTGCTCCACCCCACCCTTTGTTTTGCATTATTCTGGATCCCCTGTATGGTGATTGTTATCATTGTTATAGTTACCAGTTTGGGTGGTTACGTTCTCCCGGCTTCTCGTTCACTGCTTTTCAATGCTGGGGATTTGTGGGAGGTCCCCGGGTATTTGAGGGGCTGGGAGGAGCCTGTTTTACATGTCTCTGCAGTGCAGCGCCATCTGGCGGAGGATAACCCAAGTGTAAGTAATTATCTGGAGCAGGACGTACTGTATACTTATAATACCAATTCTACAGGTGAGTATTTCACAGAATTGTATTATCCAACAAATCGTCTGTGTCAAAGTATGTTGTCTTTACGCATACGTATGATTGTTCACACTGTTCATGGAAATGGGCTGTTAGAAGATCATAGATGTGAGGTTTATATCTATTGACCATTGTTTGAGTGACTGTTGCATGCCAAGCTTTAGAAGTACTTTTTTTTTTTTCTTTAAAGTTCAGTTCATAACATTTTCTTGCTTTTGCCCTTGTACCTAATCTTGTTGAGCCTTTTTAGTCCTTTTGTAAATTCATTCCACGTCCAGATGAGGAGTGTGGCAGTGGAATGTTTAACCCTTTAAATGCCAAACACGTACTTTCTATGTGGTTGCTTCTCCGATTAAGTGGGCATCCTATCCCCACCCCATGTCATTTTTTGGGGGGGGGGATTTTTTAAGGGTTTTTTAACACTTAAAATTCCCCAAAAAATGGGGTGCCCCTTTCCCCGGGAGGGAACCCTATGTCATTATTCTAAGTATACAGTACGTCCTGCTCCAGATATAATACTTACACTTGGGTAATCCTCCACCAGAGGTCGCTGTGCACTGCAGACATGCAAAAAACAGGCCCCTCCCGGCCCTTCATATACCCAGGGACCTCCCACAAAACCCCAGATTTCTCTGCAGTGCTGACTGCGAAGACATGAAGTATCACTCTCTCGCAGGTGAGCGGGGCTATTACAGCCTGCGGCCCTGTTGGACTATTCCCACCCGTCCTCCCTGTGATGTGCCTCCCAGCCTGGGCTGCGCTGGTCAGGTGAAGGTAGGCAGCACCATGTGTGCTTAACCGGAGCCATGCTCCACTGCAGTCCCCACCATAGGGTAGGCGGTTTAGGCTGATGGTGAGCCTCATAATGGATGTCCCTGCCGCATTCTCGCCCCATGCCCCGTGTAGAGGTGGACCCTGTGTAAAGGGTCGCCGACCTCCCTCGTTTCCCCCCTGTATTTGGGGGAAAAGAAGGTGGGGGTGTGTGTGTGTCCGTTGGCGGCTCAGTGTACAGTATTGTCACGCTTATGTCCGTGCTTTTGCCCCTGACCGGCAACTGGGTGTCAGAGCCGCGCTGCCCTTCTAGTTTTGCCTTCTCAATTTAACATACAATAGTGGACTGCACGTCCAGCTTTAATATACCGCTAATCTTGGGGAGGAAACTAAAATTGTGCACGCCTACGGGCGTCAGAATGGTAGTGGTGTATTTAGACTTCACAAGTATCCACTAGCAGACGTCTTTAATGGCACATTCTATGCTTGGCTCGGCGAGTTTTTAACGGCTGCTTCAGAGCTTCGCGCTCTTTGGGGGAGGCGGGGACCTGGCGTGGCGCGCTCCGCGTCACGCCCAGTTTAGTCCCGCCCTCTGAGGTTCGGTCGGCGCCATTTTGTTGATCTCCGCGCATGTTGGCGGTCCTCCTCCCCAGGTCGGTGAGTGCCCTCGTTGGCGTTTTTCATCACTAGTATTCTTTCTATTGCGCATGGCCCTGACACCCCTTATTCCCCTTTTGTCTTTCAGACCTTGAAGAGTTCGGTGGCTTCTCCCGGCCTAACATATATTGTAGCGGGCTTACAAATTCTCCCACATTCCTAGCGGGTCTTTGGGACATCCAGGGTTGCCTATTGCGTAAATCCCTACTGATATATATATATATATATATATATATATTACATTAACAATCACCATTTGGAGGCATCTCAGAATTATGTGACCGGGGTCCCTCCGGGACAAGACCGGCTGTGTACAGCGTGTGGTTTGCCCCACGCTGATGCGGACAGAGCACGGGTCTGCGGACCATGTGCTGAGCAAGTACTGGCCCTGCAGTCAGGGTTGCCAGTGGCTGCGCCTCGTTTCAATACACCTGTCTTCCCGTGCTTAAATCTCACCCCTGACGAGTCGCACTCGAGCGGGAATGAACAACAAGTTGTGCCGCGCAGACTGCCTACGGCCGATCAGGTGATTTCGAGTTTGGCTGAGCGCTTGGGACCTGGTAAGAAGCGGTCCCTTACGCCTCCGGTCTCGCCCATTCCTTCCGAATCTGAAGAGTTCACTGCTGAGCAGGGTTCTGCTCTTTATGATGGTCGGCTATTCTCTGACTCGGCTCATCTGACGAGGGGCTGAGGAGTCATGATGATTCGGGCCCCGGTTCTTGGGGCCTGTGTGAGACCGACAAATTACTGATAAAGATCTTCGAGGTCTTGTCTATCTCTCTCCCCGGTGAGGCTTCCAGGACTAGAAGGGAGAGTTTCCATACAGCGCCGCCGTGTTTGGAATTTCTGGATCAGGATCACTTGCAGGCTCTTGTACTCAAAGAATGGCAATGCCCTAGTAAACTGCCAGGGCTTCCAGGGGACTGGGATTGGAAATACCCTTTTCCCCCTGATGTGGTTAACTGCTGGTCATCACCTCCCGTGGTGGATGCACCGATCATTGGGGTTCTTAATCCCCCCTTTATTGCGGCCCCTAGTTATCGTACCCTTCGGGATGCTGAGGACCGGCGCATTGATAGGCTGGCTTCCCACGCCTTTTCTTGTGCAGGGACGACTCTGCGCCCGGTCTGTGCTGCGGTCATCGCTGCAGTGGCCGCTAGGACCCTCATCAGAAAGCTGATTGACCATCAACCTGAGGATCTCCCCTGGGAGGTGTTTAATGCATTCTCCAGTTGTGATGTATTTGTAAGATTTATCCTTTTGGCGCTGGATGACATCATCAGCATGTGCGCTAGATCTTCCGCCCTTGCTGTAGCTATACGCCGACTGGTCTGGCTGCGACAGTGGGGTGTTGACGATGCTACGAAAAAGATTCTTACTGGGCTTCCCTTTAGAGGGCGACGCCTATTCGGGGCCCGTCTGGACCTGTTTGGGAAAAAAGGGCAAAACACCCCTTTACAGAAGGCGGGCTCGGCCTTCTCGGGGCAGGGGCACACCTCTATCCCCCTATGTTGGCGTCAAACCCGAACCACTGGTGTCCTTCCAGCTTTTTGGTATAGATCCCTGCCCCAGGAGTGGCAGACAACGCCCTGGTCCCTCCGGCAGGACTAAGTCCAAGCCTGTTACCAAAACCCCCAAAGCATGATGGGGATGGCCGCAGTACCTTGCCTCTATCAGGAGGCTGCATGCCTCGCTCTGATGAGTCAGGAGGAAGTTTCCTCTGGATGCAGGATTGTGTCTGCTGGGCGGCCCCCTCCCGAGATATTCAGGATGCTTCTGGTCCCTGCCTCTCTTCTTGTGTTGGCACAGGCCACGCGCGATCTGCGAGGTCTGGGGTCACCCGCTGGTTGCCCTTAACAGACAGAGGCAGGGGCCTCTACACTAACCTTTCCATATTCCTCCAAACGGATGAGACACCCTGTCCATTATGGCCTTCCATAGGTGAGGCAATTTACATTTACAGGCGGTTTTACTGCATGGTTTCTCTGAGTTGGGCCGCCAGTGCCCTGTTTCCAGGGACCTCTTGCCGTCAGTAGGGACCTAGGACGCTTATTTCATTGCCATTGTGCCTTCTGGGCCCCCAGGACCTTACAGGTTAGGGTTGGCGCTCCAACACTGCTGATTGTGGCCTTATTATCTGCCCTTGGTTCTGCTCCCTGGTGATCGCCTAGGCGATGACGGGGGTGATTTCTCTACTGAGACCAAGGGGGCGTCCGCACAAGTAACTGCTGGGCTGTCCCTCGTTGCTTCCCAATCCCTGCGTCAGGCTGAGCTTGTTTCTCTGTTGGTGGTGTCCTTTGGGAGTCTTTGGATGGGTGCTCAATCACCTCAATTCCTCTTTTTTCCCTTAGTGGTATCTCCCTTACTAGGGTTGAACTTGGATTTGGTTCATACGGGAACCTGCTTCCTTGACTATAAATGGACAAGATGTTTGCAGGGGCTCGGTTCCCTCTTGCTGTTCCCGTCTCTTCACCAGGCTGGATTGCAGCTGGCGGGCCTGTTGGTGACTGTTCAAAGGTTGTCCCCTATGTTCAGAGCCCTTGGGCTCCTCCGCTACTCCTATTGTAAATGCTGGACTGGGTTCCAGCTTCCCTGGAGCTGGGTCTGTGTACCCTTCCACCTTGGTACGGTGGTTACCCTTGAGACTGTGGTACTAGGGGTACCAATCCGGGGGTGCCCCCTTCCTTGCGTCTTCCTGCGGTTGGATTCCAAGTCTAACAGGTCGATGGAGGGGGGACCTTTTTCTCCTAAATTCCCCTGTGATTCCGGGGAAGGTGGGGTCTTAGGGGTCCTTCCGCCTGTCTATTTTGGAAGAGGTAGGCCTTCAGGTTGGCTCTATATCGCTGGACTTCTCCCTTGCGGGATCGGTCTATTTGGGGGCCCCTTGGTCTGTCTGACGACAGTGGCCTGTATTAATTATCTGCGTGGACTTGGAAGCAGGATGATCCCCCAGGGAGGTATCTATCCTGATCTGGGTGGAGGACAGAGTTCCCTGCATATCTGTGATATTTGCTCCGGTGGATGTCCTTCTGCGACAGCATGTGCTAATTCTTGTGTCTCCATGTGATCTGTTTAGTGTGGATCTTTCTGGGCCCGTCACCTTCGTGGGTTCTGGACCCTTGTTTCCCTGTCTCAGATTGTTTCTGTCCTTGGTCATGAGGCTTAGTGACTTTATGCTGGACATTCTGTTTCTATTTTTTTTTACCTTCATTCACCCTGCTGGGAACAGGGTTCTGTGCAAGTTTGCTGCTGGAAGGGGGAACCAGTGATACTGGCGGCCCTTGGGTGGCCTAGTGGAAGTGTGGTTGCAGTTATGGTTATGTGGACAGCGGGCCTGTACGTCCTGTCAGGAGTGCTGGCCTGCTCACTCAGGCCCCCCTCTTCTGTTTCTCCCCTATCTACAGACTCTGGTCTGGATGGTCTGACGGTTGGTTCGCCCACCTTGATGGAAGTGGGTGCACCTTCGTGGGTGTCGGTGACTTCTGGAAGCCTAGGAGTTGGCTTCTTCTGCCTCTCCTTCCGGCTATTGTGGGGTATTCTTACCCATATTGATTGGGTTGAGTTTTTTGGTCTCTTCCCTGTGGGCGAGCTCTGTTCCCAGGGTTATATAGTTATCACAGCATGGGTTGGAGTTGGCTCTCCTACTTGGTGCCCTGGTGGTTCAGGCTCTGTCCTGTCTGTTTCTGCAGAAGTCTTACTCAGTTCCTTGCCTGGGTTGACCTTCTTTCAGGGATTTCTCAGTGACATCCCCCACGTAGTTCTAGGGTCCCTGTTGGGATTGATTTCTATTCGATTGCCTTGCGGGGTGTTCCCCTTGGCTTTATTCCGGATGCTGTCTGACGGTTCATATCCATGAGGTTGCCCTTCTGGGACTGTTACCTCAGTCGGCCATGCGCCTAAGCGGGCGGATCTATTTAGCTGGCCTCGTTTTCTTACTGTATCTTCACCGTGATGTGGTGGCGTTCCGCCTTACGCTGGTTATTCTGCCTAAGGTGGAGTCTTAGGCTCAGCTATTAAGACATTATCCTTCTTCTGGGATTATTCCTTGTAATGCTGAGGCACGGGTATCTACCTTCCCTCAATAGGTGCTGGAATTTTTTTCCTGGCTCGTCTCCTGTCCCTCAGGGGACTGATGTTCCTCGAGGTTGTGGGCACTTACATCTGGATGTGCCTGATCTCGTCTGCCTCTAGGGGTTAGGCGGCCTTGGGCCTGGCCTTTACCTGTATAAGATGTCCTTTCTGGTCCTGGGGAAGGCTTGGCTTCTTCCTGGGCTACTTTAGTTTTTGCCCTAGTTAGGCCTTTACTCAAGCCTCTTACTTAAGGGGACGAGTTCTTCTCACTCTATTCTGAGTACACTGGTGCCTTGGTATCTTGGGCCTTTCAGCACCCAGTCTTGTTGAACAGGTTTGCTTAACGCTACTTGTTTCTTGTTTGTACCCTTCACGGGTTGTTTTGATGTTGAAGTTAGAGCCTTTGCTCGTGTCGCTCTTGGTAGCGAGGTATTACAGGTGACAGTGCCTTCAACTGTCTGCTGTTGCCTTTTTGTTGGGGATCCCACCCTGTTCTATGGACACTGCTATTGAATGTCCCAAGTGTAAGTATTATATCTGGAGCAGGACGTACTGTATACTTAGAATAATACAATTCTGTGAAATACTTACCTGTAGAATTGGTATTATACGTATGCAGTACGTCCTGCTCCACCCCACCCTGGTTTGCATTATTCTGGATCCCCGTATGGTGATTGATGTTATTGTTATCATTACCAGTTGTTTTGGTGGTTGGTTTTTCCCAGCTTCTGGTTCACTGCTTTTCAATGCTGGGGATTTGTGGGAGGCCCCTGGGTATATGAAGGGCCGGGAGGGGCCTGTTTTTTGCATGTCTGCATTGCACAGCGCCCTCTGGCGGAGGATTACCCAAGTGTAAGTATTATATCTGGAGCAGGACGTACTGTATACGTATAATACCAATTCTACAGGTGAGTATTTCACAGAATTGTATTTTTTTTAATTAACCTGTTGCTCAGCCGGTATAAAAGGCTTCAAGCAGAAGAGCAGAAGCCAGTGAAAAATGGGTTATAAAGTGCTCAGTTTGGGGGCGTCTCTTGGACAAGAATGGGGGGCTACCGATACATATGTAGTACCGTTGTAATCGGAAGAAATTGGGCTTTCACATGCAATATGGGTTTCTTAAAATGTTTTTTTTTTTTTTTTTTTTAAGTAAAAGAGACCATTTTCTAAAAAAAAATTTTTTTTTTACTCAAAAATATTTAAAAAAACAGTAGAAACATTAATTTCATGTTAAAGCCTAAATTCTGCCGCAAAAAAACATAAAATTTTCCTGGAAATTCCTGCAAACATGGCGCAAGTCACTGCGCAAAATAGTAAAAAAATGACCTGTCCACAGATGGTGACAAAATCTCAAGTAGGCAGTAAAAAGGGTTAAAATTATGTTTGGTATTCTGCTCGGAGGACCTTGTTCTTTCAGATTTAGTTTTTTTTTTTTTGTTTGTTTGCATATTGATATTTTAGGAAAACTTTGAACGTTAAATTGTCAATTCATTCATCCTTACGTGCATGCTTTACTTTGGGGTTTTTGGCAACTCTTCCCTTGACAATACCTATGCATGTTGAGTATTGTTCTGTTCGGGGGATGTTGCTTTTTCAGATTTAACTAATTTTTCCTTGTTTGCATATTATTTTTGTTAGGAAAATGTGGCCTTGATTCTGCTTTTTAGCCTTTTTTAGGGAAACTCTGTGCAACCAAATAATTAATTGAGGGATTACTTCCATAAAACTGCGGCCACATCAACAAGCCTGGTACACCTAGAAAGCTTGAGGTGTGTACTTCCAGAGAATATATAGGTTGTGAGGGGTATTTCAAATGTAAAGGGTTGTTTTTGAAAAACTGCAAGGTGTGCATATTGCATAGCATAGTTGTATTTTATCTGAAAATATCCTAAAGCGTTTTCAGTTTGGGGGGAGTCTCCTGGCCAGGAAAGGGTGTCTATCAATACATATGTGGTACCATTGTAACCAGGAGAAATTCGGATTTCACATACAATAAGATTTTAATGACAAACTTACATATTCTTAGTATACAATACGTCCTGCTCCAAATCTAATACTTACAGTTGAGATATACTCCGCCAGATGGCGCTGGACTGCAGAGACATCGAAAATAGGTTCCTCCCGGCCCCCTCAAATACCCAGGGACCTCCCACAAATCCCCAGAATTTCTCTGCAGTCTGGCTGCGAAGGATGAGAAATTGGCTCTCTACTCGCAGGTGAGCGGGGTTATTAACCTGCGGCCCTGTAGGACTATTCCCACCCGTTCCACTGTTAATATGCCTCCCAGCCTTGGCTGCGTTGGTCGGGTGAAGGTAGGCAGCACCGCCGTTGGTGCTTAGGAGCGCTGCTCCACCGCAATCCCCCACCAAAGGGTAGGAGGTTCAGGCTTATGGTGAGCCTCTATGGGATGCCCCTCCCGCACTATTGCCCCTTGCCCCTGCCTATCGGTGGGCCCTATTTAAGGCACCGCCGTCCTCCCTCATCCTCCTTATAGTCTTCGGGGGAAAAGAGGGGGGGTTGTGTGTATGTGTATAGATATGTAGGTTATGCAGTCTGTGCTTTCACTTTTCACATGTCTTTATTCTTGTGTCGGCCGCCACGCTGACTTGTCTTTATTGCTTTTAAATTTTCCGCGGCCGTGCGCTGACTTGCTTCCGTGCTTGGCGGCAGCATTACCTCTGGCGCTGGTGCGCCATCATTGGCTGTTGGCCTTCTGGCTTCGCGCTCTTCGGGGGGGCGGGGCCCGTCTTTGGCGTGTTCCGCGTCATCGCTGTTACTGGCCCGCCCCTCGAGGTATACCGATGCCATCTTTTCTGACTTGGTTGGCCTATGCGCGAAGGACTCCTACCTACTGCGGTCCGTAAGTGCCCTCGCGGGCGGCTTTTTCTGCTTCACCTTTGTTACAATGTACTTAAGGTCTTGTCTGCTTATGTCTTTCAGGCGGGACGAACCCTTCTTGGCTTCTCCTGGCCCTGTTTTTAGTATATTACTTGTAGGCTTTGTAAAAATTATACTCCCACGTCCCTAGCGGGTTATTGGGGCACCCAGGGTTGCTATATAGCGTTTTTCCCTATCGGCGTATAGCGCCGCTATAATCACCATATGGAGGCATCTCAGAATAATGTTACCGGGGTCCCTTTGGGACAAGACCGGCTGTGTGTAGCGTGTGGGCAGCCTCATGCTGATGCTGACAAGGAGCGGGTCTGTGTACCCTGCGCTGAGCAGGTGCTTGCATTGCAATCTGGCCTGCCAGTGGCTGCACCTCGTTTCACTTCACCTACTCCCCCAAGCTTAAATCTCACTCCTGTTGAGTTGCATACAAATGGGGATTCTCAGCCTGATGTGTCTTCTAGACTGGCTACTGTTGAACAGATTATTGCAAAGTCTTTAGCGCGTAAGGCCCCTGCTAAGAAGCGGCACTTGACGCCTAATGTTACTGTTTTCCCTATGGGAACTGAGGAGTTTATGAATCTGTGTGGCTATACCCCGTCTGATGAAGGGGAGCTCTTTTCTGATTCAGGCTCATCTGATGAGAGACCGAGGGGTCATGACGATTCTGGCTCTGACCCCTGGGCCCCGGATGACACTGACAGATTATTGACCCAGATTTTTGAGGTTCTGTCTATCTCTCTCCCTGTTGAGGCTCCCAGGCAAAGAGGGGAGTTTTTCTTTACAGCAAGATTACGTTTGGAATTTCCAGAGCAGGCACATTTCCATAATCTTGTGCTCAAGGAATGGGAGCGCCCCAGTAAACTTCCCGGGGTTCCAAAGAGTTGGGATAGGAAGTATCCCTTTCCTGCTGAGGTGGTTAAATGTTGGTCATCCCCCCCCCCCCCCCCCGAGGTGGATGCCCTGATCCTAGGGCTATCTAACACCTCTGTCATGCATTCCCCTGATTCTACTACCCTGCGGGATGCCGAAGACCAGCGTATTGATCAGCTGGCATCCCACGCCTTTGCATGTGCAGGGACGGAGCTGCGCCCGGTCTGTGCCTCTGCCATTACTGCTGTGGCCACTAGAACCCTTATCAGAAATATGCTTGAGAGTGCCCCTGATGATTTGCCTTGTGAGGTGTTTAATGCACTCTCCAGTTGTGATGTTTTTGTAAATTTTGTCCTATCAGCATTGGATGACACCATCAGAATGTGTGCCAGAACTTCTGCCCTTGTGGTGGCTATACGCCGCTCGGTTTGGCTGCGCCAGTGGGCTGCTGACAATGCTGCCAAGAAGGCCCTCACTGGGTTTCCCTTTTAAAGGACTGCGTTTGTTTGGAGACCGCCTGGACCTTTTTGCTAAGGGAGGCAGGTTACCCCAGCGCAGGCGGCAACCTCGGCCCTTTCGGGGTCAGGGTTCCTTCTCCTTCCCTTACCGCGGTGCCAGACAGGGAAGGGGGGTGTCTTTCCCTGGGGCCCGGGGAGATTTCTGGGGTAGAGGCAGAGGACGTGGACGTCCTGGCTCCTGGGGTCCCAAAGCAAAATCCTCTCCCAAGCCCCCTCAGGCATGATGGGGCGCCCTCACCCATCCGGGTGGGGGGGACGGCTGCAGCACTTCGCTCACGTCTTGAGGCTTCATGTCTCAGACCGGTGGATTCAGGAGGTAGTGTCCTCCAGTTACAAGTTGGAGTTTGCTGCCGATCCCCCTCCAAGGTTCATCAGATCCCGGATTCCTCAGGACCCTGTGTCAGCTCAGGAGCTAGTGCAAGCAGTGCAAGGCCTCCTGGAGCTGGGGGTCATCTGCCAGGTCCCTTTAAGAGAAAAGGGCAAGGGCTTTTATTCCAACCTATTCACAGTACCCAAAAAGGACGGTTCTGTCAGGCCCATCCTGGACTTAAAGATTCTCGACAAGTTTGTCAGGGGCAGGCGCTTTCGCATGGAGACTCTGCACTCTGCCATCAGTTCCCTGCGCCAAGGGGATTCCATGACTTCTGTGGACATCAAAGATGCTTACCTTCATATTCCTGTGTTCCCAGGTCATCAATGGTTCCTCAGGTTCGCTCTGAAGGATCAACACTACTAATTTGTGGCTTTGCTCTTCGGCCTCACTTCAGCTCCCAGGGTGTTCACCAAGGTGCTGGCTGGCGTGATGTCTCTGCTCAGATGTCAGGGCGTCCACGTGCTTCCCTATCTGGACAACATCCTCATCACTTCCCAGTCTCTACATCAGGCAGAGTTGGATACTCAGCTGGTGGTGTCCACTCTGGAGTCATTTGGATGGGTGATGAACCACCCCAAGTCCTCACTGTCCCCTTCCTTGGTAACTCCATTCCTAGGAATTAATCTGGATACAGCTCAGGCAAGGATCTTCCTTCCTCAGCAGAAGGTGGACAGTCTGATTGGACAGGCTCAGTCCCTCCTAGCTTGTCCTCACCCCTCCATCAGGCAGGGGATGCAGCTGGTGGGCCTGATAGTGGCGTGCTTCGAAGCGGTCCCTTATGCTCAGTTCCACTTGAGGCCTCTGCAACTTCACCTATTGTATGGGGCAAGGACCCAGCGTCCCTGGACAGGGGCTGTGTGCTCTCCCCCCTGGTCAGGAGGTCCCTCTTGTGGTGGATGGACTCAAGGAACCTGTTGGGGGGGCAGATCCTTTCTTGCCCCTTCCTGGGAGACGGTCATCACGGATGCCAGTCTGTCAGGTTGGGGGGGGGTTCTGGAAGTCTCTGCGGTTCCAGGGGAGGTAGGGCCCTCAGGAGGCCCACACACCTATCAATGTCTTGGAGCTGCGAGCGATCAGGTTAGTTCTGGCTCGCTTGACTACTCATCTTCAGGGCCTGCCTGTTCAGGTGCGCTCGGACAACCAGACGGCAGTTGCCTGCATCAATCATCAGGGAGGGACCCGGAGCAAGGGGGCCCTCCAGGAAGCGTCTCTGATCCTGACTTGGGTGGACTCTATGAGCAGGGGGACCTCTCGCCAGGGAGAATGGTCCCTATTTATTATTATTATTATTATTATTATTATTATTATTGTTTATTTATATAGCGCCATCATCTTCCGTAGTGCTTTACAAAGTAGTAATTACAGACAGGGTAGAAACATACGGTACATATACTATTTCAAATGCAGTTTTACAGTTGACAATGGATATTCTGAGTACAAGATACAATTGGGGAGAGAGCCCTGCCCTTGCGAGCTTACAGTCTAAAGGAAGAGGGGTGAAGACGAGGTGGAAGGATCACAAACAGTCAGTATTGAGTTTTGTGGCATGTGCCCTTTAGAAGATTGGTTAGGCCAGATTATATGCTTGTCTGAATATGTGAGTTTTAAGAGCGCCTTTGAAGGTTTTGAGGGTTGTGGAGTGGCGGATTGGGTGCGGGAGGGCATTCCAGAAGATTGAAGTTGCACGTGAGAAGTCCTGGAGGCGGGCATGAGAGGAGGTGACCAGGGTGGAGGACAGGAGAAGATCGGCAGAAGAGCGGAGGCTGCGTCTAGGTTGATACTGTTGGATTAGAGATGAGATGTAGGGAGGGGCCTGGTTGGAGAGAGCTTTGTATGCGAGAGTTAGAGTTTTGAACAGGATTCGCTGTGGGACTGGCAGCCAGTGTAGGGATTGACAGAGAGGCGCAGAACTGGAGGAGCGTGAGGAGAGATGGATGAGGCGAGCAGCAGAGTTCAGGATAGATTGGAGGGGTGCCAGTCTGTTAGTTGGTAAGCCACAAAGGATATTGCAGTAATCCAGACGGGATATGACCAGGGCATGCACTAGCATTTTAGTTGTGTCAGGTGAGAGGAAAGGACGGATGCGGGAGATGTTTTTAAGTTGGAGGCGACAGGAGGTGGCCAGGGAGTGAATATGTGGTTTGAAAGAGAGGGCAGAGTCCAGAATGACTCCCAGGCACCGGGCTTGCTGGTATTGTGTAGTTGTTGACAGAAATAGACGTGTTAGAGAGCGGAGGGGAGTTAGATGGTGGAAAAATGACCAGTTCTGTCTGGTCCATGTTTAGCTTGAGGTAGCGAGATGACATGAATGAAGAAATAGCTGAGAGGCAGTTGGGGAGCAGGGTGTTTCAATCTCTGTGTCACCGTTGGGGCCAACCAGATGTGGATCTGTTTGCGTCCCGCCACAATCGCAAGCTTCCAGTTTTCGTCTCTCTGTCCAGGGATCCTCTGGCCCTGACCTCGGATGCACTAGCAATGTCATGGAAGGACTTTCAGTTCCTGTATGTCTTCCTCCCCCCCCCCCAATTCCCCTGCTGGGCAGGGTTCTGCGCAAGATTGCTCTGGAAGGGGTGCCAGCAATTCTGGTGGCCCCCAGGTGGCCAAGAAGAGTGTGGTTCGCAGACGTGGTACAGCTGGCAGTAGATCAGTACGCTCTGCCCTTGGTGCCAGATCTGATCACTCAGGGCTCACTACGCCATCCCAATTTACAAACTCTGGCTTTGACGGCTTGGCTGCTGAAACCTCCATCTTGATGGAGAAGGGGCTGTCTTCCTCAGTTGTGGATACTTTGATTAAAGCTAGGAAGAAGTCTTCCTCTTCCATTTATTACAGGGTTTGGCGTGCCTACATTGACTGGTGTGAGTCTAAGTCTCTTCCCTGTCGTGTCTTCTCTATTCCAGGATTTTGGAGTTCCTGCAGCATGGGTTGGAGATGGGGCTCCAACTCAGTACTCTGAAGGGTCAGGTTTCTGCCCTGGCTATTTTTTTCCAGAAGTCCTTTGCTCAGCACCCTCTGATCAGGACTTTTTTCCAGGGGGTCACTCATGTGCGTCCCCCACGAAAACCTATGGTGCCTGTTTGGGATTTGAACTTGGTTCTGTCAGCCTTGCAGGGTGCTCCTTTTGAACCTGTGCAGGATGCTGCCTTGGCCATTCTTACGCTCAAGGTTGTGTTTCTGGTGGCTATCACTTCTGTCAGACGTGTCTCTGAGTTGGCGGCGCTGTCCATTCAGCCCCCCTACTATGAGAGGCACCAGGACAAGGTGGTGTTTTGTTTCAAACCTGATTTTCTGCCTAAGGTAGTGTCTGCCTTTCGTTTGAATCAGGATATTATTCTTCCTTCTTTGTGCCCTAATCCTAGCAATGCTAAGGAGAGGTTTTGCACTCTTTGGATGTGGTTAGGTGTCTGAAGTACTATCTGGTGGCTACTGCTACTACTACTACTGATTCAGGCTTACTCTGCTAAGGGGAAGAATCCTCCCTTCCGCCTTACGGCTCATTCCACTCGTGCTATTGGTGCCTCTTGGTCTTTTCAGCACCAGGCTTCTGTCGAACAAGTTTGCAAGGCTGCTACTTGGTCTTCTGTTATACATTTTCAAAGTTTTACAAGGTTGATGTGCGGGCCTCAGCTGACGCCTTTTTTGGCCGAAAGGTTCTGCAGGCGGCAGTGGTTTAAAACTGCCTGCTGCTGATTTTTCTTGGGGATCCCACCCTACTTTATGGACACTGCTATTGGATGTCCCAACTGTAAGTATTAGATTTGGAGCAGGACGTAGTGTATACTAAGAATAATACAATTCTCTGATTACTCACTTGTAGAATTGGTATTATGAGTATACAGTACGTCCTGCTCCAACCCACCCTTGGTTTGCATTTTTTGGATCCCCTGTATGGTTATTTTTATCATTGTTATAGTTGATAGTTTGGATTGTTTAATGCTCCCGACTTCTCCTTAACTGCTTTTTAATGCTGGGGATTTGTGGGAGGTCCCTGGGGATTTGAGGGGCCGGGAGGAGCCTATTTTCGATGTCTCTGCAGTCCAGCGCCATCTGGCGGAGTATATCCCAACTGTAAGTATTAGATTTGGAGCAGGACGTATTGTATACTCATAATACCAATTCTACAGGTGAGTAATCACAGAATTGTATTTTTATTACATAAAACACTACAAATTGTAAAAAATTGATTTTTGCACACATTTCACCCAAAAATATTGAGAATACACCTAAAAAATGACAAACAAGACATTCCATGTTAAATCCCAGACTCTGATGAAAAAAAAACAATATATATGTTCCTGGAAAATCCCTTCAAAAAATACAATTCTGTGAAACTCACCTGTAGATTTGTTTTTGTATCCATCCAGTCCAGGCCATCCCAATATCTTCAAGATTGGGGTGTTCGCCTCTAGAGGGCGCTTTACTGCAAGATCAAAGATGTAGCTCCTCCCGGCCCCCTATAAAGGCAGCTGCCCCTCTATTATTCCCCAGTGGTTTAAACGCTGTACTCAACAAAAGAGGGCAGGCCGGGAGGCCTAAGAAGCCATGTTAATTCACATAGCTTCAGCTTGTACTGTCTCTAAGCAAAAACTAAAAAAAACTAGTGTCCTATTAACAAAAATAGTCGATCACCATAGCAGGCATACAGGACATAATGAGCACAAGGGCGGGGTGGGACGGCCTGGACTGGATGGATACAAAAACAATTCTACAGGTGAGTTTCACAGAATAGTATTTTTCTCTTCTATCCAGTCCAGGCCGTCCCAATATCTTCACAATTGGGACATCCAAAAGCAGTGTCCATAAGGGCAGGATTCCCAGTGCGAAACAGCATGTAGTTCATTTCACTACTGTCTGAAGCACCTTTTCGGCCAAAAACTGCGTCAGCTGATGCCCTGACATCCACCTTGTAGAACTTTGTAAAAGTATGAACAGAAGGCCAAGTTGCGGCATTACAAACTTGTTCCACAGATGCCTGGTGCTGAAAAGCCCAAGAGGCACCAATAGCTCTCGTATGGGGTCCGTTCTTTGGAATTAGCCGGTGCTGGACACAAGGAAGGTAAGACAACTTCCTCATTAAGGTGAAAGGGAGAAACGACCTTAGGCAAAAAATCAGGTTTAAAGTGAAAAACCACCTTATCCCTGTGCAGCTCAAAGTAGGGTGGTTTCATACAAAGCGCGGCCAGCTCTGATACAGGGCGTACAGAGGTGATCGCTACCAGAAAGACCACTTTGAGAGTCAAGATGGACAATGCAGCATCACTCAATGGCTCGAAGGGAGGACCCTGGAGAGCAGATAGAACTAAATTCATGTCCCACACCGGTAATACTGACTTACGCGGTGGCCGGACATGTGTAACTCCCTGGAAAAAGTCTTGATCAACCTATGGTTGGCAATGGCTCTCTGGAAAAAGATGGCTAAAGCCAAGACCTGACCCTTGAGGGTGCTCAGCTGGAGACCCAAGTCTAAGCCGTGTTGTAAAAACTCCAGAATCCTAGAAATAGCTAATTTTCGGCAAGGAAGACTCTTGGCTTCGCACCAAGCGATATCGGCCCGCCAAACTCTGTAGTATATCATGGAAGAAGATTTCTTCTGTGCCTGAATCATAGTATGCACAACCGTGGCCAATAATCCCTTCTCCGTCAAGATGGAGGTTTCAATAGCCAGGCCGTCAAAGCCAGCATCCGTGAATTGGGGTGCCACAGCGACCCCTGGGTCGTCGGGCATGATGTAGTGATCTATTGCCATTTGGACTATGTCTGCAAACCAACTCCTTCTCGGCCAGCGAGGAGCCACCAGGATGGTTGGTACCCCTTCCTGGGCTATCTTGCGCAGCACTCTACCCAGGAGCGGCAACGGAGGGAATGAACTCCGTCCAAGGAATCACCAGAGCGTCTGTTGCAATGGTCAGAGGATCCCTGGAGAGAGAGACTAACCTTGAAAGCTTGTGATTGTGTCTGGACGCAAACAGATCCACGTCTGGCTGACCCCAGCGGAGACACAGAGCTTGAAAGGTCTCGCTGCTGAGGGACCATTCCCCCAGGCGCAAGGAACTCCTGCTCAGGGAGTCTGCCTCCTGGTTTTCCACCCTAGGGATGTAGACCGCTGAGATCCTGCCCTGATGGTTGATGTAGGCAACAGCAGTCTGATTGTCCGAGCGAACCTGGATCGCATGGCCAACTAAATGGGGAGTCAAGCGTAGAAGAACCAACTGGATTGCTCGCAGCTCCAAGATATTTATGGGTAAACGGTTCTCCTGCGGACCCCACTGACCCTGGATCTTCTGGGTTTGCCAAACGCCTCCCCAGCCTGTCAGACTGGCATCCGTGGTAACTATCTCCCAATGGGGAGTCAGAAAGGAATTGCCCACCAGCAGGTTCCGGGAGTCCAACCACCACAATAGGGACTGCCAGGGGGTATAGCGAATAACCTTGTTCCAGAGATTCCTGCATCCGATTCCAGCCGGTCAGCAGGTTCAATTGTAGAGGTCTCATGTGAAATTGGACGAAGGGTACTGCCTCGAAGCATGACATCATTAGGCCCACCAATATCATCCCCAGACGCACCGACTGCTGCTGACAAGACAGAAAGGCCTGCACTTGCATCTGGAGACTCAAAACCTTCTGCAGTGGCAGAAAAACCTTGACCTGAGCAGTGTCTATAGTCATTCCCAGGAAGGATCTCACTGTTGAGGGAGTGATAAACGACTTATTCTTAGTGTACAGTACGTCCTGCTCCAGATGAAGATTCTTTACTTCTGGGTAATACTCCGCCAGATGGCGCTGGACTGCAGAGACAGGGAAATTGGCTCCTCCCGGCCCCATAAATTCCCAGATTTTCTCTGCAGTCTGGACTGCGAAGAGTACAAGAAGATGGCTCTCTACTCGCAGGTAAGCGGGGCTATTAGCCTGCGGCCCTGTAGGACTATTCCCACCCTTTCCATTGTTAATTTGCCTCCCAGCTTTGGCTGCGCTGGCCCGGGTGATGGTAGGCAGCACCACTGTCAGGTGCTTAGGAGCATTGCTCCACCCCAATCCCCCACCAAAGGGTAGGCGGTATAGGCATATGGTGAGTCTCCATGGGATGCCCCTCTCGCACTATTGTCCCTCGCCCCTGCTATTGGTGGGCCCCATGTTAGGTGGCCGCTGCCCTCCCTCGCTCTCCCTTGTAGTTCTGGGGGGGGGGGGGGGGGTGAGTGTGGTGTGTTTTCATCATTCACCTTCTTTGTGTGCCTTGTCACCGCACAGCTTTGGTAGCATTGGTTGCGTTTTTTAAATATGCCGCCTCTGCCACCGTGCACGCTTGTACGCCGTTCCTCGGTCGGCGGCGACATTACCTCAGGCGCTGCTGTGCCATCATTGGTTGACTGTCACCTGTGTGGCTTCGCGCTCTTCGGGGTAGGCGGGCCCTGCGGATGGCGCGTTCTGCATCACTGTCTCCGCGGCCCGCCCCTCGAGGTATATTCGGCGCCCTTTTACTTCCTCATGCTGCGTGGCTGGCGCTTGCCTACCGCGGTCCGTACCCCTGCTGGCTGTGTTTTGTTCATTTCCTTTTGTCATGTATGATTGTCACTTATGGGATCTTTACCTTATGTCTTACAGGCGGGTCAAACTCAGTTGGTTTCTCCCGGTCCTATCCCCTCTTAGTTGTTAAACTTATTGAGGCCTGGTGTACTAATTCCTCCCACTTCCCTAGCAGGCTATTGGGGCATTCCGGGTTGCTTTTACAGCGTGAATCCCTATCGGCCCATTGAGCCACTATAATCACCATATATAGGCGTCTCAGGATAATGTGCTCGGGGTTCCTTCGGGACAAGCCCGACTGTGTGTGGGGTGTCCCCTACAAATGATGACAATGTGCGGGTGTGAGTGCCTTGTGCCCAGCAGGTGCTTGCGCTGCAGCCTGGTCTACCAGCAGCCGGGCCTGTGCCCCGTATGGCTTCTCCTACTCCCCCACGCTTACATTTAAATCCCAGTGAGCTGCATACCAGTGGGGAGTCTCAGCCTGATGTGTCTACTAGACTGGCTAGCATTGAGAAGTTGCTTGCCAATACTATGGCGCGGAAGGCCTCTGCCAGGAGGCGGCAATTGACGCCTGATGTCACTCTTTTCCCTATGGAGGCTGAAGAATTCTTTGATCTGTCTGGCTATACCCCCCTGGAAGAGGGGGAATTGTTCTCTGACTCAGAATCATCTGATGAGCGGCCTAAGGGTTATGCTGATTCCGGCTCTGATCCCTGTTCCCCAGATGATACTGAGAGGCTGTTGGCTCAGATCTTTGAAGTGCTTTCTATCCCTCACCCAGTCGCGGCTCCTAGGCAGCAGGGGGAATTATTTAATATGGCTAAGTCACGTTTGGAGTTCCCTGAACGATCTCATTTTAATAATCTCGTGCTCAAAGAATGGGAGCGTCCTATCAGGCTCCCCGGAGTCCCTAAGAGTTGGGATAAGAGAGATCCTTTTCCAGCTGATGTGGTTAGACGTTGGTCATCCCCTCCTGAAGTGGATGCCCCAATTCTGGGTCTGTCTAACACCTCTGTCATGCATTCCCCTGATTCTATTACCCTGAAGGATGGGGAGGACCGGCGTATTGATCAGTTGGCTTCTCATGCCTTTGCCTGTGTGGGGACGGCGCTGCGCCCGGTTTGTGCCTCTGCCATTACAGCTGTGGCTATTAGGACTCTGCTCAAGAGTGTCCTAGATGGGGCTCCTGATGATGTTTCTAGTGAACTGTATAATGCACTCTCTCGTTGTGAGGGATTTGTTGCTTATGTCCTCTCTCTTCCTTGGATGATACCATTAGTATGTGTGGCAGAGCCTCTGCCTTGGTGGTGGCTATAAGCCGCTCGGTTTGGTTGCGCCAGTGGGCAGCAGACAACGCTGCCAAGACTGTTTTCCTTTCAAGGGTCTGCGCCTATTTGGGGATCGCCTTGACCTGTTTGCTAAGGGAGGCAAGTTACCCCAGCGCAGGCGACAGTCTCGGCCCTTTCAGGGCTCAGGCTCCTTTCCTTCCCCCTACCGTGGAGCCAGAGCGGGGAGAGGGGTCTCCTTTTCAGGGGCCAGAGGAGATTTCTGGGGAAGAGGACGTGGACGCCCTGGCCCATCCTGGGGCTCCAAACCTAAGCCTTCCTCCAAGCCCCCTCAAGCATGAAGGGGCGCCCCCACCCATCCGGGTGGGGGGGGGCGGCTTCAGCTCTTTGCCCACGTCTGGAGGCATCATGTCTCAGACCGGTGGATTCTGGAGGTAGTGTCCTCCGATTACAAGCTAGTTTGCTGCCTGGCCGCCCCCAAGATTCATCAGATCCCGGATGTCTCAGAACCCCATGTCAGCTCAGGCTCTGCTTCTGGCGGTGCAAAGCCTTCTGGAGCTGGGGGTCATCTGTCAGGTCCCCTTACGGGGGACCTGACAAATCTCCAGGCAGACTCTCTGAGCAGGGGGACCTCTCGCCTAGGAGAATGGTCCCTCAGCGACAGGGTGTTTCACTCTCTGTGTCACCCTTGGGGTCAGCCAGATGTGGATCTGTTTGCGTCCCGTCACACTCACAAGCTTCCAGCTGTTGTCGCCCTGTCCCAGGATCCTCTGGCCTTGGCCACAGATGCTCTAGCAATGTCGTGGCAGGAATTTCAGCTTCTGTATGTCTTTCTCCCATTCCCCCTGTTGGGCAGGGTTCTGCGCAAGATAGCTCAGGAAGGGGTGCCAGCAATCCTGGTGGCCCCCCGTTGGCCAAGAAGAGTGTGGTTCGCAGACATCGTGCAGCTGGTAGTAGATCAGTACGCTCTGCCCAGGGTTTCAGACCTGCTCACTCAGGGACAGTTACGCCACCCCAATTTACAAATGCTGGCTTTGACGGCCTTGCTGCTGAAACCTCCATCTTGATGGAAAAGGGGTTACCTGCCTCTGTTGTTAACACCATGATCAGGGCTAGGAAGAAGTCTTCTTCTTCCATTTACTATAGGGTTTGGCGTGCCTACATTGACTGGTGTGGGTCTCCGTCTCCATGGATTGGACCTGGGGCTTCAACTCAGTACTCTGAAGGGTCATGTTTCTGCCCTGGCTGTTGTCTTCCAAAGATCTTGTGCTCAGCATTCTCTGGTCAAGACCTTTTTCCAGGGGGTTACTCATGTGCGTCCCCCACGTAAGCTTATGTTGCCTGTCTGGGACCTGAACTTGGTCTTTTCTGCTTTGCAGGGTGCTCCTTTTGAACCTGTGCAGGAGGCTGCCTTGGCCATTCTTACTCTCAAGGTTGTCTTTTTGGTGGCTATCACTTCTGTTAGGCATGTTTCTGAGTTGGCGGCGCTTTCCATCCAGCCCCCCTATTTTGAGAGACACCAGGACAAGGTGGTGTTTTGCTTCAAAACGGATTTTCTGCCTAAGGTTGTGTCTGCCTTTCATCTTAATCAGGACATACCTTCTACCTTCGTTGTGGCCTAATCCTAGCAACCCTAAGGAGAGGGTTTTGCATTCCTTGGATGTGGTCAGGAGTCTGAAGTTCTATTGGTGGCTACTGTGCCTTTCAGGAAGACTGATGCACTTTTTGTGGTCCCTTCTGGTCCTAGGAAGGGTTTGGCTCCAGCCAAGTCTATCAGCAAATGGATGTGATTCAGGCCTACACGGCTAAGGGGAGGAATCCTCCCTTCCGCCTTACTGCTCATTCCACTCATGCTATTGGTGCCTTTGGGGCTTTTCAGCACCAGGCTTCTGTTGAACAAGTTTGCAAGGCTGCTACTTGGTCTTCTGTTCATACTTTTTCCAAGTTTTACAAGGTTGATGTTCGGGCCTCAGCTGATGCTGCTTTTGGCCGCAAAGTTCTGCAGGCGGCAGTGGTCCAAACTGCGTGTTGTTGCCTTTTTGGGGGATCCCACCCTGCTTTACGGACACTGCTATTGGATGTCCCAGAAGTAAAGAATCTTCATCTGGAGGACATACTGTACGACGTACCCCCAAATAATACAATTCTGTGATTACTCACCTGTAGAATTGATATTATGAGTGTAAAGTACGTCCTGCTCCACCCCACCCTTAGTTTCATTATTTTTGGATTCTCTGTATGGTGATTATCATTGTTAGTTTAGTTGGTGGTTTGGTTCTGTTATCATTCTCCCGGCTTCTTGTTAACTGCTTTTCAATACTGGGAATTTGTGGGAGGTCCCGGGTATTTATGGGGCCGGGAGGAGCCAATTTCGCTGTCTCAGCAGTCCAGCGCCATCTGGCGGAGTAATACCCAGAAGTAAAGAATCTTCATCTGGAGCAGGACGTACTGTACACTCATAATAGCAATTCTACAGGTGAGTAATCACAGAATTGTATTTTTTGGGGGTAATTGATTACCCAACCGAAGGCTTCCAGGGTTGACAGCACCGTCCGAGTATCTCTCTCGGCCTGCTGAAGGGACTGGGCTGCAATCAGCAAGTCGTCCAGATAACACACGAATACCATGACTCCTCAGGATACCATGATGCCCGCCAGCACCTTGGTAAACACACGGGGGGCTGAGGATATCTCGAATGAGAGTGCTACAAACTGGAAATGTTGATCCTCCAACGCAAACCTTAGGAACTTCTGATGTCCCTGGAAAATCGGGATGTGCAGATAGGCATCCCTGATGTCCACCATGGTCATGAAGTCGCCGGGCCGAAGCGATCGTTTCCATGCGGAAATGTCTGACACTTACTTACAAACCTGTTGAGACCCTTCAGGTCCAGGATTGGCCATAGCGTTCCGTCCTTCTTGGGAACCGTGAACAGGTTGGATTAGAATCCCTGACCCTGTTCCTGTCGGGGTACAGGGCAAATCACACCTATCCGCGGGAGGTGTTGAACAGTCGTTCTCAAAGCTTGAGCTTTTAGAGGGTTTTGAGATATCCTTGAACGGAGGAATTTTGTGGGTGGCCTGGCTGCCAGCTCTATCTTGTAAGCAGAGTACACTACTTCCTGAATCCACCGATCCGAGACGTGACACCTCCAGAGCAAACAGCAGAAGCCGTCCCCCCACCCGCATGCCTGAGTGGGCTTGGCAGGGGGTTTGCACTTAGCTCCCCATGAGCATTTGGGTCGGCTGCGGGACCTACCTCTGTCCCAGGTATCTCTGCGGCCACCTGGAAACGAAGATCCTCTTCCTCCTCGAAAGGAACGATAGGAAGAGGGGTTCCGAAAGGACCGAGCAGGTTTCCTTCTCTGAGGGAGTCTACCATCCTTGACCAGAAGGTCCAGGCACTCCCCAAACAGCCGGCTTCCCACAAAAGGAAGACTTGTGAGGGACTTCTTGGCAGCCGCATCAGCCGACCACTGCTTCAACCAGAGCGAGCGGCGTAGAGCAACGAGCAAGGCCGAAATTCTGTCGCCAAGCCTGACCACATCATCCATGGCAATAACAACAAAGCCAATGAAATCCAAGCAAGCCTTGAGTTCCTTATACTCCTCTGCCCGCTTGTGAGCCTTAGCACTAGCCACAAGGTGTCTCATCTTTCTCCTGTTGGCTAGTGAGACGATTGCCGAGGCACACGCAGGGCGAAAGAGAGCACCAGCTAAGGTAGACAGACCAGACCAGACCAGCTGATCCATGCGTTTGTCTGCAGGGTCACATAAGGAAGCATTGTCAGGCAACGGCATAACAGTGGTATTGGACAAGCCTGACACGGGAGTATCCACCTCGGGAGGGTGACACCATAACCGAATAAATTCAACAGGAAAGGGGTACCGCCTTCTCCAGGCCCTTAGGGACCGACGGTAACTTGTTGGGCCTCTCCCATTCCCTAAGGATCATGTTAGAAAAGTGAGGTTGCTCTGGGAAGACCTGTCTTTGCCTCTCAGGCCGAAATAAATCACCCTGCTTCCTCTTAGCCGCTCTGGGAGGAACAATATGTAGGGTATCGACCACGGAAGAGAGCAAACTCTCCGTATCATCCAGGAAACAAGAATCCTCATCCGAGGAGGAACCAGAGATACTTTCACTGCCAGCGGAATATTCCACCGTTGAGCGTGAATCATCTGGCAACTCACCTTCCTCCGCATATCCCAAGCAATCAAAAAGATTGTCATCTGAGTAAATCAGCTCCAGATGATGCTTCTTACTCGAGGCTTTCTTAGGAGCTGTCAACGAGATCTGCTTCTCGAGACTAGCCAGCCCATGTGCAAAATCAGTATGAGACCCCTTGCTGGCTCCCCCTTCACTAGGGGCTGAATGTAGCAGCGGAGGGTCCGGAGAGGCCGATGGTAATACAGGGCTAGGGTCAGGGGCGACCGCCCGCTCATGGTCCAAAATAATGCCTCTGGCGCATGTGGTACAAACAGGGCTGAATCCGCCCAGAGGATTCCTTCTGCACAAGGGACAGAGCCTGTCCTGCCCAAATGGGGCCCCCGGCTCACTATCTCCTGATGCCTCCATTATAGTGATTAAGAATAGTAAAATTCAATAAGGCTACTAGACGCTAATGGCCTAAGCCTAAAAATCGATCCCTCTAATTAAAAAGGGGGACCGGGAGGAACCACAACCCTCAACCTTAGCCCACGATCTAAACAAAAAAGAGAGAAGCCCCATGTCAGCCTTAACATAAATACATATGGCATATGTGCACAATAATCAAGAGAGACTCACGACACCGCAACCGACAGGAGGTTTCACTGCAGCGTCCACAGCAATGAAGGCCTAAGAACCTGGCTCCAGCACAACAGCAGCAGCAGCAGCGCGTCTGCCACAAGAGCTCCTTCTGGAAGGATCCTCGGGGGGGGGGGGGGGCGCACCGGCGTGACGTCAGCTACACACCGATGCCGGGCCCCGCCCCCCACGGAGTGTCAGCAGAAGAAACGCCGCGCTCCTGAATCCGTGTCATGGCGGTGGCCCCTTGTCAGACGACGGCCGTAGCGTGTACTCCCCATCTCTCATCACAGTGAGGAGCGCAGTGTGAAAGTTGCACCAAGCATGCAGCACACACAGTAATAAAGCTGTGGGCAGGGAGGGACATATATAGAAAAACATATTAGTGGTTCCCCCTCAGGCTCACCATAAGCCTGTGGCCGGCTACCTTTTAGAATAAGGTCTGCGGCCCAGAGCATGTGCTCTGCTGAACGCCACAGACCCCGGCGTTCACCCTGCCTTGGAGGCAGGAATGGGTCAGAAGAGATCCATGGAAATAGAGTTCGCAGCGGCTAGGTGGCTCCGCTCTGCTGCCAATATCTGAGAGAGAGTGCCAATGATCGTATGCAGCCAAACTGCAAGATGAACAATTGGTGAATGATAGAGGGGCAGCTGCCTCTATAGGGGGCCGGGAGGAGCTACATCTTTGATCTTGTAGTCAAGCGTCCTCTAGAGGCGAACACCCCAATCTTGAAGATATTGGGACGACCTGGACTGGATGGAAGAGAAAATCCCATTTGATCACTTGTAGCACAAATAGTGAAAAATGGTCTGGTAACAAAGGGTGACAGGTAGGTAGGCTGGCACTTAAAGGGTTAAAGCCTAATTCTTAGAAATTCATTTTATTGTAATCCTAAGACTCCTAGACCTGTAAAACCTTCTGAAGGCCTCAAGAAGCTCTTTTCATTTGGGCATGTTGATGCACCCACTCTCTGTGTGGCATAGAAAAAAGCCACATAAAGCTTACTCATGGGACATGATGAAATCCTCTGCCTGTTTTGTCAACGTATATGTGCTGAAAGTGCCCAACTGACACTGTTTTACAGACAATGGCCTTGATTTAATAAGAGTTGAAAAAAATTCTCATGGTAGTAAAAAAATTCAATTTATGAGAGAAAAGCCTGAGAATGTGTTATTGATTCAGTAGATGGGAAAACAATGAAAGTCAATGGCACTTTTTTACTCCTAAGCAAAGTAGAGAACGGTTTGCTCCTTTCTAAACTGTAGTAAAAGCTGCCATTGACTTTCATTGTCTTTTTATCTAGTGTTTCACTAAAAGTGAAGGCTCTCAGACTTTTTTCTCATGAATTAAATATTTTTCTACCATGAGAATTTTTTTCAACTCTTAGTGAATCAAGGCCATTGAATGCGAATGTTGCCATCATCTTTCTCTATTTTGTCACCACCTTACACAGATTTGTCATTGTAGCTCTGCACTTATGCTGAATCTTCATATTGTACAAAATAATTCTCATTAGTTTTTAACTTTTAAAAGGTGAATGTGTGTCATCCATAAGTCTGTGCTCTTATTTGGACAATCCCTCCACTGATTGAAAAGGTTATGAACTTCTCCAAGTGTAGATACACGCGTTAATGTTGAAAAGTAATGTAACTGTTCCCCACTGTGTGGTTTGTGGTTATAACGAACTTATGCTAAGAACATATTGCAAAAGTACATTTTTGGGCAAGACCATGAACTTTTTATTCTGTTTTAGTATTACTGGTGTATTGTCTTACTGATGGGCCAGTAAATGGCCAAATACCACAGTAGACCAATTTTACTAACTGGGTTTTCATTCCATAAAACTGCCTTTCATGCTTTCTTCTGCTTGATGTGCCAACTCGATTGCCGCCAATTTTCATCCTGTTGTTTTTTCATTTGTCAATGTGTATCCAAAAGGACCAGCCTATAGTGGTGCCATATAGAGTTGGTCCATTGGGTCTTTAAAGCAGAATAGTCCCATGGGCTTACGCGCCTTCCTGGCACCGGTCCGAATGTCCCTGGGCTCATATGTTCTGAAAATCCATGCTGCGTACATGAATTGTAAGCTCGGGGCTATCCGCTGTTTTCAAATCCCATGTTGCTGCGCATTGTCATGAATGGAGAAATGGCGCAGGATTTGCATTAGGCACCAGGGGGAGGATTGTTGTATTGTAATCCTCCTGGGTGTAGCAACATGGCGTTCATGTTCCGTCAGAATCCGGGGACTGGGTGACGGGCGAGTAATTTGCATTTCATTGATAAGCATGCTGCTGTTTATTGGCGTGCTCCCGCTGGTTCTGACAGCGCTGGCCCATTGAGAGGGTGCAAGCACCAGTCCCTCCCACCCCTTACAAATGAACATGCACAATCTGTGGTGTTGGAGCAAGTCGGGTGTGCTGCTCGCTCAGAAGATAATCTTATCTCCCGCTTTGCCAGCCACTATTCACCCAGGGGCCACCATTATTGCCCCAAAAAAGGATTTTTCTAGAGAATTAAAAAAGGTGAGCCATGTTTTTCTTGCCACAATGTGGATAGCATGGATTTACAAAACCTTTATTATCGGGGTGCTTTTCCTGTTTGACTCCTTTCTGCCACGTTAAGATTTGGGATTATGTGAGTTTAAACTTTGACTCTAAGGGGATTATATATCAGAAAATCTATTTTAAAACTGCACCTTTCCACATATGCAAAATCACTTTCTTGAGTTTAACCGTTTAGATGCTTCGCAAGAATGAACACCTTACAGGAAAATTGAGCGTGACTTAATAGTACGTCATATGTCAGGAAGGGGTTAATGCTTATCAATAAAATAGCCTATAAATATAACTGCGTAAAATCAAGGAATTGTTTTATCGGAGCTTAACTGAACATTCATCAAGAAATAAAATGGTAGTAGTACTACCGTGTACCTACCAAAAAAAAAAAATTAAATGTGTTTCGGCCCCTGCAGTCGAGTGAAAGAGTCTCCAAATTTGGAACTTTTTGATCAAGCTGACCAGCTGCTTTGGCCTTAATGATAAAGGCTGCTGATGTTTTTGATAGCAGATAAATAAGAGGAAAGTTGCACACATCTCTAGAACTGTCTTTTTAATGGTATTGCCCATGTAAACAATTTATTATTCTAAAAAACGCCAATAAAAATATCAATGATTAATACAATAACTCCTTTGTAAACAATTATTATTAAAGTGGACCAATCACCAACATTTCAACTAGCCTGGTGACTGGTCCCTGCCCTGGGGGCATCCTGATGTAGGATGCCCCCTATGTAAAAACCCCCCCCCCCCCACATTTCCCAGTTTCACTCACTATTTCCCGCTCCAGCGGGGCAGGCGTGGTCGCTCGTCCAATCTGCGTTTTACGCGGCACATACTAATGCATGCCATAAAGCCACTGATTTGAACTGCGTGTCGGCATAGGCTCCCCTGTGGAGTGTGTTTTTGGAGTACAAAATTACAATCAAATCGTACATCCCCAGCTCCCCTGTGGAGTGTATTTTTGGGGTACAAAAATACAGTCAAATCATACAGAAACAAGAAGACGCAACACGCTAGAATTGAGAGTTATAGGTTAGGCATTTGTATATAAAAACAGTTGGTAATGATGGGTTACATGCAGCATAGTACAGGTTATAAATGCAGAGTTATGGGTGGCCCCAGTACAGATTATAAATACAGGTATACAGTCTGAGTTATTAATACAGTGCTACAAACAACATAGGTTTAAGTTAATAATGCAGTATTACAAGCGTCCCAAAGACAGGAAAGGAAAGTTAGTGGTAATGGGTACCTGTAAAGAATAGTTACAACCAAGGGAACAAAACATCAATATGAGCCCTTAAATACCTCATTCCACCTGACTTAAGAGCATTTAAAGAAGACCTGACAAGCAAAATATATATATTTACCCTCCTGACAGGGAAACCCTGTTTCCTGATTGTCTGGTGGGCTACCAGCTCTCCCTCTATAAGCTGACTTGAGCCTCCTCTCCCAGGGCTCTCTAGCCTGTCACTCGCCAGTTATATACATACAACCTTTTTTGAAGTCTCACAGAAAAATAACCGGTTTAACCTATTGTGTTTTGATGCTTGTTGCTTGAGGCAACTACACAGCAATCTATCAACAATAAATACCCCTGATACCGTTCACTTTATCTCTGACCCATATTTAACCCCTTTCTCACCCCTATATCTCAGGATAGTCGGGCTAATTTTGGCTTTGGCTTTAGAAATTTTTATAACTTTATAGACTGGTTGTTTGTTGATGGTTTGGGGGTGGAACACGTTTTTATCGCATAGGAGATTCTAAAAAAAACAGTTTTTATTTGGTTGGGCAAAAGAAATTGGCCTAAACCCTCTGGGCTTGTGAATGACATCTTATCCTGGATGACCTGACCTTTTGTATGACCTTTGTATGACCTTTGTATGACTGGTCAAATGCAGCTAAAGGCTTATAAGTGTCAAATATAATTTTCAATACTTTCATCAGTTAGTGTTCTTACCTAACAGTCTGCTTCCCCCTCATTAAAGGATATTAATGAGGATAATTACAGCCTTGTTAATGCCAATCTGTGTTTTATCAGAAAGCCCAGCTAATTATAGACCAATGTTCTATACCTGTCTCTTCTGCTCAAGTATGATCCCTAATGAGGGATAGATCGGTGCAAGCAATTTCTAATGCACAAGCACATGTTTAGGTGATGACAGCGGTTGCTAATGTGCATGCGTAGGTTTAATACATGTGAGCGATCAGGAATACAGCGCCAGCAGTGGTCATCAGTGTGCAAATACGAGCTTAGGTCAGTGCTTGTGATCGCTTGTGCACATGCTCTATTATAATTTTAGACGTGTGTTCAATGTCAGCTGATTCGAAGAACTACCACCACATACAGGCCTTTAGAAGGAAGTCCCAGACAGCAAGATGATGCCAAAAGAGTCTTCCAAGTTTCAACTGTGCCTTCACTTTCTGGATTCTTCATGGATTGCTTGGTTTGATCCTTGCCTGTCTAATCCATCTTCCTATTTTGAATCTCCCCTTTTCGTGGAGTTTCTGGTTACGAACCTGGCTTGCCTCTCGACTACCCCTACTGGATTACCCTGTGGACGAATTTCTCTGCGTATGACCTTTTGGCTTTGTCTCTTACTCACTTGGGTGCCCCTTAACCTCTGCTATTACCAGACAACGATCTCTACCACCATTTCTCGGATGAACTCTGTTTCCCTTCTTAGGTCCTTGATTGCTCTGTGGGGATGACCCTCAAAAAGTCTAACCGCCCTTGCAGGAGGCTCTAATGAGGCCTGAGAAGGGCCCTTAGATTCTGTGCCTACGGCGGAGCCATCCTTGCACACTGGTCATCAGGTACATCTCTGCGGCTTGACAAATGTGCCCATATAGGGACCTGAAAATCCACACACAGGTGGATGTGTGCTGTGCCATTTCACACACAGGTTACAGGGGCAAACCTTCACGGCCTGTTTCTTGTAGTCCTTACATCTGGGTATTCCACCACAAGGTGGCGCAGTGGACTGCAGAAGATTTGTGGCTCCTCCTGTCCCCATATAAAAACAGGAATCACCCATAGACCTCCCAGTGTTTCCTCTGCAGTCATACTGCAAAGATAGAAGATGGCTCTCTATGTTCGCAGGTGAGCGGGGCAACCAAGCCTGCGGCCCTGCAAGTCTATTTCCACTCGTTTCCGGACCCCATTTGCCTCCCAGCCTCTGCTGTCGGATCGGGTGATGGCAGAGGAGCACTAGGGTCAAGTGCTCGGGGAGCGCTGCTCCAAGCTGCAGACCCTGTACAACAAAGGGTAGCCGGCCATAGGCTTTTTATGGTGAGCCTGCTGAGGGATGAAGAAGCACTGCTGCTGCTATAGTGTAGGGGGTGAGTTGTGCTTGGGGACTTGTGTTCCTAGCCTGTCTTGTACCCCGTGGGTGTCTGTCTCACTTGCCCCCCTCCCCCCCCTTTTGGACGGCTCCCGCCGCTGCCTGCCTTCTCCTCCGCTCTCTCCCCCGACGGGTGTTTGTGTCCCGCGGTTTGTTCTCGCCGCTGCTGCGGGCGTACTGCGCTCCGCGGTGGGCGGCGCTTTTACTATTGTCTTTACTGGGGCTGTCATTGCGCTGGTGCCGGGTCACCCGCTCTTCGTGGGGGTGGCGCCGGGGGGTGACGCGTATTGCGTCATGCCCCCGCGGCCCGCCCCTCGAGGTGCTTGATCGCGGTGCCATCTTTGCTGCGTTGCTTGTGACCGGTGTTCCGGAGGCTCCTTGTCAGCATGGGCTGCGGCGGTGAATCTGATATTCTAAGTATGTCACACACCCCGCTTCAACTTTAATAATTACACTTGGGGTTATCCACCTGCAGGTGGCGATGTTGCAGAGAAGTCTTGAAAAAAATGAGCCCCTCACGGTCTATAAATACCTGGGACCTCCCAGTTATCTCCCAGTGTTCTTCTCTGCAAGATGGCAACAAGACAGAAGAATGAAGTCTCCTGCTTGCAGGTAGCCGGGGTAACACCCCGGCCCCCCTTCTGGTCTATTTCTGCTCGGCTCTTTTTGATATGCCCCTTGTGAAGCCTCCCAGCCTAGGCTGCTGGGCCGGGCGAGGGTAGACGGCACCCTAAGGTGCCTAGGAGCTTAGCTCCTCCGCTAGACCCCATACCATGGGGCAACGCAGCTATCCGGCCTGGTGATCCGGATTTGGGATGCCCCGTCCCGTTTTCACCTTTTGGGTGTTCCCTCACTTCCCCGCTTGGTCCCTTTTCTCCCTACGCTAGAAGGGGAGGGGGGGGGGGAGCTCTTGCGAGTGCCTTGTGTATTGTATTGAGTGTATTGTGTCTGTATGTGTTTTGACCTTTTTTTGTGTGGAGAGCTTCTCCACCTCAGGCTGTCGGCGGTTTGTACGGCGCCATGCCTGGGTGGGTGTCATGCTGAATTTGGCGGGGCCGGGAGGCGTGCGTGTCGCCATCCCGACGGGATGCCTGATCCCGTCTGGCGCTGTGTTGGGGGCCGTAGCCAGGCTCCTTGATGGGGGTTTTTGCCTGCGGGGCCGGGCGCCATGTGCGTCCGGCGCCCGTTGTTTCCTCATATGTGCGGTGCCGCTGGTTGGCGAGGGGCGTGGCCGTGTTTCGCGCGGCCCACGCTGTACTGTGCTTGGAAGGGGGGCGGGGCCGGAGCGCTTTGCGCGTCTGTGTAGGCCCACCCCTCTTCTCCTTCCTCCTCGTTTCCGGCGTGTGTGCTGCTGGGCTGCTGCGATCAGGCGTCGCCTTTGTAAGTTACTGATTAGAGTTCAAAGCTGACTCCTAACTAGTTGGTTAAAGCGGACCTTCACTCTGAATAAGAGTCTATCTTATATGTTTCCCACACCCTGTACATACAGATTGTCCACATTAAAAATCATCCTACCTGCATCTACTGCATGTTATGAGCCTTTAAACATCCAAGATGGCGGCTTATGGAAGCCGCCATCTTATCAGGCAGCCTGCAAACAGGAAGTGCCACCTGACTGTGCTGCTCTGCATTCTGGGATTGCTGACCTTTACCTGACCCCAGCTCTGCTCTGTCTGAGCAAAGCACAGCTATACCCCGCCCCCACTCTCATCTCCTCTCCTCAGTAAGTGTGATGCTTCTGAGTCAAGATGGTGGCGCCCGTATCCTAAATTCCTGAACAGAGTTGCAGCGCAGTGAGGAAAAGAATAATAAGTTAGTGACTAAAAACGTAAAATATATTAATTTTAGATGCTGGGGAACCGTTTTTTAAGAGTTTGGGCTTTTCATTAAATCACGCTGAAGGTCCGGTTTAAGTTAATCCTTGTGAAATATGTTACTGTTGATGGAGCTCTTCTGGAATTATTCCCTCAATGTATGGGTGCATGTGTGCCTTTAGATTGTCCATGGTATCTGTGTCTGTGCATCTGCTTGCTTTATTTTTACTGTGCTGCTGCATGATTGTTATTGTCCATGGCTATGGTTTATCCGTCCCCGGAAATTTCGCATGGAAACTATGCGCTCGGCCATCAACTCTCTTCGGTAGGGGGACTTCATGACGTCCATAGACATCAAGGATGCCTACCTTCATGTTCCTATCTTTCCAGCTCATCAAAGGTTTCTTCGCTTCGTGGTGGAAGATCGGCATTTTCACTTTGTGGCTCTTCCGTTTGGCCTTACCTCGGCTCCAAGAGTGTTCACCAAGGTGCTGGCCGGAGTGATGGCTCTTCTCAGACCTCAGGGGATTCGCATTGTGCCTTATCTGAACGACCTTCTCATCATGGCTCCTTCCTTCAGTCAATCGGAGATGGACACCAGGATGGTGGTATCCACTCTGGAGAGTTTCGGCTGGGTGATCAACTATCTCAAGTCCTCCCTCGCTCCGGCCAGGGTGGTGTCCTTCCTGGGAATGTCCTTGGATTCTTGTCAACACAGAGTGTTTCTGCCTCAGCCCAAGGTTCTCTTGATTCAGGAATTGGCGCAGCTTCTTCTTTCCAATCCTTGTCCGTCCATCCGGCTAGGGATGAGATTGGTGGGGTTGATGGTAGCCTCTTTCGAGGCAGTTCCCTTTGCTCAGTTTCACACGAGGACACTTCAGCTTCATCTGTTGGCGTCTTGGGACCGGTGACCGAGGTCGTTGGATCGGCCCTTCCAGATGTCCTCCCGGATTCGGCAGTCTCTTCAGTGGTGGATGGTCTCGGCCAATCTCTGGAGGGGCAGGTCTTTTCTGACGCCTCTTTGGGAAACTGTCACCACGGACGCCAGTTTGTCAGGATGGGGAAGTTTTTGGAAGGATCTTCGGTTCCGGGGGCGGTGGGGCCCTCAGGAGGCCCACTTGCCTATCAACGTTCTGGAGCTGAGAGCCATCAGGTTGGTTCTGTCTCACTTGACCCGGCATTTACAGGGTTTGCCGGTTCAGGTTCGGTCAGACAATCGGACGGCGGTTGCTTACATCAATCACCAGGGAGGGACTCGAAGTCAGAGTGCCCTCAGAGAGGTGTCTCTGATCCTAGCCTGGGCGGAGATCCATGTCCCTTGCATCTCGGCAGTGTACATTCTGGGAGTGGAAAACATGGAGGCGGACTTTCTGAGCAGGTGCTCTTCCCGCCGGGGGGAATGGTCTCTCGATCCCAAGGTGTATCGGTCTCTTTGTCTCCGGTGGGGGACACCGGAGGTGGACTTGTTTGCCTCTCGTCACAATTACAAGCTTCCGATATTCGTGTTGCTCTCTCAGGATCCTCTGGCTCTGGCGGTGGATGCCATGTCTCTGAGCTGGGGGGACCTGGGGTTCCTTTATCTGGTCCCTCCAATTCCCATGCTAGGCAAGGTGTTGCGAAAGCTGGCCCTGGAAGGGGTTCCCGCCATCTGCGTTACCCCAATTTACCAACGCTGGCTTTGACGGCCTGGCTGCTGAAACCTCCGTCTTAAAGGAGGAAGGTCTTTCTGACTCTGTTATTCAGACTCTTATTAGCGCTAGGAAGAGGTGGTCTTCTACTATCTACTATAGGACTTGGAGATCTTATATTGATTGGTGTGAGGTTAGATCTTTGCCCTGTAGGGTCTTTTCTGTTTCCAGAATTCTGGATTTTCCACAATTAGGGCTGGACTCTGGTCTCCAGCTGAGTACATTGAAAGGGCAGGTTTCTGCCTTGTCTGTATTTTTTTCAGAAGGCTTTTGCGCTTCATCCTTTGGTTAGGACCTTTTTCCAGGGGGTTATGCATGTGCAACCTCCCAGGAAACCCTTGATCCCTATTTGGGATTTGAATTTGGTTCTCTCTGCTCTTCAGGCTCCTCCCTTTGAGCCCTTGCAGGATATCGCTCTTGCTACCTTGACTCAGAAGGTCGCTTTTCTGGTGGCCATCACCTCTGTTCGGCGTGTCTCGGAGTTCGCGGCCTTGTCGATTCAGGCTCCTTACTTTGAGGGGCATCAGGACAAGGTGGTTTTTCGCTTCAAACCGGACTTTCTTCCTAAGGTGGTTTCTGCCTTTCATCTTAACCAGGACATTGTTCTTCCTTCCTTGTGTCCTATACCTAGGAATGACAAGGAGAGGGTCTTGCGTTGTTTGGACGTGGTACGCTGTGTGAAGTACTATTTGCTTACTACATCTCCTTTTCGTAAGACTGATGCCTTTTTCGTGGTGCCCTGTGGGCCTAGGAAGGGTTTGGCTCCGGCTAAGTCTTCCATTAGTAAATGGATTTGTCAGGCTGTTGTTGGGGCCTATTCTGCCAAGGGGAAGGTTCCCCCTTTTCGTATCACTGCTCATTCTACTCGTGCTGTTGGAGCGTCTTGGGCTTTTCAGCACCAGACTTCTGTTGAACAAGTTTGTAACGCTGCTACTTGGTCTTCTGTTCTTACATTTTCCAAATTTTACAAGGTTGATGTGCGGGCTTCAGCGGATGCTGTTTTTGGCCGCAAAGTTCTGCAGACTTCAGTGGTTTGAGTTATGCATTTTGCCTTGTGGATACCCGCCCTTTGTGGACACTGCTTTTGGATGTCCCAAGTGTAATTATTAAAGTTGAAGCGGGGGGTGTGACATACTTAGAATAATACCATTTTGTGAATACTCACCTGTAAAATGGGTATTATAAGTATGTCACACACCCCGCTTCACCCGCCCTTTTTGGTATCCTGGATCTTTATATGGTGAAGCTTTGTTTCCATTTTGAGGGTTACCGTTGGATTGTTCCTGGTACCTTGTCTTTACTGCTGTTTGAAAACTGGGAGATAAGTGGGAGGTCCCAGGTATTTATAGACCGGGAGGGGCTTGTTTTTTTCAAGACTTCTCTGCAACATCGCCACCTGCAGGTGGATAACCCCAAGTGTAATTATTAAAGTTGAAGCGGGGTGTGTGACATACTTATAATACCCATTTTACAGGTGAGTATTCACAAAATGGTATTTTTCCTGTTCTGCCCTCTGCGGATCCCTTAAATGTGATCCGGTCGCCTGAGTGTGCTGCGCTCTTGGTCCGTGAGTCCCCCATGGGGTTTTTTTCTTGTTGGGGCATGTGCTGCGGGATACTTGTGTCTTTTGCTTATGTCTTTCAGGCGGGATAACGGTGTATTGTGGTTTCTCCCAGTCCTATACCTCCCCCCTTTTCCCTCTGGGCCCTCTCTGTGGGCATCCCTTGGGGGGCATTCCGGGTGGCTTTTAGTAGCCCTTACCCTATACTGGCCTATTGTGCCTGTGTTAATCACCATATGGAGGCTTCTGGGGATAGCGTGCTCGGGGGTCCTTCGGGGCAATCCCGGCTATGTGTGATGTGTGCGGGGCATCCCCTTTGAGTGGTGGTGGCGCGGTTTGTGTGCCGTGCGCCCAAGGTATTATTGCGGCCCAGGCTGGGATGGGTGCTTCTCTTCCCAGTTCTGCGCTCCCTCCGGCATCTCCTACTCCCCCGCGCCTGCATTTAGCCCCCAGTGAGGGGGATACTAGCAGGGGGTCCCAATCTGACCTGGCACTACGCGTGGCCAGCATTTAAAGGTAGCTGGCCTGACCTGTGACGGGCAAGGCCTCTGGCAAGAAGCGGCGTCTTGACGCCGCGCCTTCCCTCGTTGCCGAAGAGGATGAGGGCTTTGATGTGTTTGGGAGCCGTGACTCCCTAGAGGAGGGGGAGCTTTTCCATGCTTCAGACTCCTCTGGGGACCATCAGGAAGGGTACGACAGTGACCCGGGGTCTGCCTCTGATGAGGATACCTGGCTCCCTGATGTCACTGATAGATTGTTGTCGGACATTTTTGAGACATTGCACAAGGCCCCCCCCCCCCCCCCCCCCAAGGCGGCGAAGAGGAAGCAGGGTGAGCTCTTTCACCCTGACAAACAGCGCTTGGAGTTCCCGGAGCAGGGACATTTCTCCAATATGGTGCTCAAGGAGTGGGAACGTCCTATCAGATTGCCCACGGTGCCCAAGGGATTGGACAGAAGGTATCCCTTTTCTGCTGACCTGGTCAAGTGCTGGCCGTGTCCCCCTGAAGTGGATGCTCCTGTTCTAGGGCTGTCTAACACCTCAGTCATGCCGTCCCCTGACACTACTACACTGCGTGACAGCGCGGACTGGCGTATGGATCAGCTGGCATGTCATGCTTTCACCTTTGTGGGGGCAGGCCTGCATCCGGTTTGTGCCGCAGCCATTACGGCCATTGACCTGAAGAAGCTCAAGCGCCTCGCTGATGGCGCCATGGCTGGTAGGAGAAGGGAGGATTATAGGGCCCACTTGCTTTGCTATGATTTTGTTGCCTTTGTGCTTGCTGCCATGGATGATGCCGTCCGGCTGGGCAGTAGGGCTTCGGCCACTTGGTGGCTATGTGCCGGTCTGTTTGGTTGCACCAGTGGGCGGCTGACACTGCAGCTGAGAAGTCCCTCATGGGGCTGCATCTCTTTGGTGGGCGTCTGAATGTTCTGGCCAAGGATGGTAGGCTCCCTCAGCGTAGGAAGCAGCCTCGGCCCTTTTGGGGGTTCTTCTCCTTCCCCTCTTTTGTGCCTCCAGAGGAGGTCGTGGCTCCCTCTTCTCGGGTAGCCACAGAGATTCTTGGGCCCATGGCAGATGCTGTGGTCGTCCCCGGTCTCTCATGGGGACCCAAGCCCAAACCCCGTCCCAAGGCCCCTCAGGCGTGAGGAGGCGCCCTCACCTGCCTGGGTGGGGGGACGGCTTCGGCGCTTTGCTCACGTCTGGAGGCTTTGTGTCTCAGACCGGTGGATTCAGGAGGTGGTGTCCTCCGGTTACAAGAATTTGCACCCTGGCCGCCCCCAAGATTCCTCAGATCCCAGATGTCTAAAATCCTCTGTTAGCTCAACGCCTGTTGGAGTCAGGAGTCATCTGTCCGGTATTTCTGGAACGTGGTCAGGGGTACTACTCCAATCTTTTCACGGTTCCCAAAAAGGACGGGTCGCTGAGGCCCATCCTGGACTTGAAGGGTCTCAACAGGTTTGTCTGGTTCCAGCATGGAGACGCTACGCTCGGCTGTCAGTACTGGCGACTAATGGCGACTTCATGACCACTGTGGACATCCAGGATGCCTATCTTCACGTACCAATCTTTCCAGGTCATCAGAGATTTGAGGTTCGCTCTGGAGGATCAGCACTACCAGTTTGTGGCCTTACTGTTCGGTATCACCTCGGCTCCTCGGGTGTTCACCAAGGTGTTGGCGGGCGTAATGGTCCTTCTGAGGAACCGGGGCATTCGCATCTTCCCTTACCTGGACAACATTCTGATTGCTGCTCAGTCTCTTCATTAGGCCGAGAGGGATACTCAGGTGGTGACATCCACTCTCGAGTCCTTCGGTTGGGTGATCAACTATCCCAAGTCTTCACTGTCTCCATCTTTGGTGAGGTCCTTTCTGGGCATGACTCTGGACACCTCTCAGGTCAAGGTATTTCTCCCTCATCAGAAAGTGGAGGGCCTTCAGATGCAGGGCCCTGCTCGTGTGTCCTCATCCCTCCTTCCGGCAGGGGATGCAGTTAGTGGGCCTGATGGTGTCCTGCTTCGAGGCGGTTCCCTTTGCTCAGTTTCATATGTGGTCTCTTCAGTTGCATCTCCTGTCAGTTTGGGATCGGGACCCTGGATCAGGCCTCTGGCCAGGCAGTCCCTCTCGTGGTGGTTGGACTCGAGGAATCTTCTGGTGGGCAGGACCTTTCTGCCCCCGTGCTGGGAGATTGTCACCACAGATGCCAGTCTGACCGGTTGGGGGGGGAGTTTGGAAGTCTCTAAAATTCCAGGGTCAGTGGGGCCCCCAGGAGGCCCATGCTCCCATCAACATTCTAGAACTGCGGGCAATCAGGTTGGTTCTCTCCCAGTTGACTCCACACCTTCGGGGTCGGGCTGTTCAGATCCGCTCGGACAACCAGACGGCGGTAGCCTACATCAATCATCAGAGAGGGACTCGGAGCAAGCGAGCCCTCAAGGAAGTGTCTCTGATACTGTCTTGGGTGGAAGAGAATGTTCCCTTGCATCTCGGCGGTCTACATTCTGGGGGTGGAGAACCAGGAGGCAGACTCCCTGAGCAGGGGGACGTCTCGGCTGGGGGAATGGTCTCTCAGCAACAAGGTGTTCTACTCCCTGTGTCGCCGCTGTGGTCAGCCGGGTGCGGACCTGTTTGCGTCCCACCACAATCACAAGATTTGTCTCCCTGTCACAGGATCCTCTGGCCTTCGCCACGGTTGCACTAGCAATTCCTTGGAAGGAGTTTCGACTCCTCTATGTATTCCCTCCCTTTCCTCTGCTGGGCTGAGTGCTGCGCAAGATAGCCCAGGAAGGGGTACCAGCCATTCTGGTGGCCCCCTGTTGGCCGAGGAGGGTGTGGTTCGCAGACGTCGTGCAGTTGGCAGTAGATCGGTACGTCTTGCCCAAGGATCCAGACCTTCTCACTCAAGGACAGCTGCGCCATTCCAATTTAAAAGCGCTGACTTTAACGGCTTGGCTGCTGAAACCTCCATCTTGATGGACAAGGGGTTGCCAGCCTCTGTTGTTGATACCATGATTCGGGCTCGGAAGACGTCTTCCTCCTTTATCTACTACAGGGTCTGGCATGCTTACATTGCCTGGTGTGAGTCCAAGTCTCTTCCCTGTCTGGTTTTTTCTATACCCGGGATTCTGGAGTTTTTACAACATGGTTTGGATTCGGGCCTTCAACTTAGTACTCTCAAGGGACTGGTGTCGGCTCTGGCTATTTTTTTCCAAAGATCCTTTGCCAATCACAGGCTGGTTAAGACTTTCTTCCAGGGAGTTACTCATGTGCGTCCTCCACGTAAACCTATGCTACCGGTTTGGGACTTAAATTTGGTGTTGTCTGCTCTGCAGGGTCCTCCCTTTGAACCTATACGTGGGGTTGCGTTGTGCATTCTGACTCTTTAAGGTGGCCTTTTTGGTGGCTATTACTTCGGTCAGGCGAGTCTCTGAGCTGGCGGCGCTTTCCGTGAAGCCTCCTTATTTTGAGCGGCATCAGGATAAGGTGGTGTTTCGGCTTAAACCGGATTTCTTGCCCAAGGTTGTGTCTGCTTTCCATCTCAATCAGGACATTGTCTTACCTTCCTTGTGTCCTAACCCTGCTAATTCCAAAGAACGGACCCTTCGTTCTCTGGATGTTGTCAGAGCACTGAAGTTTTATTTGGTTGCTACTGAGTCTTTCAGGAAATCTGATGATCTTTTTGTTCTTCCTGCTGGACCTAGGAAGGGTTTGCCTCCAGGTAAATCTACTATTAGCAAATGGATTCGTCAGGCGGTGGTACAAGCCTATTCTGCTAAGGGGAAGGAACCCCCTTTCCGGGTTACTGCTCATTCCACTCATGCTATTGGTGCTTCTTGGGCTTTTCAGCACCAAGCTTCTGTTGAACAAGTTTGTAAGGCCGCTACTTGGTCTTCTGTTCATACTTTTTCCAAGTTTTACAAGGTTAATGTTAAGGCCTCAGCTGATGCTGCTTTTGGCCGCAATGTACTTTTCTTTGGGGATCCCACCCTACCTTACGGACACTGCTTTTGGATGTCCCAGATGTAAGGACTACATGAAACAGGCCGTGCTGTGCACTAAGAAAAATACAATTCTATGAGTACTCACCTGTAGAAATGTTTTTACTATGCACAGCACAGCCTGTTTCTTCCCTCCCTTGTTATCGTTATTCTTGGTTGCCTCTTTATGGTGATTTGTTCCAAAGTTAGTTGTGAGGGTTCTTATTCTTAGTATGTCACACACCCCGCTTCAAGAATCCATAACATGTGGGTAATATCGTCCTGAAGAGGCGTTCCTGCAGAGATGATAGCAAAAGAAAGCCCCTCCCCGACCCATAAATACCTGGGACCTCCCACTCACTACCCAGTTTTCCATCTCTGCAGACGGCGAGCAAGTCAGAAGATGATGGCTCCTCCTTGCACAGGGGGATTTAAGGTAGCCGGGATGTTTCCCGGCCCGTTATGTATTTTTTCCGTTTGGACCTCTTTTTCCCCTTAATATATATGCCTCCCAGCCGTGGCTGCAGGTCCAGGCGAGGGTATATTGGCACCTCTGGTGCTTAGGAGCAACGCTCCGCCGTGAGACCCTATACGAGAGGGTAGGCGGCTTTACCGGGTTGGTGACCCCGGTTTGGGATGCCCTGTCCCTTAGCCTTAATATGGGAATGGCCCTCCCAGGATCCCCTTTGTTCCACTATGGGGATGGGGGGAGTGGGTTCTCCTTTTTATTACACTCTTACTTCCTGCACTGTCTTTTAACTTTTTGTTATGTGTGTGTTTCTTTAATTTTATCTGCACCGCGGCCGTCTATATTATGTGCCTCCGTGCTGTGCTGCGGTTCCCTGCTCAAAATGGAGGTATTTTACCTCAGGGTCTCTCTTTGTAAGGTATAGGAGGGGGCGGGGCCGGACCTTCGGCGCGGGGCCGAGGTCCGTTCCTCCCGGCCTTCTTTTATTGCTGTAGTTAACACTGGCCAAGCACCGCAGCAGTACATTAGCTGCGGCGCCGGCCGGTTTGGCGCTCTTTTCATGAGGGGATTTTTTTCCCCTCACGATTCTTATGGGGGCGGGGCCGGACTTGCGGCGCGCAATCGCGGCCCGCCCACTACCTTCCTAGCGCCGCTGCGTTGTGGCTTGACTGAGTTGCGGTTGACTGTTGCTAGGCATAGGAGGGGGGGGGGCGTGACCTTAACAACGCGCGCGTTCCGCGCTGGCCACGCCCCCCCCTCCTCCTCTTTTTTCTGTCAGAAATGATTTCTCCTCACGATCGGGTGGCCGTGTGACGTCCCGGCGGTGCTGTGAGTGGCCTGTGGCCTTTCTCTTTTTTACTTTGCTTCTTGTTGCTACTTTTTCTCATAGTTCTTTCTTTCTTCTTCTTTCAGAACGGAGGCTTGTAATTCTGATCTTCTATAGTATTAGAGGTTCTTTCCCGGTCCTCATCCCTGGGTTCATTTTATATGTTCACAAATCCTCCCACTCGGGACATTAAAGGGGCATCCCGGGTTGTCTAATTGGCGTAATTCCCTGGGTCTTAGCGACTATTCAAAGTTCACCTTATGGAGGCATCCCCTTCGGGGCATCCCAAAAAGTGTATGTTGTGTGGGGTTTCCATCGCTGGGGATGATGTGTTACTCTGTATACCATGTGCACAGCAAACTATTACGCGGCAGTCCGAACCCCAAGCATCGGGGTCAGCACAGCCGGTCGCCTCAACTCCCCCTCCCGCCTTGACTCGTGCCCCGTGTGACATTGTCATGGGCAGGGACCTGCAATCTGAAATGTGCGCCAGATTGGCTAGCCTTGAGAAAATGCTCTCTAGCTCGGTCGCCCGTAAGGCTCCGTCCAAGAGAAAGCATTTGTCGCCGGCTCCGCCGGTGGATGATCTTGATGACAGAGATAATCTGGATTGGTCCGATTATCCCCAGCTAGAGGACGGGGAGGTTGATGAGGGTTCAGAATTTTCGGACGATGAGCAGTCTGCTGGCGCTGTTGCCGAGCTTTCTGACTTAGGGAGATCCTTGGACTCTCCTCACGCTCTGTCTCTGATGCTGGAAGTTCTGAACATTTCCCCTCCAGTGGAGGTGTCACACCAGAAGGGTGAATTGTTTAAAGAATCCAGGCCGCGCCTGGAGTTTCCTATGCAGCGGCATTTTGATAGAATCATTGACAAGGAATGGGAGAGCCCGGCTCGACCAGTATTGGGTCGGCCATCCGGCCTGTGTGTGCTTCGGAACTAATGGTTTTGGCTGCCAGGTCTGTGGTCAGGGACCTGTTGTCTTCTTCTGGGCTTCGTCCTGGTAGTAACGAGTTCCTTAGCTTTAAACGATGTGAGTTGTTTTTATCCTTTGTGTTGACTGCCTTAGATGACACCTTGATGATGTGTGGTAGGACGTCGGCTCTGCTTGTGGCTATCCGGCGGTCGGTGTGGCTGCGCCAGTGGGCGGCCGATTTCATGTCCAAAAAGTCACTGACGGCTTTACCCTTTGTGGGTCTACGGCTCTTTGGAGAGACATTGGACTCTGTCACCAAGGGTGGTACGTTACCTCAACGTAAGAAACAACGCCGCTCCTTTCGGGGGGCGCCTGCCTTTAACCCCTCCTTTCGGGGAGCCAGATCTGGCAGGGGTTCTGCATTTCCCTCTTCCAGAGGAGATTCTGGAAGCAGGGGTAGAGGACGTGCCCGTTCTGGATACAGTTGGGGCTCTAAGCCCAAACCGGCGGCTAAGCCGGCTCAGCAATGAGGGGGCGCCCTCACCCATGCGGGTGGGGGGACGGCTGCAGCACTTCTCTCAGATCTGGGATCAAGAGGTCTCGGACAGATGGATCCGGGAAGTGGTGTCTTCCGGTTACAAGCTGGAGTTCGAGCTCCGCCCCCCCTTCCAGGTTTGTCAGGTCTCGGATGCCGCCGGAGCCTCTGGCAGCGCAGGGGCTCCTGTTGGCAGTGGAGAATCTTCTGGACATGGCTGTCATTTGCCCAGTGCCCCCTTCAGATCGGGGCAGGGGCTTTTATTCCAATCTGTTCACGGTACCCAAGAAGGACGGGCTGGTCCGACCCATCTTGGATCTGAAGTTCCTCAACAGGTTCATCCGGCCGAGGAAATTCCGCATGGAAACGCTGCGTTCGGCCATTCATTCTCTTCGTCAGGGAGATTTTCTGACGTCCATAGACATCAAGGATGCTTATTTACACGTTCCGGTTTTTCCAGCTCACCAGAGGTTTCTCAGGTTCGTGGTGGAGGATCGGCATTTTCAGTTTGTGGCACTTCCTTTCGGTCTCACCTCAGCTCCTCTGGTGTTCACCAAGGTGCTAGCGGGAGTGATGGCTCTGCTAAGGGTTCAAGGTATCCGCATCGTGCCCTATTTGGACGATCTACTGATCATGGCCTCTTCCTTCAACCAAGCGGAGTTGGACACCAGAGCGGTGGTGTCTACTCTGGAGAGGTTCGGTTGGGTGATCAATCACCCCAAGTCTTCTCTATCTCCGTCCAGAATTCTGACATTTCTGGGAATGTCTCTGGACACTTCACAGGCCAGGGTGTTTCTGCCCCAGGCCAAGATTCTTTTGATTCAGGAGTTAGTTCGGCTTCTCTTGTCAACCCTTCATCCGACCATCCGGCTAGGGATGAGGCTGGTGGGGTTAATGGTGGCCTCATTCGAGGCAGTCCCCTTTGCGCAGTTTCACACAAGGACGCTTCAGCTTCATCTGTTGAAGGCTTGGGACAAGTCTCCTCTTTCGTTGGATCAGTCCTTCCTGATGACTCCCCGAGTTCGTCGATCCCTGCAGTGGTGGCTGGGGTCGGTCAATCTGTTGAAGGGCAGATCTTTTCTGGCTCCGTGTTGAGAAACAGTCACCACGGATGCCAGTCTGTCAGGTTGGGGGGGTGTTTGGAAGGACCTCCAGTTTCAGGGTCTGTGGGGCCCGCAGGAGGCTCACGAACCCATCAATGTTCTGGAGTTGAGAGCCATCTGGCTGGTTCTGTTTCACTTGACTCATCAGTTGAGAGGCCTGCCAGTCCAGTTCCGGTCGGACAACAGGACGGCGGTGGCTTACATCAATCACCAAGGAGGGACTCGCAGCAGGAGTGCCCTCAGGGAAGTGTCTTTGATTCTGGACTGGGCAGAGACCCACGTCCCGTGTATCTCAGCAGTCTACATTCCGGGGGTGGAGAACACGGAAGCGGACTTGCTGAGCAGGGCCTCCTCTCGTCAGGGGGAGTGGTCTCTCAGTCCCAAGGTGTTTCGTTCAATATGTCTCAGGTGGGGGGTCCCAGCGGTGGACCTCTTTGCTTCTCGTCACAATCACAAGCTCCCAGTCTTTGTGTCTCTCTCGCAGGATCCTCTGGCTCTGGCAGTGGATGCCATGTCTCTGAACTGGAGGGATCTGGGGTTCCTTTACCTGTTTCCTCCGTTCCCAATGCTAGCCAGAGTGGTGCGCAAACTGGCCTTGGACGGCGCGTCGGCAATTCTGGTGGCCCCAAGGTGGCCAAGGAGAGTTTGGTTCGCAGACCTTGTAAGACTGGCAGAGGATCAGTTTGCCCTGCCTCTGCTGCCGGACCTGCTCACCCAGGGTCAGCTACGCTATCCCAATTTACCATCGCTGGCTTTGACGGCATGGCTGCTGAAACCGCCATCTTGAAGGAAGAAGGTGTTTCTGACGCGGTGATTCAGACTCTTATCTGTGCCAGAAAGCGCTCTTCCTCTTCTATTTACTACAGGACTTGGAGGGCCTATATTGATTGGTGTGAAAGTAGGTCTTTCTCTTGTCGAGAGTTCTCCATACCTAGAATTTTGGAGTTTCTTCAACATGGTCTAGATCTGGGGCTCCAGCTTAGTACATTGAAAGGGCAGGTTTCTGCCCTGGCGGTGTTCTTCCAAAGGTCCTTTGCACTTCATCCCTTAGTCAAGACCTTTTTCCAGGGTGTTACGCTTGTTCGGCCTCCTAGGAAGCCTTTTGTTCCAGTTTGGGATTTGAACCTGGTTCTTTCTGCTCTCCAGGGCCCTCCGTTTGAGCCCTTGAATGAGGTAGATTTGTCTTCTCTTACGCAAAAGGTGGCCTTTTTGGTGGCTATCACTTCGGTTAGGCATGTTTCTGAGTTGGCAGCTTTATCCATTAAAGCTCCGTACTTCGAGAAACATCAGGACAAGGTTGTCTTTCGTTTCAAGCAGGATTTTCTTCCTAAAGTGGTCTCGGAGTTTCATCTGAATCAGGACATTGTTTTGCCTTCTCTATGCCCAAATCCCAGTGACGATAGGGAAAGGGCTTTGCATTCCTTGGATGTAGTTCGTGTTGTGGAACATTATCTGGAGGTTACGTCTTCCTTTCGTAAGACTGATGCTTTCTTTGTGGTGCCCTGCGGGCCTAGGAAAGGTTTGGCTCCTGCCAAATCTTCCATTAGTAAATGGATTCGTCAGGCCATCATTGGGGCCTATTCTGCCAAGGGGAGGCGTCCCCCTTTCCGTGTTACTGCTCATTCTACTCGTGCAGTTGGTGCGTCCTGGGCTTTTCAGCACCAGGCTTCTGTTGAGCAAGTTTGTAAGGCCGCTACCTGGTCTTCGGTTCACACCTTTTCCAAGTTTTACAAGGTTGATGTTCGGGCTTCAGCGGATGCTGTTTTTGGCCGCAAAGTTTTGCAAGCTGTTGTGGTTTAGGGTTGTGCATTGTTGCCTAGTTTTGGATCCCCGCCCTTGTTATGGACACTGCTGTTGGATGTCCCACATGTTATGGATTCTTGAAGCGGGGTGTGTGACATACTAAGAATAATACCATTTTGTGAATACTCACCTTGTAAAATGGGTATTATAAGTATGTCACACACCCCGCTTCAACCCGCCCTTTTGTATTTAGGATCCTCTTTATTGCGAACTTTGCGTGGTTGTGTTTATATTTGCCTCTTCCTGGTCCCTTACCTTACTGCTTTCTGTATACTGGGTAGTGAGTGGGAGGTCCCAGGTATTTATGGGTCGGGGAGGGGCTTTCTTTTGCTATCATCTCTGCAGGAACGCCTCTTCAGGACGATATTACCCACATGTTATGGATTCTTGAAGCGGGGTGTGTGACATACTTATAATACCCATTTTACAAGGTGAGTATTCACAAAATGGTATTTTTACCTTTCTTACCTTCTGGGTTCTTGTATAACTGCTTGTCAACACTGGAGGTCTATGGGTGATTCCTGTTTTTATATGGGGCCGGGAGGAGCCACAAATCTTCTGCAGTCCACTGCGCCACCTTGTGGCGGAATACCCAGATGTAAGGACTACATGAAACAGGGCGTGCTGTGCATAGTAAAAACAATTCTACGGGTGAGTACTCACAGAATTGTATTTTTTGTCCTTAACAAGAGATCAAGAGTGGTCTTTAACGTGGTCTTTAAATTGGCCTCTCTGGCCTGAAAATGTCCAAGTAGCACAGTTTATCCCTTTTCTTGTTAGTCGAAATTCGTATATATGAAAATATTTACCAAAGCCACCATAGATATACACTCCCAGTCGAAGATCCTTCTTAATTTGTTCATTCCCTTTTCAGAGCTGTTTAGAGCTCATTCAGAGCTTGGCTGCCAGTGCCGGGGTGGGATACCCCCTCGGAGGGCTTCCAGGTCCATTTTTGACCCAGGGTCCACACACTGATGAGGTTCCTTCTTTGGACGTGGTGGACAGGATGGCTCAGTTAGAGAGCATGGTCAGTGGCCTTCATCAGCAGGTGCATCCCTGTCTGTGCCCGCCCAGGCAGGAAGGCTACTGCCAAGTGTAGGCATATTCAGACCTCGCAGGATTCTAGCTCCTACGTCGGTAACCTATTTAGCAGTTCACAATCTAGTTCTGGCCGGTCGGAGGGGTAGGCAGCTAAAAGGAACCAGAAGTCGCGCATGCGCCGGGAAACCGTCTGGAGCAATGGATCATCATTATTCTGGCAGATGAAGAGGGATGTACCCTATAAGCGTCAAAGTCAGGCAGGTTTTTCCCAGGCTTGCCCATTTCGACAGGCTGATGGCAAAGTAGTGGGAGAAACTGGATAAGGTACCCCTTTCTGGATGGGCGGTCAAGCTTTGGTCTTCGCCACCGGAGGTAGACGAACCGGTGTCAGGTCTGACTCGGCACACCCTTATCCCTACTTTGGATAGTGCGGCCTTGAGAGTACAGATGGATAGCAGGTTGGACCAGCTGGCCAGGCATGCATTCTCCATGCTGGGGTCAGCCATGCGCCCAGCTTGTGCCACATCCATGGTGGCTACGGCAAGCAAGGTCTGGATGAAGCAGAAGCAGAGGCATTTGCAACCATGGAGGTTAGCGTTCCTCTCCCTTGAACTCCTTTGCTATGGAGATCTTCAAATACATGGTGCAGGCTATGGACAACTTGGTGTGTCTGGTGGCTAGCCTTGCTGGTCACCTTCCTGCGTCGTGGAAAGGGCGACTGCTCGCGACCGCACGATAGAGCTCTTTCTGGACCAGGGAGTTGTAGTACCTGTGCCCCTTTCAGAGCAAGGGTGTGGTTTCTACTCACTACTGTTCTTTATCCCCAAGAAGAATGCATCCATTCGGCCAATCCTGGATCTCTGTGGAGTCTGAACAGTTACGTTTGGGTGTGGAAGTTCCCTGGTCACCAACAATACCTGCGCTTTGCTGTGCGCGCCCAACATGTGCAATTTGTGGCACTGCCTTTCAGACTGTCCACTGTGCCACGAGTGTTCACGGAAGTCTTGGCGATGGTGATGGCACGCCTGCGGAGGTAGGGTGTTCACATCACCAGATACCTGGAGGACTTGCTCATCCGAGCCCCATCTCTGGCAGAGGCACTGTGGGATGTTTGGACAGTCCTGTCCACACTGTAACTTTTTAGTTGGGTGATAAACTACCCCAAGTCCCAGGGTCAACGAGCAGGGTCCTTCTTCTGGTGCAGAGGTGCATGGCTGTTCAGGAGGCGGTGACATCTTGGCTGACAGACTAACATTCAACGATCAGGCAGGGCATATGTCTCCCCGGCCTGATGGTCCAGGCCTCTAAAAATGCTGCTCCTATCGAAATGGAGCAGGACTCTGCAGATGTTGAACTGTCGCTTCACCTTGACGGACAATGCTCGGTGATTCCTGCATTGGTAGCTGGTTCAGCAGTCACTGGCAGTGGGTCAGTCTTTCCTACCAGTCATCCTGACCACAGACGCCAGTCTGACGGGTTTGGGTGGCGTTCTGGACTGCCAGACTGCTCCGGGTCTCTGGGACCAGCGGGAGCGTTGTCTTCCAATAAATGTTTTGGAACTGGGGCCTATTCTGTTGGTTCTCGGGTATTGGTCTGCCTAGCTCCAGGGACGTCCGGTCGAGGTACAGACAATTGAATGGATGTGGCCTACATAAACCATCAGGGGGGTACCAGGAGCTGGCAGGCATTTCAGGAAGTGAGTTGCAGCATGAGGTGGGTGGAAAATCGTGTCCCGTGCATCTCGACTGTTCACATTCAGAGGGTGGAGAACCTGCATGCTGTTGAGCAGGAAGGGGGGGGGGGACCAGGAGGAATGGTCCTTTCACCAGGGCATGTTTCAAGCCCTCTGCAACTGGTGGGGAGTTCCGGAGGTGGACCTCTTTGCATCTCGTCACAGTCGGTCCAGAGGTTCGTGTTCAGGGTGCGAGACCAACTGGCCGTGGCGATTGACGCGTTGGGCATTCCCTGGTCAGGGTACAGCCTTCTCTACGCATTTCCGCCACTGTTGAGTCGCATGTTAAAGAAGGTCAACTGCGAGCAGATTCCTATCGTCCTGATTGCCCCACAATGGCCCAGAAGGGTGTGGCTTACAGATCTGGTCAGACTGGCTGAGGAGCCCCTGTGGCAACTCCACTACCGCCCAGATGTTCTGCAACAGGGTCCTCTGTGCCACCCCAATTCTGCAGCGCTGGATTTAGCGGCTTGGCTGTTGAGACCAGCATATTGGAGGAGACCGCTGCGGTATCTCGGACTTTGGATGAAGCACGAAAACGGTTGTTTTATAGAATTTACTACAGGACTTGGAGGGTCTTCGTGTCTTGGTGCGAATCTAAGGGCTACTCCTGTAGGAGGTTCCTGATATCCTAAATGCTGGAGTTCCTCCAGCAGGGCCTGGGCGCTGGCCTACAGCCTAGCACTCTTTAAGGGTCAGGTTTCGGCCTTGTCTATTTTATTTGCGAAGCATATGTTAGCCCGCACCTTCATGCAGGGTGCTGCACATGTTCGGCCTTCACAGTGGCCGATAGTCCCGCCCTGGGATCTTAATCTGGTCCTATCAGCACTTCAGGGGCCTCCCTTTGAGCCTGAGGCTTCCCTGACTACGCTCACGTTGATGGTGGCCTTTCTAGTGGCGATCACCTCCATCCAGTGGGTTTTGGACTTGGCAGCGCTCTCGATCATATCACCGTTTTTGGTGCTGCATGAAGACATGTGAAGCAGGAATTTTTGCCCAAGGTGGTCTCTCCCTTCTATCTCAATCAGGAAATAGTGCTGCCCTCCTTGTACCCTCATCTCACCCGCCATAAGAAGAGACTCCTGCATTCCCTCAATGTGGTCAGGGAATTATAGTATTTGCTGGCCGTTACTCGAGAGATACACGAGATGGATGTCTTGTCCCAGAAGGACTAAGGACCACTCTTAGCAGATGGATCAGGCAGGCGGTCAAACAAGCCTACACCTAAAAGGGCAAAGAGGTGCCCTTACCAGTCACCGCTCACCCCACCAGGGCGATTGCCACGTGGCAGAGCAGGTTTGTAAGGCAGCGACCTGGTCGTCCCTCCTCACCTTCAGCTAGTTTTACAGGCTTGATGTCAGGGCATCTGCCGATGCTGCTCTCCGGTGTACGGTGTTGAACCCCTCTCCGGGGGGTCTAAGCTTGAGGTGTCAGTACTGTGGTTCTTGGTTATGTTGGCTCAGTCGGTGATTGGCTGTTCTGGCACAGTCCCACCCTTAATGAGGATACGGCTTTGGGACGTCCCACAAATTGCTACTGGTGGTGCACCGGAATGGAAGAGATGAGAAAAGGGAAATGTCCTTTCTCGTCCTCTTCATTCCCACACCCACCCTACTGTTGTGTTACCACTGCGTCTGTGGCGGCTGATGCCTTCCTTCTACATGGTTTAAGATTTGTTGCACAGCAGGTGGCAGCATCCCCAGCATTTTCTGTATTGCTGTGTGTAGCGCTGCCGGTCAGCCAGCAGGTGGCAGCATTCCCCTGCATTTTCTGTATTGCTGTGTGTAGCGCTGCCGGTCAGCCAGCAGGTGGCAGCATTCCCCAGCATTTTCTGTATTGCTGTCTGTGGCGCTGCCAGTCAGCCAGCAGGTGGCAGCATTCCCCTGCATTTTCTGTATTGCTGTGTGTAGCGCTGCCGGTCAGCCAGCAGGTGGCAGCATCCCCAGCATTTTCTGTATTGCTGTGTGTAGCGCTGCCGGTCAGCCAGCAGGTGGCAGCATTCCCCTGCATTTTCTGTATTGCTGTGTGTAGCGCTGCCGGTCAGCCAGCAGGTGGCAGCATCCCCTGCATTTTCTGTATTGCTGTGTGTAGCGCTGCCGGTCAGCCAGCAGGTGGCAGCATTCCTCTGCATTTTCTGTATTGCTGTGTAGCGCTGCCGGTCAGCCAGCAGGTGGCAGCATCCCCTGCATTTTCTGTATTGCTGTGTGTAGCGCTGCCGGTCAGCCAGCAGGTGGCAGCATTCCTCTGCATTTTCTGTATTGCTGTGTGTAGCGCTGCCGGTCAGCCAGCAGGTGGCAGCATTCCCCTGCATTTTCTGTATTGCTGTGTGTAGCGCTGCCGGTCAGCCAGCAGGTGGCAGCATCCCCTGCATTTTCTGTATTGCTGTGTGTAGCGCTGCCGGTCAGCCAGCAGGTGGCAGCATTCCCCTGCATTTTCTGTATTGCTGTGTGTAGCGCTGCCGGTCAGCCAGCAGGTGGCAGCATTCCCCTGCATTTTCTGTATTGCTATGTGTAGTGCTGCCGGTCAGCCAGCAGGTGGCAGCATTCCCCTGCATTTTCTGTATTGCTATGTGTAGTGCTGCCGGTCAGCCAGCAGGTGGCAGCATCCCCTGCATTTTCTGTATTGCTGTGTGTAGCGCTGCCGGTCAGCCGGTCAGCCAGCAGGTGGCAGCATTCCCCTGCATTTTCTGTATTGCTGTGTGTAGCGCTGCCGGTCAGCCAGCAGGTGGCAGCATTCCTCTGCATTTTCTGTATTGCTGTGTGTAGCGCTTCCGGTCAGCCAGCAGGTGGCAGCATTCCCCTGCATTTTCTGTATTGCTGTGTGTAGCGCTGCCGGTCAGCCAGCAGGTGGCAGCATTCCTCTGCATTTTCTGTATTGCTGTGTGTAGCGCTGCCGGTCAGCCAGCAGGTGGCAGCATTCCTCTGCATTTTCTGTATTGCTGTGTGTAGCGCTGCCGGTCAGCCAGCAGGTGGCAGCATTCCTCTGCATTTTCTGTATTGCTGTGTGTAGCGCTGCCGGTCAGCCAGCAGGTGGCAGCATTCCTCTGCATTTTCTGTATTGCTGTGTGTAGCGCTGCCGGTCAGCCAGCAGGTGGCAGCATTCCTCTGCATTTTCTGTATTGCTGTGTGTAGCGCTGCCGGTCAGCCAGCAGGTGGCAGCATTCCTCTGCATTTTCTGTATTGCTGTGTGTAGCGCTGCCGGTCAGCCAGCAGGTGGCAGCATTCCCCTGCATTTTCTGTATTGCTGTGTGTAGCGCTGCCGGTCAGCCAGCAGGTGGCAGCATTCCCCTGCATTTTCTGTATTGCTATGTGTAGTGCTGCCGGTCAGCCAGCAGGTGGCAGCATTCCCCTGCATTTTCTGTATTGCTATGTGTAGTGCTGCCGGTCAGCCAGCAGGTGGCAGCATCCCCTGCATTTTCTGTATTGCTGTGTGTAGCGCTGCCGGTCAGCCGGTCAGCCAGCAGGTGGCAGCATTCCCCTGCATTTTCTGTATTGCTGTGTGTAGCGCTGCCGGTCAGCCAGCAGGTGGCAGCATTCCTCTGCATTTTCTGTATTGCTGTGTGTAGCGCTTCCGGTCAGCCAGCAGGTGGCAGCATTCCCCTGCATTTTCTGTATTGCTGTGTGTAGCGCTGCCGGTCAGCCAGCAGGTGGCAGCATTCCTCTGCATTTTCTGTATTGCTGTGTGTAGCGCTGCCGGTCAGCCAGCAGGTGGCAGCATTCCTCTGCATTTTCTGTATTGCTGTGTGTAGCGCTGCCGGTCAGCCAGCAGGTGGCAGCATTCCTCTGCATTTTCTGTATTGCTGTGTGTAGCGCTGCCGGTCAGCCAGCAGGTGGCAGCATTCCCCAGCATTTTCTGTATTGTTGTGTGTAGCGCTGCCGGTCAGCCAGCAGGTGGCAGTGTTTGGCGGCGTTCGCTAGCTCGCTCTTGTTGTCCTATTGCCGGCGATCCAACTGGTGGCAGCGTGCTCCTCTGAAGCAGTCACATGACCGGTGCGGGGGGCGTGTCTGCAGGTGTCATGGCGGCGCCGTGTTGCAGTCAGTGACATGCTGTGTGTCGGGGGGAGGATGAAGCTGCTGTCCCTGGTGAAGAGGAGCGGGGCGGCGGCTCCCCGGGCTGTGCTGTGCGGGGTCAGTGCTGCTTCCTGTCTGTCACCCGCGGGCATTGTGCGGGCAGCGCCTAAGGGTGACCTCTGAGTGAGCCCTGTGTGGGGAAGGGTTATATAAAGGGGGAACATTTTATAAGAGTCCTGTGTGGGGAAGGGTTATATAAAGGGGGAACATTTTATAAGAGTCCTGTGTGGGGAAGGGTTATATAAAGGGGGAACATTTTATAAGAGTCCTGTGTGGGGAAGGGTTATATAAAGGGGGGAACATTTTATAAGAGCCCTGTGTGGGGAAGGGTTATATAAAGGAGGGAACATTTTATAAGAGTCCTATGTGGGGCCTCCAGGAAGGGTTAAATAAAGAGGGGACCATTTTATAAGAGCCCTGTGTGGGGCCTCCAGGAAGGGTTAAATAAAGGGGGGACCATTTTATAAGAGCCCTGTGGGGCCTCCAGGAAGGGTTAAATAAAGGCGGGAGGCATTTTTGGGGTGCATCAGGGTTTCCTGTGCTGGCCAATGCTTAGAGACAGAAACCCAGAAAAGGCTCCACTGCTTGTTTCAAAGCCCCCACAGATTTATTGAGGTTAAAACAGAGAGGAAGGGTTATATCCACAGGGAAGCCTCCGGCCACAGACCCACCCGCCTGACTACCTTGGGCAATGTACCCGGTTTGGTGGTGGCCCATGTTTTTTATTAAACAGCTTGTCCGCTGTTGAGGTCACGCCCAAACGGCACTTGAGATCACCAATTGGCTGTGTGCGCTCAAGTTTATCAGTGACCCCGGGAGGTTTCACACAGTGGGGCATCTCAATTCAGGATGCCCCAGGGGCAGGCTAGCGGCCGGCCCAGGTTTTGAGCCGCTTTCCGCTATCTGTGGCCCTGCCATTTTATCATTGGAGGCAGGAAGTTCCTCTCACTGAAGATTGACGGATGTCGTCAGGTGTTCTATGCAGGAAACACCCTTTGCTCTTCTGTTAGATACTTTCCCTTTTTGGTCTCTAGAACAGGAAGTGATAAAGTAGACCTGCATAGGGGGTTGAGTAAACTGACCATTTTTCCTGAGGGGCAGATTTGGGATACTTAAAGTGGAACAAAACCTGGGATTTTGACTATCCTGGGTTTTTTTTTCCTTGCCCTCAGGGCATCCTAATTTGGGATGCCTCACTGTGTGAAACCTGCCAGATTACCCAGAAAAACTCAACTTTCTTTGGTCCTACTCTCAAAAGGACTCGTGTGCAAATGTTCTGCAAACTGCACTGTTCATTGCAATCAGTGTGAGCACAGCCCAAAGATCTGGGGATGTGGCTGCCCAATATTTTCATTGGTGAGGCATCCAGGGGGAAGGCGAGTTTTGCGGTGCCCCGGGGAGACCACACAGTGGGGCATCCCAATTTGGCATGACCCAGGAGACAGACAGTGGAATTTTAGATTCCGGGTCTGGCCCCTTGGGTTTTGTTCTGCTTTAAAGTGGACCAAAACCAAGGATTTTGACTATCCTGGGTTTTGGTCCTTTCCCCCAGGACACCCCGCTGTGTGAGACCCACCTGATTGCTGAAGAAAAAACGCCTCTTTCCAGTCCTACGGCACGTGTGCGTCCACTTGTCCAATCAGCGCACTCGGAGCCACTGACATCACCTGGTCTAAGGCCAGCGGCTCAGAGCGCGCTGAAGGCTGCATCCCCTGCTTCCCTCTAAAAGGGGGCGTGCCCGCGCCGGGCATTCACAAATTCACAGGGATGCGGCTCGTGCCCTGCCAGAGGGATAGCAGGGATGCGGCTCGTGCATGCCCCGTTGGCCTGGAAATCAAGGTAAGTGTATGGGGTGACCTGGGGGGGGTACATGCACCTCGCCCTCTCATCCTTCATCCCCACTATGCTTTTATCTGGGGCCTACTGTAAGGCAAACGAAGATAACTCCAGCCGGAATTAAAATATAACTTGATAGATTAAAAACAGTCCCGGTACATACAAACATGTGCTGTAGGCAAATTCCCCCTAGACACCCTCCACCACACATCTGGGGCCTACTGGTTGCAGTAGCCAGGCAATCTGACTAGAGTGAGTGCCACTGGCCACATCCCCGCTCCCCTCTAGGTCTGGGTGTGCGATTGGGAAATGCAGATATGCTCCACCAGATAAAGGTATAGCGGGGATGCGGCATGAGGTCATAGGGGAGATGAGTGTTCCAGGGGAATCCGAGGTTTCATGCTGCAGGGCATCCCAATTCAGAGGGACACCACCAGGCCCTTGACTCTTGGACTTTATTTGTAACAGATTATTATTGCATAGTATTGCATAGAGTAATTTAACAGTAATCTTTATAGAGTTTTTAACTGGGGCAAATCAGAATGTCCCAGGTAAGAGGACCACAGACATGGCAGCAGGAGGCGCTGGGGGCTGCTGTAGTGTTTCCTGCCATTTCCAGTCAGGTAAAATGTATCGCTCACTGGGGGCTGTAGGTGAGGTGTTTGGGTGCAGTAGTGCTTATCTAATAAAGTGCAGGTCCTCTTTAATTGTTCTGCAAGGAAGCATCAATCAATGTGGGACCGACTTCTCCTCAGAACTTTTAAAGGAGACCTCTGCTCCTATACAAATCTACCTCGCCCTGTGCTGGCGTCACAATTTATTACCACACTGCCACATACCCACCTGCATGTGGCAGTGTACGGGAACTGTGCCTTTTGGTTTGAATCCCGCAGCCGTCCGGCAGCTCTTTCAGTCCCTCGGAAACGGCTGCTGGTACTTCGCATACAAGCTACCTGGGAACCTCCTGCTGTATATAATTTTTTATTGTTTATGAGCCAAATCTAAGTATGTGATGGGCCAGGGTTTGAAACCCCCGCACTAAGTGATATGTGGCTGATTTGTTGTGTTGCAGTGTTTGGGGTGTTCTTTTTTTAAAACGTTTTGTTACACATTCATGATCTCTTGTGCTAATAGTTGTGTTAGATTTATACCTTCAGAGTTGTGTGTGAAGGGGAGGGGGCGGGTTTGTCATTAGATTACTGACCTCTTGTCATTTTAAGCTCCTCTTTCATTCCTTTTCATACTTTGTCTCTGCAGCATTGCAGTGTGGGGGCGTGCAGCGGCAGATGGCGGCACAGTCCTGCTGATGACCATAAAGGAGGCATTGTGCAGGTAAGTTGTATCCCTGTGTGTTATATTGGAATTTGTAGGGTCTCCATTTGTGATCAGTGCCCGGTGTCCAGGGTGTAGGCCGGCCTCTTGCCTCGGTGAATTCCTCATATACATTATGATTGTGTATGCTGCCAGGGCTGGGTCTGGACTCGGGTAAGTAAACTCATTTGCATATCTATTTACTCATCTTGGTTACGCTTTTTGCATGTTTTGGGAGCAACCACACCTAGAAATTGTCTTTCTTAGGTTAGGTTCCTCTTTGCCTCCGAGCCTTTTTAAACCGCACTCGGACAGGCTTTGGTGGGGGCAGCTCCCGAGTTTCACTTACCTGCACCGTAATCCCCTGGCGAACCGCGGTCCCGTCCCGTGGTTGGCAACTAGTGGCATGTGGTCGAAAGCAGCATTCCGACAGAGACACCAACCACGCAACACAATTGGCTGCTCTTCTCCGGCTGCGCACATATGCCACCAGCCATTCAGATATGCTGGCGGTGGGCACATCAGATGGATAAATGCAGGGGATGCTGCAGGGCGGATGTATCTAGTGGGATCAGACCCGAAACTTACCTTTCCTAGGTCTCTTAGCTTGCATGGGATGTTTAGCCAATTTCTGTATGGCGCGAGCACCGCCGGCCGCATGTACACCCCAGCCTATAGCTGTGAGTGTGCCCAATGCTAGCTGGGGATGCACCGTAGGCTCATGGAAGAGGTGAGTGGATCATTTGATTCATGCTCAATAAACAGATATAAAACCCCTAAGTCCTATAGACTCAAGGGTGGTGTTCGTACTCTTCTAAACCAGAACATAACTCGCTAGCAGGCGGTTTAGAATGTAAAAAATTCCACGGCTGGCCACTGTCTATGCTGTGTGAGACTAATCCGAGCCTTTTAAATTTTAGAAAACTGCTCTGATTGTTTACAATAGGGAGCATGTGCTGCTATGTCCCCAGCAGGGTGCGTGTGCCCCCCCCCCCCCCGCCCGCCCTGGCCATTCAGATAGGCTGGGAGAGCGCGCCGCTGTGGTTACAGGGGATGCAGCAGTGTGCGTTCCCCATTGAATTCAATTAAGAGCCCTTTGTCAAATGACATAATCAAAGCAAAGGGCACTGATTGTACGAGAGCCTGCATCGCTGGAGTGAGGAAAGGTGAGTTTTAGTGGCTGAACTGGGGGGTTTCACAATGGAGGCATCCCAATTCCAGATACCCCAGGGGCACGGAAAACAAAACCCGGGAAAGTCAAATTCCAAAGTTTTGTTCCGCTTTCCACGTCATCTCTTGATGTACATGACCACTGGCAACCATTCAGATTTGCATGTGCAAACCCTATTAGTCACTTGTGGTCATGTGATTGGCAGTCACACAAGGAAATGTGGAAATTGTAAGTGCTTTCTGTCTTGACCTAAGCTCTGCTTTAAAGTGGCCCAACACCCATTTTCAAGCAAATAGGTGCTGGATCGCACTCGGACAGGCTTTGGTGGGGGCAGCTCCCGATTTTCACTTACCTGCACCGTAATCCCCTGGCGAAGCGCGGTCCCGTGCCGTGGTTGGCAACTAGTGGCATGTGGTCGAAAGCAGCATCCAAATTTCCGACAGAGACACCAACCACGCAACACAATTGGCTGCTCTTCTCCGGCTGCACACATATGCCACCAGCCATTCAGATATGCTGGCGGGGGTGGATGGATAAATGCAGGGGATGCTGCTGGAGGCCCACACATGTGCAGTGGGATCAATGCAAATCCAGTGGTATTTCACACAGCAGCATTCCAAAATCCAGATGCCCCAAGCAAGGCAGGGATTTCACCTGCCGCTGAAGTTTGTTTTGGTCCATGTTACAGAGGGCCAACTAAATCACCAGTTTGGTCCACTTTAGTATAGGAAGTTCATATAACAGTGAGGCTTTGGGTGTCACTGGGATATTCTGTGGCATTCCTTTCATTGTGGTTATTTCATTTTCTCTCTCTGTTCTGTTTATTTAAAGTGGACCAACACCCAGGGGTGATCGGCCCGGAAATCTATAAGATTCCCGGGCCGATCACCTCCCACCCCGCGGGACATCCGAGATCGGGATGTCCCGCGGGATGAAACCCCCCAGAAACCCCAAAAAGATCTTACCTGATCCGCCGCCTCCCGCGCGCCCCTCCAGACGTGCCCGCGCCGGCCCTCTGTGAATGGCCGGCGGGGGCGCGCACGCGCGGGAGGCGGCGGCGGCAAAAGAGGCTTGTACGTTCCTGTCCCCCGCCTAGACGTTGGCGGGGATTGGCTGCGGCGTTCACGTGGGAGCGGGGAGAGGTGAGTTTTTTGGGGTTTCTGGGGGGTTTCACACAGCGGGGCACCCACGATCGGGGTGCCCCACCGAAGTGGACCAAAACCCAGGATAGTCAAAATCCTGGGTGTTGGTCCACTTTAAGTCTATTGTCTGTGGCCTTTTTATTATCATTATTATTATTATTTATAAAGCACCATCCTTGGTGCTGTGCAATGTAGAAATTAGTTATACAAATAATATACTTATAATACACAATTTATGTAGTCGCTATAACAGCTGTTTGCTTGTTTTTTACCTGCAGGGTAAAGTTCTTCCAGAATTCATCAGCGAGCGGCTGAGGTGCTTTGACAGGCTACAGGAAAACTATAATGCCCGACTGGCAGAGCGGGAGTCGTCCGCGATTAGGGTCAGCTTAGCTGACGGAACAGTGGTCAGCGGTTACTCCTGGAAGACCACTCCCTATGAGGTGGCCCAGCAGACCAGGTCAGTTTATTTTTCTACACTTGTCAGACTCCCATATAACCCTCCCTCATAACCCTCCATGAGCTGCTGCCATCCGCTATACCTTTAGCAGGGCACATGTCTGCGCGGGCATGTAAAGTCTTTTTCCATTATTGATTCTGCCTTGCCTCCAGCCTGTGCTGTTCCTATGGCTGCGATGGCAGGAGATGGGTGAAACAACTGAGGCATCGGCCTCAAATCAAGTAATTCCAGTAATGCCAATCTTTAGCCTGTGAAGTTCAATCTGGACATTTACATGTATATATAATTTAAGTATGCAATGTCGGGGTCCCAGGTAGGCCCCAAAGTAACCCCTATATAGCAAAAGTAATAAGTGTTCAATGAAAATCAAACACAATACACACATGCAATAGTTCCCCTGCATGAAAAGCACATATACACAAACACAATAGACAAAACTATTTAAAAACACGCTGGTGCTGCCAGTCCCCTCCCCCTCTGAGATAAATGTAGTTCAATGGCTTCGATTCAATAAGAGTTGAAAAAAATTCTCATGGTAGTAAAAAATTCAATTCATGAGAAAAAAGCCTGAGAATGTCACTGTTACTGAATCACCAGATAGGAAAACAATGAAAGTCAATGGCACTTTTTACTCCTGAGAAAAGTAGAGAACTGTTTCCTCCTTTCTACACTGTAGTAAAAGCTGCCATTGACTTTCATTGTCTATTTATCTAGTGATTCAGGCTTTTTTTCTCATGAATTGAATTTTTTACTATCATGAGAATTTTTTCTCAATTTTTTTCGCATAAACTCCAGAATGATCTGTAAATTTCCACAACAATAAGAAAAACATCCCTAATGCATCAAACCCCAAGCAAATCAGTGAAAAGTATTCATACAATTATATGTAACTGTTCATAAATGCCCCAAGCCCAAACCCTTAAACTATTCCCCAGCATCTAAAATTAATATAAAGTTTTTAGTCACTTATTATTCTTTCCCCTACTGGGCTGCAACTCTGTTCAGGACTCTAGGATATGGGCGCCGCCATCTTGACTCAGAAGCATCGCATACTGAGGAGAGGAGAGAGGGATAAAGTGCAGGGGGCGGGTATAGCTGTGCTTTGCACAGACAGAGCAGAGCTGGGGTCAGGGAAAGGACAGCAATCCCAGAATGCAGAGCGACACAGTCAGAAGACACTTCCTGTTTGCAGGCAGCCTGATGCCCCATGAGCTGCCATCTTGGATGTTTAAAGGCTCATAACATGCAGTAGATGCAGGTAGGATGATTTTTAATGTGAGCAATCTGTATGTACAGGGTGTGGTAAGCATATAAGATAGGCTCTTATTCAGGGTGAGGGTCCGGATTAATGTGAGCAATCTGCATGTACATGGTGGGGGAAACATATAGGAGAGGCTCTTATTAAGGGTGAAGGTCTGGTTTAAGCTATAAAGTGCAAGTGCAACACAAAATATATAAGTTCAATCCAGCTCAATACTCGGGTAACTGATAGCATATCATTGAATATATAAACTGGGCCACAAATGAGCCATAAATTAAATGATCAGCAGATAAGCGCAATCGGCAGATAAGAAGGGAAAGAAGAGAATACATCAGCCAATGGCATAGATGGGGGGGCAGGAGTGTGGCAACCTCCTGCGGCTTGCACCCACGTGTCACTTGCTCAGGGTAGCCTTACTCCTCTGGTGCCTGTTGTGTACCCCATCAGCAGCTGTTTACAATAGCACCCTCAGCCGTAGGCACGCAGTAGCAGCATCTCCGTGCGTCAGCGCTCGTTATGACACGCAGTGCAACCTTCCCAGCGCCCTGGATTGGAATGCTGCGTTCCACCCTGTGCCACACCATCTGCTGCCCACTGATCCACCTCCCTGCAGTAGGGGATTCATGAGTGTGGTGCAACTGGCAGCTGTGAGCAGTCTACATGAGCTTGTCGGTGCTCCCTAAGGACCATAGCGCAGAGTCCTGGAGAGGAACACTGTGCTTCACCCTGTGACACGCTGCCCACTGCAGCCAGCAGCGCGGACGATCTGTGACCCACGGCAATGCACGTCTGCGCTGTATGAGCTACATGGATGCTGCCTGACAGAGCACATCACAGGAACCTTTTGAGGTAAGTATACACTATACAATTAGAGGAGCCATTTCGTTTTTGGGGATGACTTTGAACACACGGCAGGCCTTTCTACCGGTAGACAAGAGGACCTATCTTCAAGCTAAAGTGGGGGCTTCGTCAGTGGACAGCAGTCCTACGATCAAGGAATGCGTTGGCTTTATGGTATCCTCAGTGGAGGCAGTGCCATTTGCCCAACTTCTCACAAGGCCACTGTAGACAGGGCTACTCTTGGTCTTGAAAAATATATTTTCCAAGTATGCAGCACGTCCTGTTTCACTTAATCCTTACGTCTGGGTTAACCATCACAAGGTGGCGCCAGTGGACTGCAGAGAGCCTTGTGGCGTCTCCCGGCCCTATAAAAAGCCAGGAACCTCCCACAAATTCCCAGTGTTCCTTCTGCAGTCGGACTGCAAAGATAGAAGATGGCTCTCTATATTGCGCAGGCGAGCGGGGCTTACCAGCCTGCGGCCCTGCAGGACCCACTGCCTCCCAGCCTCGGCTGACGGTTCGGGTGAAGGTAGGAGAGCACTAGGGTCGGGTGCTTGAGGAGCGCTGCTCCAAACCGCAAAACCCTGTACCACAAGGGTAGTCGGTTACAGGCTTTTATGGTGAGCCTTTTGTGGGATGCCTTGGCCCAAACTGTCAAGCCTATTTGATAAGTGACCCCCCACCTCTTCATCTTTCCTGGCTGGGCCCTTGCCGCTGCTCTGTTGCCCCCTCGCGCTCTACCTGTGGTGCTCTCGGGGAGGGGGGGGTGGACGGGCGGCTGGCGGGGGTGCCTTGGGAGTCTTTTGGCACGTTTTAATGTGTTTTGACTGTTTTCTACTTGTGTTCGCCGCCCCGCCTTGTAGGGCGCTCCGCGGCGGTCGGCGCTATTTCTGAGGTGATTTTCTGTTACTGGCATGGCGCTGGCGTGTCACGTGACAGCGATTTTCGCTCTTCGGGGGGAGCGGGACCTGCAGATGACGCGTTCCGCGCCATACCGCCCGCCCCTCTGGGACCGCTCCGGCGCCATTTTGTGTCTACGGCGCTCTGGGGCCCTCGTATTTCCGGAGCTGCGACGCGCTTCTGCTGTGGTCTGGCGGTTAGTGCAACTGGCCCACTTGGTCCGTGAGTTCCTTTCGGGGTTGTTTTAAACGTTATTTAGCATGCGCTGTGGGATATTTGTGTCCTTTATTGTGTCTTTCAGGCGGGACAACCATGACGGTGGTTCTCCCGGCCCTGCCCCTTACCATCTCCCACCTTCCCTAGCGGGCTTCTGGGGGCATCCCTGGGAGGGGCATCCCGGGTGGCTCTTGTTAGCCTTGACCCTGTACTAGCCGTTTGCCCCTTTATTAATCACCATATGGAGGCTTCCGGGGATAATGTGCTTTGGGGTTCCTTCGGGACAAGCCCAGCTGTGTGCCGCGTGTGGGGTATCCCCTTTGAGTGATGGTGTCAGGGTGTGTTTGCCCTGCGCCCAAAAGGTACTTGCTCTGCAGTCTGGGTTGTCTGCTACGCTTCCCAGCTCTGCGCCCCCTTCGGCATCACCTACCCCCCCACGCCTGCATTTGACCTCTAGTGAGGGACATACTAACGGGGAGTCACAATATGATTTAGCAATGCGGGTGGCCAGCCTTGAAAGGCATATTGCTGTAAGGCTTCTAGAAAGAAGCGTCATCTAACTCCCGCTGCTCCCCTTTTTCTTGAGGAGGATGAGGGTCATTACTCTATTTCTGGCCATTACTCCCTAGAAGAGGGATTCTGATTCAGAATCCTCTGGGGACCAGCAGGAGGTTTATGGCGGTACTGGGTCTCCTTCCGGGGAAGATCCATGGTCTCCCGAGGACACTGATAGGCTGCTGGCTCACATTTTTGAAGTATTGTGTATTACCCCTCCTGCGGCGGCTAAAAAGCAGCAAGGTGAGCTCTTTCACACTGTTAAACAACTCTTGGAATTCTCTGAGCAGAACCACTTTAATAATTTGGTGCTCAAGGAGTGGGAAAATCCTAGTAGATTGCCCGCTGTACCCAAGAGTTGGGACAGGAGGTATCCCTTCCCTGCTGATGTGGTCAAGCGCTGGTCGTGTCCCCCTGAGGTGGATGCTCCCGTGCTCGGGTTGTCCAATACCTCGGTCATGCATTCACCTGACACTACTACCCTGAGGGATGGTGAGGACCGGCGTGTGGATCAGCTAGCCTGTCACGCATTTGCCTGTGCGGGGACTGCGCTGCGCCCGGTATGCACTGCTGCCATTACGGCTATTGCTATTAAAGGGCTGCTCAAGTGTCTTCTGGATAGCGCCACGGCTGCCAATAGGGGGTAGGATTATAGATCCCTCCTGCTTTGCTATGATTTTGTTGCATTTATTCTTTCTGCTATGAATGATGCGGTCAGGATGTGTGGTAGGACCTCTGCCCTTTTGGTGGCTATTCGACGTTCTGTTTGGCTGCGTCAGTAACAAGGCTCTCACCGGATTTCCCTTTACGGGGCTGAGGCTTTTCGGTGAGTGCCTGGATTTGTTTGCCAGGGATGGTAGACTGCCTCAATACAGGGGACAGCCGCGGCCCTTTCGGGGGGCCGGTTCTTCCCTCCCCTCCTTCCGTGCTCCCAGGGCAGGTCGGGGTACACCATTTGCGGGGACACGCAGAGACTCTTGGGGCTGGGGTAGAGGCCGTGGCCGTCCCCGGTCTTTTATGGGGTCCCAAGTCCAAACCTTCCCCCAAGCCCCCTCAGGCATGAGGAGGCCCCCTCACCCATCCGGGTGCGGGGAAGGCTTCGGCTCTTTGCTCACGTCAGGAGGCTACGCGTCTCAGACCGGTGGATTCAGGAGGTGGTGTCCTCCGGGTACAAGATAGTTTGCAGCCTGGCCGCCCCGAAGTTTCATCAGATCCCGGATGGCTCACAACCCCCGGTCAGCTCAGGGCCTGCGCCTTGCGGTCCAAAACCTTTTGGGAGTCGGGAGTCATCTGCCTGGTGCCTTCCCGGGAAAGGGGTCGAGGCTTCTACTCCAATCTGTTCACGGTCCCTAAAAAAGGATGGGTCCCTGAGGCCCATTCTGGATTTGAAGCGCCTCAACTAGTTTGACAGGTTTAAGCACTTTCGCATGGAGACTCTACGCTCGGGGGTCAGTACCCTGCGCCCGGGCGACTTCATGACTTCAGTGGACATCAAAGATGCTTACCTTCATGTACCAATCTTTCCAGGTCATCAGAGATTTCTCAGGTTTGCTCTGGAGGATCAGCACTACCAATATGTAGCCTTACCTTTCGGTATCACCTCGGCTCCTCGGGTGTTTACCAAGGTGCTGGCGGGTGTGATGGCTCTGTTGAGGAATCGGGGCATATGCATCCTCCCTTATCTGGACGACATCCTGATTGTGTCTGTCCTTCCATCAAGCCGAGTTAGATACCCAGGTGGTGGTTTCCACACTCGAGTCCTTCGGCTGGGTGATCAACCATCCCAAATCTTCACTGTGTCCATCCTTGGTGAGGTCCTTTCTGGGCATGACTCTGGATACATCTCAGGTCAAGGTATTCCTGCCTCAGCCGAAGGTCGAAAGCCTGCAGGCACAGGCACAGTTTCTACTTTCTTGTCCTCATCCCTCCATTCGGCAGGGGATGCAGTTAGTGGGCCTGATGGTGTCGTGCTTCAAGGCGGTTCCCTTTTTCTCAGTTTCACATGAGACCTCTTCAGTTGCACCTCTTGTCAGTGTGGGATCGGGACCCTGTGTCCCTGGATCAGGAATTTGCTCTGTCCCTACTGGCCAGACAGTCCCTCTCGTGGTGGCTGGACTCAAGGAACCTTCTAGTGGGCAGGACTTTTCTGCCCCCGTGCTGGGAGACTGTCACCACAGATGCCATGCCAGTCTTTTGGAAGTCTCTGAAGTTCCAGGGTCGGTGGGGCCCCCAGGAGGCCCATATTCCCATCAACATTCTAGAACTGCGGGCGATAAGGTTGGTTCTCTCCCAGTTGACCCCACACCTTCGGGGTTGGGCTGTTCAGATCCGCTCGGACAACCAGACGGCGACGGAGGGGTTCGGAGCAAGCGAGCCCTTAAGGAAATGTCCCTGATACTGTCCTGGGTGGAAGAGAATGTCCCCTGCATCACAGCAGTTTACATCCCGGGGGTGGAGAACCTGGAGGCAGGCTCCTTGACCAGGAGTATGTCTCGGCTGGGGGAATGGTCCCTCAGCAACAGGGTATTTTGCTCCCTGTGCCACCGCTGGGGTCTGCCGGATGTGGACCTGTTTGCGTCCCGTCACAACCACAAGCTTCCAAGATTTGTCTCTCTGTCACAGGACCCCCTGGCCTTCGCCAGGGATGCGCTAGCAATGCCTTGGACGGGGTTTTGGCTCCTCTGTGTTCCCTCCGTTTCCTCTGCTGGGCAGGTTGCCCAGGAGAAGTCCTCGTCCCTTATCTACTACAGGATCTGGCATGCTTACATTGCCTTTTGTGAGTCTAGGTCTTTTCCTTGTCGGATGTTTTCCATTTCCAGGATTTTGGAATTTTTGCAACATGGCTTGGATTCAGGTCTTCAACTCAGTACCCTCAAGGGACAGGTTTCAGCTTTGGCTATTTTCTTCCAAAGATACTTTGCCAATCACTGGTTGGTTAAGACCTTTTTTCAAGGAGTTACTCACGTGCGGCCGCCACGTAAGCCTATGTTGCCAGTTTGGGATCTGAATCTGGTATTGTCTGCTCTGCAGGGTCCTCCCTTTAACCCTTTGAGTGCCGGCCTACCGAGATTTTTTGTCACAATCTGTTGCCAGACGACTTTTCACGTTTTTGCGCTACACGTGTGCAACCTTGATTTTTGAAGGGATTTCCATGAAAATTATATATTGTTTTTTTCAGCAGAGTCTGGGCTTCAACATGAAATGTCTTGTTTGGCCTTTTTTTAGTGTATTCTCAATACTTTTGGGTGAAATATGTGCAAAAAAATGAAAAAAACCTATTTTTTACAATTTGTAGTGTTTTTTTTTGTAATAAAAAATGTAAGTTTGTTAATAAAATATTTTTGTGTGTGAAAGACCTATTTCTCCCGGTTACAATGGTACCACATATGTATAGGTATACCCCCTTTCCTGAAACAGCAGTTTAGAAGATTCCAGATAGGATACAACTATCCAACTATCCTGGGAGACCTCATTTCTTTTTTGGAATTCTAAGGGTTAAAAACCCTTAAAATCCCCCCCAAAAAATGACATAGGGTCCCCCTTACCCAGCATTACCGACCCGGACCAGCTATGGGGGCTTGTAGAACAGGGCGCAGGGGCCAGCGTAGGTGGCCCCTGGCCCTGCAGGCTACTAGCCCACATAGCCACGTGGCCCGGGCCCTTCTGCGCCCCCCCCCCTGGCCATTGGGGAGGCAGGTAATGGGGGGCTGGGGGTTATGGCAAGTCACCCGCTTGCCGCAGGTGACCTGCCATACCCAGAGCCTTGTGAACTGGTATAAGGGGTCTCATGGACCCCTTACCAGTTCACAAAGGGTTAAGTTAAAAAAAAGACACCAGACAAATATTTTATTATTCTATTTTCACTTATACTTACCTCCCATCCAGTGTCCCACGCTGCTGCAGATGACAGTTGTCGGTAGTGATCAGAGCAGGGAGGGAGGGAGATCAGAGCCACCCTGCCTGCCACCCTCCCTGCTCCGATCGCTGCTGACAACTGACAGATCGGAGCCTGGGTGCCAGTAACCCGAGGAGCGGGATGACGTCATCAAGTGGGCGGGGTTAGGGGCGGGGCCAGCGCCGGCCAAAGAGGATGGTGATGGCCCGTTTCTGGGCCCTCACAAGCAGCGTGGAAAGCCCGGGGGGGGGGGGGGGGGGGATCGGAGAGCCATCGCGCTTCGAGGTGAGTAAATGTCATTTACTGTTTTTATTTTTTTTTTTTCAGATGTCGGTGCCGGCGGGGGGGGGGGGGGGGCCGGGGGCGGAAATCTAACAGCAGATTCTTGTACAGAATCGCTGGCCCTTTCAAATGAGGGGTAAGGTAAGTCTGTATGTTTTTTACTTTTTGTTTTATGGGCCTCTAAAGTCAGCTACGTGACTCTCACGTAGCTGGCACTTAACGGTTGGAGAGGCAGCTACGTGAGAGTCACGTAGCTGGCACTAGAAGGGTTAAGCCTATCCCTGGGGCTGCTTTGCCCATTCTGACTCCTAAGGTAGCCTTTTTGGTGGCTATCACTTCTGTCAGGCGAGTTTCTGAGTTGGCGGCGCTTTCCATCAAACCTCCTTATTTTGAGCGACACCAGGATAAGGTGGTGTTTCAGTTTATGCCAGATTTCTTGCCTAAGTTTGTGTCTGCCTTTCATCTCAACCAGGACATTGTTTTGCCTTCTTTGTGCCCTAATCCTAATAATCCTAAGGAGCGGTCTTTACATTCTTTGGATGTGGTTAGGGCTCTGAAGTTTTATTTGGTTGCCACTGAATCTTTCAGGAAAACTGATTCTCTTTTTGTTCTCACTTCTGGACCTAAGAAGGGCTTGTCTCCGGCTAAATCCACTATCAGCAAGTGGATCCGTCAAGCGGTGGTGCAAACCTATTCTGCTAAGGGGAAGGAACCTCCCTCCCGCCTTACTGCTCATTCCACTTGTGCTATTGGTGCGTCTTGGGCTTTTCAGCACCAAGCCTCTGTTGAACAAGTTTGCAAGGCGCTACTTGGTCTTCTGTTCATACTTTTTCCAAGTTTTACAAGGTTGATGTTAAACCGGACCTTCAGCGTGATTTAATGAAAAGCCCAAACTCTTAAAAAATGGTTCCCCAGCATATAAAATTAATATATTTTACGTTTTTAGTCACTAACGTATTATTCTTTCCCCCACTGGGCTGCAACTCTGTTCAGGACTTTAGGATATGGGCGCCGCCATCTTGACTCAGAAGCATCACACTTACTGAGGAGAGGAGAGTGGTATAAGGTACAGGGGGGCGGGTTATAGCTGTGCTTTGCTCACACAGAGCAGAGCTGGGGTCAGGTAAAGGTCAGCAGTCCCAGAATGCAGAGCAGCACAGTCAGGAGGCACTTCCTGTTTGCAGGCTGCCTGATAAGATGGCGGCTTCCATAAGCCGCCATCTTGGATGTTTAAAGGCTCATAACATGCAGTAGATGCAGGTAGGGTGATTTTTAATGTGAGCAATCTGTATGTACAGGGTGTGGGAAACATATAAGACTCAGAGTGAAGGTCCACTTTAAGGCCTCAGCTGATGCTGCTTTTGGCCGCAAGGTTCTTCAGGCGGCAGTGGTTTGAACTGCGCGCCGTTGCTTTTTGGGGATCCCACCCTACCTTACGGACACTGCTTTTGGATGTCCCAGACGTAAGGATTAAGTGAAACAGGACGTGCTGTATACTTGGAAAAATACAATTCTGTGAGTACTCACCTGTAGAATTGTTTTTGTAGTATACAGCACATCCTGTTTCATCCCTCCCTTGTTCTTATTATTCTTGGTTACCTCTGTATGGTGATTTTTCAGTTGAGCTTTTTAGGATTTTCTTCATTACTGTTCTCTCAGCTTCTTGTATAACTGCTTTGAACCACTGGGAATTTGTGGGAGGTTCCTGGCTTTTTATAGGGCCGGGAAACGCCACAAGTCTTTCTGCAGTCCACTGGCGCCACCTTGTGGCAGTTAACCCAGACGTAAGGATTAAGTGAAACAGGACGTGCTGGTTACTACAAAAACAATTCTCACAGAATTCACAGAATTGTATTTTCTCTTCCTTGCTTGACAGAATCTGTGAGATGATCATTAATATGGTGGCTGGACCCATCCTCTGAAAATAGGCTGGTTCTTTTGTTCTAGTTCAGTTGGACAGATGTGGTAAGAATGGCTGAAGGCGCTCCATGGCACCTACCCAATCATCTAAGCCTTCTCATGCAGGGCCCTCTGCGGCACCCCAATTCTAGCGTCCTAGCTTTGATAGCCTGGCTATTTTACCAGTGTCTTGGCAGACAGAGGCGTTCCTTATGTCCTCGTCCTGTCTGTCAGAAGGAGAGGCTTCTTCATAATTTAGACATTAGACACTCTGGAATCGCATCTAAAGAATGAAGAAGGGTCTAAGAAATGGTCTAGCACAGAGATACTCAACTGGCGGACCGGGATCCGAATGTGGACCTCTGCGCCAGATTTCCGGACCCCTGCCCTGACAGCCCTGCTTCTGTGTTTCTGTACTTAGAGCTGCCCGCTTGATCAGCGATGTACTGCTTAATCTCCCTGCCAGTGTCATGGCTCCCTGGCACCTAGCATTACAATATGAAGTACTGTATGGGCGTTAAGTAGCATTGCAAGGTGCACACAAACATTGTTTCTTGGTATCTTTATCCCATCCAATCCTTTCAAGCAGCTTTTTTTAGTTTTGCCTCTGGAATCTATAGCCCCTCCCTCAGTGTGTTGATTTATACCTATCCACCCCCCGCGACAGCCCTCCGCCCGGACCTTCACCTCTCATCAGATGCCTTTTTAAATGGCCCTTTACAAGAAGTGGTTGAGTACCCCTGGTCTAGCACCTGCCAAATCTACCATCAGCAGATGAATTGGACAAGCAGTGGTCAAAGCATATGGTTGCAAAGGATGAGATGCTCCTATTCAGGTCACTGCCCATTCTGATTGGATGACCCTGGGCTTTGTCCTACTGCTTTTTAATAACTGAAGTGGGGGGTGCAGCCAGAAGTATATGTAGAACTGGAGGAGCCACACTTTTTTTTTATCTTGCAGTCCCACCTATGGCTGAGAGTTAACCCATTAATTAATTTAGGGACGCCCTGAATTAGAAGATGGGGGGGGGGGGGATGATTGAAGGGCTGAGAATCACAAAATTGAATTTTTCCACACTTTCAATTACTGTATTTTTTTGCAATAGAACACCGCACCTAGGGTTTAAATTAGAAAAACAATATTCTGAACCATATGGTCTGGTAAAATACCCCATGGCAGTGTGCAGAATCCCTCCATCACCGCATGACAGTGTGCAGAATCCCCCCCCCCCCACAGTCATCCCGTAACAGGCCGTGTGTAGACCCCCCCCAAAATCGCCCCATACCAGAGGGTGTGCAGGATCGCCCTCAATCAGCCCATAATGAGCAGTGTGCAAGATCCCCTCATCACAGACAGTGTGCGAAATCTTCCCTTCGTCCCCATCACCCCATAAGGGGCTCAGGGATAAGTTACCCTGCCTGCCTGCTGCTCCTCCATTCCCCGGCATCCCTGTGGTTGCGGGAGCCTGATCAGCGACACAGGATCTTTGGTTATGTATGTTTCTCTTTATTCTAAGTATGTCACACACCCCGCTTCAAGATATTCATAACGTGTGGGTATACTGACCTGAAGAGGGCGATCTGCAGAGATGATTGGAGGAAAGAAAGCCCCTCCCCATAAATACCTGGGACCTCCCACTCATTACCCAGTCTTCATCTCTGCAGACGGCGAGCAAGCAGAAGATGATCTCTCCTCCTTGCACAGGGGGTTTTTCAAGGTAGCCGGGGCTACTCCCGGCCAATATTATTTATTCCCGCTCGGACTATTTTCTTCATATATATATATATATATATATATATATATATATATATATATATATCCCAGTTTTGACTGCGGTCCGGGTGATGGTACTCTAGCACACAGGTGCTCAGGAGCTATGCTCCGCCGCGAGACCCTATTTAGAGGGTAGGCGGTTATACCGGGTTGGTGACCCCGGTTTGGGATGCCCTGTCCATGGGAATATTTTCCCCTAATTGGCCTACTCCCTCTCTTCTAGCCTGGGTTGGGGGTCCTCTCCTCACAATTTTGATATCCTGGTGTGGAGCGTCTGGGAGTAATTCCCCAATGATTTGGTTGCACTGTTTTTTATTATATGTTTGTGTGTTAGGGAATGTTTTTCCTTGTCATTATTGCCTATGGATAACTTACATTGCTAAGAACAGACACCGCGGCGGCCATTGCATTGTAATTTACCTCAGAAGGCGGAGGGGAGGGGCTCTCCCCTCACGCTCTTCTGTTGGGGGCGGGGCCGGGCCTTTTGCGTGAGGCCGCGGCCCGCGCCCTTGATGTCCTAGCGGGGTAGCGGCTCGCAGGCTACCGGTATTAGGTGGCGTGCCGGGGCCGCGGGTCCCCGCGACACCGGCGCGCGGAGTGTAACAGCGGAGGGGAGCTTCTCCCCTCTCGCGCTGAGTCATTGGGGGCGGGGCCGGACTTGCGGCGCGTCACCGCGGCCCGCCCCCTATCTAGTTCCCAGGCACCGCTGAGGAGCTTGTAGCTCCTAATTGCACTGTGAAAGGGGGGCGGAGCTGGTAAAGCGTGCGGTCCGCGCTGGCCACGCCCCCCTTCTCGGTCTCCCGCTCTGGCTGCTCTGCTGAGTTTACCTCAGACACGGAGATGCAGCGTGCTGACAAGGCCTGGACTAGCCCGGAGGCTCTGTGAGTGGCCCTGTGGGCCCTTTTTTATCCTACCATTTACACATAATTACAGAGCTTCAGGCTTCTAATTGTGTTTTCTGTGTTTTAGGTGATTCTTCAGGGAATTTTATAAAGGGGGTTTCTCCCGGTCCTGGGTCCCTGGGTACTTTCACTTGGTTTTCTAAAAAATGTCCTCCCCCTTAAAAAAGGACACTATAAGGGCATCCCGGGTTGCTTCATAGCGTAATTCCCTCGGTCATAGCGACTTACTTAAGTTCACCTTATGGAGGCATCCCAGGATTCCGGGCTCCCCTCGGGACAATCTCGGAAGTGTTTGGGTTGTGGGGTATCCCTAACTGGGGATGATTTCTTTTTATGTATATCATGTACACAACAGACTATTACGTGGCAGTCAGGACCCCAGGCTTCTGGGTCAGCACCGCCGGCTTCATCCCCTCCCCCTCCCATTTTGACCCGTGCCCCGTGTGATGTTGTCATGGGGGGGCAGTCGCAATCTGTATGTGCCAGATTGGCCAGTATTGAAAAATTTATTTCCACTACGGTAGCCAAGAAGGCACCGGCCAAGAGAAAACATTTGTCTACGGTTTCTCATTTTGAATATGATGCGGATGGTCTGGATTGGTCAGATTATTCCCCTCCAGAGGAAGGGGCGGTATTTGAGGATTCGGATAATTCCGAGGATCAGCAAATTGTTGGCGCTGATTCTGATCGGGGGTCAGGGAGTTCCTCGGACACTCCTAATGTTCTGACTCAGATGTTTGAGGTTTTGGCTATCTCGCCTCCGGCGGAGTCCCCTCAACAACAAGGGGAGTTTTATGAGGAATCCAGGCCGCGCTTAGAATTTCCTAATCAAAAGCATTTTGATAATATTATTTCCAAGGAATGGGAGAGGCCAGCTCGGCTCCCAGGCATTCCTCAGAGTTGGGATAGAAGGTATCCTTTCCCCGCGGACACGGTTAAGCGCTGGGCTTCCCCCCCCGAAGTGGACGCCCCAATTTTGGGGTTATCCAACTCAGCCGTTTTGAATAACCCTGACTGTTCCTCTCTTAAAGATGGTGAGGATAAACGCATTGACCAGATGGCTTGTCATGGTTTTGCCAGTATTGGGGCAGCCATACGGCCAGTTTGTGCCTCATCACTGTTGGTGGTGGCTACTAGAAAGGTGGTCAGGGATTTGTTATCCTCGTCTGGTTTGGATCCGGACAGTGATGAATTTCTTGGACTGAAACGTTGTGAGGTTTTTCTGTCCTTCATTTTAGCTGCTTTGGATGATTCCTTGATGATGAGCAGCAGGGCCTCTGCTTTAATGGTGACTATTAGGCGTTCAATTTGGTTGCGCCAGTGGGCGGCCGATTTTGGGTCTAAAAAGTCTCTAAGTCTCTTCCCTTCGTTGGTCTAAGGCTTTTTGGAGATAAATTGGACTCAGTAGCTAAAGGTGGAAAATTACCTCAACGCAGGAAGCAACGTCGCCCCTTTCGAGGGGCGGCTTCCTTCACCCCTTCCTTTCGGGGAGCCAGAGCGGGAAGAGGTTTTGCCTTCCCTTCTACAAGAGGAGACTCCTGGAATAGGGGCAGAGGTCGTGCCCGTTCAGGATACAGTTGGGGTTCTAAACCCAAGCCCGCGGCCAAGCCTGCTCAACAATGAGGGGGCGCCCTCACCCGTGCGGGTGGGGGGACGGCTGCGACACTTCTCCCAAGTCTGGATTCGGGAGGTCTCGGACAGATGGATCGGGGAAGTGGTGTCTTCCGGTTACAAGCTGGAGTTCGAGTCCCGCCCCCCCCCCGCGTTTCCTCAGGTCTCGGGTGTCCCCGGACGCACAGGCTGCACTGCAGCTCCGGGCGGCGGTATCAAGTCTTCTAGAAATGGCGGTCATTTGCCCAGTGCCCCCATTAGAACGGGGTCGGGGTTTTTACTCAAATCTGTTCACGGTCCCCAAGAAAGATGGCTCCGTTCGGCCCATCCTGGACCTAAAGATTCTCAACAAATTCGTCAGGCTGCGAAAATTTCGCATTGGAAACGTTGCGTTCTGCTATCCACTCTCTTCGTCAGGGGGACTTCATGACGTCCATAGACATCCAGGACGCTTACCTCCATGTTCCCATTTTTCCCGCGCACCAGAGGTTCCTAAGGTTCGCGCTGGAGGATCGGCACTTTCAATTTGTAGCTCTTCCCTTCGGTCTCACCACAGCTCCAAGGGTTTTCACCAAGGTGCTTGCTGGGGTGATGGCTCTTCTCAGAGCTCAAGGAATTCGCATAGTGCCATATCTGGACGATCTCCTCATCTTGGCATCGTCATTCAGCCAAGTGGAATTGGACACCAGGACGGTTCTATCCACTCTGGAGAGGTTCGGCTGGGTGATCAACTACCCCAAGTCCTCCCTCTACCCGTCCAGGTTAATATCCTTTCTGGGAATGTCTCTGGATACAGATCAGGCAAGAGTGTTCCTTCCTCAGTCCAAGGTTCTTCTGATTCAGGCGTTGATTCGGTCGCTCATGTCCATTCCTCGACCGTCCATCCGGCTAGGGATGAGACTGGTGGGTTTGATGGTGGCCTCCTTCGAGGCAGTCCCCTTTGCTCAGTTTCACACAAGGACACTACAGCTCCATCTGTTGTCGGTCTGGAACAGGTCTCCTCAGTCGCTGGATCAATTCTTTCAGATGTCTCCCCGGGTTCGCCGCTCGCTTCGGTGGTGGCTGAACTCAGCCAACCTGCTGAGAGGCAGATCCTTTCGGACTCCCCAGTGGGAGATAGTCACCATGGATGCCAGCCTCTCAGGATGGGGGGTCTTCTGGAAGGATCTGCAATTTCAGGGTTTGTGGGGTCCCCTGGAAGCCCACGAGCCTATCAATGTTCTGGAATTGAGAGCCATCAGGATGGTTCTTTGTCATTTGACTCATCAACTGCGAGGCTTGCCGGTCCAGGTCCGGTCGGACAATCGGACGGCGGTTGCCTACATCAATCACCAGGGAGGGACCCGCAGCAGGAATGCCCTCAAGGAAGTGTCTCTGATTCTGGACTGGGCGGAGAGCCACGTCCCGTGCATCTCGGCAGTTTACATCCCGGGAGTGGAGAACACGGAGGCGGACTCTCTGAGCAGGCTATCAGCCCGCAAAGGGGAGTGGTCTCTCAATCCCAAGGTCTTTCTCTCAATCTGTCGCAAGTGGGGGTCACCGGAGGTGGACCTCTTTGCCTCCCGTCCCTGGCGAAGGACCCTCTAGCTCTTGCAACGGATGCCATGTCTCTGAACTGGAGGGATCTGGGTTTTCTGTACCTGTTTCCTCCGTTTCCCATGGTGGCCAGAGTAGTGCGCAAGCTTGCTCTGGAGGGAGCACCAGCAATCCTGGTGGCTCCAAGGTGGCCAAGACAGGTCTGGTTCGCAGACGTGGTAAGGTTGGCAGAAGATCAATTCGTTCTGCCCCTGCTGCCAGATCTACTCACACAGGGTCATCTTCGTTACCCCAATTTACCAACGCTGGCTTTGACGGTGTGGCTGCTGAAACCTCCATCTTGAAGGAGGAAGGTCTTTCGGATGCTGTGATTCGGACTCTTATAAGTGCTAGGAAGAGGTCTTCATCGTCTGTATACTATAGGACTTGGAGGTCTTATATTGATTGGTGTGAAACTAGGGCCTTCCCTTGTAGGGAATTCTCTATTTCTAGAATCTTGGAGTTCTTGCAACATGGTCTGGACCTAGGGCTCCAACTCAGTACTCTGAAGGGGCAGGTGTCTGCCCTGGCGGTGTTTTTCCAAAAGTCTTTTGCGCTTCATCCTTTGGTTAAGACTTTTTTCCAGGGGGTTACACATGTGCGGCCTCCTAGGAAGCCTTTGATTCCAGTTTGGGATTTGAATTTGGTTCTTTCTGCTCTCCAGGGTCCCCCCTTTGAGCCTTTGCATGATATTCCTTTGTCTTCCCTTATGCAGAAGGTGGCCTTTTTGGTAGCTATCACTTCTGTTAGACGTGTTTCCGAGTTGGCGGCTCTGTCCATTCAAGCTCCGTATTTTGAAAGACATCAGGACAAAGTGGTTTTCCGTTTTAAGACGGACTTCCTTCCTAAGGTGGTTTCGTCCTTTCATCTTAACCAGGATATTGTTCTGCCTTCTCTGTGTCCTAATCCCAGCAATGACAAGGAAAGGGCCCTGCATTCCTTGGATGTGGTTCGCGTGGTGAAGTATTATTTGGTGGTAACTTCTGCCTTTCGCATGACTGATGCATTCTTCGTGGTGCCATTTGGGCCCAAGAAGGGTTTAGCACCCACAAAGTCTTCCATCAGCAGGTGGATTCGTCAGGCCATTGTTGGGGCCTATTCTGCTAAGGGGAGGAATCCTCCCTTTCGTGTTACAGCTCATTCTACTCGTGCGGTTGGGGCTTCCTGGGCTTTTTGGCACCAGGCCTCTGTTGAGCAAGTTTGCAAGGCCGCTACCTGGTCTTCTGTTCACACTTTTTCTAAGTTTTACAAGGTTGATGTTCGGGCCTCAGCGGATGCTGTTTTTGGCCGCAACGTTCTGCAGGCTGCAGTAGTTTAAGTTGTGCTTTATGCCTTGTTTTGGATCCCCACCCCTTATGGACACTGCTATTGGATGTCCCACACGTTATGAATATCTTGAAGCGGGGGTGTGTGACATACTTAGAATAATACCATTTTGTGAATACTCACCTTGTAAAATGGGTATTATAAGTATGTCACACACCCCGCTTCAACCCGCCCTTTTGTATTCTGGATCCTTCATTTTGTGAACTTTGCGTTATGACTTATAGTTGGCTCTTCCTGGTCCCTTACCTTACTGCTTTCTTTATACTGGGTAATGAGTGGGAGGTCCCAGGTATTTATGGACCGGGAGGGGCTTTCTTTCCTCCAATCATCTCTGCAGATCGCCCTCTTCAGGTCAGTATACCCACACGTTATGAATATCTTGAAGCGGGGTGTGTGACATACTTATAATACCCTTTTTACAAGGTGAGTATTCACAAAATGGTATTTTTACATTCGCTCTATTAGACACACTAATACTGCCCCCACCTTTGGGGTGAAAGGTGCATCTTATGGAGTGGAAAATACGGTACATTTTACTGGAATTGGATGTGTTGGAACACCACAAAGTAGCAAGTATTTGCAAAGTGTAAAGAAAATATTATTTTTTTCTCTATTTAACCCTTTAAATGCCAAGCACGTAGTTTCTACGTGGTTGCTTCTCCTACCGTTAAGTGCCAAGCACGTAGAAACTACGTGCCTGGCATTTCCCCCAAACAGTTAAAAAATAGAAAAAAAAAATCACTTACCTCCGGTATCCCTGTGAAGCCTGGGGTCCCCTCTTCCTTGGGGGGGCATCCGATCGCCCCCCCGTCGTCCTCCGTCTTCAGGGGGGGGCCCGAAACCAGCCGCCCCCCCCCCCGTTTCCAGCGCTGACTCGCCGCTGTAAAAAAAAAAAAAAATAAAACTGTCATTTACTCACCTCCGCGCCCGAGCCTTCTGTCCGGGCCTCCTCTTCACCAGGGGGGGGTCCGATCCCCCCCCTGGGCTGCGCAGTCTTCAGGTGAGGACCCTCTTCCGGGTCCTCACCTCTTCTAATGGCGGCGATGGCCGCCGCCGCTTAGCTCCGCCCATTGTGGGAGGAGCGGGATGACGTCATCCCGCTCCTCCTATACCCCCTCCGAGCTCCGGCATCTCTGTCAGATGCCGGTGGTGATCGGAGGAGGGCGGATGTCAGGTGAGGAGGCTCCGATCGGAGCCCCCTCGCCTGTCACCCGCCCTGCGCCGATCACCACCGGCATCTGTCAGTGAGGTGATCGGCGCGGGACAGCGGCGAGGGACGTCGGATCGGAGGTGAGTATGGTGTAAAAAAAGAAAAATAAAATTTTTTTTTTCTCTGTGTGTGTGTCATTTTTTTTAATATTAACCCCTTGTGAACTGGTAAGGGGTCCATGACCCCTATACCAGTTCACAAGGCTGGGGAGATGGCAAGCCACCTGCGCTAGCGGGTGGCTTGCCATTAACCCCTGGCACCCCCATTACCTGCCTCCCCAAAGGCCAGGGGGGGGCAGAAGAGCCCGGGCCCACATGGGCTATGTGGGCTCGTAGGCTGCAGGGTGGGGGGGCCACATAAGCTGGCCCCCCCACTCTGTGCCTACAAGCCCCCATAGCTGGTCCCGGGCTGGTTACTGTGGGTAAGGGGGACCCCACGTCAATTTTTTTTTTGATTTTTAAGGGTTTTTAACCCTTAAAAATCAAAAAAAAAATGGGGTCCGCCCCCCCTGGGAGGGGGGACCCTATGTCATTTTTTTTTTTTTGATTAACCCTTTGTAATCTGTCATCCAGCAGCTATAAAAGGCTTCTAGCAAGTGAGCAGAAGCCAGTGATCGCCGAGGGACAGAGGGCTCCAGGATGGATGGGAGGTGAGTACAGTGTAAAAAAAAAAAAAAAAATAATAAAATATTTTTTTCTTTATGTGTGTCTGTGTCATTATTTACTTTTAACCCCTTGTGAACTGGTAAGGGGTCCATGACCCCTATACCAGTTCACAAGGCTGGGGAGATGGCAAGCCACCTGCGCTAGCGGGTGGCTTGCCATTAACCCCTGGCACCCCCATTACCTGCCTCCCCAAAGGCCAGGGGGGGGCAGAAGAGCCCGGGCCCACATGGGCTATGTGGGCTCGTAGGCTGCAGGGTGGGGGGGCCACAAAAGCTGGCCCCCCCACTCTGTGCCTACAAGCCCCCATAGCTGGTCCCGGGCTGGTTACTTTGGGTAAGGGGGACCCCACGTCAATTTTTTTTTTGATTTTTAAGGGTTTTTAACCCTTAAAAATCAAAAAAAAAATGGGGTCTCCCTCCCCTGGGAGGGGGGACCCTATGTCATTTTTTTTCCCGATTTAACCCTTTGTAGTGTGTATGGTATTTGTATTTTTTTTGTGAATGTTATAAAATACTTGTTTCAGTTAGGGGGGTCTCCTGGGCAGGAACGGGGGGCTACCGATAAATATGTGGTACCGTTCTAATCGGTAGAAATGGGGCTTTCACATGCAATATGATTTTCCTTAATAAAATACATTTTTTATTTAAAATAAAGGAGTCAATTTTGTAAAAAAAATTTTTTATTTATTTATTTTTTTTTTCACTTAATAATATTGTAAAAAAAAAAAAAAAAATTACAAACAAGACATTTCATGTTAAAGTCTAAACTCTGCTGCAAAAAATATATATATAATTTTTCTGAAAGTTACAGCAAAAATGGCGCAAAACATGTCGCAAAACATGACGCAAAATGGGGAAAATGGCCTGTCAACAGAGGGTGACAAAATCTCAAGTAGGCTGGCAATTAAAAGGGTTAATAGTACCTATGCATGTTGGGTATTGTTCTGTTCGGGGGACCTTGCGCTTTCAGACTTAGCTTGTTTTTTCTGGTTTGCATATTTATATTTTAGGAAAAGGTGTTTTTTATTCAGCTTTTTTATAAATTTTTTAGGGAAACCCTGCGCAACCAAAGAATTCTTTGAGGAATTAATTCCAGAAAGATGAGCCCACTACAACAAGCTGGGTACCCTTAAAAAGCTTAACGTGTGTACTTTCAGGGAATATATGGTTTATGGGGGATATTCCAAATGTAAAGGGTTGTTTTGGTTGAAAAATCGCAAGGTGCGCACTTTGTCTGCAGAGCTGAAATTTTCAAGTAAAATTACCGTTATGCGCATGCTTTACTTTGGGGTGTTTGGCAACTCTTCCCTTGACAGAACCTATGCATGTTGGGTGTTGTTCTGTTCGGGGGATGTTGCGTTTTCAGATTAAACTTGTTTTTTCTTGTTTGTATATAGTTTTTTTAGGAAAATGTGGCTTTGATTCTGCTTTTTTATCCTTTTTTTAGGGAAACTCTTTGCAACCAAAGATTACGTTGAGGGATTACTTCCAGAAAACTATGGCCACATCCACAAGCTTGGTACGCCTAGAAAGCCTGAGGTGTGTACTTCCAGAGAATATATAGTTTGTTGGGGGTATTTCAAATGTAAAGGGTTGTTTTTCTGGAAAAAACGCAAGTTGCGCATATTGCATAGCATAGTTGTATTTTATCTGAAAATCTCCTAAAGCGCTGTTTCAGTTTGGGGGAGTCTCCTGGGCAGGAAAGGGTGTCTACCTATACATATGTGGTACCGCTGTAACCGGGAGAAATTGGGATTTCACACGCAATAAGATTTTATTGACAAACTTACATTTTTTATTCCAAAAAAAACTACAATATGTAAAAATTTAGTTTTTTTTTTTTTTTTTTGCACATATTTCACCCAAAAATATTAAGAATACACCTAACAAATGACAAACAAGACATTTCATGTTAAAGCCCAGACTCTGCTGAAAAAAACAATATATCATTTTCCTGGGAAATCCCTGGAAATCCCTTCAAAAATCACATTTGAACATGGGGAGCGCAAAATAGTGCAAAATGGTCTGGCAACAGAGTGTGACAAAAACTCCAGGTAGGCTGGCACTTAAAGGGTTAAAGTACAAAAAAATAACTGCATTTGTATTATGTATTCAGACCCTCTGTACTCTGATGGCCCTAAATTAGAATCCGGGCAAACAATTGCCTTCAGAAGTTGCCTAAGTTATAGACTTAAATCGCATGCAAAAGCTACACCCTGAACTTCAATCCATGTCTGTCCATCCACAGGCCACATACCACACACCTCATCCTAGCAGCCCGAGTGAATGGAGCTGTGTATGACCTGAGCCGACCCCTAGAAGGTGACGCCCACATGGACTTTCTCACTTTTGACTCTCACGATGGCCGAGATGTAAGTAAGTTTGATCAGATTGTATATAACTCCATGACTATGATTAAGGACTGGAGATAGTAGTCCGAAACGCGCAAGTCGCCTACACTGTATATATGACTTTCCAGGACTTTGATTACTACTGATTTTATTGGCTTTTGATACACTATGGAGATGATTTTAAACGCATCATTAAAAGTGACATTTTATGAGAAGAGGAGTGCGACCATTTGCTTTGCCTTTCATGTTATATATAGCTCCATCTTCTTATGTTACAGAGCGGGTAAAACCTTGCAGTACATAGACTGTAGACTAGGGGTGCTCAAGCTTTTGTGTAGCGTGGGCCACTTAATTGATTTGCAACCTGGTCACGGGCTGCAATCAATAGGTTCTGAATCTGGAATAGTATAATGAAGATTTTCTACCACAATCAGGATACTCACTGTCTCCACAAACTCCACTGGGATGTTCTTTCACCACACCCCTACATGTATATGTAACAAACCCGACATGCTAGGCTTACCTCCCTGAAAATATGGGCCCCTTATTTATAGTCCTCCCATAATGCTTTACTCCTATATCACATTCCGTGCAATTACCCCTGCCCCTATTCAGCACCCCATACACATCACATCTATTTACCCCTCCCACCTTCCCCACAACAGGTCAAAGGCCACATGTGGCCCCCGGGGATGCTGTTTGAGCACATGTTGTAAACAATGAGAGCAGAATATGGAGCACAAAGCTTCCCAGAATGTAGTGTGGGGGGGGGGGGGGGGGCTGAGCAGCTGCCCCTACACTGGGCACTATCACATTTTCAACTAATGGCCGGTGCAGGTAAGGTAAGCTTTGTTTTTTTTTTTTTTTTTTATTGCCCAAATCCACATCCGTAGCAGAGGCTTGGATTTGCTTTAATGGTTGGGTTGAGCAGCTTTCATGCTGCAGTGTTTTAGCCTGGCCAGCAGTTGCGGATTGCCCGCTGCATGTTCCAGAAGGCCCCCCTGGTGTTTTGTAAAGAGCGGTCAGGTTGGCGCATGTATATGTGTCGGGTATGGTGCTGGTCAGGGTATAATGAGGCCCCCCCCCCCAATTGCCTAGATCCAGTGACATTTATCCTCTTTCTGCAGGTCTTCTGGCACTCTAGTGCCCATGTTCTGGGGGCGGCACTGGAGCAATTCTATGGAGGCCTCCTGTGCCATGGCCCCAGCACAGAGAATGGCTTCTTCTATGACCTGCACCTGGCCGGCACGTAAGTCCTTTCTGATTTTTATTATAATGTAGTGAGGAAGGGTTGGGGTCACCAGTGGCCGCCTGATATGCGGCAAAGGGATATTTACCCCTAACAGTTTTGCCCTTGTCTTAAAGCACCCTGAATAAGAGTCAATCCTATCTGTTTCCCCCACCCTGTACATACAGATTGCCCACATTTAAAAAATCATCCTACCTGCATCTACTGCATTTTATGAGCCTTTAAACATCCAAGATGGCAGCTCATGGAGCATCAGGCAGCCTGCAAACAGGGAGTGCCTTCTGACTGTGCTGCTCTGCATTCTGGGATTGCTGACCTTTTCCTGACCCCAGCTCTGCTCTGTCTGTGCAAAGCACCCCCTGTACTCAAGTCAAGTAAATGACTAAAAACCTAAAATATATTAATATTCTAAGTATACAGTACGTCCTGCTCCTGATATAATACTTACACTTGGGTTATCCTCCACCAGATGGCGCTGTGCACTGCAGACAAAAACAGGCTCCTCCCGGCCCTTCATATACCCAGGGACCTCCCACAAATCCCCAGATTTCTCTGCAGTGCCGACTGCGAAGACATGAAGTATCACTCTCTCGCAGGTGGGCGGGGCTTTACAGCCTGCGGCCCTGTTGAACTACTCCCACCCGTCCTATTTTTGATGTGCCTCCCAGCCTGGGCTGTGCTGGTCAGGTGAGGGTAGGCAGCATCATGCGTGCTTAACGGAGCCATGCTCCACCGCAGTCCCCCACCATAGGGTAGCGGTTTAGGCTGATGGTGAGCCTTTAGGGGATGCCCCTCCCGCATCATTGCCCCACGCCCCGTGTAGCGGTGGACCCTGTGTAAAGGGTCGCCATCCTCCCTCGTTCACCCCAGCCCGGGGGGAAAGAAAGGGGGGGGGGAGGGGTTTGTGAGTATGGCGGCCTCAGTGTACCCTATTACACGCTTATGGCCTCGGTGTCTTATTGGTAGCCGCCGCACCTCCCCCCCTACTATATGGCTGTACAGCACGGGCGGCGGTGGCTTTGTTGATGCTGCGGCGGCGAGTAACCCACTCGATCATTCCTTCAGGCGTCACTGCCCTGTTATTTTTTCTCTAATTGCATCGCGTTTTTGGAGCTTCGTGCTCTCCGGGGGGCGGTGCCCTGACTTGACGCGCTCCGCGTCACGATTTGGCGCGCTCCGCGTCACCTTCAGCTCTGGCCCACCCTTCGAGGATCGTTTGGCACCATTCTTGTTCGCGCGCGTGGTGAAGACCGCCCTCCCCCCGCTGTCTGTAAGTGCCCTCGCGGGCGACCATATATTATCCTTATACTTACCTGTATCTTACCTTTATTACACCTTGCGCATGGCTCTCACATTCCTGTCCCTCTTATGTCTTTCAGACCGTGAATTCCGGTGGCTTCTCCCGGCCCGGTGTATCTCCCGGTTGAGACTATTAAAATTACTCCCACTTCCCCGCGGGTTATTGGGGCATCCAGGGTAGCTTACAGCGTCAATCCCTACTGGCCTATTGTGCCGATACAATCACCATATGGAGGCGTCCCAGGATATTGTGAACGGGGTTCCTTCGGGACAAGCCCGACTGTGTGTAGCTTGTGGGGTCTTACCTAGCAGCGGTGACAATGCACAGGTCTGTGTTCCTTGTGCACAGCAGGCACTATCGGTTCTTCCTGCCTCTTCCGTGGCTGGGCCTGCACCTCACCTCACCTCACCTACTCCCCCAAGCCTGAGTCTAACTCCCAATACAAGCGGGGATTCTCATCCTGATATGGCTACTAGACTGGCCAGTGTTGAAAGATTGCTCGCTAGCGCGTAAGGCCACCGCTAAGAGGCGGCATTTAACCCCTGACTCTGCCCTTTTCCCTATGGAATCTGATGACTTGTTGCAGCCTTACGGCCAACCCCCCTCGGACGAAGGGGAGCTGTTCTCTGACTCGGGGTCATACGAGGAGGAGTCAAGGGGTCATGACGAATCTGGTTCCGAGCACTGGACCTCGGATGATATTGACAGACTGCTGGCTCAGATATTTGAAGTTTTGTCCATCTCTCCCCCTGTTGCGGCGCCCAGGCAAAGGGGTGAGCTTTTTCATACTGCTAAGGCTCGTCTTGAATTTCCTGAGCAAACCCATTTCAATAGCCTTGTGCTTAAGGAATGGGAACATCACAGCAGACTGCCTGGGATCCCTAAGAGTGTGGATAGAAAGTATCCCTTCCCGGCTGACTTGGTTAAGTGCTGGTCATCGCCACCTGAGGTTGATGCTCCTATTCTAGGGTTGTCCAACACCTCTATTATGCACTCCCCTGACACTACTACGCTACGGGACTCTGAAGACCGGCGTATTGATCAATTGGCATGCCATGCCTTTGCATTTGGGGGAGCGACCTTGCACCCGGTTTGCGCCTTAGACATTACGGCAGTAGCGCTCAGGGCCATGGTCAGGAATGCACCCGATGGCACAGATGAGTTGCCCTCTGATACTGTCAATACTCTGTCTAACTGATGTGTTCATAAACTTTATCCTGTCTGCATCGGACGATGCTATAAAGATGTGTGCCAGATCTTCTGCCTTGGCGGTATCTATACGCCGCGCGGTTTGGTTGCGACAGTGGGCTGCTGACAATGCCGCTAAGAAAGCCCTTACTGGGCTTCCATTTAAGGAGCTACGCCGGTTTGGAGACCGCCAAAGGAGGCAAGTTACCCCAGCGCAGGCGGCAGATTCGGCCCTTTCGAGGCCAAGGGCACCCCTTCAATCCCCTACCGTGGGGCTAAACAGGGAAAAGGGATGTCCTTCGCTGGGTCCCGCGCAGATTCCTGACACAGGAATAGAGGACGCCGTCCCGGTTCCTCCTGGGGGCCCAAGCCCAAAGCCCCTCCCAAGACCCCTCAGGCATGAGGGGGCACCCTCACCCGTCAGGGTGGGGGGGACGTCTGCAGCACTTTGAGCACGTCTGGCGGCGCCATGTCTCAGACCGGTGTATTCAGGAGGTAGTGTCCTCCGGCTACAAGATAGAATTTGCTGTACGGCCCCCCACTAGGTTCATTGGGTCCCGAATCCCTCAAGACCCTGCCTCAGCCCAGGTCTTGTTGTTGGCCGTGCAGGGTCTCCTGGATCTAGGGGTCATTTGCAAGGTCCCCTTTGGAGACAGGGGCACGGGGTTCTACTCCAACCTTTTCACAGTACCCAAAAAGGATGGGTCCGTCAGGCCCATTCTGGATTTAAAAATCCTCAACAAGTTTGTCAAGAACAGGCACTTTCGCATGGAAACTCTGCGCTCGGCCATTGGCTCCCTGCACCCAGGGGACTTCATGACGTCAGTAGACATCAAGGACGCTTACCTTCACGTCCCGGTGTTTTCAGGACACCAAAGGTTTCTCAGATTTGCACTGAAGGATCAGCATTACCAATTTGTGGCCTTGCCATTCGGCCTCACGTCGGCTCCCAGGGTGTTCACCAAGGTGCTGGCAGGGTTGATGTCCCTGATAAGGCTAAGGGGCATACGCGTGCTGCCCTACCTGGACGACATCCTCATCACCTCTCGGTCTCTGCGGCAGGCAGAGTTGGACACTCAACTGGTAGTGTCCACCCTGGAGTCCTTCGGCTGGGTGATCAATTACCCCAAGTCCTCTCTGTCCCCCTCCTCGGTGACACCGTTCCTGGGAATGATATTCCGGTATTCCAGTCCCTGTGTCACCGTTGGGGTCTACCGGATGTGGACTTGTTTGCGTCCCGTCACAACCACAAGCTCCCGGCCTTCGTATCCCTGTCTCAGGACCCTCTGGCCTTGGCCACGGATGCCCTGTCCATGTCATGGAAGGAGTTTCGGCTCCTGTATGTATTCCCCCTGCTGAGCAGGGTTCTGCACAAGATTGCTCTGGAGGGGGTGCCTGTCATTCTGGTGGCCCCCCGGTGGCCAAGAAGAGTGTGGTTCGCAGACGTGGTTCAAATGACAGTAGACCAGTACGATCTGCCAGGGGTGCCAGATCTGCTAACTCAGGGCTCCCTACGCCATCCCAATTTACAAACGCTGGCTTTGACGGCCTGGCTGCTGAAACCTCTATCTTGATGGAGAAGGGTTTATCTGCCTCTGTGGTAGGTACTATGGTGCAGGCTAGGAAGAAGACTTCTTCTGCCATCTATTATAGGGTATGGCGTACCTACATTGACTGGTGTGAGTCTAGGTCTCTTCCCTGTAGGGGGTTCTCTGTCCCCAGGGTTCTGGAGTTCTTACAGCATGGTTTGGAGTTGGGTCTATAACTCAGTACTCTGAAGGGTCAGGTTTCTGCCCTGTCCGTCTTCTTTCAGAAGACCTTTGCTCAACATCATTTGGTTAAGACCTTCTTTCAGGGGGTCACTCATGCGCGTCCCCCTCGTAAACCTGTGGGGACTTGAGCTTGGTTTTGTCTGCCTTGCAGGGTGCTCCCTTTGAGCCTATTCAGGATGCTGCTCTGGCTGTACTTGCCCTCAAGGTTGTCTTTCTGGTGGCTATTACTTCGGTCAGGCGTGTGTCTGAGCTGGCGGTTCTATCTATTCAGCCCCCATACTACGAGAGACACCAGGACAAGGTGGTGTTCCGCTTTAAGCCAGATTTTCTGCCAAAGGTGGTGTCTGCCTTTCATTTGAATCAGGATGTTGTTCTTCCTTCATTGTGTCCTAATCCTAGCAACGACAAGGAGAGGGTTCTGCATTCCTTCGACATGGTCAGGTGTCTGAAGTATTACCTGGTAGTCACTGCGGCCTTCAGGAAGACTGATGCTCTTTTCGTGGTCCCTTCTGGTCCTAGGAAGGGTTTGGCTCCGGCCAAGTCTACTATTAGCAAATGGATTCGTCAAGCTGTGATTCAGGCCTACTCTGCTAAGGGGAAGAGTCCCCCCTTCCGTCTTACTGCTCATTCTACTCGTGCTATTGGTGCCTCTTGGGCCTTCCAGCACCAGGCTTCTGTTGAACAAGTTTGCAAGGCCGCTACTTGGTCTTCTGTTCATACCTTTCAAGGTTTTACAAGGTTGATTTTAGGGCCTCAGCAGATGCTGTTTTTGGCCGCAAGGTTTTGCAGGCGGCAGTGGTTTAAACTGCCTGATGTCACCTTTTTGTTGGGGGATCCCACCCTACTTTATGGGCACTGCTATTGGATGTCCCAAGTGTAAGTATTATATCTGGAGCAGGACGTACTGTATACTAAGAATAATACAATTATGTGAAGTACTCACCTGTAGAATTGATATTATTTGTATACAGTACGTCCTGCTCCACCCCACCCTGTTGTTGCATTATTCTGGATCCCCTGTATGGTGATTGTTATCATTACCAGTTGTTCTGGGTGGTTTAATTCTCCCGGCTTCTTGTTCACTGCTTTTCAATGCTGGGGATTTGTGGGAGGTCCCTGGGTATTTGAAGGGCCAGGAGGAGCCTGTTTTTGCATGTCTCTGCAGTGCAGCGCCATCTGGCGGAGGATAACTCAAGTGTAAGTATTATATCTGGAGCAGGACGTACTGTATACCAATAATAACAATTCTACAGGTGAGTATTTCACAGAATTGTATTTTTTCAAAGGTCTTTTGCTTCGCATCATCTGGTCAAGACTTTTTTCCAAGGGGTCACTCATGTTCGACCCCCTAGAAAGCCTTTGGTCCCTGTTTGGGACCTAAATTTGGTTCTGTCGGCCCTCCAGGTGGCTCCCTTTGAACCGATGCAGGATGTGGCTTTTTCTGTGCTCACTCAAAAGGTTGCCTTTTTGGTGGCTATTACCTCTGTTCGGCGTGTCTGAGTTGGCGGCTCTGTCTATTCAGGCCCCTTACTTTGAGAGACACCAGGATAAGGTGGTTTTTCGTTTTAAACCAGATTTCCTTCCTAAGGTGGTTTCTGCTTTCCATCTTAATCAGGATGTAGTTCTCCCTTCCTTGTGTCCTAAGCCTAGCAATGACAAGGAGAGGGTTTTGCACTCTTTGGTTGTGGTTCGTTTTGTGAAGTACTATTTGGTTGCTACTTCTCCTTTTCGTAAGACGGACGCCTTGTTCGTGGTGCCTTCTGGACCCAGAAAAGGTTTGGCGCCCGCCAAGTCTACCATTAGTAAATGGATACGTCACGCCATTGTTGGGGCCTATTCCGCTAAGGGGAGGGTTCCTCCTTTTAAGATCACTGCTCATTCTACTCGTGCTGTTGGGGCTTCCTGGGCCTTTCAGCACCAGGCTTCTGTTGAACAAGTTTGTAAGGCTGCTACTTGGTCTTCCGTTCATACTTTTCAGAGTTTTATAAGGTTGATGTGCGGGCCTTAGCGGATGCTGTTTTTGGCCGCAAGGTTCTGCATGCTGCAGTGGTTTAAATTGGTGAATTTTTTTGCTGTATTTGGATCCCCACCCATGACGGACACTGCTATTGGATGTCCCATATGTCATGAATAGTGGAAGCGGGGTGTGTGACATACTTGGAATAATACCATTTTGTGATTACTCACCTTTAAAATGGGTATTATAAGTATGTCACACACCCCGCTTCATCCCGCCCTTTTTTGTATTCTGGATCCTTTATATGGTGAACCTTTTTATGGTTAAGTATGTTTTATTAGCTCTTCCTCGTCCCCTTACTGCTGTCATATACTGGGGAATGTGTGGGAGGTCCCAGGTATTTATGGACCGGGAGGGGCTTCTTTTTTGCTTTCATCTCTGCAGAAGTTCGCCGTCTACTGGACCGTAACCCATATGTCATGAATAGTGGAAGCAGGGTGTGTGACATACTTATAATATCCATTTTAAAGGTGAGTAATCACAAAATGGTATTTTCCGCTTTAATGTAACATCTGGTCTATTATTGGGGAGGGGGAAACAGAACTACCAACGCCTGAGCAGTCAGTCATTCTTGTGTGCAGTAACTGTGTGCTTCTCCTTTGCATCTAGTAATGTGCAGGGCGGTGACCTCCTGGCTCTGGAGGCCGTGTGCAAAGATCTCATTGGCCGAAGGCTCCCCTTTCAGCGGGTTGAGGCGACTCGAGAGGACCTGCTGGAACTGTTCAAGGTGAGACTTTAGAAAGCTGCACTCGCTGAGCGGGTGCCGTTAGCAGGGGGAAAACCAGGCATGCGTCCATGCTCTGCTCTGAAAAGACCCCTGGGGCATTGCCTGTTATGTGGAACCCCCCCCCCCTATTTACTCCATCTCAAATTGCGATGCCCCAGGGTTCTGTTATACTCCATGGCTAGCGGCAGTGGGTTTGGGTCCTCTTTTAGAGACAGCTATAGAAACACCTGCGAGAATGAAAAGCTTTTATAATGGGCTAAAAGAAATATGGGACTAATTTAAAATACTTTATGAAAACAAAAAAAATTGTTTCCTTTTTTTCCCTCCATAAAAACACGCTTTAGGTGATGGATTTCAGCAGGAGGTGACAGGGAGGAGCAGCCTGACAAGGGAAGGGGTAGTGCTCACAACTGTTGTTCCAGTTTAAGACACCACACATGCTCCCCCATGTAACCGCTTGAAAAAAGAGAACGAGGGGAGATATAGTTTAAAAAAGTATATTGGTCATAAAAAACGCAGCCTATCATATAAGAATGTTAGACTAAGAAAGGAACAACCACCAATTTAGGTGGGCTTGGAGTCATCATGACATCATGCCTGTCCCTTAAGTACCCCTGGGGAATCCTGACTGTGTGTTGTGGGGCAAATGGCACTCCCACTCCATGATCACATCTCTGGCCTCCTTGAAACTGAAGCACACTCCTTCGCCCGGCTATAGGTTGAGGGCAGGAGAGCACTGCAGGGAGCCCGGGGATGTGGCCGCCTCAGTTTCTCTGTCCTGCCGCTGTTTTTAGAGTGATCCGGGAGGTAATGAGGCTGCTCCAGGGACAAGGACCCAAACCGGCGATAGTGAAAATCCTGGATTTTGGTCCACCTTAAAGCGGACCTTAACGCTGATTAAGAGCAGATCTTATATGTTTTCCACACCCTGTACATACAGATTGCCCACATTAAAAGCTCATACCATGCAGTAGATGTAGGTAGGATGATTTTTAAACATCCAATATGGCGGCTCATGGAACATCAGGCAGCCTGCAAACTGGAAGTGTCTTCTGACTGTGTCGCTCTGCATTCTGGGATTGCTGTCCTTTCCCTGACCCTAGCTCTGCTCTGTCTGTGCAAAGCACAGCTATAACCCGCCCCTGCACTTTATCACGCTCTCCTCTGCTTAGTATGTGATGCTTCTGAGGCAAGCTGGTGGTGCCTGTATCCTAAAGTCCTGAACAGAGTTACAGAAAGAATAATAAGTGACTAAATATGTATGACCCCTCACCCTTTGAAGCTGCACGGGCAGCGGCGGGCGCGTGGTTGTCTTTTGTGCAATCCCCCTTCACCTGGTGTTGCTGTGGCTCTGTGTGGATTCTGATAGTATCACCTTTTGTACTTTGCTGGCACAGTGTTTCATTGTGTTTAGGTTTCCATATTACCACCTGTTTCATTGTGTTGGATAAGGAGATGTAGATGTATAGAGGATAAATCAGCACTTGCCACTTTACACAGTGGTATCAATTTGACAATAAGGTTTATATTGTTTGCATTGTATGTTTAGTTTTGCACATTTTTATATTATTGTATATAGCACATTGCAATTTTGTCACGATCATATCTTTTTCTACACATTTTTTTACACTTTTTCTACTTTTTGTATAAACACATTTTTTTAATTTATTTAAAAAAAATTTATATTTATATTGATTGTAGTATAGTACATAGGTGGTGGTATTTAATTTATCATTTAATTATTTTTTTTTTTTTTTTTTGTGCAATAAGTTTTTATTAGATTTTCAAGTATATACGGAAATTTTACAGAAAGAAAGAAAAGAGAAAAAAAAACATTTACAGATAATGGGATGCAAACAGGGCATACACTGCAACAACACAGGGCTTTCTTTGACTGTGCTTATTATCCAATGGCCTGGGTTCTTCCATCCATCGACCCAATGACAAGTACTCACAGGTGGGTCCTCGAAACGAGGACGACAGCACCAAACGGTGTAAGAGCCAAGCTTCAACCAAGGATGTTATAGACCCCACAGGTCGCTAGACGGCCCACCTAAAATATCCAGATCTGCATTGCCGCAGCCACCCCGCCCGCCTCCCGGGAAAAGAATAGGGAAAGGAGGGCCGACTTGCCCCAAGGGGCTTGCGGCAGAGATAGAGAAGGAAGACAGAAAGAGAAAGGGGAGAAGACAAAGAAAACTAAGAAGATGGGCCCGACCCCCGGACCCCACCACCCCCACCGCTACTTCCATACATCACCTAAACATCACCTAAACATCCCCCCCCCACCCTCCACCCATCGACCACTAATTGTCCTTCAAGAGATCCTGAAAGTCTGGTGTTCTTTTAGAAACTTCCCAAAGCGCCCAAGTGCCCAAGTACCTCTGAGCCCCACCGTCCGTTCTCTCCAGCGCCAATTCCTCCATCCTTCTTATGTTCTCCACCTCTCTATACCATTCTAGCAAGGAGGGGGTAACATTAGTTCGCCAATGGCGAGGGATCACAGTCCTAGCCGCTGTGAGCAGGTGTCTCAGTAGTCCCTTCCCCCCCGCTGCCACTGATCCCGGGAGCATTGAAAGAAGGGTCACCCGAGGAAGGTTGGGAATGTTTTCTAGTGTCAAATATTTAAAGATCCCCAACACTTTTTCCCATAGATTCTTAACCGCTGGGCATTCCCACCAAATATGGGTAAGCGTCCCCGGGGCATTGTTACACCTCCAGCACTCCCCTGATTCCGCACCCCCAAACCGCATTAGGTCCACTGGGCATTTATACCATCTGGACAAGATTTTGTAATTCTTCTCCTGGGCCCTACAGGCCATAGAGAATTTATGAGTTAGGGCAAAGGATTTCTCCCATTCACTTGCTTCAAATGATTGTCCCAGTTCCACCTCCCACCTCCTACAAAACTGGGGAAGCTCTTCTCCCTCTTGGAGGATCTTATACAGGCCAGAGATGACATGAGTGGGGGGGGTTGGGTTCTTAAGGATCTTCTCCAGCGCTGTAAGAGGGCGAGACAACACGAGCCTGGGGGTAAATGAGTTAACAAAGGCCTCCAGCTGGGCGTACAGGAACCATGACAATCCACGCCCACCCGCCCCACGTTCCTCCAGGTTTGCGTGAGTCGGAAGGCCAGACCCAGAAACTACGTCCCCCAGTCGTACATCCTGGGAAGCGCTCCATACCAGAAACGTTGGGGTACCCACCCCCGCCGGAAATGCCGGGTTGTCAAATAGAGGGGTTAGGGGCCCCGGTCTATGTGAAATACTTTTCTGTTTTATAATCCTATCCCACAGGGCTAGTAAGGGACCGACTAGGTATGGGAGTTCCTGTTTCTTAGGGCGTCGGGGTGGCTCCACCCAAGGCAAGGCCGTCAGACCAAGTGGGGAGATGTCTCTCTCAAGGGCCACCCATCGTTTGCTCTCCTTGTGGTGAAACCAATCTACGAGCCGCACCAGGACCGCCGCCGCGTGATATAATTTGAGGTCCGGGACTCCCAGCCCCCCCTCAGACCTGGGTCTACACAGTGTGTCCCTTCTCACCCTGGGTCTTTTGCTATTCCAAATAAACTTAAAAAAGGCTGCCTGTAACATCTTAAAAAACCCTCGCTCCGGGGCAATCGGCAGGGCCTGGAACACGTACAAAAAACGGGGCAGCACATCCATTTTCAAGATGTTAATTCGTCCTAGCCACAAGTGCTGCCTCTTCCCATAGGCCTGGAGGTTGCTTAGTGTAGTATTCAGGAGTGGGGCGTAATTTAGTCCATATAGCTTCCCCAAATCAGTGGGAAGCCTAACCCCTAGGTACTTTACTGATTCTGTCTGCCATTTGAAGGGGAAGTTCGCTTCCATTAATTGCCGTGTTTTCGCCGGCAGAGAAATGTTCAACACCTCTGTTTTAGACAGGTTCACTTTGAAGTTACTAATTAAGCTGAAGCGGTCAAACTCTGCCATAATAGAGGGCAGGGAGATGTGAGGGGAAGTGATATATAAAAGCAGGTCATCGGCAAAAAGGGAGAGCTTGTATTCCTCTTCACCACAGGATATTCCTTTAATAGATGGGTTAGCCCTCGGTGCATTAGCAAGATGTTCCATTACTAAAACATATAGTAGAGGAGACAAAGGGCAGCCCTGCCGAGTGCCGTTTCTGATCTTGAATGGTTCCGAAAGAGTTCCATTGATTTTAACCCTAGCTGTGGGGTTCTGGTACAGGGCCATAATTCTCTCCACCATTACCGGACCCATCCCCACCTGGGTTAGGGAGGCTCTCAGGAATCCCCAATGCACCCTATCGAACGCTTTTTCCGCGTCTACCGCCAGTAAACAGGCAGGGATCTTTCGCGTCTGAGCATAGTGCATTAGGGAAATAGTCTTGATAACATTATCCCTAGCCTCCCTACCCGTGACAAACCCCACTTGATCATTGTTAACTAATAAGGGGAGTAAGGGCTGGATCCTATTGGCTATAATTTTGGCATATATTTTGATATCTATGTTCATTAATGAGATTGGTCTATAGTTGCCAGGTAGGGTTACATCCTTGCCCGGCTTCGGGATAACCGCAATATGCGCCTCCAGAGCCTGTCTCGGGAAGGGATTACAGCCGGAGACGGAGTTAAACACTTTCACCAGGAAGGGGGCGAGCAGGGGACCCATGGCTTTGTAGAACCGGGGGGTAAACCCATCAGGACCTGGGCTTTTCCCTGTTGGGGTCTTCCCTATGGCCTCTGCTACCTCCTCCTGCCTGATGGGGTCCTCTAGGGTCTCACGTTCTTCCAAGGGTATAGTTGGTAAGGCCGTTTCCTCGATATATTTATCAGTCAGAGCGGTTGGGTCCTGGCGTAGCCCACGGCCGTCCGGCTCTCTAATATTGTATAGGTCAGAGTAGAAGGTCTGGAACTCACTGGCAATTAACGGGGTTTTATGGACCTCCACACCTCCCACAGTTCTAATGGTGGGAATGAATGTACAGCCCTGTCGTGGGTGCAAAGACCGAGCCAACGCCCTCCCGCTCTTATCCGTGTGTTCATAGAAATACGCCCTACATCTATCGCGGAATCTGAGGTAACACTGGTCGTACAAGCCTCTTAGCTTCTGTCTGGTTTCCAGTAGTTCTTTTAGCTCTGCATGACTAGAGGAGGATTTGTGTGCACTCTCCAGTTTGTTTATCCTATCCAGTGTAGCCTTAATCTGCTGCGCCCGTTCCCTCTTGAGCCTAGCTCCATGCTTAATAAAAATCCCACGCAACACACACTTAAGCGCCTCCCACTGTATCGGCAGTGGGGTGTCATCGCCACAGTGGTCAAGATGAAAACCGGTCATGGTGGCTTTAATTTCTGACAAGCAAGCAACATCTTTTAGTAGGTTGTCATTGAGGCGCCAAGTGTACTGTCTTGGGGTCGCATTCAGGATCGGGAGGGTCAAGAAAACAGGCGCATGATCAGACCAGAGGATCTGCCCAATCGAGGTCCCCGGATCCCTCGCGAGGGCATGGTGGCTAAGGAAAAGATAATCTAGTCGGCTATATGTGTTGTGGGTATGTGAGTAAAATGTGTAATCCTTTTCTCCCCCATGCAGCACTCTCCAAGCATCAACCACCTGCAGGGCCTGGAGGGCTCTGCGGAGCTTGTTAAGCGCAGAGTGGGAAATCCCCGATCTGCCCTGGGAGGAGTCCACCCTCGGGTCAATTGCTAGGTTGAGGTCTCCCCCGACTACCAAAGTACCCTCAGCGAACACCTCCAGTGCTCGTAACATCCTCAGACCTGCCTCCACCTGTCCTCGATTGGGCAGATATAAATTGGCCAGGGTGTATTTAGCTTCACATAGTACAAATTTAAGAAATAAGAATCTACCTTTTGGGTCTAATTTAACCTCCAGATGTTCTAGGGGGACGTTCTTATGTATGGCTATAGATACTCCCTTGGATTTCTTTTCGGGGTTGGGGCTGTGAAACCATCTGTCGTAGTATCTGTTTCTGATCTCCGGCATCTTCCCCAAACAGAAGTGTGTCTCTTGAAGCATTACCACGTCCACCCTCTCCTTATGGAAACCATACATAATTTTTGCTCTTTTCTCAGGCACATTGAGCCCCTTGGCGTTGAACGTACATATTTTTAGGTCAGCCATCTGAGTCAGGTGGTTCGCGGAGCGGTCACTCGACTATATGGGACAACGGCGCTCCAGACAGCACCCCCGTGGCTTGTGTCCTAGGGCCGGGGTCGGGTCCTCTAACAAGAGAGAGGGGAGAGTGGAAAGAAGAATGAAAGGGGTGACAGAGAGACAAACGGAAAGGAATAACTTGTCTCCCCCGGCTTAAGGCAGGAGAGATCTAACTTTGGAAACCTTAGGAAACTCTCCCTATAGGGGAGGCAAATTGTACTAACTAACAGGGTTTAAGACCCCTTGCCATGCAAATCCTGGTAGGCCTAGACCCCACAGGATGGCGCGGCTACCTATTTGGGAGAAGTGGCTTCACAGGGCGGAGCGTGCTCCCATAAGCCCATCACTGGATTTAGGTACGTATCCGACCCCACCTGCCCCCCGGTCTAACAGGCAAGCAGTTGTCAGCTAAATCGCCCCGAACTCCTACACGGCATAGCCCCCACCTCCCTCAAGACAATGTTAACTCCTAATGCAAAACAATTATTATTGAACAAACAGGTATACTTGAGCAAATAATGTTTCCATCGGGAGGCCGAGCTCCGGGGAGGCGCACAAGCGCGCGCGTCCCCGGCCCCCCCCACCAGGGGCAGAGCCCCACCCCCGAGAGGACGGGCCCCGCACCCCGGAGTGGGGTACGACCAGGACACGGGATGTAGGGCACAAAGCTGTTATGACGCGATAGTGTTTAACATACAACCCGGTTCCGTAAGGCCTCCCACATCCCCGCATCCGAGAGAGTCCAAGAATACACAGTGTCCCTTAGTAAGTCCACCTGTAGAAAAAAAAACACGTCAGAACCAGAACCACTAAGGGGGAAAAGGAGGAAGGGGGGGCAGGCAGACAAAGGACATGGCTTCAACTACATCTAGCGATCCGGGTGTCTCCGGGGCCCGCCTCCACCCCGCCCACGATGGCGGTCCAAATTCCTCCCGGGTGCGTCCTCGCCTCGCTCCCGGATCCACCGAGGACGTCTAGGAGCCCTCTGTGGCAGTGGGGGTGGCATGTTGAAGTCTAGCCAATCCGGGATCGGGAAGGCCTCCAGACCCAAAAAGATAAACATTCCGGGCAGGTCCGCCTTGCTACGCAGAGTGAAAACAGAATTATCCTTGCGGATTATGAGGTGGAACGGATGACCCCATTTGTAGGAGGCCCCTATTTCTCGTAGCTTATCAAGCAGAGGTCGGAGCATTCTTCTCATCTGTAGAGTGCGGCGCGAAACGTCAGGTAGTATCGTGATCTGGGAGCCCCTCCACTCCAATCTGCCTCTCTCCCAGGCCCTGCGCAGGATGTCTTCCTTAACAGTGAAAAAATGGATCCTGCACAGGACGTCTCTGGGGGCTTGTGGGTCTCCGGCTGGGCGGCCCATCACTCTGTGGATCCGATCAATAATTACTTCCGCATCTAGTGGCCTCTCTAGCAGGGAGTTGAATAGTTCCGTTGCTGAAGAACGCAGTGCCTCCGTCCGGACCGACTCAGGGATGCCACGGATCTTTATGTTGTTGCGCCTATTTCTATTTTCCTGGTCGTCTACTTGAAGCCTCAACTCAGTCATTTGTTGGTGGTGTATTTCTTGCATTCTTTCTAGGTTGGACAACCTAGCCTCATGGTCCCCACGAGAGTCCTCAAGGGTGGCAACTTTGGTTTCTAAGGCTGACGATTTTTGCTGTATATCTTCAATTTCCCTGCGTAACGCTCTCTCTATTCTGGTGGCCACCGCCTCCAGGTCCGCTCTAAGCTCTGTTTTCGTCGGCAGGTATTGTAGGATAGCACGGAGGTTATGGTCGATGGTTGGGGTTGCGGGCTGTTGATCAGTGGAAGGGAATCTAGGAGGTGAACCCGGTGGAGAGCCGGCGAGAGAAACATCCATATGTCGGGGGGGACTTAAGTCGACCTCCTCTGGGACTCCGCCCCTTCCCTGGCCAGATGAGGAGCCGCCTGCAGAGCCTGTATCAGACCCATACGACCATTCCAGATCAATAGCTTTAAAGTTCTGTGGGTGCCCTGGATGAGGACTGAGGCCATCCCAGGTGTTGGCCGGGGCAGAATGGATCTCCGCATTCACCAGCCTTCCCGTAGGGGTAGTGGCAGCTGCCGTCAGATCAGGGTCCCTGCACTCCCTGGTTTGGCATGGGGAGTTCCTCTTTAGGGCTGCTGGTGGTCTGGGTTCGTGTGGGGATGTTGGCTGCCTATTATTCCCTCCACTCTCTCTCTTCCTGGGGGGGCCCACCGGGGAATTAGCCCCCTGCGCGGCCAGTCCGCCCCCGCCTCCGGCCTCATGATCATGCCTGACATCACAGGGGGACAAGCAGCCGCCTGCCTCCTGTCTTTGCAGCGCGGCTGCCACCGTCCCTGTCTCGCGCACCCCACAGCCCCTCCTCACACTCCCGCAGCTAACCTCCGAGCTGCTGCTGACGTCGCTTCCCGAGGCTTCCTCCTCCGAGCCGCCCCGAGACACAGCTACAGCCGGCCGCCTCCGCTCTCCACCGCTCCTCTGTTCCTCGCGGGCGCCTCCCCGCACCGCGCCGGGCGGCGATCCCCCGACCTCGGCTGCGCTCCGGTCCACCGCGTCACCGGCCTCTCTGTCTTCACACAAGGTGGGTCCCGGCTGTTTGCTAACGTCGATCACTCCCCGGGGTTTGTCTGGGGAAAACTCTGTCGCATGTTCTGCATGGCTTCTCTGCCCACCGCATCTAGCCTGTGGTGGGTCAGGCGCCATCTTGCTGGCAGGGCCCGCTGGCCCCGACTGGGCTTTGGGTAGGAAAAAACTGCCGATGGCGGGCTTAGAGGGTCTCTTGACGCTGCCCCCCGTCTTCTTCTTCCTGTTGCCCCCCATCCGTCCGAACGGGGCAAATCGTGGGGTGTTAGATCAGCTATATCAACCAGGGCTAATCGGGAGCTCTCCTAAAACGTGTCTTCACTCCGCCATGTCGAAACCACGCCCCCCATTTAATTATTTTTGTATTTATATATATATTTTTTTTTTTTATATTTTCTCATTGTGCCGGCACAATTACTTGTGGATATGTATGTGTCTGTACAGACACATTCAGACCCATGAAAATGAATGATATTGAGAAGAACATTTTCTATATGTTTATTTAATCCATATTGGATTAGTAGATTTACAAGTTATTGCTGATAATATGAAGGGGGATTAGCCTTGTTTTTAAATGTCTTGTGTTGTACATTTGTCTTATATGTTTTTTATGATTAGCTATGTATTAATAAAATTTAATTTTGAGGATATACTTCTGCATAGATACAATATTTTTTGGTGCTCCACATAGGGAGGGAGGTGTGGTCTCTCACGTCCACTCCAAATAGAGCTGCTGACTAAATATGTAAAATATATTAATTTTAGATGCTGGGGAATAGTTTTTTTAAGGCTTTGGACTTTTCATTAAATCATGCTGAAGGTCCGGGTTTAATAATTTTCTTCAAATGAGCTTTATTAACCCCCTGTTGCTGCATACACTGTCTGTGCTTACTCTTCATCGCAGGGTGATGGGCCTAGTCTGGTAGTTTAATAGTTAATGCAGCGGCCTCGTCTGACTGACCAGCTAGGAAAAGCTTATGTTTTTGTTTTTTTCCTCAGTACAACAAGTTTAAAAGGCAGATAATTGAAGACAAGGTGGAGGCGACTACAAGTGTTTACAGGTAAATTAAGCTTTAAAGGGGACCTGTAGTGGAGGATATCTAATGCTTCACTGTGACCGTGTTGCTTTTTAGCTACTTTCTCTGTATTTAACCCCTTAGTGTCCTCCTGTTTGCAGGTGTGGGACACTGGTCGACCTCTGCCAGGGCCCTCACGTCAGGCACACGGGGCAGATCAAAGCTCTTAAACTCATTAAGGTGAGTCTAATGACTGGTTTTATCACAATGCTGGAGGGGGGACACGTGCAGCACATGGGATTCAAGTGTTACCAGCACTTACAGTCCCACTTGTTGGCCACGTTTTCTCTTTTCTTTTTGTTTATTTTAGTATTTTCACTCCGTTACTCTAAAGCGTCGGCCTAGACACTGCACACTTCTATACATACAGATAGATATACAGTGTACAATGACTGAGTAATTATCTATGAATACTTTAAGGGACTGTCCGGGCATAAATCAAAAGGGCTGAATACTCGCTAAAAGTCCTGTGCAGCTGATGGGCCCTATAGTGGGAGTTGCAAACTTGCCCCTGTCGGAGATCTAGACTGCACCATCCCCATTCACAACCTCAACCTGTGGTCATTTGGAGCTTCTTCACATTACTCAAGGTGCCTGGCCACAACCACTCAGTTTCAATTGAAGAGCTGTGCTTTGGGCTTGCATGCCCCCTCCCATCCTAGTGAATGGAGTGGGCAGGACCAGTCACCCTGACTGATGCAAGGGGGGTGGGGGGGCATCTTGACCATGCACTGTACATTGGAAACTGTTAGTTGGTTAATACCGGTCTCTGCTGCAATTCTCAGTCATCCTGAGTGATGCCCTTAGCACATGACACAATGGCTCAAAAAGGTGAGAGAGCTTTACCTGAGTCAGTAGGTCATACTTCAGGTGACTTCATTGGAACACATGAGTATTAGGAAGGAGAGAGCTTTCTGTTTTTGAATGTGGGGGTCGGTTTATTAACCACTTCACTCTAGGGCTGGTGGTCTCCATTTGTGGGGCATCCCGATTTGTGATGTCTGACACCCCCGGATCACTTTAAAAACCTCTTTTTGCTGACCCTGCGCTTTATCCCCATTAATAACAGCCCAGGTGTGTCCCCACACCAGGCATTTCTGAATGGCTGATGCAGGCAGGCGGGGGATCTACTGAGCGCTGGCAGGAGGAACAAGACCTGGTATAGTAAAGGTCATGATGTGTGTGCACCTTTTGAGCACAGGAATGCTACTTTAAGAAGCTTTGAATTTTTTTTTTCAATTTCTGTCAATTTAAAGCATACTTTCAGTCAAAAAAAAAAAAAAAAGACAGTTTAGTAAATTTCTCCCCTAACCACCCCCCTTATTATGATAGTGGCGTAAGGTCTTAACTTCATGCAGATGTTGTGCTCCTGATCTTCATGGATGCAGCCATCCTCCTTTACACCCCAAGGAAAAACAAAACCTGGGAATTTGACTCTCCTGGGTTTTGTTCTGTGCTCCCGAAGTGGGATGCCCCACTGTGTGGAACCCCCCCCCCCCCCCCCACTCACCTCGACAATTTCCAGCGATGCAGGCGCGGGTTCTCGTCCAACTAGAGCCGCCTGCTATAACGTCATCTGGCTCTCATTCTAATCAATAGGGGGGCACACTGCCGCATCCCCGGATGTGCGTGTGCTTTCCCCCCCTCCCCCCAACCTATCTGATAAGCTTGGGTGGGAGCATGGGCACAATGCAGGGGATGCGGTAGCGTGCGCTTCCTTTTGTTGACAATGCTGCCTGTCATATCAGGCGGCTCTCATTGGACAAGAGCCCACGCATGCTCCATTCGAGTTTGGTGAGGTGCGTTTTTTGGGGCTACCTGGGAGGGGGGGGGTGTTACAAACCCCTTCACAATCTTAGATTCCAGGCTGGCCGCTGGTGGCTTGAACAGTCTTGCTTATGCATGAGCATGAGGACGGAGCTGTGCCAGGAGCAGCCCATACCAATCCAAAAGATATATGCCTCAGAAACACAGGGCAGCATGTCTGTCATCACACACACTGAATAAACAGCTGCAGTAACAAAGGAAATCTGTGCGAGGAAAGTGGTCACAGCTGCCATCTTAATTGTGCGGCAGCCGCAGAGCATTCAGTGGAAACAATTTATTTAAAAGATTTCTGCTGTGAGCAGAGCAATGACGAGTCATTACAGCTGGATGGCTTACCACTTCTGGCTAGAAATGTGGTATGGTGGGAATGGGTTTTTCAGAAGCAGGGCATTAAATGTAAAGCTAGATAGTCGCTCTTATGCAATCCAGGAGCACATCCACTGCATGCTGTTCCACAAGATCTGTTTTAATGGAACAATCTACTAATCCCTCCTGATTTTTTTTTATTTATTTTTTTTTATTTATTTATTCTGGAGGTCCATTTTAGGTACCGACACTTATGGAATGTCTCTGTGCCAGTGCTGGGTACAAATGTACTGAACAACTATAGTTCCTCTGTACTATATAGCCGTGGGGCGGCAAGGCCCCGGCTGCGCATTGCTTCATATAATAAAACCGATACTCCCTGCTTCCGGGTCCTGCTCTATGGCTGCCATGAAGCAGCCTCTAGGGCCAGCGATGATGGACCTGGATGCGCTATGCGTCAGGTGGACCCCCTTTTTCGCTCCCATTTAACAGGGTTCCTGGGTGTTGTTCAGTCTTTCAAATCAGTCTAGGAGATAAGAAATGCGTGAGACAGAAGGACACAGTCATTGGAATGCGTTCGACTATCTCACGGAGATGCATCTACCGCTCCTCCCTTTGATGATTTTATTTACAGCAAAATAGAAAACTTACATACGTCATCTAGATGAGGCATATCATCATATTAGAAAAAAACTGAATATCTGTCTCAGTAATTATTCTGTTTTGCCTAATGAGCACGTTGGAAATGTTATCTATGTCTAAAAGGGAGGCGTCTCAAAATGTATTGCTCGGCTTCTCGACGCCATCTTTATCACAGTAATACATTAGTAGCAGCATATTTTATTATCTTAATAATCCTAAGCATTATTGTCGAGCGAAAGAGAAATAGCGCAGAGTGAATTGGCTACCTGAGGATTTATTTCACCTTTATTAGCCACTAAAGCATACAACAAATGGAGAGAGGAAATGTTCACATATATATTCATTTTATTGATCAGACTACTCCATGGCAGTCATAGAACAGGACCCGAAAGCAGTGAATATCTGAGGCGGCCCGTTTGTTTTATCTAAGGCGATGCGCAGTGGGGCGGCCCGGGCCGCGCTGCCCTGCTGCTATTTAGTATAGCGAAACTATGGTCATTTTTTACCTTTTTAAGGGTATAAACAAGACTCGCACAGCTAAGAAAAGCAGTCAGGTGTTCCTCAGGGTGCTGTTGCGTTTTGTGTTGGGGATCCTGGTAACACCATGTTTCCTATTTTTCTTTCTTTTTTTTTTTTTTTTTTACAGAACTCCTCAGCTTTCTGGAGGGGGGACCCTACGCAGGAAGCACTGCAGAGAGTGTACGGGGTCTCCTTCCCTGACAATAAGCAGATGAAGGAGTGGGAGAGGCGGCTGGATGAGGCGGCCAGCCGGGACCATCGCAAGATTGGAAGGGTAAAGCATCACGTTTACTTCACCTATACCATCGCCTTCTGTTCACATTTGGTACATGACCTTTGCCGTATGAGAGAGGTTCACCCATCTAGGTTGTGGTATATATGCAGCAATACATCACAGCAACTGGACTGGCTCTACCTAAATCTCTCCAGCCGTCAGTCCCTTAGAAGAAGCTATGCTCAGAAATAACCAGAGTCCCTATTTTATATGCAGCAGCTGGGCAGCCTGGGTCACTGCCGCTAAAAGAACCGGGATGTCCAGCTACTCGCCTCTCCTGGAATCCTTCTACAGCAGCTGTGGAGCAGCCTATCAGCTTGCACAGCCAGTGACTGCACGGTAATGAGCTCAGTCACCATTCGCACTGATAGGCTGCTTGCGGTCATGTGAGGGACACAACCCGAAAGAGGCAAGTCTGGTCATCTCTGACCGTAGATCCTTTTTAATTGTTGCTATAGTAGACATAATCCTTATGTTAGGGTTTTAGTGCATAGCTACAGCAGTAGGGAGGGGACTGGGAATTATCATGACCATGATGCCTTGTATGCTGACATCATCCTGACATGGACAGTCCAGGCTGCAAAAAATAAACTTAACGTGGACCTTCAGCGTCATTTAATGAAAGGCTCAAACCCTTAAGAAATTATTCCCAAGCATCTAAAGTTAATATATTTAATGTTATTCTTAGTATACAGTACGTCCTGCTCCAAATCTAATACTTACACTTGGGATATACTCCGCCAGATGGCGCTGGACTGCAGAGACATCGAAAATAGGCTCCTCCCGGCCCCTCAAATACCCAGGGACCTCCCACAAATTCCCAGAATTTCTCTGCAGTCTGGCTGCGAAGGATGAGATGGCTCTCTTCTCGCACGTGAGCGGGGCTATTAGCCTGCGGCCCTGTAGGACTATTCCCACCCGTTCCACTAGTAATATGCCTCCCAGCCTTGGCTGCGCTGGTCGGGTGAAGGTAGGCAGCACCGCTGTTAGGTGCTTAGGAGCGCTGCTCCACCGCAATCCCCCACCAAAGGGTAGGCGGTTCAGGCTTATGGTGAGCCTCTATGGGATGCCCCTCCCGCACTAGTGCACCCTTGCCCCTGCCCATCGGTGGGCCATGTTTAAGTGGCTGCTGTCCTCCTTCATCCCCTTTGTAGCCTTCGGGAGAAAAGAGGGGGGGGGGAGGTGTTTGTAAATGTGTATGCTATGCATTCTGTGTTTTACACTCTTTTTCCATTCTGTTTAGTCTTGTGTCAGCCGCCACGCTGACTTGCCTTTACTGCCTTTTTTTTTAAATTGCCGCCGCGCTGACTTGGTTCCGCGCTTGGCGGCGGCATTACCTCAGGCGCTTGTGCGCCGTCATTGGCTGCTTGCACGTTCTGGCTTTGCGCTCTTCGCGGGGGGGGGGGGTGTCGTGGCCCATCTATGGCGCGCTCTGCATCATCGCTGATACCGGCCCGCCCCTTGAGGTATACCGACGCCATCTTTAACCTGCTTGCTTGGCCCATGCGCGACGGACCCCTACCTACCGCGGTCCGTAAGTGCCCTCACGGGCGGCTTCATATCTTTCACTTTTGTTACTGTGTGCTTACAAAGGTCTTGTCTGCTTATGTCTTTCAGGCGGGGCGAACCCTTTTGGCTTCTCCCGGCCCTGTCTTAGTATATAACTTGTAGGCCTTGTAAGAATAATACTCCCACTTCCCTAGCGGGTTATTGGGGCATCCGGGGTTGCTATATAGCGTTATTCCCCATCGGCGTATAGCGCCGCTATAATCACCATATGGAGGCATCCCAGGTTAATGTGTCCAGGGTCCCTTCGGGACAAGACCGGCTGTGTGTAGCGTGTGGGCAGCCTCATGCTGACAAGGTGCGGGTCTGTGTACCCTGCGCTGAGCAGGTGCTTGCATTGCAATATGGCCTGCCAGTGGCTCGCCTACTCCCCCAAGCTTAAATCTCACTCCTGCTGAGTTGCATACTAGTGGGGATTCTCGGCCTGATGTGTCTTCTAGACTGGCTACTGTTGAGCAGTTCATTGCTAAGTCCTTAGCACGTAAGGCCCCTGCTAGGAAGCGGCACTTGACGCCTAATGTCACTGTTTTCCCTATGGGAACTGAGGAGTTCCATTCAGCTTTTCCATTCAGCAAAATCACGTTTGGAATTTCCCGAGCAGGCACATTTCCATAACCTTGTGTTCAAGGAATGGGCATGCCCCAGTAAACTTCCCGGGGTTCCAAAAAGTTGGGATAGGAAGTATCCCAGGGCAAGGGGGCCCTCCAGGAAGCGTCTCTGATCCTGACTTGGGCGGAGGCCAATGTCCCCTGCATACCAGCTGTGTACATCCCGGGGGTGGAAAATCACCTGGCGGACTCTCTGAGCAGGGGGACCTCTCGCCAGGGAGAATGGTCCCTATGCAGCAGGGTATTTCAATCTCTGTGTCACCGTTGGGGCCAACCAGATGTGGAACTGTTTGCATCCCGCCACAATCACAAGCTCCCAGCTTTTGTCTCTCTGTCCCAGGATCCTCTGGCCTTGACCTCGGATGCGCTAGTAATGTCATGGCAGGACTTTCAGTTCCTGTATGTCTTCCCTCCATTCCCCCTGCTGGGCAGGGTTCTGCGCAATATTGCTCTGGAAGGGGTGCCAGCAATTCTGGTGGCCCCCAGGTGGCCAATAAGAGTGTGGTTCGCAGACGTGGTGCAGCTGGCAGTAGATCAGTACGCTCTGCCCTTGGTGCCAGATCTGCTCACTCAGGGCTCACTACGCCATCCCAATTTACAAACTCTGGCTTTGACGGCTTGGCTGCTGAAACCTCCATCTTGATGGAGATGGGGCTGTCTTCCTCGGTTGTGGATACTTTGATTAAAGCTAGGAAGAAGTCTTCCTCTTCCATTTATTACAGGGTTTGGCGTGCCTACATTGACTGGTGTGAGTCTAAGTCTCTTCCCTGTCGTGTGTTCTCTATTCCCAGGATTCTGGAGTTCCTGTAGCATGGGTTGGAGATGGGACTCCAGCTCAGTACTCTGAAGGGTCAGGTTTCTGCCCTGGCTATTTTCTTCCAGAAGTCCTTTGCTGAGCACCCTCTGATCAGGACTTTTTTCCAGGGGGTCACTCATGTGCGTCCTCCACGTAAGCCTATGGTGCCTGTTTGGGATCTGAACTTGGTTCTGTCAGCCTTGCAGGGTGCTCCCTTTGAACCTGTGCAGGATGCTGCCTTGGCCATTCTTACTCTCAAGGTTGTGTTTCTGGTGGCTATCACTTCTGTCAGGCGTGTGTCTGAGTTGGCGGCGCTTTCCATTCAGCCCCCCTACTATGAGAGACACCAGGACAAGGTGGTGTTTCGTTTCCAACCTGACTTTCTGCCTAAGGTAGTGTCTGCCTTTCATTTGAATCAGGATATTGTTCTTCCTTCTTTGTGCCCTAATCCTAGCAATGCTAAGGAGAGGGTTTTGCACTCTTTGGATGTGGTTAGGAGTCTGAAGTACTATCTGGTGGCTACTGCACCTTTCAGGAAAACTGATACTCTTTTTGTGGTCCCTTCTGGTCCTAGGAAGGGTTTGGCTCCTGCAAAGTCTACTATCAGCAAGTGGATACGTCAGGCTGTGATTTAGGCCTACTCTGCTAAGGGGAAGAATCCTCCCTTCCGCCTTACTGCTCATTCCACTCGTGCTATTGGTGCCTCTTGGGCTTTTCAGCACCAGGCTTCTGTTGAACAAGTTTGCAAGGCCGCTACTTGGTCTTCTGTTCATACGTTTTCAAGGTTTTACAAAGTTGATGTTAGTGCCTCAGCTGATGCTGCTTTTGGCCAAAAGGTTCTGCAGGCGGCAGTGGTCTGACCTGCCTGTTGTTACCTTTGGGGATCCCACCCTACTTTATGGACACTGCTATTGGATCTCCCAAGTGTAAGTATTAGATTTGGAGCAGGACGTACTGTATACTAAGAATAATACAATTCTGTGATTACTCACCTGTAGAATTGGTATTATGAGTATACAGTACATCCTGCTCCAACCCACCCTTGTTTTGCATTATCTTGGATCCCCTGTATGGTGATTGTTATCATTGTTATAGTTGATAGTTTGGATTGTTTAATTCTCCAGGCTTCTCATTAACTGCTTTTCAATGCTGGGGATTAGTGGGAGGTCAAAAGTCTTAAAGGGGCCACAGCACTCAAACCAGTTAGCTTGCTGACCAACCTACAATCTGTCTATAAACTAGGTTAAAAGCAGGGGGCTCGGTCACACACATCTGCAGAAGTAGCTTAAGCTGCACCACCAGTGCCAAGGTGCCCCTGTGAGGTGCAGTCCTAACTCTAGTACTAATTTTAGTCTCTAAGAGCCCCATTTGGGACATACAATGCAATAGATAAATTGGGAGCAGGCTTACCTGAGGTTGCCCTAAACCTCAAGTGCAAGCCATGGGGTGGAAGGGTCAAAGACCTTGCAATACAGCCTAGACCCCACACTCCATGTGCTTGCACAAATTCAAAAGAAACAAAAGAGGGGTGGCAGCCGCTCAGACCATTGTATAACTAACCAGGGAGGTGCACATTAGCAGGGCAATTAGAATACAAAAGTCTTAAAGGGGCCACAGCACTCAAACCAGTTAGCTTGCTGACCAACCTACAATCTGTCTATAAACTAGGTTAAAAACAGGGGGCTCGGTCACACACATCTGCAGAAGTAGCTTAAGCTGCACCACCAGCGGGAGGTCCCCGGGTATTTGAAGGGCCGGGAGGAGCCTATTTTTGATGTCTCTGCAGTCCAGCGCCATCTGGCGGAGTATATCCCAACTGTAAGTATTAGATTTGGAGCAGGACGTACTGTATACTCATAATACCTATTCTACAGGTGAGTAATCACAGAGTTGTATTTTTAATCACTTTTTATTCTTTTCCCCATTTGGCCTGCAACTCTGTTCAGTACTCAGGATCTCCTTTCGGGATACGGGCGCCGCCATCTTGACTCATCACATTCTAAGGAGAGGGGGGAGTGGAGGAGGTGGGGTTATAGCTGTGCTTTGTACAGACAGAGCAGAGCTGGGGTCAGGAAAAGGACAGCAATCCCAGAATGCAGAGCAGCACAGTCAGAAGACACTTCCTGTCTGCAGGGTGCCAGAAACTCCATGGGCCGCCATGTTGAATATTTAAAGGTTTAGAAAATGCAGTAGATGTAGAAAGGATTATATTCTTAGTATACAGTACATCCTGCTCCAGATATAATACTTACACTTGGGGTTATCCTCCTCCAGATGGCGCTGCACTGCAGAGACATGCAAAAACAGGCTCCTCCCGGCCCCTCAAATCCCCAGATTTCTCTGCAGTGCCGACTGCGAAGACATGAAGTATCACTCTCTCACAGGTGAGCGGGACTATTACAGCCTGCGGCCCTGTTGGACTATTCCCACCCGTCCTCTTGTGATGTGCCACCCAGCCTGGGCTGCGATGGTCGGGTGAAGGTAGGCAGCACCATGCGTGCTTATGGAGCCATGCTCCACCGCAGTCCCCCACCATAGGGTAGGCGGTTTAGGCTTATGGTGAGCCTCTAGTGGATGCCCCTCCCGCATTATTGCCCCGTGTAGCGGTGGGCCCTATACAAAGGGTCGCCATCCTCCCTCGTTCCCCTCCGTAGCTCCATGTCCATTGGGAGTCACTTGGATGGGTGTTTTAATCACCCCAAGTCCTCATTGTCCTCCTAATTGGTAACTCCATTCCTAGGAATGAATTTGGATACGGTTCAGGGGACAATCTTACTTCCTCAGCAACAAATTGGACAATCTAGTTGCACAGGCTCAGTCCCTCATAGCTGTCCCCGTCCCTTCACCAGGCGGGGATGCAGCTGGTAGGCCCGTTGGTGGCTTGCTCAGAAGAGGTCCCTTATGCTCAGTCCCCCTCTGGCCCTTCTGCAACTTCTATTGTTAGTACAGGACAGGGATCCAGCATCCCTGGAGCAGGGTCTGTGTGCCTTTCTTCTGAAACCCCCTGCGGTTCCGGGGGAGGTGGGTCCATACACCTATCAATTTTTGAAACGGTGAGCTTTCAGGTTGGTTCTATCTTGCTTGACTACTCCTCTTCAGGGCCTGCCTGTTTGGGGGCACTCGGTCTGTCTGACGACAGTGGCCTACATTGATCATCTGTGTGGGACCTGGAGCAGGATGATCCTCCAGGAAGGTATCTGAGCCTGATCTGGGTGGAGGACAATGTTCCCTGCATATCAGTGGTATTCGCTCCGGTGGGGGTCCCTCTGCGACAGGATGTGCTAATCCTTGTGTCACTATGAGGTCCAACCAGTGTGAATCTGTTTGTGCCACGTCACTATCACAAGCTCTCGGCCCTTGTTTTCCTTGTCCCAGGATCGTCTGGCCGTGGTCATGATGCCGTAGTAACGTTATGGCAGGACATTCTGTTTCTGTATGTCTTTTCTCCATTCTCCCTGCTAGGCAGGGTTCTGTGCAAGTTTGCTCTGGAAGGGGGGACCAGTGATTCTGGTGGCCCCCGGGTGGCCTAGTGGAGTGTGGTTCGCAGACGTGGTACTGAGGGCAGTAGATCTGTACGTTCTGCCAGGAGTGCCAGCTCTGCTCACTCAGGGCCCCTTTACGTCACCCCAATCTACAGACTCTGGCCTAGACGGCCTGACTGCTGAAACATCCATCTTGATGGAGACAGGCTTATCTGTCTCGGTGATTGAGACTATGGGAAGACTAGGTGCAAGCTTTTCCTTCTTCTTCCATGTATTATAGGGTATGGCGTACCCATATTGATTGGTGTGAGTCTAGGTCTCTTTCCTGTCGGGCGTTCTCTGTTCCCAGGGTTCTAGAGTTATTACAGCATGGGTTGGAGTTGGTTCTCCAACTCAGTACTCTGAAGGGTCAGGTTCTGCCCTGTCCGCCTTCCTATAGAAGTCTTTTGCTCAGTTTTCCTTGGTTAAGACTTTCTTTCAGGGGGTTACTCATGTGCGTCCCCCAAGTAATCCTATGGTCCCTGTTGGGATTTGTATTGATTCTGTCTGCCTTGCGGGGTGTTCCCTTTGGACCTATTCAGTATGCTATCTGGCTGTTCTTACCCTCAAAGTTGTTCTTCTGGTGGCTGTTACTTCAGTCAGACGTGTGTCTGAGCGGGCAGCTCTGTCTATCTAGCCCTCGTTCTTTTAGATACACCAGAATAAGGTGGTGTTCCGCTTTAAGACGGACTTTCTGCCTAAGGTGGTGTCTTATGTTCATTGATTCAAGATATTATTCTTCCTTCTGTGCCTTATTCCTAGCAACGCTGAGGAAAGGGTTATGCATTCCTTGAACAGGTGTTGGAAGTGTTTCCTTGGTAGTCTCTGTGCCCCTTAGGAGAACTTATGCTCCTTTGGGTCTACGGCCAAATCCATCCTGTATGTGCCCGATCTCGTCTGATCTCAGGGGGTTAGGCGGCTTTGGGCCTGGTCATTACTTGGATGGGATGGTTCCTTCTGGTCCTAGGAAAGGTTTTCGGCTTCTGCCATGGCTACTGTTAGCATTTGGACTTGTCGGCCGTTACTCAGGCCTATTCCCTAAGGGGAAGAATCTTCTTCTCGCTTTACTTCTTATTCTACTCGTGCTTTGGTGTCTTTTGGGCTTTTCAGCACCGGGTTTCTGTTGGAACAAGTTTGCTAGACCGCTACTTGGTCTTCTGTTCATACATTTTCAAAGGTTTTACAAGGTTGATGTTAGAGCCTCAGCTCATGCTGCTCTTGGCCGCAAGGTTTTGCAGGTGACAGTGCTTGAAACTGTCTGCTGTTGCCTTTTTTGTTGGGGATCCCACCCTACTTTATGGACACTGCTATTGGATGTCCCAAGTGTAAGTATTATATCTGGAGCAGGACGTACTGTATACTAAGAATAATACAATTCTGTGAAATACTCACCTGTAGAATTGGTATTATGAGTATACAGTACGTCCTGTTCCACCCCACCCTGCTTTTTTGCATTATTCTGGATCCGCTGTATGGTGATTGTTATCATTGTTACAGTTACCAGTTTTGGTGGTTAAATTCTCCCGGCTTCTTGTTCACTGCTTTTCAATGCTGGGGATTTGTGGGAGGTCCCCGGGTATTTGAGGGGCCGGGAGGAGCCTGTTTTGCATGTCTCTGCAGTGCAGCGCCATCTGGCGGAGGATAACCCCAAGTGTAAGTATTATATCTGGAGCAGGACCTACTGTATACTCATAATACCAATTCTACAGGTGAGTATTTCACAGAATTGTATTTTTTAATGTGGGCAATCTGTATGTACAGCGTGGGGAAAACATATGATATGTTCTTATTCAGGGTGAAGGTCCGCTTTAAAGTGGAGCCGCCCCCTGCATCTGCCCTGGAATCCAGAAGATTCCAGGGCTGTCCACTAACCTGCCCCCGCAATACCCCAGAATACTTACCTGAACCTCAATCAGCCTGCCCCACAATTGCCTGTCTTGACCTGTGGCCGTAAAAGAGGAAGTGACCACAGTGCAGGGGATGCAGAGGATTCCAAAAGGAGCGAATAGGGAGTTAGGAGGGTAGCGATTATGGGGAGTTTCAGACACAGGGGCATTCAGAATCTGTATCCCCCGCGCCGCAGCTGAGCAGAACCCAGGTGGGGGCATTATTCTGGGTCTTGGTGTCTTGGTCTGCTTTAAGCTAAGCTGGTTCCAGCGTAAAGATGATATTGCTCTTGATGTTTCTTACATTTTTGTATTTCTCATCCTGTCCACACCTGTGAGCCGGTCTTGTTGGTTTGTGTCCTCCAGGATCAGGGTCTCTTCTTCTTCCATGAGTTCAGCCCCGGAAGCTGCTTCTTCCTCCCAAGAGGTACTCACGTCTACAATGTCCTGACAGACTTCATAAAGGTGAGGTACGATTTGTTTATATGGCGCCGTCATCTTCAAGTGAAAGACCTTGTCTAGGCTAAATGTAAAAGCAAATCATGGTTTTCTTACCTGCTACACGGAGGATTTATCCTAATGTGCTGCTGAATAAAGCTGGTGTTGCTGCGATTCAGCCCCTTTTCTGTATTATAGTCTCTGTATTATGTTTATTCATGAACTCCTTTTTGGGTTTTGGTCCGTCCCCCTGCTGTGTGAAACCCCCAGATTGCCCACTTTTCTCACCTTTCCAATAAACCCTCAGCGCAGGCGCAGCTCTCTCCATTTAGAACATGAATGGGATGATTAATTCTTAAAACCTAATCCAAAAAATGTAGGTCCTGAATTAAAGCGGACCTTCACCCTGAATAAGAGCCTATCTTATATGTTTCCCTCCTGTACATACAGATTGCCCACATTAATCTGGACCTTCACCCTGAATAAGAGCCTATCTTATATGTTTCCCCCACCCTGTATATACAGATTGCTCACATTAACAATCATCCTACCTGCATCTGTTGCACTTTGAGACTTTAAACTTCCAAGATGGCGGCCCATGGAGGTGCAGGCTGCCTGCAAACAGGAAGTGTCTTCTGATTGCGCCGCTCTGCATTCTGGGATTGCTGACCTTTTCCTGACCCCAGCTCTGCTTTGTTTGTGCAAAGCACAGCCGTAACCCCGCCCTCCTGCACTTTTGACCCCTCTCCTCTCCTCCGTATGTGATGCTACTGACTAAATGTTAAATATATTAATTTTATTGTGTGCTAAATAAATACGATTCCCACTGAGATTCTCAGGCTGCCTTCCATTTCAGAGAATGTGAGACTACTAGTGTGGGGGCACCACCATAAAATAGCAAACCCGTAGGTGCTCCTGGAATTCCACTATTAACCATTCACAAAAACAAGACCAACAAATAGAATTCCAAAAATTGGGCACTCCACCAGGAAAAAATCTAGAAGTTTATTTTTAGCGCAATGATTAAAAACTACATACAACACACACACGTAACATGAATAAATTACCCCTGGATGGTGTAAGATACTAATAAGATGACGATTAATAACACACAATCTCAAAACATTATATATATCAAAAGGTTGTATCTGCGGATACAAGTTGCTCACAAAGAATCCTATGTCTATTACTTTACTTTATTAGGAATAATATCTGGGGAATACTCCTGCCCCCAGCTGGTGAAGAATAAAACTGCTCCCAAAAAGATTCTACAAAGTTATTCAATATGTCACTACAGCTATTGTGACTACGTAATGTGAAAAAATATATACTTCTACTAACCTCCCAATGAAACTACATATAGATATCTACCCTAAAAAAATATATATATATATGTACAGATATATAAGAAAAAAAATCCTCAACCATCAAACATGATTAAATAAAGTGCATAGTGCTCATACCCTATTCTAAATCAATTCTTAAAACCTAATCCAAATAATGTAGGTCCTGAATTAAAGCGGACCTTCACCCTGAATAAGAGCCTATCTTATATGTTTCCCTCCTGTACATACAGATTGCCCACATTAATCTGGACCTTCACCCTGAATAAGAGCCTATCTTATATGTTTCCCCCCCCACCCTGTATATACAGATTGCCCACATTAACAATCATCCTACCTGCATCTGTTGCACTTTGAGACTTTAATCTTCCAAGATGGCGGCCCATGGAGGTGCAGGCTGACTGCAAACAGGAAGTGTCTTCTGATTGTGCCGCTCTGCATTCTGGGATTGCTGACTACATATGAAACTACATATAGATATCTACCCTAAAAAAAAATATATATATGTACAGATATATAAGAAAAATCCTCAATAAACATGATTAAATAAAGTGCATAGTGCTCATACCCTATTCTAAATCAATAAAGTTCATGAATATTTTCAATCAATAACAACCTTCTATCCAAAGTGCCAAGTGCCCCAAAAAAATTTTTCCCCGTCCCCGCGCGCTCCGCCAAGCACCCAAGGCTTCTCAAGGGCGCTTGGCGGAGTGCGCGGGGACAGCTGCACAGACCCCTGGATGTGACTTATTGGCGGTATTTGGTTGCCCACTTGTTATGATGTATTGACATGTTTAGATTGTTCCTTGCATTCCCTTGCTCCCATATAAATCTAAAATGTAATTTTGTATATAATTGTATTTAGGCACATGTAAAAAAAAATGTTTTGGCACTTTGGATAGAAGGTTGTTATTGATTGAAAATATTCATGAACTTTATTGATTCCAATTCAGAGAAGGCAGGGACTTGGCTCCATCATGGGCAATATGACCCTGTGATTGGTGTGTGAGCATGGACAGGTGGATGTAAGGAGGAGCAGAGGTGATCCCAGCTGTACCATCACTCAGGGGGGGGAGGCCCAGCCAAGCAGAGTGAGTTTCCTATTGGGGACGGCACTGGTTACAGTTGTTCAAGTTATGTATTGATGAGGTTCAGGTTTAAAAGCAGCAACACCCCCCTCGAGTCTATAAAATTCTTGGGAGGGGGCTGCTCTGCGTATTGGGGCATCCCAAATTTGGATGCCTCCCCAGATTCCCCCTTTGACTCACCAGTCCGGCATGCCTGCATATCAGCTGCAGTCCCCGGCATTTCTCTAGCTGTGGGCAGATCAGGCCTCTTTAAATGGGAGTTCACTCCATTTAGATTTCCTTGCTGGCTGTGGTGGGTCAAGTGTGGCTGTAGCATGCAAGAGGCAATGTTGAGCTGGGTGGCTGTGGTGAGTCTGACCCTGGGGGGTAGAGAGGGGAGGCGGGGCAAGGAGGGAGGTAATCCTGGGTGGCTGTGGCGGGTCAGACACTGGGTGGTAGAGAGGAGAGGTGGGGCAAGGAGGGAGGTAATCCTGGGTGGCTGTGGCGGGTCAGACACTGGGTGGTAGAGAGGAGAGGCGGGGCAAGGAGGGAGGTAATCCTGTGTGGCTGTGGTGGTTCAGATGCTGGGTTCGATTGAGGGGAGGCGGGGCAAGGAGGGAGGTAATCCTGGGTGGCTGTGGTGGTTCAGATGCTGGGTGCGAGTGAGGGGAGGCGGGGCAAGGAGGGAGGTAATCCTGGGTGGCTGTGGTGGGTCAGATGTTGGGTGCGAGTGAGGCGAGGCGGAGCAAGTAGGGAGGTAATCCTGGGTGGCTGTGGTGGTTCAGATGCTGGGTTCGATTGAGGGGAGGCGGGGCAAGGAGGGAGGTAATCCTGGGTGGCTTTGGTGGTTCAGATGCTGGGTGCGAGTGAGGGGAGGCGGGGCAAGGAGGGAGGTAATCCTGGGTGGCTGTGGTGGTTCAGATGCTGGGTGCGAGTGAGGGGAGGCGGGGCAAGGAGGGAGGTAATCCTGGGTGGCTGTGGTGGTTCAGATGCTGGGTGCGAGTGAGGGGAGGTGGGGCAAGGAGGGAGGTAATCCTGGGTGGCTGTCGTGGGTCAGGCACTGGGTGATAAAGAGGAGAGGCGGGTCAAGGAGGGAGGTAATCCTGGGTGGCTGTGGTGGGTCAGACACTGGGTGGTAGAGAGGAGAGGTGGGGCAAGGAGGGAGGTAATCCTGGGTGGCTGTGGTGGGTGAGATGCTGGGTGCGATTGAGGGGAGGCGGGGCAAGGATGGAGGTAATCCTGGGTGGCTGTGGTGGGTTAGACACTGGGTGGTAGAGAGGAGAGGTGGGGCAAGGAGGGAGGTAATCCTGGGTAGCTGTGGTGGGTTAGACACTGGGTGGTAGAGAGGGGAGGCGGGGCAAGGAGGGAGGTAATCCTGGGTGGCTGTGGTGGGTCAGACACTGGGTGGTAGAGAGGAGAGGTGGGGCAAGAAGGGAGGTAATCCTGGGTGGCTGTGGTTGGGACAGACACTGGGTGGTAGAGAGGAGAGGTGGGGCAAGGAGGGAGGTAATCCTGGGTGGCTGTGGTGGGTCAGACACTGGGTGGTAGAGAGGAGAGGCGGGGCAAGAAGGGAAGGTAATCCTGGGTGCCTGTGGTGGGTCAGGCGCTGGTTGGTAGAGGCTGTGGTTGGGACAGACACTGGGTGGTAGAGAGGAGAGGCGGGGCAAGGAGGGAGGTAATCCCAGGTGGTTGCGGTGGGTCAGATGCTGGTTGGTAGAGAGAAGAGGCTAGGCCCGAGGGGAGGTAATCCCGGATGGCTGCTGGTCGGGAGATGATACATAGCGGCAGTATCCACTTACCTGGTGGCTTCAAAGCTACTCACATGTACCTGCCTGCAACCAGATTAATGAGGTAAAAAATTCCATTGACCCAGTGCCCGAGGCCTGTTTTCCATGACTCATCCTGGGAACCTCTGTCAGTGGCAGAGAAACAAAACGCCACACTAACCCTTTGTTGTCGTCCTACTGCAGCTCAGCTTTGGTGTGTAAAGGGCTGTTCTGCGCTGTTACCCCTATAGAAAGAAGTTATTAATAGGTCTTTAATTCTGCCTGTAAGCATGATGGATGTAGCATGGGGCTCCATTGGTGACATGCGAGGGCTGGATACAATGTAGATAGTGGAGTCACTACTTGCAGAGGTTTTCATTGGGTGCCATAGGATGGAGTCTGGCTTTTCAGGAGAGAGAAGCGAGTAGTTCATAGACGGGGTGTCTCTGGCTTGGTGGTGGTGGTGGGGATGTGTTTCGGCACTTTTCAGACTTATTCTCTGTGTATTGTAACCATACCCTCATGCTCACCTGTATTGTCTTTCCCCAATACAGAGCGAGTACAGGAAGCGGGGATTTACAGAGGTCATCACACCCAACATGTACAACAACAGACTCTGGGAGCAGTCCGGCCACTGGGAGCACTATGGGAAGAACATGTTCTCCTTCACTGTGGAGGGCGAAACGTATTCCCTGAAGCCGATGAACTGCCCTGGTCACTGGTGAGTCGGGAAACCAGTTAAGAGATGTATTGCAGCCAGAGGATCCTCACACAGCCTGATAATGAAACTCATTTGTGGCTAAGTGAGCCCCACTACCCCCCCCCCCCCCCTTCCTTCATGACAACCCCAATCTCTTGCCATGTATCAAGCACATGTTTCAATCAAACTTTAATTCATTAAAGGGGACCTTCACCCTGAATAAGAGCCTATCTTATTTGTTTTCCACACCCTGTACATACAGATTACGCACATTAAAAATCATCCTGCCTGCATCTACTGCATGTTAGGAGCCTTTCAACGTCCAAGATGGCGGCTTATGGAGCATCAGGCAGCCTGCAAACAGGAAGTGCCTTCTGACTATGTCGCTCTGCATTCTGGGATTGCTTTCCCTGACCCCAGCTCTGCTCTGTCTGTGCAAAGCACAGCTATAACCTGTCCCCCCTGCACTTTATCCGCTCTCCTCTCCTCAGTATGTGATGCTTCTGAGTCAAGATGGCGGCGCTCGTATCCTAGAGTCCTGAACAGAGTTGCAGCCCGATGGGGGAAAGAATAATAATTAAGTGACTAAAAACTTAAAATATATTAATTTTAGATGCTGGGGAATAGTTTAAGGGTTTGGACATTTCATTAAATCATGATGAAGGTCCAATTTAAGAATATCTGGGCTGACTGTACAAAATGACCTCCCAAACAGCTTCCCAAAACTCCCAGCATAGGCACGCGTGTACCCCAATATTAAATAGTGTTCATAACCATTACTTCCAGTCTCAGATTATATTCTCCAACTTCATTTGGTTGTATGGACGCGTTTCGTCACATACCAAGAAGCTTTGTCCACACCTCGTACTGGATAACCATGCAATTTGATATCATTGGCTATATATTATGGGGAGGCGTGTGCCATGAAATCTTCTTTTTAAATGGTTTTATTTGGATTCCCCCCTCCTTGGTATATTTGGGGAGTCCACTCTTGGCCCGGTGTGAAACCACGACCAAAAAAACAAAAACTCTCCTTTCAGGTGCTCCCACACAGCATTTTTATGACTGCATCCCCTACTTACCTTTAGCTGAAGCGCACTCCCTGCTAGTCAGATAGGTGGGGCACAGGAGCTTGCTGCAGGGATGCGGCTGATTTGTATGCCGAGGATCTCTGCCATATGCTGTGGATTAATAACCTCCACACCAAACCGGTCTCCACATGCTCATAGTGTTACTCTGCTGCCATTTTCTGTGAGCTGTATTTGTAACTAGGGCACCAATCAAAACAGAAAAAGCTATTAAAGCCAGACCTGTAATTATCACTCCTCAAGTCTCTTCCACGTCTGCTTCCTACACTCAGGCCTGTGATCTGGATCATAATGTGACATGTCTCAGCAGCTTCCAGTAAGTCTGTAGGATTCCACGTGAAATGAGGAGAAGGAGACATGGCCGCAGGGCAGAGGGAAGCTCCTGGGGGAGGATGACTCTGCAGCTGCCTATCACAGCAGAGGGGGGAAAATTGTCCGCCTGCCAGACATTATAGAAACAGCAGCGTCCATGTCTGCCATTCTATTGCACAATCCCAGGCATTCCACTTTTCTTAAAGTGAACCAATCAGCAGGATTTTTACTATGCTAGTGATTGGTCCTTGCCCCCAGGGGCTTCCCAGTTTGGGATGCCTTGCTGTGTGAAACCCCCCGGATCACCCGCTCACCTTTCTGACTTTCCCTTAAAACATGCATGGGAGCTTGTCCAATCAGCACTTTTTTTGGCCTGCGCCTCGTAATAGGTAGCAGGGGCGGCCACATTCCCAGCCCCCCTGTGGACTGCGCACTCCCAGCCTGTCCGAATGGCGGAGCGCACCTAGCTGCAAGGATCCAGTGGATGCAGCCAGGGACCGGTCGATTTGGAGTATTTTAGACCACAAGGTCGGCTATGGGGTGTGGTTGCGCCATTTTAAATGGACTGTAAACGCATTGCGCAATAGGTTAGCAAGCAGCTCACATAATGCCTGTCCCACGTGCCTCCCCTCCATTTCCTGCAGGACTGCGTAGAAGCCGTAGCAGTCTGAACCTCCTTTTAATTTCATTTATCCAAGACCTTATATTGAATAAAGGTGCGCACTCTTTGAAAAAAAGTGAAAAAAAAAATCACTCACCTGATCCCTCGTTCGTTAAGGCTGGCTCTCCTCTTTCAACCTCCCCCCCCCCCCCCCCCCAGCTATCACGGCATCTGTCATCGGAGCAGCGAGGGACGCAGGAGCTGACAATCTGAGGTGAGTGAAGAAAAATAAAAAAGCGGGTGACTTGCCATTAACCCCCTGAGCCCCCCATTACACACGGATAGAAGAGCCTGTGACCGTTAGGCTATGTCGGCTTGTAGCCTGCAGGGCTTGGAGCCACCAAAGCTTTGGGGGATTTTTAAGGGTTTTTAACCCTTAAAATTCTCCCCCCCCAAAAAGTGGTTCCCCAGCCCTATCCTGAGGGGGCGCCCTCACCCTGCCGGGTGGGGGGACGGCTTCGGCTCTTTGCTCACGTCCGGAGACAACGCGTCTCGGACCGGTGGATTCAGGAGAGGTGGTATCCTCCGGTTACAAGATAGAGCTGGTAGCTTGGCCGCCCCCAAGTTTCCTTCGATCTCAGATCTCCCAAAATCCCGTGATGGCGCAGGGCCTGAGGTTGGCCGTCCAACAGCTTGTAGTCCGCCCTGTTCCTCTTCTAGAACGGGGTCGGGGGTTCTACTCCAATTCACGGTGCCCAAGAAGGACGGTTCCCTGAGACCTATCCTGGACCTAAAGGGTCTCAAAAGATTTGTCAGGTTAGAACATTTCCGCATGGAGACCTTACGGTTGGTGGTGAGTTCCCTTCGGCCAGGCGACTTCATGACCACGGTGGACATCAGGGATGCTTACCTGCACATTCCTATTTTCCAGGGACATCAGAGGTTCCCGAGGTTCGCTCTGGAGGATCAACACTGCCAGTTTGTGGCCTTGCCGTTCGGTATCACCTCGGCCCCCCGGGTGTCCACCAAGGTGCTGGTGGGTGTCATGGCCCTTCTGAGGGGCCAGGGCATTCGCATTCTTCCTTACCTGGACGGCCTGTTGATAGCTGCTCCATCCCTTCATCAGGCCGAGAGGAATACTCGGATGGTAGTGTCCACCCTCAAGTCTTTCGGTTGGGTGATCAATTATCCCAAGTCTTCACTCCCTCATTGGTGAGGTCCTTCCTGGGCATGACGCTGGATACTTCTCAGGTCAAGGTGTTTCTTCCTCAGCAGAAGATGGAGGGTCTTCAGACGCAGGCGAGGGCTCTGTTGTCGTGCCCTCATCCCTCCATCCGTCTGGGGATGCAGTTGGTGGGCCTCATGGTGTCTTGCTTTGAGGCTGTGCCCTTCGCTCAATTCCACATGAGACCTCTTCAGTTAAATCTCTTGACTGTTTGGGATCGGAGTCAGGAGTCTTTGGAGCAGGAATCCGTCCTGTCCCCTCTGGCCAGACAGTCCCTCTCGTGGTCGTTGGACTCGGGAAACCAAATACGCAATTAATGATTGGTTGTAGCACACTGACAAAGAAATCAAGTTAAATATAAGAAACATTTAGATAGGGGTTCTAAGGTTCCAGGGTCCGCCTACTCACTGCGGGCCTAAACGGTACATAAAATAGGAAGGACTGGAAGATTGAACACCCTTAACCACTGGAGCCTGTGCTCTCTAACTGAGCGGTGGCCATTTTCCCGGAGACCGCATCAAAGGACAGGATCCTGTTTTTGTTTAGTAAGGTTTTACACTGTGCAGCAATGCAACACGTCAGCCATTTTACTGGAGCCCATGCTCTCTAACTGAGCGGTGGCCATTTTCCCAGAGGCCGCATCACAGGACAGGATCGTGTTTTTGTTTACTAAGGTTAGATACTGTGCTACAATGCGATACCGCGGGCCACCCCGCTCGCCTACTCAGTGTGGAGAGGGACTTCCTTTTTTCCCCCACGCTGGGCTGACCGGGATGACTTGCGGACGTCGCGGATGACGTCATCAGTGCGCGCCCGGCCGGGCGAGCACGCTGGCGTGATTTTGATTGGCTGGAGGCTTATCCCTTTCACTATTTAAGTGCTACTAACCACGCATACAATACCGCTCCTCATGAAGAAGGCTCTTTGACGAGCCGAAATGTCAGGACCTCTCTCTGTCCACCCGATGCTGCAGCCATTACAGCCTTAATCCTTGTAAGTGCTCTCTGCATTTTCACCTTCTTTCTGGACATTCTAACAAGGAAAAAAGAGGTGTCTCATTTTTAATTGCAACCAGGGAAGTTTTGTCTATTCTGCTACTGGACTTTGCGCTTATCCCTTTATTCATGATCCCTGCTTGCTTGTTTGGACATTGAGCCCTCGTGGTGCTGCTTGTAGCATTTACCATTTCCTACATTCAGCGGTCAATTTGTATATTATGTTTTGTATATATACACCTCTTGTCACCATTTTGTCACTTATTGCCTATTAAACTTTTTTCCTTTTTGAATACACTTTCGTGTGTTAAGGGTGTTCAATCTTCCAGTCCTTCCTGTTTTATGGACTGGGGAAACCTCCTGGTGGGCAGGTCTTTTCTGCCTCCGTGCTGGGAGATTGTCACCACAGACGCCAGTCTGACCGGTTGGGGGGGGGTCTGGCAATCTCTGAAGTTCCAGGGCCAGTGGGGCCCTCAGGAGGCCCACGCGCCCATCAACCTCCTGGAGTTGAGAGCGATCAGGTTGGTGCTCTTTCAGTTGACTCCCCACCTAAGGGGTCGTGCGGTACAGGTCCGCTCGGACAATCAGACGGCTGTTGCCTACATCAATCATCAGGGTGGGACTCGGAGTAAGCGAGCCCTCGAGGAGGTGACCTAGATTCTGTCTAGGGCGGAGGAGAATGTTCCCTGCATCTCGGCGGTTTACATTCCAGGGGTGGAAAACCAGGAGGCTCTCTGAGCAGGGGGACTTCTCGCCTGGGGGAAAGGTCTCTCAACAACAGGATCTTCCTCGCCCTGTGTCGCCGCTGGGGTCAGCCGGACGTGGACTTGTTTGCGTCCCGTCACAATCACAAGCTTCCCAAATTCGTCTCCCTGTCAAGAGATCCTCTAGCCTTCGCCACGGACGCGCTAGCAATTCCCTGAATGAGGTTTCGACTCCTCTATGCGTTTCCTCCATTTCCTCTGCTGGGTCATGTGCTGCGCAAGATAGCTCAGGAGGGGGTACCGACCATCCTGGTGGCCCCCCGCCGTGTTACTGCTCACTCCTCTAGGGCTATTGGTGCCTCTTGGGCTTTTCAGCACCAGGCTTCAGTTGAACAGGTTTGTAAGGCCGCTACTTGCTCTTCGGTTCATACTTTTTCCAAGTTTTACAAAGTTGATGTTAGGGCCTCAGCCGATGCTGTCTTTGGACGCAAGGTGCTTCAGGTGGTAGTGACTTGAACTGCCTGCTGTTGCTCTCTGAGGATCCCACCCTTCTTCATGGACACTGCTGTTGGATGTCCCAAATGTGAAGAATTGAAATGGAGCAAGCCGTGCTGTACACCAGGAAAAATACAATTCTGTACTTACTAACCTGTAGAATTGTTTTTACGGTGTACAGCACGCCTTGCTACATCCCCCCCCCCCTCTCTTGTTATCCTCTGTTGCCTTGTTATGGTGATTTTTGTTGAGAGAGTTCTTTTTAGTGGGGCTGTGTTTTTTGTTAACATGGTCTTTGCCTCCCAGCTTCTTGCATTACTGCTTTTCAAACACTGGGGTCTCTGGGTAATTCCTGCCCTTTTATGGGCCAGGAGGAGCCACAAGTCTTTCTGCAGTCGACTGCGCCACCTTGTGGCGGATTACCCAAATGTGAAGAATTGAAATGAAGCAAGCCATGCTGTACACCGTAAAAACAATTCTACAGGTGAGTAATCACAGAATAGTATTAATTTAAGTCCCTGTCCAGGCATAACAATAAAAGGAAGGAGCACTGCAGCCCTTTGGTTTTAACAGGGTCTGCTTCGGTGCCACAGATAACAAATAAAGTCCTTTGGATGCAATTCAGCACTGTCAGTATTGGGAGCAGCAAGGCACAGGCTCCTCGTCCCAGCCTGTCCATCTCCACACTGGAAGCCTCAGCACCTCCTTTTATTAGGCTTCCTTTGCAATTGGCCTCATCACCTTTGTAAGAATACATGGTGGGATGGCTGGAAAGGTACGTTTTCTGGCGATCCCGGGAGATTTCACACATCCCAACTTTAGATGCCTTGGCACCTGTTAGACTACAGTGAAAACCAAAGCGGGGTTTGTTCCCTATTAAACTAAACATCCTTTAGAAGTAGGTTCACATCTCTCTGTTAAGAAAAACGTTTTAAATTTGATTCAACTCTGAGTACTAAGGAGGTCGAACCTGCAGGTTGGCAGGTGAGTCTTTTTCTTTTATTTGTTTTTTTTCCCTTTAATGCCCTGCAATGTTTAATCATCTACTAGCTGCAGGGATCTGATCAGAGTTGTTGTCCCCACCGCAGCTTAATGTTCGATCATCGGCCGCGCTCCTGGAGAGAGCTTCCTCTGAGGCTGGCAGATTTCGGGGTGCTGCACAGGAATGAGGTATCAGGGGCTCTTTCAGGCCTCACCCGCGTTCGTCGCTTCCAGCAAGACGATGCCCACATATTCTGCTCCATGGACCAGGTAAGACCACCTGCCATTCCTTTTCAGTGACTGTGAAGGTTTCATTCATCCAGGACATGGTCTTATATGTAGGATTAAATCAAGGCAACTGGACTTGCTATTTCATTTTCCTGGGCTGGTGGTAGCTTGCCCCCAGGGCATCCTATAGCAGGATGCCACACTGTGAAACACCTGGGGTCGCCGGTAAACTGACCATTACTGGGCGGCTCCTGTGGCACTGTGATCGCTGGCACCACATCCCTGGCTTCCTTGTAGCTGGGCGGAATAGCTTGTGCGCCCCCACAGAGTGCCGAAGGTGCGTGCAGCCAGCCACACCTCTTCACAACGGCACCTTTGTGATCAGTCAATCTGAGCCTGTGGCTCCTGCAGCAGCCTGGGCACTCACTGACACGTATGCGCACACAAACCACGTTTCTGTCTGGTTCTAGGCTGCATGGCCTGTGACTTGGTCCAGCGTCCACAGGGTCCTGTACAGACCTCACCCGCGACCGGGAACCAGTGCGATGCGTCCAGAACCTGTGTACAGCGACGGCAGATGCCAGTAAGTGTGTGCGTCGGAGCAAACCCCTGCAGCGGGGCTCTGGAATCTAAAAGAATCCAGGGCTGGCCGCTCACTTGCCCCCAGCAAGCAGGATGCCCCACTGTGTGAGGTGGTAAACTGACCATTACCGGGCGGCTCTCGTGGCACTCTGATTGCCAGCGCCGCATCACGTGCGCCCATACAGAGTGCTGGGGATGCCTACATTGAGATCAGCCAATTGGCGATCTATAAAATGCTGCTGGGCGTAGCTTTGACAGTGGAAAAGCCTGGTGTTATTTGGAAACCGGGTCACCTCCGAGCCAGCAGCAGTGCCTGAGGCACTTTGGTTGAAAAATACCCGAAACACCTTCAAGAAAATAAAATCACCAATCCAATTGTCTTGATTTATTTCTATTTCCAGTGAACACATTTTTATATTTGATTGAATGGTAAAGGTATTACACTTTGGATTAGACTTTAACCCTTTAAAATGTACGTGGTTGCTTCTCCTCCACTTAAGTGCCTGCCACGTAAAATTCACGTGCCTGGCATTTACCCCTGCTAGCGGGCAAAAAAACCCCTGACCCCTCTTTGGATCCGGGCGGGTCTCCTCTTTAATTTGGTGCCCTCCGATCCCCCGTGGGGGCTCAGGTGGCTCCAGGAGAGCCCCCGAAATAGGCGCCCCCCCCCCCCGCTTCGGCAGCAGCATCTTCTAACTGTAAAAAAAAATAAAAATGACATTCACTTACCTCCTTCACTTACCTTTCCCCCCCCCCCCCCAGGACTTACGGATCTTCAGGAGAGAGCCGGGGGAGGCTCTCTCCCCTTTCCTCCTCGATGGCGCCCCTTGGGGGCTGGGCTAATGACGTCATCACGGCCCCGATCAACGGCTTCAGCCTTCTCAGCTGTCAGATGCAGGTGATCGGTGCCCGGGGAAGGAGCTGGCAGGAGATCATCTGATCTCCTGCCTCCCCCCTTCTCTGGATGCTGATCACCGGCATCTGTCATCAGAGCGGCGAGGGACAAGAGCTTACAATCGGAGGTAAGTACAGTAAAGAAAAATTTTTTTTTTTTTTAATAAAATCATTTTGTGTGGTCTTTTTTTTTCACAGTTAACCCTTTGTGAGCTGATAAGGGTTCCATGAGACCCCTGTACCAGTTCACAAGGCTCTGGGTCTGGCAAGTCACCTGCGGCTAGTGAGTGACTTGCCATTAACCCCCAGCCCCCCCCATTACCTGCCTCCCCAACGGCCAGGGGGGAGCAGAAGGGCCCGGGTCACCAAGTGGCTATGCGGGCTAGTAGCCTGCAGGGCCAGGGGCCACCAACGCTGGCCCCTGCGCCCTGTTCTACAAGCCCCCATAGCTGGCCCGGGTCGGTAATGCTGGGTAGGGGGGACCCTGCGTCATTTTTTTTTGGGGGGGGGGGGTTTAAGGCTTCCAGCATTTTGTGGTGTGTGTGTGTGTTTTTTTTTTTACATTTAAAGTGGACCAACACCCAGGATTTTGACTATCCTGGGTTTTGGTCCACTTCGGCGGGGCACCCCGATCGGGGGTGCCCCGCTTTGTGAAACCCCCCAGAAACCCCAAAAAACTCACCTCTCCCCGCTCCCACGTGAACGCCGCAGCCAATCCCCGCCAACGTCCAGGCGGGGGACAGGAACATCCAAGCCGCTTCCGCCGCCTCCCGCACGTCACTCTCGGCGCGCGCGCGCCCTCGCCGGCCATTCACAGAGGGCCGGCGCGGGCGCGCGCCCGTCTGGAGGGGCGCGCGGCGGAAGCGGCGGCGGATCAGGTAAGATCTTTTTGGGGTTTCACCCCGCGGGACATCCCGATCTCGGATGTCCCGCGGGGTGGGAGGTGATCGGCCCGGGAATCTTATAGATTTCCGGGCCGATCACCCCTGGGTGTTGGTCCACTTTAAAGAGGACCAACACCCAGGATTTTGACTATCCTGAGTATTGGTCCTTTCCCCTCTGTGAAACCCCCCCGATCGCCCACAATAACTCATCTCACCCTGATCCTATGGTGCATGCGCGGTCGCTCGTCCAATCGGCGCGCTCAGAGCGGCTGCGTTATGGACGTCTAAGCTCAGCCACTCTGAGCGTGCTGGAGACCGCATCCCCCCACTTCCCTCTAACAGGGAGCGTGCCCGTGCCAGCCATTCATAAATAGCCAGTGCGGGCACGCGCCCTGCTAGAGGGATAGCGGGGATGCAGCCCGCGCATGTGCCGTAGGACCGGGATTCAGGTAAGTGGTAGCGGGTGTTCCGGGGGGGTTTCACACAGAGGGGCATCCTGATTTTGGATGCCCCCGGGGGGGAGGGATTAGAACGGTCTGGGAATCTTATAGACTCCCGGGCCGATCAGCCCTGGGTGTTGGTCCACTTTAACCCATTGTGAACTTGTAAGGAGTAGAAAAAGCGCAAGGTGCGCACTTTGTCTGCAGAGCTGAAATTTTCAAGCAAAATTACCATTGTGCACATGCTTTACTTTTTGGTGTTTGGCAACTCTTCTTTTGACAGCAGCTATGCATGCTGGGTATCGTTCGGTTTGGGGGATGTTGCTTTTTCCGATTAACTTGTTTTTTCTTGTTTGCATATAGTTTTTTTTAGGAAAATGTGGCTTTGATCCTGCTTTTTTTATCCATTTTTAGGGAAGCTCTGTGTAACCAAAGAATACATTGAGGGAGAACTTCCAGAAAACGGCGACATCAACAAGCCTGGTAAGCCTAGAAAGCTTGAAGTGTGTATTTCCAGAGAATATATAGTTTGGGGGGGGTATTTCAAATGTAAAGGATTGTTTTTATTAAAAAACTGCAAGGTGCACATAGTGCTTAGCATAGCTGTATTTGATCTAAAAATCTCTTAAAGTGCTGTTTCAGTTTGGGGGAGTCTCCTGGGCAGGAAAGGGTGTCTACCAATACATATGTGGTACCATTGTAACTGGGAGAAATTGGGATTTCACACGCAATAAGATTTTATTGACAAACTTACATTTTTTATTACAAAAAAACACTACAAATTGTAAAAAATAGAATTTAAATTTTTTTTTCACATATTTCACCCCAAAATATTAAGAATACACTTGACAAATGACAAACAAGACATTTTATGTTAAAGCCCAGACTCTGCTGAAAAAAACAATATATAATTTTCCTGGGAAATCCCTTCAAAAATCACAGTTGAACATGCATAGTGCAAAATAGTGAAAAATGGTCTGGCAACAAAGTGTAACAAAATCTCCAGGTAGGCTGGCACTTAAAGGGTTAAAGATAGTTACGATACCACAAGTCTTGATGTATTACGAGATGAAATGCACGAACTTCTGCTGAGGAGAAACGCTGATTTGCACGATGTACCACGACTGACCAATGACTGACCAATGTTCCTGCTCTATTTTCCAGCTGGAATCCGAGATCAGTGGTTGCCTGGACTTCCTGCGAGCAGTGTACACTGTATTCGGTTTCACCTTTAAACTGTTCCTCTCCACGCGCCCCGAGCAGCACATGGGTGACCCCGAGGTCTGGCAGCGGGCTGAGAAGGTGAGGCTTCCATCTTGATTTTCTATGGTATCTGAATTTCTCATTCCTGATATGTTTATATTTGGTTCCATGTATTTAAATAAACTATTCTAAGTATGTCACACACCCCACTTCAGTTTACTTAAATCATTAAGCATGGGTTATACTCACCGCTAGGTGGCACTCCTGCAGAGAAGTCCAGAAAACAACAAGCCCCTCCCGGTCTATACATACCTGGTACCTCCTAACAAATCCCCAGTGTTCTTCTCTGCAAGGTGGCGACAAGACAGAAGAAAGAAGTCTCCTGCTTGCAGGTAGCCGGGGTAACACCCCGCCCCCCCCCCCCCCCCCCCCCCCATGGTCTATTTCTGCCCGGTTTTCGTTCTTTTTAGCCCTGTTTAATTGGTAGCCTCCCAGCTTAGGCTGGTGGCCGGGCAATGGTAGATGGCACTTAGTAGTGCCCAGGAGATTAGCTCCTCCGCTCGTCCCCATATTATGGGGCATAGCGGTATTCCGGCCGTGGTGATCCGGATGTGGGATGCCCCAGTGTTGGGTAGGTCAGGTCCCCCTATTGGCCTTCTCCCTGTTGGTTTTTATTTTATTGAAATTGTGTGTGTGCTTGTGTCACAGTACTGCATGTTATGGCGGGGACCGGTGACTGGAGGCCGGCCCGTCGGCTCGCCTGGTCTCTCCTTGTTGGGGGGGCTTCATTAGCCCCCGGGACTGCGCTTTTTGTCGGTGATTTTTGTCCGGAGGTCAGGCGCCATTCCTTGGCACCCGCCTCGCGGTCTGATCTCCAGGCCGGCGGTGGGCGGGGCCGGGCGGCGCGATGCGGCCCGCCTGGCTGTTGGGGCGCCGAGTGTCACTTCTCGGCGCCCGCTGGCGGAGTTACTATAGGCAGGCGGGTCCGGGCGGCATGAGCGCCGCCGGCCCGCCTGACGGCACTTGCTGTTGGCGCGATCCTGGAGGGGTGGACGGGGCCGCGTGCTGCGCGGGCCGCGCCGTGTCTTTCAGGCTTGGTGAGGGGCGGGGCCACAGCATCTCCCGCTTCTTGCTGGGCCCGCCCCTCTTCTCCTCTCTCTCCTCCGTGGCGCAGCCGCCATCTCTGTCTGGATTCAGGTAGGCGGCTTATTCTTCTTCGTCGTTGGGGTACTGCTGGGCTGGGGGGGGGGGCAGCTTAGGTTTTGGCCCCCTTCCTCGCTGATCGGGGGGGGCGGCTTTCCCCTTGTCCCGGGTCTAGGCCAGCTGGCAGGGTGCTACTGCTGCCCTGGTCCACACCAGCCTTGTCAATATATATATTCTTACATATATATATATACCCTTATATAATATATATATATATATATATATATATATATATATATATATATATATATATATATATAATATATTTCATGCAGACTTCTTATGTCTCATCATTGTTATAAATTATCCAGGTGTTTATGGTGTGCTTGTTGACGGCTGTCTTTTGTTTTTCAGATCCCGGGATCCCACGCTGCAGGGCTCTCCCGGTCTTAGATACCTGGCTAGTTGGGGGGGGGGGCATTGTTTGAATTGGGATTTTTTTGTGTCTAAATTCCAATTTTTTTGAAGTTAGCTATTTAGTCAGTACTGAAGGGGCATCCCGGGTCGCTTTAGGCGTAAATCCCTGGTTACTGCATATACCATAATTTCACCATATGGAGGCTACCAAAGATTCCGGAAATGGCTCTCGGGGCAGTCCAGGCTCTGTGGGGGGTGTGGGTCTCCGCTCCCAGGGGATGATGTCATTTTATGTATTCCATGTGCACGGCGGAACATTGAGCGCCAGTCCGGCACCCTGGTGCCCCCCCCCCCCCCCTGCCTGTTCCGGACCCCGTGTGACGTTGTCGTTGGGGGTGATTCGCAGTCCGATATGTGCGCCCGATTGGCCAGCCTCGAGAAGATGTTTTCCTCTGTGGTCGCTCAGAAGGCTCCGGCTAAGCGGAGACACCTGTCCCCACCTCCGCCGGACTCAGATGAGGTTATTGAGGAACTGGATTGGCCGGATCGGCCCCTTGAAGAGGGCGAGCTCGTTGAGGAATTTGAGGATCCCGAGGGCCAGCAGTTGCTGGGTGCTGAGGGTGACCAGTCTGAAGGGCCTGTCCTGGATACACCTTCCATTCTGGCCAAAATGTTTAAGGTTTTGGATTTGGATCCGCCTGAAGCTGCTCCTCGGCCTAAGGGTCAGCTTTTTGGGGTGTCCAAGCCGCGCTTGGAGTTTCCCAGTCAACAGCATTTTGAGGACATTGTCCTTAAGCAATGGGAGCAGCCTACGCGTCTCGTTGGGGTGCCGCCTAGCTGGGATAGGAAGTATCCCTTTCCGGCGGACTTGGTCAAGCATTGGTCTGTCCCTCCCGAGGTTGATGCTCCGGTTCTGGGACTATCTAACACGGCGGTGGTTCATTCTCCTGACACAACTTCTCTCAAGGACGGCGAGGATCGCCGGATTGATCAGCTGGCCCGGCATGGTTTTGTCTGCGCGGGTTCAGTTCTGAGGCCAGTCTGTGCTTCGGCCCTTTTGTTGATGGCGGTTAGGTCTATCATCAGGGATTTATGTACGGACCTTAATCCTACTTGTGCTGAGTTTCTGGCTCTTAAGCGCTGTGATTCCTTTTTGTCTTTCATTCTGACAGCCCAGGATGATGCCATGTTGATGTCGGGCAGGGCTACGGCTCTGTTGGTTGCCATTCGCCGTTCAGTATGGTTGAGGTTGTGGACGGCTGACTTTAATTCCAAGAGATCACTCACGTCTCTTCCCTTTATGGGTTTGAGGCTTTTTGGTGAAAAGCTGGATTCTGTTGCTAAGGGAGGTAAGTTGCCTCAGCGCAAGAATTTTCGTCGTTCCTTTCGGGGGCGGCCCACTTCAATTCCTCCTTTCGGGGAGCCAGAGCTGGCAGGGGTGCGGGCTTCTCGGCTTCCAGGGGTGCTAGCTGGAACAGGGGAAGAGGCTGTGGCCGCCCTTTTCACGTCTGGGGCGCCAAACCCAAGCCAGCTGCCAAGCCCGCTCAGCAATGAGGGGGCGCCCTCACCCTTACGGGTGGGGGGACGGTTGCAACTCTTCTCCCGGGTATGGGACCAGGAGGTCTCGGACAGGTGGATCCGGGAGGTGGTGTCGGCCGGCTACAGGCTGGAGTTCGAGTCCCGCCCTCCTCCAAGGTTTTTCAGGTCCCGTGTTCCTACAGATCCCTCGGCCGCACAGGGGCTCCTGGCGGCGGTAAGGAATCTGCTGGAGTTGGCAGTCATCTGTCCGGTCCCGCCTTCGGAGGTGGGGCGCGGGTATTATTCCAATCTCTTCATTGTTCCCAAAAAGGATGGGTCGTTCCATCCCATCCTGGACTTGAAGTTTCTCAATCGGTTTATTCGTCCCCGGAAGTTTCGCATGGAAACCCTTCGGTCTGCGATCGCTTCGCTTCGGCAGGGGGACTTCATGACGTCCATAGACATCAAGGATGCATATCTTCACATTCCGATTTTTCCGGCCCATCAGAGGTTCCTTCGCTTCGTGGTGGAGGACCGGCATTTTCAGTTTGTAGCTCTCCCGTTCGGCCTCACCTCGGCTCCGAGAGTGTTCACCAAGGTGTTGGCTGGAGTTATGGTCCTGCTCAGAGTTCAGGGGATTCGGATTGTGCCCTACCTGGACGATCTTCTCATCATGGCGCCTTACTTCAGTCAAGCGGAAGGGGACACCAACATGGTGGTGTCTATGCTGGAGAGGTTCGGCTGGGTGATCAACTACTCCAAGTCCTCCCTGGTTCCGGCCAGGGTGGTGACTTTTCTGGGAATGTCCTTGGACTCTTACCAGCACAGAGTTTTTCTTCCTCAGGCCAAGGTTCTTTTGATTCAGGAATTGGCTCAGCTTCTTCTTTCCAATCCTCGCCCGTCCATCCGTCTAGGGATGAGACTGGTGGGGTTGATGGTAGCTTCGTTCGAGGCAGTTCCCTTCGCGCAGTTTCACACGCGGACGCTTCAGTTTCATCTGTTGGCATCTTGGGACCGGCGGCCAGGATCGTTGGATCGGTCCTTCCGGATGTCCCCCCGGGTTCGGCAGTCTCTACGGTGGTGGATGGTTTCGGACAATCTCTCGAGGGGCAGGTCATTTCTGACCCCGCTTTGGGAAACTGTCACCACGGACGCCAGTTTGTCAGGATGGGGGGGCTTTTGGAAGGATCTTCGGTTCCGGGGCCGGTGGGGTCCTCAGGAGGCTCACTTACCCATCAATGTTCTGGAGCTGAGAGCCATCAGGTTGGTTCTGTCTCACTTGACGCAGCATTTACAAGGTCTGCCGGTTCAGGTTCGTTCGGACAATCGGACGGCGGTTGCTTACATCAATCACCAAGGAGGGACTCGCAGTCTGGGTGCCCACAGGGAGGTGTCTCTGATCCTGGTTTGGGCGGAGACTCATGTTCCTTGCATCTCGGCAGTGTACATTCCAGGAGTGGAAAACACGGAGGCGGACTCTCTGAGCCGGTGTTCGTCCCGCCAGGGGGAGTGGTCTCTCCATCCCCAGGTGTTTCGGTCGCTTTGTCTTCAGTGGGGGACGCCGGAGGTGGATCTGTTTGCCTCTCGTCACAATCACAAGCTTCCGACATTCGTGTCTCTATCCCAGGACCCTCTGGCTCTGGCAGCGGATGCCATGGCTCTGAGCTGGAGGGACCTGGGATTTCTTTATCTGTTTCCTCCGATCCCCATGCTAGGCAGGGTACTGCGAAAGCTGGTTCTGGAAGGAGTTCCCGCCATTCTCGTGGCTCCAAAGTGGCCAAGACGGGTGTGGTTCGCAGACATCGTTCGTCTGGCGGTGGATCAGTTCGAGCTGCCTCTTCGGCCGGATCTTCTCACTCAGGGTCTACTGTGTTACCCCAGTTTACCAACGCTGGCTTTGACGGCTTGGCTGCTGACACCTCCATCTTGAAGGAGGAAGGCCTTTCGGATTAGGTCATTCGGCTCTTATCAGTGCCAGGAAGAGATCCTCTTCTTCCATCTATTATAGGGCTTGGAGATCTTATATTGATTGGTGTGAGGCGAGATCTTTGCCCTGCCGGGTCTTTTCTATCTCTAGGATTTTGGAATTTCTTCAATCTGGGCTGGACTCTGGTCTGCAGCTTAGTACCTTGAAGGGGCAGGTTTCTGCCTTGTCTATCTTTTTTCAGAGGTCTTTTGCTCTCCATTCTTTGGTCAAGACTTTTTTCCAGGGGATTTCGCATCTGCGGCCTCCTAGGAAGCCTTTGCTCTCTGTTTGGGATTTGAATTTGGTCCTTTCTGCTCTTCAGGCTCCTCCTTTTGAGCCTTTGCAGGATATTGCTCTATCTAGGTTGACTCAGAAGGTTGTCTTTTTGGTGGCCATCACTTCGGTTCGGCGTGTTTCGGAGTTGGCAGCCTTGTCTATTCAGGCTCCTTATTTTGAGAAACATCAGGACAAAGTGGTTTTTCGTTTCAAGCCAGACTTTCTCCCTAAAGTGGTCTCTGCTTTTCATCTTAATCAGGACATTGTTCTTCCCTCCTTGTGCCCTAGGCCTGGGAATGACAAGGAGAGGGCTTTGCATTGTTTGGATGTGGTACGTTGTGTCAAGTACTATTTGCGTATTACGTCTTCTTTTCGTAAGACTGATGCCTTTTTCGTGGTGCCATGTGGGGCTAGGAAGGGCCTGGCTCCGGCTAAGTCTTCCATTAGTAAATGGATTCGTCAGGCGATTGTTGGAGCCTGCTCTGCCAAGGGGAAGGATCCCCCTTTTCGTATTACTGCTCATTCTACTCGTGCGGTTGGAGCGTCCTGGGCTTTTCAGCACCAGGCTTCTGTTGATCAAGTTTGTAAGGCTGCTACTTGGTCTTCGGTTCACACTTTTTCAAAGTTTTACAAGGTTGATGTGCGGATGCTGTTTTTGGCCGCAAGGTTCTGCAGGCTGCAGTGGTTTGAGTTTCTGTATTATTGCCTGGTTGGATACCCGCCCTTTTTGGACACTGCTGTTGGATGTCCCATGCTTAATGATTTAAGTAACCTGAATCGGGGTGTGTGACATACTTAGAATAATACCATTTTGTGATTACTCACCTGTAAAATGGGTATTATAAGTATGTCACACACCCCGCTTCACCCGCCCTTTTTGGTATCCTGGTTCTTTATATGGTGAAGCTTTTTTGTTATAATTGAGGGTTACCGTTGTTTTTTTTCCTGGTACCTTGTCTTATTGCTGTTTGAATTACTGGGGATTTGTTAGGAGGTACCAGGTATGTATAGACCGGGAGGGGCTTGTTGTTTTCTGGACTTCTCTGCAGGAGTGCCACCTAGCGGTGAGTATAACCCATGCTTAATGATTTAAGTAACCTGGAGCAGGGTGTGTGACATACTTATAATACCCATTTTACAGGTGAGTAATCACAAAATGGTATTTTTCTCCTCCATCCAGTCTAGGCCGTCCCGATATCTTCACGATTGGGTGTTCGCCCCTAGGGGACGCTTGACTGCAAGATCAAAAGATGTAGCTCCTCCCGACCCCCCCATAAAGGCAGCTGGCCGTCTATCATTCCCCAGTTGTTCATCTTGCAGTTGGCAAGAGACTCGCTCTCTCTCAGAATTTGGCAGCAGAGCGGGGCCACCAAGCCTGTCGGCTGCTGCAAGACCCTATTCCTGTGTATCTCTTCTGACCTATTCTTGCCTCCCAGCCCTTGGCTTCTACAGGGATCCATGGATCCGTAGGGGGAACACCGGGGTCTGTGGCGTTTGGCACATGCTCTGGGCCACAGACCTTCTTATTAAAAGGTAGTTGGCCACAGGCTTTATGGTGAGCCTGATGGGGAACCACTTATATATATTTTTTTATGTATGTCCCTCCCTGCCCACTGCTTTATTACTGTGTATGTGCTGCATGTGTTTTTTGGTGCGACTGGAGCACGAGATCTCCTCACTGGCTGTGCAGTGAGGAGTGGTCTCCGCTCTCTTTATCTTACCTCTCTGCGTTCCCCCATAGGTTCTGGGCGGGGCGCGCGCGCGGCCCAGTGTCGCAGGCCCAGCGTCAGCGCGTATCTCACGTATCTCATCCCCCCCCCCGGAGGATGGTTCTAGAATCGCTACTGTGAGCGAGGCGCGCTGCTCAGGCCTCGGTGCTGTGTATTCATTTCTGCGGAGCGCTGGAAGTGATCCCTCTTCTGATTGCCAGGCTGGCTAGTCTCGAGAAGCAGATCTTGTTGACAGCCCCTAAGAAGGCCTGGAGTAAGATACAGCATCTGGAGCCGAGTTACTCGGATGATGATTTCTATGGTTTCTTGGTATCTGCGGAGGAAGGTGAGTTGCCAGATGATTCACTCTCAACGGCGGAGCTTTCTGCTGGTGACGACAGCATCTCTGGTTCCTCCTCGGATGAGGATTCTTGCCTTCCGGATGATAAGAAGAGTTTGCTCTTTTCCGTGTTTGATACCCAACACATTGTTCCTCCCAGAGCGGCTAGGAGGAAGCAGGGTGATTTATTTCGGCCTGAGAGGCAAAGACGGGTCTTTTCCGAGCAGCATCATTTTTCTAACATGATCCTTAAGGAATGGGAAAAGCCCAACAAATTACCGGCAGTCCCCTTTCCCTGCTGAATTGGTTCGGCTTTGGTGTCACCCTCCCGAGGTGGACTCTCTGGTGTCAGGCTTGTTCAATACTACTGTTATGCCATCACCTGACAATGCTTCATTACGTGACCCTGCCGACAAGCGCATGGATCAGCTGGTCTGCCATGCTTTCACCTTTGCGGGTGCTCTCTTTCGCCCTGCGTGTGCCTCGGCGATTGTTTAACTAGCCAAAAGGAGAAAGGTGAGACACCTTGTGGCTAGGGCTAAGGCTCATAAGCGGGCGGAGGAGTATAAGGAACTCAAGGCGTGCTTGGACTTCATTGGCTTTATTGTTACTGCCATAGATGATGTGATCAGGCTTGGTGTCAGGATTTCGGCCTTGCTTGTTGCTTTACGCCGCTCGCTCTGGTTAAAGCAGTGGTCGGCTGATGCAGCTGCCGAGAAGTCCCTCACAAGTCTACCCTTTGTGGGAAGCTGGCTGTTTGGGGAGCGCCTGGACCTCTTGGTCAAGGATGGTAAGCTCCCTCAGAGAAGAAAGCCTGCTCGGTCCTTTCGGAACCCCTTTTCTTATCAGTCCTTTCGGGGAGGAAGAGTATCTTCATTTCCAGGTGCCCGCAGAGATACCTGGGGCAGAGGTATGTCCCGCAGCCGGCCCAACTCCTCCTGGGGAGCTAAGCCCAAACCCCCAGCCAAGCCTACTCAGGCATGAGGGGGCACCCTCACCCATACGGGTGGGGGGGACGGCTTCTGCTGTTTGCTCAGATCTAGAGGTGTCACGTCTCGTGGATTCAGGAGGTGGTGTCCTCCGGTTACAAGATCCCTCCGTTCAAGGATATCCCGAAACCCACTAAAAGCTCAGGCTTTGAGAATGGCTGTTCAACACCTGCGGATATGTGTGATCCTGCCCCGGCAGGAACAGGGTCAGGGATTCTACTCCAACCTGTTCACGGTTCCCAAGAAGGACGGAATGCTACGGCCGATCTTGGACCTGAAGGGCCTCAACAAACTTGTAAAGGTAAGACATTTCCAGATGGAAACGTTGCGGTCGGTGGTGAGATCGCTTCGGCCCTGCGACTTCATGACCACGGTGGACGCTTATCTGCACATCCCGATTTTCCAAGGACATCAGAAGTTCCTGAGGTTTGCACTGGAGGATCAACATTACCAGTTTGTAGCTCTCACATTCGGCATATCCTCAGCCCCCCGTGTGTTCACCAAGGTGCTGGCGGGCATCATGACTATCCTGAGGAGTCAAGGTATTCGTGTGTTACCCTATCTGGACGACTTGCTGATTTCGGCCCGGTCCCTTCAAGAGGCCGAGAGCGATACTCTGACCTTGCCATCAACCCTGGAAGCCTTTGCTTGGGTAATCAATTACCCCAAGTCGTTTATCACGCCTTCAACAGTGAGATCCTTCCTGGGAATGATGATACACCACTCAGGTCAAGGTTTTTCTGCCACAGCAGAAAGTTTTGGGTCTCCAGACGCAGGTGCAGGCCTTGCTGTCTTGTCAACAGCCGTCTGTTCGTCTGGGGATGAGGTTGGTGGGCCTAATGGTGTCATGCTTCGAGGCAGTACCCTTCGCCCAATTTCACATGAGACCTCTACAAATGAACCTGCTGTCCGGCTGGAATTGGACGCAGAAATCTCTGGAACAAGGGTTTTCGCAGTCCCTATTGTGGTGGTTGTACTCCCGGAACCTGCTGGTGTGCAAGTCCTTTCTGACTCCCCATTGGGAGATAGTTACCACGGATGCCAGTCTGACAGGCTGGGGAGGCGTTTGGCAGACCCAGAAGATCCAGGGTCAGTGGGGTCTGCAGGAGAACCATTTACCCATAAATCTCTTGAAGCTGAGAGCAATCCGGTTGGTTCTTCTACGCTTGATTCCCCATTTAAGAGGCCATGCGATCCGTGTCCGCTTGGACAATCAGACAGCTGTGGCCTACATCAACCACCAGGGCGGGACTCGGAGCAAGAGATCCCTCAAGGAGGTAACACGGATTCTGACTTGGGCAGAGGAGAATGTTCCCTGCATCTCGGCGGTCTACATCCCTGGGGTGGAAAACCAGGAGGCAAGCTCTCTGAGCAGGAGTTCCTTGCGCCTGGGGAAATGGTCCTTCAGCAACGAGATCTTTCAGGCTCTGTGCCTCCGCTGGGGTCAACCAGACGTGGATCTGTTTGCGTCCAGACACAATCACAAGGTTCGTCTCTCTCTCTCTCAAGAGATCCTCTGGCCATAGCAACAGACGCTCTGGCGATTCCTTGGACGGAGTTCAAATTTGTGTATGCATTCCCACCTTTTCCGCTCCTGGGCAGAGTGGTGCGCAAGATAGCCCAGGAGGGGGTACCAGCCATCCTGGTGGCTCCTCGCTGGCTGAGGAGTTGGTTTGCAGACATTGCTCAGATGTCAATAGATCACTACATCATGCCCGACGACCCAGGTCTTCTCACACATGGGTCGCTGCGGCACCCGAATTTACAGACGCTGGCTTTGACGGCTTGGCTATTGAAACCTCAATCCTGACGGAGAAAGGGTTGTCGGCCATGGTTGTTCATACAATGATTCAGGCACGGAAGAAATCTTCCATGATATACTACAGAGTTTGGCGGGCCTATATCGCTGAGTGCGAGGCCAAGAGCCTTCACTGCTAGGATTCGAGTTTTTGCAACACGGTTTAGACTTGGGTCTCCTGCTGAGCACTCTCAAGCGTCAGGTCTCTGCTTTAGCCATTTTTTTCCAGAGATCTATTGCCAACCATAGGTTTTCAGGGAGCTACCCATGTCTGGCCACCGCGTAAGTCAGTATTGCCGGTGTGGGACTTGAATCCAGGGGTCCTCCCTTCGAGCCATTGAGCGATGCTGCATTGTCTGTTGACTCTCAAAGTGGTCTTTCTTGGGGCGATCACCTTGGTGTGTCGTGCATCAGAACTGGCCGTGCTTTGTATGAAACCACCCTACTTTGAGTTGCACAGGGATAAGGTGGTTTTTCCTTTTAAACCTGATTTTTTTTTCCTAAGGTCGTTTCTGCTTTTCACCTTTAATGAAGAAGTTGTCTTACCTTTCTTGTGTCCAGCACCGGCTTATTCCAAAGAACGGACTCTTCATGCTTTGGATGTGGTCAGAGCCATAAAGTATTACCTGCGACTGAACCTGGCTGCGACTGAATCCTTCAGGAAATCAGATTTGCTTTTTGTCCTAACAGAGGGTTCTAGGAAAGGATTGCCACCAGCCAAGTCCACTCTCAGTAAGTGGATTAGACAAGCGGTGGTACAAGTATATTCCGCCAGGGGGAAGTAACCCCCCTTTTCGGATCACGGCTCATTCTACCAGAGCTATTGGTGCCTCTTGGGCTTTTCAGCATCAGGCATCGGTGGAACAAGTTTGTAAGGCCGCAACTTGGTCTTCTGTTCATACTTTTACAAAGTTTTACAAGGTGGATGTCAGGGCCTCAGCTGACGCTGTTTTTGGCCGAAATGTGCTTCGGGTGGTAGTGAAATTAACTACATGCTGTTCCGCACTGGGGATCCCGCCCATATGGACACTGCTTTTGGATGTCCCAATCGTGAAGATATCGGGACGGCCTGGACTGGATGGAGGAGAAAAATACAATTCTGTGAAACTCACCTGTAGAATTGTTTTTGTATCCATCCAGTCCAGGCCGTCCCACCCCGCCCTTATGTTAATTATGCCCTGCATGCCTGTTATGGTGATCAACCATTTTTGCTCATAGGACACTAGTTCCAGTTTTTTTTCTAGTTTTTTGCATTAGAGAGAGTACAAGCAGAGGCTGTGTGAAGTAACCTGGTCTCTTATGTTTTGTTTGGGCCTCCTGGCCTGCCCTTTTTATTGAGTACTGCTTTTAAACCACTGGGGAATGATAGACGGGCAGCTGCCTTTTATAGGGGGCCGGGAGGAGCCACATCTTTTGATCTTGCAGTCAAGCGCCCCCTAGGGGCCAACACCCAATCGTGAAGATATCGGGACAGCCTGGACTGGATGGATACAAAAACAATTCTACAGGTGAGTTTCACTGAATTGTATTATTTATAACATAATTTATGTACTGTATTTTTGCCCCAAAGACACACCTGTCCATAAGACGCACCCAGGATTTAGAGGAGGAAAAAAGTAAAAAATTCTGAACCATTGGTGTGCAAAATTCTCTCTCCCAATGACCCCATTACAGACTCCCTATTACTGGCACTGTGTGACAACCCCCCAATTACAGGCAGTGTGCGACATGCCCCCCCCCCCCCCCCCCAAAAAAAAGACCTTACCTTCCTGGCTTGCGCACAGACCTGTAACCGGGAACACGTTTCCACCTCTTTCTGGCCTGTGAGCTATGCGCTGCGAACGTGTGCAACAACAGCGGATGCCAGTAAGTGTGTGCATCAGTGGGAGCCTGGGTTGCTGCAGGAGCCGCAGGCCAGCACTCGTAATGAACGTTTATTATAATTTTTTCTTTAATGCATGGCACGGCCTGCTTCGGTATTCATAACTGATGGGTATTCCGCCACTAGGTGGCACAGCAGCACTGCAGAAAGCTGTGGCAGCTCCCGGCTCCCTATAAAAACGGGACCAACCAACAAGTTCCCAGTGTTGTCTCTGCAGTGACACTGCGAAGTTAGAAGATGGCCATCTCTCTTGCGCAGGTGAGCGGGGCAACCAAGCCTGCGGCCCTGCATGTCTATTTCCATCCGTTTCTGGACCCTCACTGCCTCCCAGCCTCGGCTGACAGATCGGGTGAAGGTAGAAGAGCACTAGGGTCAAGTACTCCTGGAGCGCAGCTCCAAGCCACAGACCCTGTACCACAAAGGGTAGCCTGCCATAGGCTTTATGGTGAGCCTTCTTGGGATGTGGAGTTCCTGCCCTAGCTTCTGAGGGGGTGAGTTGTTGGGGACTGTGTCCCCTTATTTTCCTTTTGGGGTCCCCCCCCCCCCAGCCATGGCTGCTCGTCGCTGCCTCCTTGTCCCTTTAAACTGTTGTATATTAATTCCGCACCACCAATTTAATATGATGTTATATTAAATCAAAAGATCTGTGGCCGTGCAGTGGTATGGGAATATCTCAATCCTAAATAGTATTAAATTGTACAATGGTGAATCCAGCTATTCACCCTAGATAGTTCACAAAAACACAGCACCTCCTCCACAGTAATAAAGAATCTACAATCGAATTTATATCATAAATTCATAGGTACATTTTATTTTTGATCATTAACCCACATAAATCACATTACAAACAATTAAAAAACATAGACATAAAAAACTGGACCAAACACTCCCAGGGGCATCCCAATTTCACCTATACCCCATCCCATAATAACAAAATTATCAGTGCCAATATTACAATGAACTAAAGTGCATAAGTGCTACTGTGCAAATAGTCTATTTATAAACAAAATGTGGCAAGAGAAAAAAGGAGAGCAGACTCCATTAAGAAATACACAACAGTGAATATATGAAACAAACACATCACCTCAATGCATGACCCCAAGTAACCCCCAGGTTTATGCAGGTCCAGTAGCGATCCCCAACGCGTTTCGTGGTCCCCCCGCTCAGACCAACTTTATCAAGGTATGAAAGATGCCCCATCCCATTGCTCCTATAAATAGAGACTAACCTGCATTAATTGGAGCACGCGTCCGGGCGCGCAGCACGGCCCCGGCCGGAAGCCGCCTGCACGCTCTCACACAGCTGTGCCCCATGCTCAGCCCAGAGCAGTTCGGCCGTCTGGCCGCGTCATAGCCCCGCCCCCCAGACCAACCCCCCAGAACAGCCGCACACACCACCGCCGCTAATTGCGTGTGTGACACGGCCGCAGGAGGAGTGGAGGGGACGGGATCTGCCACACCGTCAGCACGGGTCTCAATAAGCATAGCCATAGTTAGAAGCAATGGGATGTAACCTAGACCACCATATACAGTAATTACAGGACATACATAACCAAAAAAAAACCCACATGTTAAAACTCAACAATTTTTTAATAAAAATTTAAAAACATGATCTCTAAATAGGTATTACATCAATCCATTTCTATCAACCACAATTGTACAATTATAGTAACAATATAGCTAAGCATTTGTAGGTAATATTCAAAATGTATGTACAATATATACAAAAATATATACAAGATAGGTCTACAGGTTATACAATTATATATTTTAACCATTTATATGTTTTTATGTTTCTAAATGTTTTTTTACTTTTAAAAATTCTACGAGTTATAGATGTATCCAATAATCCAAGAGCACATAGTGGCCAGCCATAGGTGGGTAGGGGGTATACAATCAAGTTATTACATAATTATAATCATCCCTTAGTACAATAATTTCAAAAATTATGAAGATTATTTAAAAATCATAATGCTTATATATACTACTAATAAATCCAGTGATTTTTAATTTATAAATTGTTCTATTTTTTAAATTTTTTTAATTTTTAAATATGATAACCAAAAATAACAAAAAAAAAAAAAATCCCCCAAATAAAATATCAAAGATTATTATTATATATATATAAATCTATACAAAAGTGATAATTATTCCTTTATATAAAGAATTTTATATTAGTTATTAAGGCATATATTAGTGATATGAATTAAATTAATAATAATTTGAGAGTAAATAAATAAATTAATTAATAAACATTAAATAAATAATATAGAATAAATAATAAAAAGGTGAATATGTGATACCGTCTCCTAATTCAATAAATAATACCTACCAAAAAGAGTTACACAAATAAAAAATATATCCTACAAATAATTAAAGAATATATTAAAAAAAAAAATATTATTATTATATATATATTTTAAAAATAGAGGACCGGATAAAGGGATCTAAGTGATATTAAATTCATTAATTATTAATTATTAAATTAGATTAAATTACATTGAACCAATATTAAATTAGATAATGATTCCCAAAATAATAATAATAAATAAACCCTAAATAAATAAATGAATACAATAATAAAATAATAATAAATGATGAAGTGATAATAAATTAACTATAAATAAATAACCAACCACAATATATAGACAATTATATTAAATGTTATTAATGTTATTGTTCTTTTTATTTTTCTCTCCCCTCTTTCCTTTTTAGAATTTTGTTATACACCCATGTATATACATATAGCGCCCACATCATTAACCATATTATATATATCACATATTAATTATGTATACATGTATAAACATATGCATATATATATACATTCTCCTCCAGGAGGATGTTCTTCTTCAAGGGGTGCCTCAGACTTCAAGACATGGTAAAGGAATGTCGATAGAATTAATTCAATATTTATTTCTAGGTTCCCACTGCATATAGAGCATCTTCCGCATGGATGACTGCCCATTGTCCCACCTTTCTCCAACCAGACCCTGGGTCTCGTGAAGTGGCTCCTACACAGGCGATCTTTTAGATTAGGGGCCCTTTTAGCCGTCAGTTTGGGTTTCATATTATCTTTTTTTCTCATTCTGGGCCTCAACATCTCTCCCCGGTCTTTATCCTTTACATCTTGAAATGCTCTTGAAATTAGTTTCCTTGGGTATCCCCGATTGAGGAAGCGCTGTGTAAGATCCTTGGCTTGTGCTTTAAATGGGATTTCCTCAGAGCAATTTCGTCTCAGTCTTGCAAACTGACCACGTGGAATTCCTCCCCTAGTATGTTTTGGGTGGAAGCTCTGGTAATGAAGTAAACAGTTTACCGCAGTTTCCTTTCTATACAGCGTCGTAGAAATCCTTCCATTTTTCATACTTAGGTTTAGATCCAAGAAGTTGTTCACCCGATAGAAGGTTTGAATCGGCGCACATAAGCCAAAAGGGGGAGTATATGATGATGGTCTTCTCAGGGGAGGTGGGTTAGATGTGGTAGTGGTTATCTCTTCCGTCCCATTTATAGGATCAATCCCATCACTTCCCATCTCACACTCCAAGGGTTCAGGGATATTTTCCAGAGTGTTTCCATCGTATTGTCTCTTCAATAATAGTCTTTTTTTTCAGAGATGGATAATTCATAATTTGTGAGGTTGAAAATCTCCAATGTATTTGTATCTGTAGTCAGATTTTCCCATGATGTTACTATGGTCTGTGGGGGTTCTAGGGTCTGTGATGGTTTCACAAGCGCCGTCGTTTGTGACGTTGGGGTAGCATCCTCAGAGGCTCCCAATTGCTGTTGTTGTATTCCCCCCGTCTGTCCCTTCTTCCTCTTGCCTCCTTGTCCCTTTCTTTCCTCCCCCTCCCCTCTCTGACTTGTTCGGTGGGGGGGGGGGGGTTTAGTGGCGAGGAGTGGTGTTTTGACGTTTTTTGTGTGTTTTTGGTGTTTTTAGCTGCTACGCCGCTTTGTACTACGCTCCGCGGCTGTGGGCGCTATAACCTGAGGATGATTTTGCTTTGTCATGTGCCGGCCGGGATCAATCCCATCACTTCCCATCTCACACTCCAAGGGTTCAGGGATATTTTCCAGAGTGTTTCCATCGTATTGTCTCTTCAATAATAGTCTTTTTTTTCAGAGATGGATAATTCATAATTTGTGAGGTTGATAATCTCCAATGTATTTGTATCTGTAGTCAGATTTTCCCATGATGTTACTATGGTCTGTGGGGGTTCTAGGGTCTGTGATGGTTTCACAAGCGCCGTCGTTTGTGACGTTGGGGTAGCATCCTCAGAGGCTCCCAATTGCTGTTGTTGTATTCCCCCCGTCTGTCCCTTCTTCCTCTTGCCTCCTTGTCCCTTTCTTTCCTCCCCCTCCCCTCTCTGACTTGTTCGGTGGGGGGGGGGGGGGGGGGGGGGGTTTAGTGGCGAGGAGTGGTGTTTTGACGTTTTTTGTGTGTTTTTAGCTGCTACGCCGCTTTGTACTACGCTCCGCGGCTGTGGGCGCTATAACCTGAGGATGATTTTGCTTTGTCATGTGCCGGCCGGGTCGTCTCCCCGCGCGGCCCACCCCTCGAGGTACCTCTGCCGGTGCCATTTTGAGTGAGCTGCGCGTCTGGATATTCTAAGTATGTCACACACCCTGCTTCAGAATATCCATAACATGTGGGTAATACCGACCTGAAGGGGCGTTCCTGCAGAGATGATAGCAAAAAAGAAAGCCCCTCCCTGATCCATAAATACCTGGGACCTCCCACTCATCACCCAGTTTTCCATCTCTGCAGACGGCGAGCAAGTCAGAAGATGATCTCTCCTCCTTGCACAGGGGGATTTCAGGTAGCCGGGATGATTCCCGGCCCGCTTTTCATTTATTTCCGTTTGGACCTTTTTTCCCCAGAACTCTATATGCCTCCCAGCCTCGGCTGAGGGTCCAGGTGAGGGTATATCGGCACCTTAGGTGCTCAGGAGCTATGCTCCACCGTGAGACCCTATATGAGAGGGTAGGCGGTTACTCCGGGTTGGTGACCCCGGTTTGGGATGCCCTGTCCCTTACTTGACTTCCAATGGCCCTCCCAGGATCCCCTTCCATAGGTGGGGTTGGGGAGTGTGGGTCCCTTCTTAATCAATCCTTTTCACAGGACAGCATACTTTGAGTGTTTGTGTGTGAGTGTAGTGTCTCTTTAACTGTATTCACCGCCGCAGCCGTTTTACAGGGCTTGTGCGGTGCTGGCCTGACTTCTTCCCCCCATCTTCCCTTCACTTTTATTAATGGCGGAGGTATTCACCTCACGTCATGTTACTGTGCTTCGGGGGGGGGGGGGGGGGGGGCGGGTCTGGACCGTCGGCGGGGCCGGGACTTGTCCCTCCCGTTTTCACATGTGTTTGTGTGTGTGTGAGACGTGTTTTTCTCTGTAACTGGCCGGGCCGGCGACCGCTCTTTGCTCTGCGGCGCCGGCCGACTCTGGGCGCCATTATCTTCTGAGGTGATTCACCTCACGCTGACTGGGGGGGGGGGCGGGGCCGGTGTGACGGCGCGTCACCGCTCCCCGCCCCCATCCTTCGCTGGCGCCACTGCGGAGCTCTGTGGAGAGGAGAAGGGGGGCGTTGCCCGGCCTCGCGTGCGTCCCGCGCTGGCCACGCCCCCTTCTCCCTTTCTGGCTGCAGCTCTGGTGTTGATGAGGAGCGTCTGGAAGTAATCCCTCACGGTCGCCATTGCTGTCTATCGGTTTTGTAAGTGGCCTCTGGCCATTCTTTTTTTTTTTTTTTCACTGTATGGTTGATTTGACATGTCTTCATTAGCCTTATTAGTCCTTCTGTTCTGTCTTTCAGATGGTGGTTCAGGAGGTTCGCCAGTAGCATTTAGGGGGTCCCTCCGGATCCTTTATCACTGGGTTAATTTTTTCCCATAAATCCTCCCACTCGGGACATTAAAGGGGCATCCCGGGTTGTCTAACGGCGTAATTCCCTGGGTCATAGCGACTATTTATATAAAAAGTTCACCTTATGGAGGCATCCCCGGATACTGGGCTCGGGGCCCCTTCGGGGCATCCCCAAAAGTGTATGTTATGTGGGGTATCCATTTCTGGGGACGATGTACTTCTGTGTATACCACGTGCACAGCAGACCATCACGCGGCAGTCCGAACCACAGGCGTCTGAGTCAGCACCGCCGGTCGCTTCATCTCCACCTCCCGCCTTGACACGCACCCCGTGTGACGTCGTCATGGGCAGGGAGCTGCAATCTGAGATGTGCGCCAGATTGGCTAACCTTGAAAAAAATATCTCTGGCTCGGTCGCCCGTCAGGCTCCGACTAAGAGAAAGCATTTGTCGCCAGCTCCGCTGGTGGAGGACCAGGAGGATGTTAATAATCTGGATTGGTCTGATTATTCCCAGCTAGAGGAAGAGGAAGTTTATGAGGATTCTGATTTTTCGGACGATGAGCAGTCCTTTGACGCTGAAGCCGAGCTGGGTGACTTGGGGAGATCCTCTGATACTCCCCACGCTCTGGCTCTGATGTTAGAGGTATTGAATATTTCCCCTCCTGAGGAGGTGTCACAGCAGAAGGGTGAATTGTTTGAGGAATCCAAGCCGCGCTTGGAGTTCCCTACACAAAGGCATTTTGACAAAATTATTGCCAAGGAATGGGACAGGCCGGCTCGGCTCCCTGGCATCCCTCAGGGATGGGATAGGAAATATCCCTTCCCTTCGGAGGCGGTTAAGCGCTGGGCATCTCCCCCCGAGGTGGATGCGCCGGTTTTGGGGTTGTCCAATTCCTCGGTTTTAAATAGACCTGATTGTTCCATTCTCAAGGATGGAGAGGATAAACATATTGACCAGATGGCTTGTCATGGTTTTGCTAGCGTTGGGTCAGCCATGCGGCCTGTTTGCGCATCGGCACTAATGGTGTTGGCTGCCAGGTCCGTGGTTAGGGACCTGTTGACCTCTTCCGGGCTGCGTCCTGGTAGTGCTGAGTTCCTTAGCCTTAAACGGTGTGAGTTGTTTTTATCTTTTGTGTTGACAGCCTTGGATGACACTTTGATGATGTGTGGTAGAACGTCGGCGCTGCTGGTCACTATTCGGCGCTCGGTGTGGCTGCGCCAGTGGGCGGCAGATTTTATGTCCAAGAAGTCACTAACGGCTCTACCCTTTGTTGGATTACGGCTTTTTGGAGAGACATTGGACTCTGTTACCAAGGGTGGTAGGTTACCTCAACGCAAGAAACAACGCCGCCCCTTTCGGGGGGCCCCCTTCCTTTCCCCCCTCCTTTCGTGGGGCCAGATCTGGCAGGGGATTTGCATTCCCCTCTTCCAGAGGAGATTCTGGGAGCAGGGGCAGAGGACGTGCCCGTCCAGGATTCAGTTGGGGCTCTAAGCCCAAGCCGGCTGCCAAGCCGGCTCAGCAATGAGGGGGCGCCCTCACCCTTGCGGGTGGGGGGACGGCTGCGACTCTTCTCCCAGGTTTGGGATCAAGAGGTCTCGGACCGATGGATCCGGGAAGTGGTGTCTTCCAGTTACAAGCTGGAGTTCGAGCTCCGCCCCCCTTCCAGATTTTTCAGGTCTCGAATGCCTTCAGAACCTCTAGCGGCGCAGGGGCTTCTGTTGGCAGTGCAGAACCTTCTGGACATGGCTGTCATTTGCCCAGTGCCTCCTTCGGATCAGGGCAGGGGTTTTTATTCCAATCTGTTCACGGTACCCAAGAAGGACGGATCGGTCCGACCCATCTTGGATCTGAAGTTTCTCAACAGGTTCATCCGGCCACGGAAATTCCGCATGGAAACGCTGCGTTCGGCCATTCACTCTCTTCGTCAGGGAGACTTTCTGACGTCCATAGACATCAAGGATGCTTATTTACACGTTCCAATCTTTCCAGCACACCAGAGGTTTCTCAGGTTCGTGGTGGAGGATCGCCATTTTCAGTTTGTGGCACTCCCCTTCGGTCTCACCTCGGCTCCTCGGGTGTTCACCAAGGTGCTAGCGGGGGTGATGGCTCTGCTGAGGGTTCAGGGTATCCGCATTGTGCCCTACTTGGACGATCTTCTGATCATGGCCTCCTCTTTCAACCAAGCGGAGTTGGACACCAGAGTGGTGGTGTACACCCTGGAGAGGTTCGGTTGGGTGGTCAATCACCCCAAGTCTTCTCTTTCTCCGTCCAGAGTAGTGACCTTTCTGGGAATGTCTCTGGACACTTCGCAGGCCAGGGTGTTTCTGCCCCAGGCCAAGATTCTTTTGATTCAGGAATTGGTTCGGCTTCTCTTGTCGGCCCCTCGTCCGGCCATCCGCCTAGGGATGAGGCTGGTGGGGTTAATGGTGGCCTCATTCGAGGCAGTTCCCTTTGCGCAGTTTCATACAAGGACGCTTCAGCTTCATCTGTTGAAGGTTTGGGACAAGTCCCCTCTATCGTTGGATCAGTCCTTCCTGATGACTCCCCGAGTTCGTCGATCCCTGCAATGGTGGCTGGGGTCGGTCAATCTGTTGAAGGGCAGATCTTTTCTGGCCCCGTGTTGGGAAACAGTCACCACGGATGCCAGTCTGTCAGGTTGGGGGGGTGTTTGGAAGGACCTCCAGTTTCAGGGTCTGTGGGGCCCGCAGGAGGCTCACGAGCCCATCAATGTTCTGGAATTGAGAGCCATCAGGTTGGTTCTGTTTCGCTTGACTCATCAGTTGCGGGGCCTGCCAGTTCAGGTCCGGTCGGACAACCGGACGGCGGTTGCTTACATCAATCACCAGGGGGGGACTCGCAGCAGGAGTGCCCTCAGGGAAGTGTCTTTGATTCTGGACTGGGCGGAGAGCCACGTCCCGTGTATCTCAGCAGTCTACATTCCGGGAGTGGAGAACACGGAGGCGGACTCGCTGAGCAGGGCCTCCTCTCGTCAGGGGGAGTGGTCTCTCAGTCCCAAGGTGTTTCGTTCGATCTGTCTCAGGTGGGGGTTCCCAGCGGTGGACCTCTTTGCCTCTCGTCACAATCACAAGCTTCCAGTCTTTGTGTCTCTCTCGCAGGATCCTCTGGCTCTGGCGGTGGATGCCATGTCTCTGAACTGGAGGGTTCTGGGGTTTCTTTACCTGTTCCCTCCGTTTCCAATGGTAGCCAGGGTGGTGCGCAAGCTGGCCCTGGAGGGCGCGTCGGCGATTCTGGTGGCACCAAGGTGGCCAAGGCAGGTTTGGTTCGCAGACCTAGTAAGACTGGCAGAGGATCAGTTCGTTCTGCCTCTACTGCCGGACCTGCTCACTCAGGGTCGGCTGCGCTACCCCAATTTACCTTCGCTGGCTTTGACGGCGTGGCTGCTGAAACCGCCATCTTGAAGGAGGAGGGTCTTTCTGACGCGGTGGTTCAGACTCTTATTAGCGCCAGGAAGCGCTCTTCCTCTACTATTTACTATAGGACTTGGAGGTCCTATATTGACTGGTGTGAAGGTAGGTCTTTCTCTTGTCGGGAGTTCTTCATTTCCAGAATTCTGGAGTCTCTTCAACATGGTCTGGATCTGGGGCTTCAACTTAGTACCTTGAAGGGGCAGGTTTCTGCCCTGGCGGTGTTCTTTCAAAGGTCCTTTGCACTTCATCCCTTAGTCAAGACCTTTTTCCAAGGAGTTACGCATGTACGGCCTCCTAGGAAGCCTGTTGTTCCAGTTTGGGATTTGAACCTGGTTCTTTCTGCTCTTCAGGGTCCTCCGTTTGAGCCCTTGAATGAGATTGCTTTGTCTTCACTTACTCAAAAGGTGGCCTTTTTGGTGGCTATCACATCGGTTAGGCGTGTTTCTGAGTTGGCAGCTTTATCCATTAAAGCTCCGTACTTTGAAAGGCACCAGGACAAGGTTGTCTTTCGTTTCAAGCCGAATTTTCTTCCTAAGGTGGTCTCTGCCTTTCATCTGAATCAGGACATTGTTCTGCCATCTCTATGTCCTAATCCCAGCAATGACAAGGAAAGGGCGCTGCATTCCTTCGATGTGGTTCGTGTTGTGAAATATTATCTGGTGGTTACGTCTTCCTTTCGTAAGACTGATGCTTTTTTTGTGGTGCCCTTTGGACCTAGGAAAGGTTTGGCTCCTGCCAAATCTTCCATTAGTAAATGGATTCGTCAGGCCATCATTGGGGCCTATTCTGCCAAGGGGAGGAGCCCCCTTTTCGTGTTACTGCTCATTCTACTCGTGCGGTTGGAGCGTCCTGGGCTTTCCAGCACCAGGCCTCTGTTGAGCAAGTTTGTAAGGCCGCTACTTGGTCCTCTGTTCACACTTTTTCCAAGTTTTACAAGGTTGATGTTCGGGCCTCAGCGGATGCTGTTTTTGGCCGCAAAGTTCTGCAAGCTGTTGTGGTTTGAGTTGTGCATTGTTGCCTTGTTTTGGATCCCCGCCCTTTTTATGGACACTGCTATTGGATGTCCCACATGTTATGGATATCTTGAAGCGGGGTGTGTGACATACTTAGAATAATACCATTTTGTGAAATACTCACCTGTAAAATGGGTATTATAAGTATGTCACACACCCCGCTTCACCCGCCCTTCTTGTATTCAGGATCCTTTATTTTGTGAACTTTGCGTGGTTATAACTTATATTTGCCTCTTCCTGGTCCCTTACCTTACTGCTTCTATATACTGGGTGATGAGTGGGAGGTCCCAGGTATTTATGGATCAGGGAGGGGCTTTCTTTTTTGCTATCATCTCTGCAGGAACACCCCTTCAGGTCGGTATTACCCACATGTTATGGATATCTTGAAGCGGGGTGTGTGACATACTTATAATACCCATTTTACAGGTGAGTATTTCACAAAATGGTATTTTCTCCCTTCCTGGCTGCAGCGCTGCTTCCTCCGGTGTGTCGCCTATCCTGCGGTCTGTGCCTGGTCGGTGAGTCCCTCTTGGCGGAGGGTTTATTCAGGGTGTATATGCTGCGGGATACTTGTGTGTCTCTCTACTTATGTCTTTCAGGCGGGATACCATTGGGTTGTGGCATATCCCGGCTCCACTCCTTCCTTCCCCTCATTCCCCCTTCACTGATTTCTGGGGGTATCCCGTGGGAGGGCATCCCGGGCGGCTTTGTTTAGCCTTTGTTCACCGCTGACCTATTGTGCCTGTATTAATCACCATATGGAGGCTTCTGGGGATAGCGGACTTGGGTACCCTTCGGGGCAAGCCCGGCTATGTTCCATGTGTGCAGTGTCATGGTGTGCGTGCCGTGCGCTGAGAGTGTCCTTGCGCTTCAAGCTGGTTTGCCTGCTTCGCTTCCCAGCTCTGCGCCTCCCTCAGCTTTACCTACTCCCCCGCTCCTGCAATTGGGCCCCAATGAGGGGGGACACTAGCAGGGAGTCTCACTCTGATTTGGCTCTGCGGGTGGCCAAACTTGAGAAACAACTTGCCAAGTCTGTTCCTAGGAAGGCTTCTGGTAAGAAGCGGCACCTGGATCCCAGATCCTCCTCTCTTCCTGAAATGTATGTGGGGATTGATGAATTTGGTGAATGTCACCCCCTTGAGATGGGGGCGCTTTCCCAGGATTCTGACTCCTCTGGGAACCAGCAGGAGGGTTGCGATAGTGACCCTGGTTCTGCGTCCGGAGAGGATTCATGGTACCCTGAGGACACTGATAATCTGCTGTCACATATTTTTGAAATTTTACACATTGCTGCCCCCCGAGGTTGCTAAGAGAAGGCTCACCTCCCTTGTGCTTAAAGAATGGGAATGTCCCAACAGACTGCCTGCTGTGCCCAAGGGGCTGGATAAAAGGTATCCCTTTCCTTTTGATCTTGTTAAGAGGTGGTCATTTCCTCCTGAAGTGGACACTCCCGTGCTAGGTTTTTCCAATACTTTGGTCGTGCCTTCCGCTGACACTACCATGCTGAGGGACAGTGAGGACAGGCGCATGGATTAGCTGGCTTGCCATGCCTTTACCTGTGTGGGGGGCTTCTCAAGCGTCTACAGGATGGTGCTACTGCTGGTAGCGGGGGGGGGGGGGGGGGGGGGAGACATAGGACCCTATTACTTTGCTCTGATTTTGTGGTCTTTATTCTTACCACTATGGATGATGTTGTGCGGCTGTGCGGTAGGGCCTCTGCCCTTTTGGTGGCTATGCGCCATTCTGTCTGGTTGCGCCAATGGGCAGCTGATGCTGCAGCCAAGAAAGGTCTCACTGGTCTCCCCTTTTTGGGGAGCATCTTGATGCTTTAGCCAAGGATGGCAGGCTGCCTCAGCATAGGAGGCAGTCTCTGCCTTTTAGGGGGTCCTCCGTCCCCCTCTTCTTTTTGTACTCCCAGAGGAGCTTGTGGCTCCCTCTTATCTAGTGGCCGCAGAGATTCTTGGGGCCGTGGCAGATCCCGTGGTCGTCCCGGCGTTTCCTGGAGTTCCAAGGCCAAACCCTCTCCCAAGCCCCCTCAGGCATGAAGGGGCGCCCTCACCCATCTGGGTGGGGAGATGGCCTCACGTCTCAGTCCGGTGGATTCAGGAGCTTGTATCCTCTGGTTGTAAGATAGTTTGTTGCCTGGCCGCCCCCATAATTCATTGATCCTGGATGTCATTTAAATCCCATGTCTTATTAAGGGATGTTTCTTCTGGTTCCTTGACTATTAAAGTCAGGAGTCTTTTCATGGTCCCCCAACAGGAAGGCTTTTTGAGGCACATTCTGAAGGTCCTCAACCAAGTTGTTTGGTTCATAAAGTTTTTCTGCTTTAAGCCGCTAGCCTGCTGTCAGTACCCTTCATCTGGACGATTTCAGGTCCTCTGTGGACATTATGGCGGCTTATTTTCCGGTGCCTATTTTTTGGGGTTGTCAGAGATTGAGGTTAGCGCTTAAGACTTAACATTCCAATTCATGGCCCTTTAGGGTCACCAGGGGGTTCACCATGGCAATGGCAAGGGTGATGGCTCTGTTAAGAATCCAAGGCATCCACACCATTTCTGACCTGCACATCAGCCTGATTGTGGCCAAGTCCCTTTCTTGGGTCGCGTAGGTCACTCAGCTGGTTATCATCTTTTTAGAATCCATCGGCTGGGTAATCTGCCATTGCTAGTTTTATCTGTTCCCGTCCTGGATTCTGTCTTTTCTGAGTATCTCCCAGGTCAGGGTGTCCCTTCCTCAGTAATAGGGTAATGGTTTTTCAGATGCAGGCTTAGGATCTGCTATAGTGTCCTAACCCCTACATTGTCAAGGGATGCAGTTAGTGGGTCTGTTAGTGTCCAGGGTAATCCTGGAGTCCCTTTTTTCTGTTGGTCCTCTTGTCAGTTTGGAATCGGGACCCTGCGTCCTTGGAGCAGGATTTTTAACTGTCTTCTCTGGCCAGAGGGTCTTTTTGGTGGAGACTGAACTCCTGGTACCCTCTGGGGGTTAGGTCCTTTCTGCCCCTATGTTGGGAGATGGTCTCCGCAGATGCCAGTCTGCCGTTTGGGGGAGACTTCTGAAACGCCCTGAGGTTCCAGGGAAGGTGGGGCCCACTGGAGGCCCAGGTTTCCATCAGCTTCCTGAAGCTGAGGGCGATCAGGTTGCTTCTTCTTCCTGTCCGCTCACCTTCAGGGTTAGACTGTTCTGTCCACTCAGAAGTCCAGTAAGCTGTTGCCTATTTCATTCATCAGGGAGTTACTTGGGGTAAGTTAGCCTTCAAGGGGTTCTCCCTGATTCTCTCTTGGGCGGAACAGAATGTTCCCTGCATCTCAGCGGTCTACATTACGGGGGCGGACAACTGGGAAGCGGACTTCCTGAGATAGGGGGTTGCCTCGGCTGGGGATATGGTCCCGCAACTAATGGGAGCTTCTATTCCTGTTTCACCGCTGAGATCATCCGGTCGTGGAGCGGTGGTGTCCCGCCATAATCTTATATCTTCAGAATTTGTCTCTGGTTCAGGATCCTATGGTCGTCACTTCGGATAGCTTGGCATTCCCTTGGACGGAGTTCGGGTTCTATATGAGTTCCCTCTGTTCCTCTCCTGAGCAGGGTTATGTGCATCATAACCCAAGAGTGGGTACCTGCCACCCTGGTGGTCTTCTTGGCTGTTGAGAGCTTCCATCTTATGGTTTAGCAGTTGCCTGATTCTGTCATTGATACCAGGATTGGGGCCAGGAGGAAGTCCTCGTGCCTCGCCTATTACAGGGTCTGGCATGCTTTCCTTGACTGGTAGAACTCCAAGTCTCTTTCCTGTAGGCTGTTTTTTCTATTCCCAGGATTTTGGAATTCTTGCAACTTGGTTGAATTTGGACCTTCGTCTTAATACACTCTAGGGCCATGTTTGTAGCTCTGGAAAAGTTTTTCCAACGGGTCCTTGCCATTATCTGGCTGGTGCATGTTTTTTTTTCCCAGGGTGTTTTTTCACGTGCGTCCCCCCAGGTAGCCTTACTATCTGTCTAGGATCTGAATCTGGGGCTACTGGTTGTGCAAGAGTCTATCCGTGAGGCCGCCTTGTCCCTTTGTTGACTCCTAGAGTAGACCCCCTTTTTGTATGACTATTGCCTCTGTAAGGTGAGTTCTTAATTAGCGGTGTGTTTTTCATCAAAACTCCTTATTTTGAGTGTCTTTAGAGTTAGGCGATGTTAGACTTAGGCCAGATTTCGGCCTATGGTTGGGTATGCCTTACATCTTATTCAGGGCATTGTCTTGCCTTCATTGTGTTCCAATCCAGCTACTTCCATGGAGTGGACTCTGCATTCTATGGATGTGGTCTGGGCTCTGATGTTCTTTTTGGTGCTATGGAGACATTTGGGAAGTCTAATTTTCTGTTTGCCTCCTGCTGGATCCACTGTCTGTAAGTGGATACGTCAGGTGATGGATCAAACCTATTCTGCTAAGGGATAGATTTCTCCCTTTAGGGTGACTGCTCTTTCCATGTGTGCTATTGGAGTCTCTTGGAGCTTTTTCAGCACCAAGCTTCTGTGGAACAAGTTTGTAAGGCCGTTTTTTGGTCTTCTGTTCATACTTTTTCTAAGTTTTTTACATAGTTGATATTTAGGCCTCAGCTGAAGCTGCTTGGGGCCGCAAGGCTTTCAGGCGGTAGTGACTTGAACTACTGGCTGTTTGCTCATTGGGGATCCCACCCTACTTTGGACACTGCTTTTGGATGTCCCATCTGTTATGAATACCGAAGCGGGCCTTGCCATGCATTAAAGAAAAAAGCTATTCTGTGAGTAGTCGCATGTAGAATTGTTTTTGTTCTTGCATGGCACGGCCTACTTCGCCCCACCTGTGTTATAGTTGTTCTTGGTTGCCTCTTTCTGGTGATTGTTCCAAGTTAAATTGTTGTTTTTTACCTTTTTTACATTCTTACCTTTATTCTCTCCTGGCTTCTTGTCTCACTGCTCGTCTACGCTGGGAACTTGTTGGTTGGTCCCATTTTTATAGGGAGCCGGGAGCTGCCACAGCTTTCTGCTTTCTGCAGTGCTGTTGCGCCACCTAGTGGCGGAATACCCATCAGTTATGAATACCGAAGCGGGCCGTGCCATGCAAGAACAAAAACAATTCTACAGGTGAGTACTCACAGAATTGCTTTTTTAACAATCGCTCCATAAGGCACACAGGCAATTTCCCCGGTGGGCCAAAGATACGGTACATATATCTGTAGGAAAAAATCAAGCCAACTGGACTTGCTGTTTTATTTTCTTTAAACCGGACCTTCAGCATCATTTAATAAAAAAGCCTAAACCCTTAAACTATTTCCCAGCATCTAATATTTTAGTCACTTTTTTTTATCCTTTCCCCCACTGGGCTTCAACTGTTCAGGACTCTAGGATACAGGCGCCACCATCTTGCCCCAGATGCATCACATACTGAGGAGAGGAGAGGGGGGCAAATGTACAGGGCGGCGAGTTATAGCTGTGCTTTGCACAGACAGAGCAGAGCTGGGGTCAGGAAAAGGACAGCAATCCCAGAATGCAGAGCAGCACAGCCAAAAGACACTTCCTGTTTGCAGGCAGCCTGAGACTCCAAGGGCCACCACCTTGGATGTTTAGAGGCTCAGAAAATGCAGTAGATGCAGGCTGGATGATTTTTATTGTGGGTAATCTTTATGTACGGGGGGGGGGGGGGGACATATAAGATAGGCTCTTATTCAGAGTGAAGGTCCGGATTAAAATATTTCGCTAGTCCTCTGACTGGATTTCTCAGTTGAGATGACTAGCGAAACACCTTGAAGAAAATAAGTCCGGATGCCTTGATTTATTCTTACAGAGATACCGTGAGCTGGTTGAACCTTCAGACATTCTCTGTAAAGTGTTTCGTTCTACCAGGGTTCTGGTTGGCCATGCTTGCCTTCACTTCAAGTTTCGTGTCCCCAACCATGAAGTCCTGCCTACAGAAAAGTAATGTGTGTCACCAGGGCAAGAATGGGTGGGGGGTGGAACAGTACCCTTGTGGGACAGCATTAAAGCGGACCTTCACTCTGAATAAGATCTTAGAAGTTTCCCACACCCTGTACATACAGATTGCTCACATTAAAAATCATCCTACCTGCATCTACTGCATGTTATGAGCCTTTAAACATTCAGAATGGCGGCTCATGGAACATCAGGCAGCCTGCAAACAGGAAGTGCCATCTGACTTGCTGCTCTGTGTTCTGGGACTGCTGACCTTTTCCTGACCACAGCTCTGCTCTGTCTGAGCAAAGCACTGCTATAACCCCGCCCCCTGCACTTTATCCCACTCTCCTCAGTATGTGTGATGCTTCTGAGGCAAGATGGCTGTTCCCGTATCCTAAAGTCCTGAACAGAGTTGCAGCCGGGTGGGGGAAAGAATAATAAGTAAGTGACTAAAAACCTTTATTAACTTTAGATGCTGGGGAATAGTTTTTTAAGGGTTTGGGCTTTTCAATAAATCACGCTGAAGGTCCAGTTTAAGTAATAGCTTCACTCTGCTTTCTCTGTCTTTTCTCTAGCTGATCCACCAGCTTTCCTAAGTCAATGTGATTTGTACATGAACTTTACAGCAACAAGTGATTGCTCCAATCCGTATCCTCTGTCTACCATAAACTGTATGGAGGGGAAGTGTTGATTATCATGACTGGGGGGGGGGGTGTCATTGCTCAGCTTCAGGTGGGGCGTTAACATGGAATTGTAAGTGGCAGACGATAGGTATATGGATGGATCAAGGCAGCCGGACTTTTTATTTTCTTGAGGAGGTCCTGCTAGTCTTCCAACCGTCTTTCTCTATTCAGAATGACTTGTACAGGAATCTGCCAGCAATGTGACACTTATTGTCTGACAGTTACAATGCTGTGTTAAAGTGGAACAAAACTGGGGAAATTTACTCTCCCTGGTTTTGTTCCGTGTCCCGCTGTGTGAAACCCCGCAGTTTGCCCAGTAAAACTCACCTCTCCTTGGTCTATGGTGCATACTCTGGCTCTCGTCCAATCAGAGCCTTGTTTATGACCTTTGGCAAAGGGCTCTAATTGATTTCAATGGGAAGTGCATGCTGATGCTGCATCTCCCATATCCCTGGGCGCCCTCCGGCCCCAGAATGTCTAAATGGCTGGACCGGGAGCATGCGCACACCGCTGGGGATGCGGCAGCGTGTACAAACAGCTCTGATTGGCCAAGAAAGGCAAACTGCTCTGATTGGACGAGCGTCCCGCGCAAGCGCAATTGGACTGGGGGAAGGTTGTTTCGCACAGCGAGGGATTCTGATTCCGGATGCCCCAAGGGAAAGCCAGCAGCCAGCCCTGGATTTTTTAAAATTAGACCAGCTTGTAGGAAAGACGGCTGATTTTTCTCACCCTTGCAGCGTCCCCTAGGTATAGGCACGTCCCTATTATTTCAGGAGCCGGAGTGCACACCTGGGCCAGGCATTCCTGAATGGTTGATGCAGAGAATGATTGATGCAGAGGCTGCCAAACGATCCTATGGGATCGGACATCCAATCAGCAAAGCAAGGAATAAGTGCAATTGCCGATTGGCCGGTGGCACATGTATGCGCCGTGGGATCACTGGAAGCTGTGTTTGTGGGGATTTCATAGAGCAGGGCATCCTAAAATGTGGAAAATTCTAGTTGGTGATCTTCTCTGATGCCCCCCTTCCACCTAAGCACCTGCAGGCTTGCTAGCGACCCAGGAGGGGAGGCTTTTTTCACTGCCATAGCCACTGATAGGCTGATCTTTAATGTGCTGGCTAATGTGACAAGCCTGCTAGCCACATGCCCCGCTTCCCTTACTCTAAGGCACGCTGCTGCCCCCAACCTATCTGTATGGCTGGGCACTGGACCACCCCTCCGCTTAAAGTGGGCCAACACCCACCCCTGATCGGACCGGGAATCTATAAGATTCCCGGGCCGATCAGCTCCCTCCCCGCGGAGCATCCGAAATCGGGATGCCCCACTGTGTGAACCCCCCCAGAAGGCCCCTAAAAACGTACCTTATCGGCGACGGATAAGCCGCCGCCTCCCGCGCGTCCCTCTAGCGGCTTATCCGATCGGGGTGCCTCGCGGAAGTGGACCAACACCCAGGATAGTGAAAACCCTGGGTGTTGGTCCACTTTAAAGGGAAGCCGGGGCAATGCTGTGGTAGCCCCAGGACAGATCAGATTTATGGACGATCAGTGGGGATTTACAGAGTGAGCCATGCAACCAGCATGGGTTTTAATTTGCACCCCCACCCAATGCAGGGTAATAACACTTTATAGCTCCGCACATGCTAATGTAATCAACCCCTCCCCCTCCATACCCTGCATAGATGCGGATTGGAGCTATTGGCCTCGATTCAATAAGAGTTGAAAAAGTCCTCATGGTAGTAAAAAATGTAATTAATGAGAAAAAAGCCTGAGAATGTTAATGTTACTGAATCACCAGATAAAAAGACAATAAAAGTCAATGGCAGCTTTTACTACAGCGTAGAAAGGAGGAAACAGTTCTCTACTTAGGAGTAAAAAAGTGCCATTGACTTTCATTGTTTTCCTATCTGGTGATTCAGTAACAGTGACATTCTCAGGCTTTTTTCTCATGAATTAAATTTTTTACTACCATTGAGTATTGTTGCCAGATTCCTGTACAAGTGCTTCTGACTTGAGAAAGCCAGGTGGATAACTATGGAAATAAAAGCCTAGTTGCCTTGATTTATTCCTGCAGATGACCTGGATGAATGTGAAGCTTCAGACACAATGCCTCACATGCTTTGCCAGCCTGTCTCATTGTTGTGCCATCTGTTCTTTTGTTTTAGATTTGAGGGTCTGATCAAGTTTTTGGCCGTTGCCTGCTCACCCTGTGCCCTACTCTTTTTGTTTTCTATTTTAGGAGCTGGAGAGGAGCCTGGACGGGTTTGGTCTTCCATGGGAGCTGAATCCAGGAGATGGAGCTTTTTATGGTCCAAAGGTGAGATGTTCTTGGCCAAATGTGGTCACTGTGTTGCGTTCATGGAAAAAGGATTCTTGGGGTCTCGGGTCACTTGTGAATAAACTCTCATCATAGTTCTTAAAAGAGCAAAAATGGCCTTATAATAAATATACACATAAACCTTCTAGGTGGCAAGAGGAGGGGTTGCCTGCACACCATGCTTCTCAGGAAATGTTCCTGCGTGTTGCTCCCTGGCACAGAGGAGTCTGTGGGCTGAGAGAATGAGCCTCAGGGGATTCTCTGTCATTGCATCACAGGTTTCTCAACAAGTACTGGAGTCCGGCCCAGCTTTCTTCCGTGACACCTCTTCATGGCACACTTACACCTTTTGCTGGAAATGTCACCCGCTGCTTACTGGCTGTGAGATCATTTGCGTCTACGGTGCCACAAAGTCCTGGGATAGGGAATTTCACATGTATAATTGTGAGACGTATTATGTGTTTGCTGTGTGTACAAATGCAGAAAAGCCAGAGATCAGGCTAGAAATCTTCCTATTTCTTCTGTCGGGTCCATTTCTTCTGTCGGGTCCATTTTCTTCTGTCGGGTCCATGTCTTCTGTCGTGTCCATGTCTTCTGTCGTGTCCATGTCTTCTGTCGTGTCCATGTCTTCTGTCGTGTCCATGTCTTCTGTCGTGTCCATGTCTTCTGTCGTGTCCATGTCTTCTGTCGTGTCCATTTCTTCTGTCGTGTCCATTTCTTCTGTCGTGTCCATTTCTTCTGTCGTGTCCATTTCTTCTGTCGTGTCCATTTCTTCTGTCGTGTCCATTTCTTCTGTCGTGTCCATTTCTTCTGTCGTGTCCATTTCTTCTGTCGTGTCCATTTCTTCTGTCGTGTCCATTTCTTCTGTCGTGTCCATTTCTTCTGTCGTGTCCATTTCTTCTGTCGTGTCCATTTCTTCTGTCGTGTCCATTTCTTCTGTCGTGTCCATTTCTTCTGTCGTGTCCATTTCTTCTGTCGTGTCCATTTCTTCTGTCGTGTCCATTTCTTCTGTCGTGTCCATTTCTTCTGTCGTGTCCATTTCTTCTGTCGTGTCCATTTCTTCTGTCGTGTCCATTTCTTCTGTCGTGTCCATTTCTTCTGTCGTGTCCATTTCTTCTGTCGTGTCCATTTCTTCTGTCGTGTCCATTTCTTCTGTCGTGTCCATTTCTTCTGTCGTGTCCATTTCTTCTGTCCGGTCCATTTCTTCTGTCGTTCATTTTTTATCCATCTGTTCCTTCTAGCCTTCTTTTTCTTCTATCTTTTTGTTCCTGCTATCCCTCCATTTATCCTATCCTTATGTTTTTTTCTCGTTCTGCTCCCCTCTATTCTTCCGTTGCTTTTTGCATCCATCCGAACACACTATGGGGCTAAATTAAGGGCACTACAGCCTAATAATGCCAAAAATTCATTTTTATTTGAATTACTGAATCAAAAAAGCGGCCATTACAATAAAAACACAAAAAAACACACATAAGACAAAGGATAAAAAAAACTACAAAACCTGTCTACCCTGGACCCGATTTTATTGCTCAATCCAGATAAAGTAGACCAAAACTCTTATGAATTAGTTGCCCCTCTCCTGGTTGGGAATGTCCGACAGTGTGAAACACCCTAATATTCCCAGGATATTGGCCATGGGATCGAGGCAGCAGCTAAGCTTGGCCACACTCTACAGCATCCCCAGGATCGGGGTGAGTATACAGGGATACCAGTGGGATGCCTCTGGGATAGGGAGTTTCACATGTATAAAATATGAGAAGTATTATGTGTTTGCTGTGTGTACAAATACAGAAAAGCCAGAGATCAGGCTAGAAATCCTCCTGTTTCTTCTATCCTTCTTTTATTCTATCCTTCTTTTCCTTCTTTTGTTCATTCTATCCTTCTATTTATCCTATCCTTATGTTTTTTCTTTGTGTTTCCTCTATTCCTCCATTGCTTTTTTTCATCCAGATAAAGTAGACCAAAACTCTTCTAAAGGAATTTCCCCTCTCCTGGTTTGTAATGCCCCACAGTGTGAAACACCCTAATTTTCCCAGTATATTGGCCATGGGATCGAGGCAGCAGCTAAGCTTGGCCACAGCATCCCCAGAATTGGGGTGAGTATACAGGGATACCGGGGGGGGTGCCTCTGGGATAGGGACTCGCAGAAACGGGTTTTGGTCCCTGTTAAAGAGAATCAAAACGTAATGCCTTCCCCGGGGGCATCCTGGTATGGAATGCCACCACTGTGTGTTCATCCTTCGTCTCAATGTGCATGCAACTCCCTGGGCACAATTTTACCCCCTATGTGCACCCACCCAGAAATATCTGCATGGCTGGCAGGAAGTGCCGCCGTCGGTATGTGCCACTATGAAAGTTTATTGAAGGGGATCCCTGGAATGAAGCGTTAACAGTTCGACCTGGGCAGAGTTTAACACACAAGGGCCTCCCAAAACTGGATGTCTCTGCAAATTGGAACAAAGCCTGGTGGGCGAAAATCCTGGGATTTGGTCCACTTTAAAGGACCAAGGACCAAAGAATACTCGCTCAGTCACACAGATCTTTTCCCTCCCCACAGATTGACATTCAGATCCAGGACGCCATGGGCCGCTATCACCAGTGCGCCACCATACAGCTAGACTTCCAGCTGCCCATCCGATTCAACCTGACGTACGCCGGGTATGTGCTTGTTCTAAAAGATTCTAAGAAATCTCCGGGGGTTGAGCGTGCAGGAAATCACACGTCTTTGTTTTGATCAGAGAAACCGATCGGGTTTTGGCGGCGTTGTTATACTCGCGGCCGTGCCAGCCGCCCCCGGGGTCTTTTCCCAGGTTGGCTCGGATGCATGAGAGCCGCCTGTGCTGCCATGTTTGTGTGAAATATGTGTTGCCCACAATGCAGATTCCACCCAACTATTTATTTCACAACCGGATCTCTCACGATTGCCAATAAAGATTAGGGTCACGTGGTAGCATGTCAATTAATATAAGGGAAGGTCTGCAGTGGGTGATCAGATTTTTATATTTTACCCACCAAGCCTCCCTGCTGGTGAATAGAACGCACCTGACCCAACCCCTAATGCAGGCATGGGAGCTGGTATTTCTCCACTGGGGGATGCCAGGGGGGTTAAAGTGGACCAAAACCCACCCTGGAGCCTGGGACGCTCCCCCCTGGGGCATCCAGATTCAGGATGCCCCGCTGTGTCAAACCCCCCAGGTCGCCTGAAAACTCAACTTCTTTACTGGTCCAACGAAACATGCGCGAGCAGCGGCTGCGCATGTGCTGTAGGACCGAGGAAGGGTGAGTGAGATTGGGCAACCTGGGGGTTTCACACCACGGGGCATCAAAGCCCAAGATAGTAAAAATCCTGGGTTTTGGTTCACTTTAAAGTGGACCAACACCGAGAGGTGATCGGCCCGGAAATCTATAAGATTCCCGGGCTGATCACCTCCCACCCCGCGGGACATCCGAGATCGGGATGTCCCGCGGGGTGAAACCCCCCCAAACACCCCAAATCACCTACCTTATCTTCCGCCTGCCTCCCTCGCGCCCCTCTAGGCGTGCGCGCCCCCGCGCCGGCCGTCTGTGAATGGCCGGCACGCGCGCGCGCCGAAAGTGACGCGAGGGAGGCGGCGGAAGCCGCTTGGACGTTCCTGTTCCCCGCCTGGACGTTGGCAGGGATTGGACCGGGCAGTCACGTGGGAGCGGGGAGAGGTGAGTTTATTGGGGTTTCTGGGGGGTTTCACACAGCGGGGCACCCCCGATCGGGGTGCCCCGCCGAAGTGGACCAAAACCCAGGATAGTCAAAATCCTGGGTGTTGGTCCACTTTAAGCTGAGATTAGAGTCACCATGTTTGGCATCGCTATTCTTCTATCTATCTCAAATGTCAATACAACCAGCACATAACACAAAGTATACATTAAAAGCTAGACCGTTCCTTCCCCTCAGTATTTCATAAATGTATGTGAATAAATAAGTCAATATATGGACAGGCCCTGCCCCCAAAAAATTTTAAAAAATACACCACTGGCCCCTATTTCGTGTCGGCACAAAAAGACTCGCTCAAAAAATTTATATAAATTTCTCTATATGAAGCCAAAAGTGACCTGTGCATAAATAAGTCTATGAACATCTGTACTCAATAAATCCATAAATATCATAAAAGTGAATAATTTCCATGACAAAGAAGGTAGTAGAACTATCAAGAAGACTTATTACTACATAACCAGCACACAAACGGTTAACAGGTGTTACCAGGCTGAATCATAAATTGTAACCAATGCGGCTTAATAACCGCTGCCTCTACCTACAAAGTGAATCATGGATGCAAAGATATTAAATTTTATACATATATTATAATAGATCAAACCAATAAAATGTGTCTGTAGCACTACAAACACCCTCATAATAAAGTTTCTGTATCTGGATAAAAAAAACTGGCAATTTTTTTTTATTCTCTTGAAAAAAATCCATTTTTTGCCTGGTCATGGCGGCCCCTTGGAGAATAGAGGCCAGCAAAGCGGAAGCTCGGATTAGCTGCGGAGCGAGTATTGCGGCACCCTGCGCTCCCACTGGCTCTGACAGTGCTGGCCCATTAAAGAGGGCATGCGCCAAGCCCGCCCCCTATTTTACAGCTGGGCATGTGCAATCAGTGCTGTCAGAGCCAGTGGGAGCGCGCCACTCGCTCGGGAGCCAATCGGCCAAAGCGGTTTCTACTTTGCTGCCTTCTATTCCCTCAGGGACCACCATTATCATGCAAAAAATGGATTTTTCAAGAGAATAAAAAAGGTGAGGCAGGTTGTTTTTTCCAGGTTGTTTTAGGGCACGGGTGTCCTATCCAGATACTTTAATGAGGGGGGTGTTCCAGTTTAAATGCATTACAGTGTTAAGAGGGGGAAGGGGAAGTATGCATAGATTTTTTTCTCGCTGTAATGCTATTTATTTTGATTTCTGTTACAGACTATCTGCCATCTTGTTACCTATCTGCGAGTTTTGTATTATGCTGATCATATTAAAGTTTTTCTCTTCCTTCTCCCTCTACTAATTAAACAAAAAAAATTGAGTGGAGAAACCTATAGATCAGGGGTTTTTTGTAAAGGGCCATATACAGGCATCCGGTAAGAGGTGAAGGTCCGGGTGGGGGTGAATAGTTACAAATCCGTACACGGGGGGGGGGGGGGGATATAGATTCCACAGGCAAAACTAAAAAAGGCTGGGATTGATGGGGCAAAGCTGGAGGGGCAGGAATAGATGGAGCTGACTTTGGGGGAACGGAGATGGATGGCACAGAGATGGCAAGTCAGGGATATATGAGGCTAAGCTGGGGCGGGGGGAAAGGATTGGATGGGGAAAAGAGACTGAGAAACAAAGTTTGTGTGTACCTTGCAATGCCTCTTCCTGCCCCTGCAGTACTTCATATTGCAATGCAGGGTGCCAGGGAGCCATGATACTGGCAGGGAGACTAAGCTCTACATCGTCGATCAAGGGAGTAGAGCTAAGCATGGCAACACAGAAGCAGTGCAGGGTTGTCAGGGCGGGGGTCCAGAAATCTGGCGCCAAGGTCCGCATTCGGTCCGCCAGTTGAGTACCACTGCTAAAGATTGTTCTTTTTATTTTGCCTTTCACTTGAAAGGAAGAGCGGGACTAAATTTAGTGCAGTATGTCCCAGCAAGATATATCTGAAACTGCTACAAATCTACCCGCAAAATGTTCTGCTGAGCAGTCTTCTAATTCTGCTTCTGTCGCTACGGATGTTTTTTCCCCTCCGTTGACAAATACAGCAGAGAAACCTGGGTTACTGAACATGGAGGTTGGCTGCAGAATCTGCTGGTGCTTGGGGGCATTTCTTTCTTTCTCACAATCAGCTGCTGACCCAGTCAATTGTGCCTCAGACTCCATATTAAACAAAAATCAAGCATTTCCTTCTACACATGTTTACCGTAAAAGGACTATGAAGCGGACGTATTCTTTATTCTAAGCATACAGTACGTCCTGCTCCATATATAATACTTACACATGGGTAATCCTCCGCCAGAGGGCGCTGTTCACTGCAGACATGCAAAAACAGGCTCCTCCCGGCCCTTCATATACCCAGGGACCTCCCACAAATCCCCAGATTTCTCTGCAGTGCTGACTGCGAAGACATGAAGTATCACTCTCTCGCAGGTGAGCGGGGCTTTTACAGCCTGCGGCCCTGCAGGGCTATTACCGCCCGTCCTCTTCGGTGAAGATGTGCCTCCCAGCCTGGGCTGCGCTGGTCGGGTGAAGGTAGGCAGCACCATGTGTGCTCACGGAGCTACGCTCCACCGCAGTCCCCCACCATAGGGTAGGCGGTTTAGGCCGTTGGTGAGCCTCCAACAGATGCCCCTCCCGTACTATTGCCCCGTGCCCCTCGTAGCGAAGAACCCTGGGTGAAGGGTCGCCTTCTCCCTCGTTTTCCCCCGTAGCTCGGGGGAAAAGAATGGGGGGGGGTATGCGTGTGGCGGTCTCAGCGTAATGTTGTATACGTTATGGTCGTTGTTTTGTCTTTCAACAAGTGTTTTGACATTGGTTAGTCTGCTGGCTATGAGGCAAGGTATTGGGAGTTCATATACCAGCCTTACATTTATGGGTGTCAGAGCCGCGCTCCCTGTTCCTCTTGTCAGGTTGCGCGCGTGTGCGTCCTTTCCTTTACTGTAGTGTGCGGCCTGGGCCGCAGCATCATTTTCTGGTCTTGACGTTTTCCTAGCATAAGCTAACTGCTTGTCATTGGCGTTACCACCGTTTGGAGCCTTCGCGCTCTTTGGGGGAGGCGGGGACTTGGCGTGACGCGCCCTGCGTCACGGCCAGAGCGGGCCCGCCCCTCGAGGTTCGCCTGGCGCCATTTTGATGGTCTTCGCGCGCGTGGTTGCGATCCTCCTCTTCCCTTGGTCATGTAAGTGCCCTCCTGGGCGGTTTTTGTTCTATGATCTTTTTGTTCAGCTGCGCAGATAATCACCATATGGAGGCATCTCAGAATTATGTATCCGGGGTCCCTCGGGGACAAGACCGGCTGTGTACTGCGTGTGGACAGCCCCATGCTGATGCTGACAGAGCACGGGTCTGCGGACCGTGTGCTGAACAGGCACTGGCACTGCAATCAGGTTTGCCAGTGGCTGCACCTCGCTACAATACTCCTGTCTCCCCGTGCTTAAATCTCACTCCTGATGAGTCGCTTGACCAGCAAGTCGTGCCGCTCAAGTTGCCTACGGCTGAGCAGGTGATAGCTAGTTTGGCGGAGCACATGGGCTCTGGAAAGAAGCGGCCCCTGACGCCTCCTGGTTCTCTGGTTCCTACTGATGATGAGTCTGCTGCCTTGCAGGACCCTGCTCCTTCTGATGAAGGTGAGCTATTCTCCGATTCGGGCTCCTCGGACGAGAGGCCTTGGAGCCGTGATGATTCTGGCCCCGGTTCCTGGGACCTGTGTGACACCGATGAACTACTTGTAAAGATCTTTGAAGTGTTGTCAATCTCTCCTCCTGGAGAGGCTCTCAAGCATAAGAGGGAGAGTTTCCATACAGCGACACCTCGCTTGGAATTTCTGGAACAGGAGCATTTCCAGGCTCTTATATCCAAGGAATGGGAATCACCATGTAAACTTAAAGGGGTTCCAGGGGTTTGGGATTGGAAGTACCCATTTCCCCCTGATGTGGTTAACTTCTGGTCAGCACCTCCCGAGGTGGATGCACCGATTATAGGGGTTACTAAGCCCCCCTTCATGACTGCTCTTTATTACCGTACCCTTCGGGATGCTGAGGACCGGCGCATTGACAGACTGGCTTCCCACGCCTTTTCGTGCGCAGGGATGGCTCTGCGCCCGGTCTGTGCTGCGACCATCACTGCGGTGGCCACCAGGACCCTCATTAGGAAGCTACTTGATTATCAGCCTGAGGATCTCCCTTGGGAGGTCTGTAATGCACTCTCCGATTGTGATGTGTTTGTGAGGTTTATCCTCTCGGCACTAGACGACACCATTAAGATGTGTGCCAGAACCTCTGCCCTTGTGGTAGCTATTCGCCGCCTGGTCTGGCTGCGACAGTGGGGAGCAGACGATGATACAAAAAAGGCTCTTACTGGCCTTCCCTTCAGAGGACAGCGCCTATTTGGGGCCCGTTTGGACCTTTTTGGAAAAAGGGGCAAGGCACCCCTACGCAGAAGGCCGTCCCGGCCTCCTCGGGGCAGAGGTGTGCTTCCAACTTTTTGGCGTAGATTACCACCCCAGGGCGGGCAGGCAACGCCCTGGGCCCTCTGGCAGGACTAAGACCAAATCTGCCAAGACCTCCCAAGCATGAAGGGATGCCCTCGCCCTTCTGGGCGAGGGGACTGCCTCAGCACCTGGCTCCTGTCCGAGAGCGTCTCGCTTCCTTTTGGTGGTTCCAGGAGGTAGTTCCCCTGGATACAGGGTAGAGTTACTGGGCGGTCCTTTTCCATAGGTTGTCGGGGCGGTTCTAGTCCCTGGTTTCTCTTCAGGAGTTAGTGCAGGCCATTCTCGGCCTGCAGGGTCTGGGCTCGCTTGCAGGTTGCCCTTATCAGGTTGAGGCATTGCCTCTAAGTTTACCTTCCTCTCTCCCTCAAACGGATGAGGCAGTCTGGGCCATGCTGGCCTATTTTAGGCTTGGGAATTCTACACTCACAGTTAGTCCCTGCTGGGTATCTCTGTGTTGGGCCACAGGCGCCCTGTGCAAGGGGGCCTCTTGCTACCTGTGGAGATCTAAGATCCTTTTAGTTTCCCCTGTGTCTTATGGACTCCGAGACCTTTACAGGTCAGTGTTGAAGGACCAACGCTGTGGTTTGGGGCCTTGTTTTTGGCCTCTCTTCTGCTCCCAGGCTGCTCGCCAAGGCGCGAATGGGGGTGATGTCTCTGACATGCCCGTGGGACGTCTGTACTAGGATCTACTGCATGGTCCTTCCTTACTCCCCAACCTCTACGTAGGCCGAGTGGGTGAGTCGCCGGTGGTGTCCTCTGGGGGTTCCTTGGACAGGTGATCTGTCACCTCAATCCCTCATTGTCCCTTATTCGCTATCTCCATTCCTTGGATTCGGTTCAGGCTTGAACCTTCTTCCTTGGCAATATGTGGACTCCTAGTTACTGGGCTCTGTCCCTCCTCGCTGTCACTTTACTTTCACCAGGCAGGATTGCAGCTGGTGGGGCCGTTGGTGGCGGATCAGATGTTGTCTCTTATATTCAGAGCCTTGGGCTCTTCAGCACAGTAGGTTATTACTCTTGGTTGGGGTTCCGGCACCCCTGGAGTTAGGTCTATGCTCATTCCCCCTTGGTACGGTGGTTATTCTTGAGCTGGTTAAATTCAAGGACCCTGTCAGGGGGCTCCCCTTTTTGGCTTGCATCTTCCTGTGGTTGGTCACCTTGGGTACCAAGTCTCGCAGAATGGCGGGGGGGGGGGGGGGGGGGGGGGTTCTTCTAAAATTCCCCGCGGCCCTCAGAGGGTCCAGTTCCCTATTGATTTTGTTACAGCTGTGAGCCTTCAGTTGGCTCTATCTTGCTGGTCTACTCCTCTTCAGGACCTGTCTGTTTGGGGACTCTTGGCCTGTCGGAAGACAGTGGCCTGGATTTATTATCAGTATGGAACTTGAAGCAGGATGATTCTCCTGGTAAGTGTCTGATCCTGATATAGGTGGGGGTCAACCTTCCCTGCACCTCAGTGATATTCGCTCCAATGGACGTCCTTCCGTGGCAGGTTGTGCTATCCTGGTGTCCCTCTGAGAGCCAGCTAGGGTGACTCTGTTGGGTCCCGTTAATATCACAGGGGCTCTGCCCTTGTTTTTACTGCCCCAGAATATTCTGACTCTGGTCATGGGGACCTAGTAATTTTATGTCTGGACACTCTATTTTATATGTCCTTTCTTCGTTCATCCTGCTAGGCGGGGTTCTGCGCAAGATTGCGCTGATGAGGGGACCCGTGATACTGATGGCCTAGTGGACTGTGGTTCGCAGATGTTCTGCTGAGGTCAGCGGACCTGTACGCTCTCTCAGGATTGCGGTTATGCACTTTTCAGGCTCCTTCTTATGTTGCCCCAATCTACAGGCTCTAGTCTGATGGCTTGACAGTTGATTCTTTCACCCCTTCGGAGACGGGTTATCTTCTGGGAGATTCTGTCTATGGGGGGCTAGGAGCAAGCTTCTTCTTCTTCTCCTTTCTCCGTCTATTATAGGGTATGGCGTACCCATATTGGTTGGCGTGAGTCTTGGTCTCTCCCCTGTTGGACGTTCTCTGTTCCCAGGGTTCCAGAGTTATTACAGCATAGGTTGGGGTTGGCTCCCCATCTTGGTACTCTGAAGGTTCAGGCTCTGCCCTGTCCGCCTTCCCGTAGAAGCCTTGTTCAGTCTTCCATTGTTAAGCGTTCTTTTGGAGATTGCTCAGGTGCATCTCCCAAGTAGTTCTATGGTCCCTGTTCTGTTTGCCTTGCGGGTTGTTCCCTTTGGATCTATTCCAGTTGTCTGAACTGTTCTTACTTCAAGTTGCCCTGCAGGGGCTGTTGCTTCAGTCAGACCTGTGCCTGTGAAGGTGGCTCTGTTTAGTTAGCCCTCTTTCCTTATTTATACACCATGATGTGGTGGTATTCCGTCTTACGCCGGACCTTATGCTTAAGGTGGTGTCTTATGCTCATTTATCCTAGTCCTGGTCTGCCTCTGGGCCTTATTATTAGTAATACTGGAGTAAGGGGGTCTTCATTCCTTCAACAGGCGTTGTAGTTCTCCTGGATGGTTTCTTGTCCCTTAAGGAGACTGTTGCCCCTTGGGGTGTTGGGGGCGCTCCCATACGTATGCGCCCGGTCTCATCTGTTTCCAGGGTTTTTTTTGCGCCCTTGGACTGGTCTTACTTGGAGGATTGTCCTTCTGGTCCTAAGTAAAGGTTCAGCTTCTTGCTTATCCTTATTGGTGTACTGGTCAGTACCCCCGCCTGTCATGCGGGTGACCGGGTTTTCAACTTCCCCCGATGGGGAGCTCTGATTTTTACCTAGGCTACTGTTGCATTTGGACGGGTCAGGTTGTTACTCTGGACTATTCCTTTCAGGGGTAGAATCTTATTCTCCTTTTAATTCTGTTCTACTTGTGCTTGGGTACCTTGGGCCCTTCAGCACCAGTTCTGTTCATCAGGTTAGTGCTAGACCGCTGCCTGTTTCTTCTGTTCATACCTTTCAAAGGTTTTTATGAGGTTGACGTTAGAGCCTTTGCTCATGTCGCTCTTGGTAGCAAGGTTTGCAGGTGACAGCACCTTTACTGTCTGCTGTGCCTTTTTGACGGGGTTCCCACCCTGCTTTATGGACACTGCTATTGGATGTCCCATGTGTAAGTATTATATATGGAGCAGGACGTACTGTATGCTTAGAATAATACAATTCTGTGAGATACTCACCTGTAGAATTGGTATTATACACATATATTACGTCCTGCTCCACCCCACCCTGGTTTTACATTTTTTCTGGATCCCCTGTATGGTGATTGTTATCATTACTATTGTTACCATTTGGTGGTTGGTTTCTCCCGGCTTCTTTTCTCACTGCTTTTGAATACTGGGGATTTGTGGAACGTCCCTGGGTATATGAAGGGCCGGGAGGAGCCTGTTTTTGCATGTCTGCAGTGAACAGCGCCCTCTGGCGGAGGATTACCCATGTGTAAGTATTATATATGGAGCAGGACGTACTGTATGCGTATAATACCAATTCTACAGGTGAGTATCTCACAGAATTGTATTTTCTAGGATTCCGATGATTCCATTCAGCAGTCTCACAAATTTAAACCGGACCTTCACTATGATTTATTGAAAAGCCCAAACCCTTAAAAAATGATTCCCCAGCATCTAAAGTTAATATATTTTAAGTTTTTAGTCACTTACTTATTCTTTCCCCCACTGGGCTGCAACTCTGTTCAGGACTTTAGGATACGGGCGCCTTCTCACACTTACTGAGAAGAGGAGAGCAGGATAAAGTACAGGGGGGTGGGTTATAGCTGTGCTTTGCTCAGACAGAGCAGAGCTGGGGTCAGGAAAAGGTCAGCAATCCCAGAAAGCAGGAGTCAGAAGGCACTTCCTGTTTGCAGGCTGCCTGTTGTTCCATGGGCCGCCATCTTGGATGTTTAAAGGCTCATAACATGCAGTAGATGCAGGTAGGATGATTTTTAATGTGAGCAATCTGTATGTACAGGGTGTGGGAAACATATACGCTTTAAGCGTTCTGCTTATGGACCGAATTCTGAGATGGAAATGTATTCTTAGTATACAGTACGTCCTGCTCCAGATAGATTACTTACACTTGGGTTATCCTCCACCAGATGGCGCTGCACTGCAGAGACATGTAAAACAGGCTCCTCCCGGCCCCTCAAATACCCGGGGACCTCCCACAAATCCCCAGATTTCTCTGCAGTGCTTACTGCAAAGACATGAAGTTATCACTCTCTCGCAGGGAGCGGGGCTATTAGCCTGCGGCCCTGTTGGACTATTCCCACCCGTCCTTCGTGTGATGTGCCTCCCAGCCTGGGCTGCGCTGGTCGGGTGAAGGTAGGCAGCACCAGGTGTGCTTATGGAGCCACGCTCCACCGCAATCCCCCACCAAAGGGTAGGCGGTATAGGCTGATGGTGCGCCTTTATGGGATGCCCCTCCCGCATTATTGTCCCATTCCCCGTGTAGCGGTGGGTCCTGTACAGAGGGCCGCCATCCTCCCTCATTCTCCCTGAAGCCTTCGGGGGGGAAAGAAGGGGGGGGGGGGAGTGAGCGTGTATCGTGATTCGTGCATACGGCGTTTGGTCATGTTTTTTGACTAGTATATGGTGTCAGCCGCCGCGCTGACTTGTCCTTTTTACTATTGCAAATGCCGCCGCCTCCGCGTGCGTCTTTGCCTTCATTCGGATGTTCCGTGCCGGGCGGCGCGTACTCTTGTGGGGGGGGGGCTTAGCTTGGTGCGCTCTGCGTCACGGCTCGCTCTGGCCCACCCTTCAAGGTACTCTCGGCGCCATTTTGTCAGGTCGCGCGCGTGTGTGTCACGGTTCTACCTACCGCGGTCTGTAAGTGCCCTCGCGGGCGGGCTGCGCCCGGTCTGTGCCTCTGCTATTACTGCTGTGGCCACTAGAACCCTTATCAGAAATATGCTTGATAGTGCCCCTGATGATTTCCCTTGTGAGGTGTTTAATGCACTCTCCAGTTGTGATGTTTTTGTAAATTTTGTCCTATCAGCATTGGATGACACCATCAGAATGTGTGCCAGAACTTCTGCCCTCGTGGTGGCTATACGCCGCTCGGTTTGGCTGCGCCAGTGGGCTGCTGACAATGCTGCCAAGAAGGCCCTCACTGGGTTTCCCTTTAAAGGACTGCGTCTGTTTGGAGACCGCCTGGACCTTTTTGCTAAGGGAGGCAGGTTACCCCAGCGCAGGCGGCAACCTCGGCAACCTTTCGGGTCAGGGTTCCTTCTCCTCCCCTTACCGTGGTGCAAGACAGCGAAGGGGGGTGTCTTTCCCTGGGGCCCGGGGAGATTTCTGGGGTAGAGGGAGAGGACGTGGATGTCCTGGCTCCTCCTGGGGTCCCAAAGCTAAATCCTCTCCCATGCCCCCCCAGGCATGATGGGGCGCCCTCTCCCATCCGAGTGGGGGGACGGCTGCAGCATTTCACTCACGTCTGGAGGCTTCATGTCTCAGACCGGTGGATTCAGGAGGTTGTGTCCTCCGGTTACAAGTTGGAGTTTGCTGCCGATCCCCCTCCAAGATTTATCAGATCCCGGATTCCTTAGGACCTTGTGTCAGCTCAGGAGCTAGTGCAAGCAGTGCAAGGCCTCCTGGAGCTGGGGGTCATCTGCCAAGTCCCTTTAAGAGAAAAATGCAAGGGCTTTTATTCCAACCTATTCACAGTACCCCCAAAAAAAAAATGGTTCTGTCAGGCCCATCCTGGACTTCAAGATTCTCAACAAGTTTGTCAGGGGCAGGCGCTTTCGCATGAAGACTCTGTGCTCTGCCATCAGTTTCCTGCGCCAAGGGGATTTCATGGCTTCTGTGGACATCAAAGATGCTTATCTTCATATTCCTGTGTTCCCATGTCATCAAAGATTCCTCAGGTTCGCTCTGATGGATCAACATTATCAATTTGTGGCCTTGCCCTTCGGCCTCACTTCAGCTCCCAGGGTGTTCACCTAGGTGCTGGCTGGCGTGATATCTCTACTCAGATGTCAGGGCGTCCGCGTGCTTCCCTATCTGGATGACATCCTCATCACTTCCCAGTCTCTACATCAGGCAGAGTTGGATACTCAGCTGGTGGTGTCCACTCTGGAATCATTTGGATGGGTGATCAATCACCCCAAGTCCTCACTGTCCCCTTCCTTGGTAACTCCATTCCTAGGAATGATTCTGGATACAGTTCAGGCAAGGATCTTCCTTCCTCAGCAGAAGGTGGACAGTCTGATTGCACAGGCTCAGTCCCTCCTAGCTTGTCCCCATCCCTCCATTAGGCAGGGGATGCAGCTGGTGGGCCTGATGGTGGCGTGTTTCGAAGCGGTCCCTTATGCTCAGTTCCACTTGAGGCCTCTGCAACTTCACCTATTGTCTGTATGGGACAAGGACCCAGCGTCCCTGGACAGGGTCTGTGTGCTCTCCCCCCTGGTCAGGGGGTCCCTCTTGTGGTGGATGGACTCCAGGAACCTGTTGGGGGGCAGATCCTTTCTTGCCCCTTCTTGGGAGATGGTCACCACGGATGCCGGTCTGTCAGGTTGGGGGGTTTCTGGAAGTCCCTGTGGTTCCAGGGGAGGTGGGGCCCTCAGGAGGCCCACACACCTGTCAATGTCTTGGAGCTGCGAGCGATCAGGTTAGTTCTGGCTCGCTTGACTACTCATCTTCAGGGCCTGCCTGTGCAGGTGCGCTCGGACAACCAGACGGCAGTTGCCTACATCAATCATCAGGGAGGGACCCGGAGCAAGGGGACCCTCCAGGAAGCGTCCCTGATCCAATGTCCCCTGCATATCAGCGGTGTACATCCCGGGCGGACTCTCTGAGCAGGGGGACCTCTCGCCAGGGAGAATGGTCCCTATGCAGCAGGTTCAATCTCTGGGTCACCGTTGGGGCCAACCAGATGTAGATCTGTTTGCGTCCCGCCACAATCACAAGCTTCCAGATTTTGTCTCTCTGTCCAGGGATCCTCTGGCCCTGACCTCGGATGCGCTAGCAATGTCATGGAAGGACTTTCAGTTCCTGTATGTCTTCCCCCCCAATTCCCCTGCTGGGCAGGCTTCTGCGCAAGATTGCGAACCACACTCTTCTTGGCCACCAGAATTGCTGGCACCCCTTCCAGAGCAGACGTGGTGCAGATGGCAGTAGTCCAGTACGTTCTGCCAGGGGTGCCAGATCTGCTCACTCGGGGCCCCTTACGCCATCCCAATTTACAAACTCTGGCTTTGACGGCCTGGCTGCTGAAACCTCCATCTTGATGGAGAAAGGCTTGTCCGCCTCGGTGGTTGATACCATGGTGAAGGCTAGGAAGAAAACCTCTTCTTCCATCTATTACAGGGTATGGCGTACCTACATTGACTGGTGTGAGTCTAGGTCTCTTCCCTGTCGGGTGTTTTCAGTTCCCAGGGTTCTGGAGTTCTTACAGCATGGGTTGGAGTCGGGAACTCAGTACTCTGAAGGGTCAGGTTTTCTGCCCTGTCTGTTTTCTTTCAGAAGTCTTTTGCTCAGCATTCTTTGGTTGAGACCTTCTTCCAGGGGGTTACTCATGTGCGTCCCCCACGTAAACCTGTGGTCCCTGTTGGGATTTGAACTTGGTTTTGTCTGCCTTGCAGGGTGCTTCCTTTGAACCTATGCAGGATGCTGCTCTGGCTGTGCTTACCCTCAAAGTTGTCTTTCTGGTGGCCATTACTTCGGTCAGGCGTGTGTCTGAGTTGGCGGCTCTGTCTTTTCAGCCCCCTTACTATGAGAGACACCAGGACAAGGTGGTGTTCCGCTTTAAGCCAGACTTTCTGCCTAAGGTGGTGTCTGCTTTTCATTTAAATCAAGATATTGTTCTTCCTTCATTGTGCCCTAATCCTAGCAACGCTAAGGAAAGGGTTCTGCATTCCTTGGATGTGGTCAGGTGTCTGAAGTATTACCTGGTAGTCACTGCGTCCTTCAGGAAAACTGATGCTCTTTTTGTGGTCCATTCTGGGCCCAGGAAGGGTTTGGCTCCTGCCAAGTCTACTATTAGCAAATGGATTTGTCAGGCTGTGATTCTGGCCTACTCAGCTAAGGGGAGGAGTCCTCCCTTCCGCCTTACTGCTTATTCTACTCGTGCTATTGGTGCCTCTTGGGCCTTCCAGCATCAGGCTTCTGTTGAACAAGTTTGCAAGGCCACTACTTGGTCTTCTGTTCATACCTTTCAAGGTTTTACAAGGTTGATGTTAGGGCCTCAGCTGATGCTGTTTTTGGCCGCAAGGTTTTGCAGGCGGCAGTGGTTTAAACTGTCTGCTGTTACCTTTTTTGTTGGGGATCCCACCCTACTTTATGGACACTGCTGGAGCAGGACGTACTGTATACTAAGAAGAATACAATTCTGTGAAATACTCACCTGTAGAATTGGTATTATAAGTATACAGTACGTCCTGCTCCACCCCACCCTTGGTTTTGCATTATTCTGGATCCCCTGTATGGTGATTGTTATCATTGTTATAGTTACCAGTTTGGGTGGTCAAATTCTCCCGGCTTCTCGTTCACTGCTTTTCAATGCTGGGGATTTGTGGGAGGTCCCCGAGTATTTGAGGGGCCGGGAGGAGCCTCAAGTAAGTAATCTATCTGGAGCAGGACGTACTGTATACTTATAATACCAATTCTACAGGTGAGTATTTCACAGAATTGTATTTTTCTGACCTCTGCTCCAGTGGGGGAACCTGAACTATACAAGGAAATGGGACCCAGGGTGGGTTCTGATACAGTGACAAAGTTTCTCATTATTGGGATTCACTGTATCTATTTCCAGATGCCTTCTGTAAAAAATGGTGTACTGTCCCTAAGGTAAAACATTCTATAGCTATTCTGGCTAGGAGTTTTTCTTCTTACAGGAGAGCCTGGTTCTCTTAAAGATGCTTCTGATCGTCTGTTGGAGTTCCATTTTGAAGCATCAACATGCAGGGGCTTTGGTGGGCCCTAGCTGTTTTTCTGTTCTGCTAGCCAAAACTGCTGGCGTTCAGTTGGATGCCTTGGAGAAGAATATTTTTAATATTTTCTTCTGATGAGATTGTTTCCTCGGTTCAGGATCTTAGAACGGTTATAGATATCCTCTTGAAGGCATCTTTTGATGCCATACAGCTGTCTGGCAAGGCTATATCTCTTTCTGTAGCTTCCAGATGAGCCATTTGGCTAAAGGCCTATTCTGGAGATTTTATTGCAAATTATTGTACTATGGCATCAGATTTGGAAAATCTGATTAAAGAACTGTCCGTCAGAAAGAGTACTCGTCTTCCTCAGACGTTTTTCAATGGGCTCCAAGAAGGCTGAAAGTATGCCTTTTAATTTCTAGAGCGATCCCTCTCTCACGCTGTCCTGCAGTTGCGATAAGTCCTATGTGTGATTGCAGATATCTGGGAAGACTGCATGGAGACGCAAAATAACGACACACTGTACTTGTTCCATATTTGCAACATATAGTTCAAACCACAGAGAGGTGTGAAAAGTTAGTTTCCTCCTACAAAAGGTCAACAGGTTATCGAGAAGTTGCCCCATTTAGCTGTTATTGCGGTTTGACAGTTAGATTTCGCTAGCATACACTTCTGCAATAATTTTCCACTAAGAAGCAGCTATATATTTAAATTGTAAAGCCTTGCATATAACTATATCTGGTAACCATTTTGTTCGCAAGTTCCATAAAGCTTATTGCCCCAGCCATCTAAGACGAATCAAAATCATCCATTTTGTTACTTTAACAAATATCAGACACAGGGGAAAAGATTCTCTTTTCCCAAGAAGTCAGGTAAAGATGAGTTTTTCTTTGGAGGCAAGCTACCATGGAAACCAAATCCTCGCACTGTCGGGTGAGGGATGATTGCTCAGCTTTGCTCAAGTCTGGTTGGGTCATGTGTGGGAAAGCACCAAATCGCTCTTTCCGGTCAAATCTGCCACAGAATCCACATAGATTATCCCAACTTCATGCTAGGCAAGATTTCCCTCAAGCTGAAGTCAATGTTCTGGTTCCCCCACCAGAACATGGTTCAGGGAGTCTTCTCAAATTTGTTTGTCATCTGAAGAAAGACTGGTCGGTCAGACAGATATCAAAGATGCTTATTTACACTTCCCAATTTGTACGATTTCTTCATTTTGTCATTCAGGACGATCATTATCAGTTTGCAGCTTTTCCCTTCAGGCTTTTCACAGATCCCAGGGTTTTTTTTTATCAAAGTTCTTTCCTCCCTCATGGCAGTTTTAAGGCAGGGAGTGCAGGTGATTCCCTATCTGAATGACTTACTAATCAAGGGGCCATCCGCGTCCAAGACTTTCGACAGATGTTCTCTGGTTATTTTTACTCTGGAACAATTTAGCTGGGTAATTGGCTACAAAAAAATCTTGCTTAGTTTTGGCTACTTCCATAATCTTTCTGGGAGAAATGGGACAGATCTAAACTGTATCTGGACAAGACTTGCGTTCTTCCAACAGTTCTGAAAATGGACCCACAAACTGATCGGTTGTTTCTACTCATTCATTGTAGAATCATAATGACAGACACCAGCTTGTCAGGCTGGGGAGGAGTTCTGGAGAACCTTTCAGCTCAGGGTTCTTGGTCACAGATGGTCAATAAATGTTCTGGAATTAAAAGCAGTTCTTTTGACTCTTCAGCATGGTCATAGCTGTTGTTGGGCACACCTGTGCGGGTACAGTTAGACAACATGGCCTATCACCAGGGCGGCACTAACAGCAAAGCAGCAATGACTAGCACAGCCTTGATTTTTCTGGATGGGGTCATGTGCCAGCTCTGTGTGACATTCACCTTCCAAGCATTCAAAATATTTCAGCAGATTTCTTGAGCGAGAAGCAACTGGACCCAGGAGGGTGGGAACTGAACCAACAAGCATTTCTCACTCTGTCACAGATGAGGAACTCCAGAGGTGGATTTATCCACCACCCGTTACAACAACAAGGTTCCCAGGGTCCGGGACCGATATAGGGACCCTCTGGTGATGGAAGTTGGTTCACCCTTGGATGGAGTTCATCTTAGTCGATAATGATTCTCTTCAGATTGGCCAAGGTGAGCTTGGTAAGCAGACCGTGTCAATCTATTGGTGGATGAACCCTTTCGCCTACCTGTTCAACCCAACTTTTTGTTTCAGGGCCTCCTTTTTCATCTGAATCTACAATCCCTATCTTTGGCAGCTTGGCTATTGAGAGGTCTGTTCTAGAAGCACAGTGCTTCTATCCGGCTGTTCTATCTACCTTGATTAAAGCTAGAAAGGCTGTCTCATTAAAGGTGTATCATAGGTACTGGAAATTCTATTTTCGCTGGTGTCGTCATTTTCCAGCTCGTGTTTTTTCCATCTCGCGTATCCTTGATTTTCCTCAATCAGGTTTGAGAAAGAGATTTTCAGTAAGTTCTTTGAAAGGTCTGGTTTCAGCCCTGACTATCCTTTTTCAGAGACCGATTGCTGAGAACTACTCTGTTAGGACCTTCCTACAGGGAGCAGCTCGTATCTCTTCAGAGTTTAAGAAGCCTGTCGAGCCTTGGAATTTGAATCTTGTCCTTTCTCCAGCTCTCCCCTTTCAAACCTATGGATCCTTTTTCTCTCCTGTTTCTCGAGGTATTTTTTTCTGATCGCCCTGACAACATTGTGTAGAGTCTCTGAATTGGCAGCTTTTACTACTGTCTCACCTTTTTCTGTTTCACAAGGATACAGCTGTATTTCACTTACCAAAGGTTTTTTTCTTTTACCAAAGGTTGTTTTTTCCTTCCATATTAATGAAGAGATAATCATTCCTTCTTTTTGTCCCAATTGTCTAATTCCAGGGGAAGGTTTCTTCATCTTTTTGGAGGATGGTCAGGCATTAACATTTTACCTACAGCTCACTGTTCCCCTCTGACGCCTCTGCCGCGACTCTGGTGTGACAATGCAGTCACATGACAGGAAGTGGATATTCCCCAGTATCCCACATATGGTACTCCTTAATGCCAGGAACTCTTGGTATCTTCTTCCTACTGTCCCTCATCTGGACACTCCTGGTATGGCAGGTGCTGGTCAGCTAAGAGGTCAGCAGGGAACAACAAGCTGAATATGGGCATCACACATGTGAGTACAGCTTCTTCATTGATGCTGCATATACATCCTGGTGATGGGTCCACTTTAAATGATGGCAGCTTCGAACTGACCACTATTTAACACATGTTGTCTGAGCACATCCACACCGCCAATTATAAGATTATGCAACCACATTATTTGGGTTTTTGTTTTTCAGATTTCAGTTTGCTTTTCGATGGAATTGTACAAATTATGGGTCAGACTGATGGAGGAAAACTTTATTTACGTTGCGAAATGATTTGTTGTGGTCTTTTTAATTAGAGGACATCAGCCTGCCATTGTAACAGGGAAATGCAGACGTTTCCTGACCACCCCTGTCTTATTGCTGCAGACCTCCACAGTGGTGGCAGTGGGAGCACTGCTTGTGGGCAGTCACTGGGTGTTATGTGCTATCCTTGCTGATCCTATTGGTGGTTAGTAAACTGATTCATACCTGGATCACACAGCGCTATTGTGCTGCTCTGAAGTCATTTCTCCTCACTGTGCCCCAGGGACATACACGTGCCGCCGCCACCCCTTGTGACGTATGGATACGGACACCTTGGTTAGTGTTTCATGACTAATACGCTTACTGGAGGTGAGAGAATTAAGGAATAGCAGAGAGAGCCATAGCTGGAACAATGAAAGCAATAGGTACGAGTGATGATGGAGTCCTAGTTCCATATCATATAATGAACCTCCCAGACAATACACAATGCATTCAAGAGAACCTGTATTGGGGGGGTGTCAGCACTGACTACTGCCCTAAAAATGTCACACGTTGCTCATGCTGCTTCTCTACCTGCCAAATGCCTGAGCCAGTGACCTGAAATGGGTGTGAGGAGTCGTCGTCGCCAGGAAAACAAAGATCTGGAATGTTCTCTAGTTGTGGCTTTGAATTGTACGATTAATCAATGTTCCATGTGCATGTGCCCAGCCAAAAGAGGAGCCGCCACCGGCCTAAAGACTAGATCTAGAGTTCGTGGTCTGCCTCTTTGTGGGGCATCACGATTTGGGATGTTCTGGTGTGATAAACGTGAAACATTCCTTTGCGGTGATTCCATAGCACATGCAGCTTTGGCATCCCTCCAACTGCTGTGTGTTCCCGCTGCGACGGGCCTGTTTTTATGGCAGACACAGGTATGCACAGCGGGGAAGGTCAGGTTGTGTCCATACAGGGACACTGAATCACAAATGGGTTAACTAGTAGCCATAAGGTCGGGACTAGAGCAGGACTGAGCTGAAATTCCCAGGTGCTGGATACGGGCCGGCCCACTGGTAGGATTCCCAGTTTTGTTCTAGTCTTCGTCGGGGGAAGATAAGTATTTTTCCTTTGGGGGGGGGGGGGGGATTTAGAGTGAGCATAATACTGTTACTGTTTTTTCCTCCTTTTGTTTGGAAATTCACAGTGTTTTGAGGGCAACATCGCACTTCCAGACCCATGAATCCACTGCCCCTGGGGGGATGAGATTGCCCTGATGCCGTACCTGGGTGTGGAGGTAGTGGTTGTTCCTGCGGTGAGGGCTGTTAAAGGCTAGTTCAGAGGCGGCCTGCAGGGCTCCAGCCCCGGTTGATTGATGAATTAATTAATTAATACTCGTTAATACTGCCCAATACGACTGACATGCTTCACGGCCCTTCCACTACAACCAGTGCGCAGAGCTCTGGCAGTCTGTAATAATGCCACCAGCTTTGTATGATACACCTCGGGCCATTAGCTGGATCATATCAGGCCAGAAGCCCGTACCCCGTAGTTTGTAATATCATCAAGAAACGCGGACAAGGGTAAGATAATAAGACTCGCAAGCCAGTATGTGGAGAGACCCATGTTAGGCTTAATATAGGGGGGCTAAAGGGACCAAAACTCCCTCTACTTAGGTAAAGGAAAAGAGAAGCTTTCCTAGAATAGATAGTATTTGCACATTACCCAATACAAGGACAGATAGCATTACCCATCTATCCTTGCAGCAGGCGGAGCTATTCAAATCATCTCTTTATGTCTCTGTGCAATCCAAGACCCTCAGATCTCTTTAAAGGCCATTGGTCTCTTTAGCCCCCCTATATTACGCCTATCATATGTCTCTCCAAATACTGGCTTGCGACTCTGTTCTGGTACTCACCAAGTCTCACCCCCCATACAGCCAGAAACATCCGGCCTAGTGCTGATGAGAGCCTAAAGCTCAAAACACATGTCCACTAGTTGGATGTGTTTGGCTGTGTAAATTTAAAGCTAGTCCTTGGCATTGCACCCTTAGCATTTCTAAGGGCCTTGGATGGCACAGAGACATAAAGAGATGATTTGCATAGCTCCGCCTGCTGCAAGGATAGATGGGTAATGCTGTCTGTCCTTGGACTGGGTACTATGCAAATACTTTCCGTTCTAGGAAAGCTCCTCTCTTCCTTTAAGAGCAAAGATAATAGAGCAGCCCGAAATGAAATGGACTTGTCGGAGAGGTAAGACGGGTACAGGGGTTTCACACAGCGAACAAATCCACCCCCGCGGGCATCTCGGAGTGATGTAAGATTTCTGCCATATTCCTTGCAGATATAAACCCACCTATGAGCAGAAATACGCGCCTGTGGTAGAGCTGGTGGGTGGTCTGCTTTTGGTAAATATCTCCCCGACTAGTGGACCTTGGGAGTAGCAGGCTGAGGATGGAAAACCTACGTCACACATGTCTTGGGGTTTAGTTATGAGATTCTGTAGGTGACCAAATATATTGGATAAAGAAATAACATTTAATATATAATGGCTGCTGGAGTTTGTGAACCTACTAACCACGTCCTGGTGTTTCCTGCCGCAGTAAGGAAGAGGGCACAGTGGAGAGGCCAGTCATGATCCATCGCGCTATACTTGGATCTGTGGAGAGGATGCTGGCGGTTCTGGCGGAAAACTACGCCGGGAAGTGGTAAGTGATTGGTGTGTGTGTGTATGTCAGCTGATAAAGAAGCATTTGACAGGCATTATTACAGTGCGGTCAGCCCATGTCACATGCTTGGGGGGGGGGGGGGGGGGTGAGAACAGGTATGCAAGGATGAAGCACTTGCTCTTACAATGATCCTCTGTGCTGAACAGCAACTGCGGTGGGTGCAGTTCACCCAGGGTCTGTCAGAGAAGAGGGGGGGGGGGGGGCTATGCTACTCGAGGATCCTGAGTAGTTTAATATACATGTGGGGTTTTGGGGAGGTAACCAAATCATGAGCTTGGCCTGCCCAAGTGGGTAAGCACAGTTCTTGGTGATTGACCACCCAATACAATAAACAAGGCACCTACCTTTTGTCCCACGCAGCTTATCAGTCGTAATCTGGTGATCAGCAGCTCATCCATTCACCAGTGCTGCTGTGTCTGGCGCCCCCCCAAATCACACACAGGAACGCCACCACACTCTCTAGTGGAGCAGGCGTGTTGGGGGCATCAGAACCCAAATCGGGATGCCCCTGGAGAAAGCAACAAATTCCAGGATAGTGATCATCCCATGTTTTGTTCCACTTTAAATGAGAAGCCTAATTTATCATACTTTCCTTCAGACAGCAGAGCAGAATGTGCCATTGGGCACAAGACTCCCTTCTTACCCTCCTCCCCCGCCGTTATGTGCTCACCTGCAGCTCCAGTATGAGAAGCTGTTGTGCCGAGTGGCCTCAGTCTGGCGCGCTCCTATTGACTTCAATGGGCACTTTTGTACATGAGAAATTTCTATATTCTAAGTATGTCACACACCCCGCTTCAAGATAATCATTACATGTGGGTAGTATGGTCTGAAGAGGGCGATCTGCAGAGATGATTGGAGGAAAGAAAGCCCCTCCCAGTCCATAAATACCTGGGACCTCCCACTCATTACCCAGTTTTCCATCTCTGCAGACGGCGAGCAAGTCAGAAGATGATGTCTCCTCCTTGCACAGGGGGATTTCAGGTAGCCAGGTTTATTCCCGGCCCGCTTTTCTCTCTATTTCCACCCGGTTATGTTTTTTATAAGTCCCAATACACATGCCTCCTAGTCTAGGCTGTATCCCGGGTGAGGGTAGAATGGCACTTTTAGTGCTCTGGAGCCATGCTCCACCGCGAGACCCTGTACCAGAGGGTAGGCGGTTATCCGGGCTGGTGACCCCGGTTTGGGATGCCCTGTCCCTTGGCCCCCCTTTCCTGATGCCCTTCTCCTGTGGTGGTGGGGATAAAATGTCGGGGGCCACCTTTTTTACCTCAGAGTTAGGATTTATTTATTGTGCATTGTTTCACTTTAACAGCGGCGCTTGCTGCTACTGGCGCCAGAGCAGTTGTAGTTGGGGGGTGGGGCCGGCTGTTGGTGCTGGCTTGTCCCCCTGGCTTTACTGTTTTTGTTGCGGTGACTACCGCAATGGCCGCGGCGCGGTTATTTGCGCTGGCGGTTCCCTTAATCTTGTGAGGGGAGATCTCCCCTCACGCGCTGGCCACAGTGGGCGGGGCCGGGCGATTGCGCGTCGCCGCAGCCCGCACCCATTACATCCCTGGGGTCTTTGTGGTTACCGGCGCCGCGGCTGCTGTTCTTGCCATGGCGCCGGTATATGTGTGCGCTATAGTGTTTTTCTGAGGTAATTTACCTCACACATTTTGCCATTAGGGGCGGGCTGTTGAGCGGGACGCCACGGCCCGCCCCTGTTAGGCAGACCCACTGCGGAGCCCGCTTTCCGCTCTGTAAGGGGGCGGAGCTACGCATATCGCGCGCTCCGCGCTGGCCACGCCCACAGGGTCCTCTCTGCCTCTGTGAGCTGCGTGTGTGGTGGACGCCATTTACCTCACGCAGGAAGGCACAGTGAGTGGCCCTATGGGCCATATATATATATATATATATATATATATATATATACTTATATGTAACCCTTTATATCCGGCAGTCTTTCAGGTAGAACGCCTTAGGTTTTAAGGGGTCTTCTTCCAGTCCTTGGGTCCCTGGGTTAAATTCCATGTTAAAATCCTCCCACTTGGGACAATTACAAGGGCATCCCGGGTTGCTTACTAGCGTAATTCCCTCGGTCATTGCGACTACATATAAGTTCACCGTATGGAGGCATCCCCAGATACCGGGCTCCCCTCGGGGCAATCCCGGAAGGGCATGGGCTGTGGGGTATCCCTAACAGGGGATGACTTATTTCTATGTATACCATGTGCACAGCAGACTATTACACGGCAGTCAGAACCCCAGGCGTCTGGGTCAGCACCGCCGGCGTCATCCCCTTCCCACCCCGTCTTGGCCCGTGTCCCGTGTGACGTTGTCACGGGTGGGCAGTCGCAATCTGATGTGTGTGCTAGATTGACTAATATTGAAAAATGTATTTCTTCTGCGGTTGCCAAGAAGGCTCCAGCTAAGAGAAAGCATTTGTCACCGGTCCCACCGACATTTGAATATGACGATGAGGATCGCCTGGATTGGTCAGATTACACCCCTCTGGAGGAAGGGGAGCTATTTGACGAATCGGATTATTCGGACGACCAGCAATTTGTTGGCGCGGACTCTGAGAAGGGGTCAGGGAGTTCTTTGGATACTCCGAACGTCCTTGCTCAGATGTTTGAGGTTCTGGCTATTTCTCCTCCGGAGGTTGCTCCTCATCAACAAGGGGAGTTTTATGAGGAATCCAAGCCGCGCTTGGAATTCCCTAATCAAAGGCATTTTGATAAGATTATTTCTAAGGAATGGGAGAGGCCGGCTCGGCCCCCAGGCATTCCTCAGAGTTGGGATAAAAGATATCCTTTCCCTTCGGACACGGTTAAGCGCTGGACGTCCCCCCCCCTGAGGTGGATGCACCAATTCAGGGGTTATCCAATTCAGCCGTTTTTGAATAACCCTGATTGCTCTTCTCTTAAAGATGGAGGGGATAAACGAATTGACCAGATGGCTTGTCATGGTTTCGCCAGTATTGGGGCAGCCATACGGCCTTTTTTGCGCTCCGTCGGTGGTCAGAGACTTGTTGTCATCTTCCGGTTTGCACCCGGACAGTGACGAATTTCTGGGACTTAAACGTTGTGAGTTATTCTTGTCTTTCATGTTAGCCGCCTTGGGGAGCTTCTGCTCTGATGGTGACTATAAGGCGTTCAGTTTGGTTGCACCAGTGGGCGGCCGACTTTGGGTCAAAAAAGTCGCTGACGTCTCTCCCATTCGTGGGGCTACGGCTTTTTGAAGAAAAATTGGATTCAGTAGCTAAGGGGGGTAAGTTACCTCAACGCAAGAAGCAATGACGTCCCTTTCGCGGGGCGGCTTCTTTCAATCATTCCTTTCGCGGATCCAGAGCAGGAAGAGGTTTCGCCTTCCCTTCCACTAGAGGAGATTCCTGGAATAGGGGCAGAGGACGTGCCCGCTCAGGATACAACTGGGGTTCAAAACCCAAAACCTGCGAACAAGCCTGCTCAGCAATGAGGGGGCGCCCTCACCCGTGCGGGTGGGGGGACGGCTGCGACACTTCTCTCTGATCTGGATTCGGGAGGTTTCGGACAAATGGATCCGGGAAGTCGTGTCTTCCGGCTACAAGTTGGAGTTCGAGGCCCGTCGTCCTCCGCTTTTCCTCAGGTCTAGGGTGCCCCCGGACGCACCTGGCGCACAGGGGCTTCGGGAGGCGTTTTCAAGTCTTCTGGAGATAGAGGTCATCTCGCCAGTGCCCCTATCAGATCAGGGTCGGGGATTTTACGTAAATCTGTTCACGGTCCCCAAAAAGGATGGCTCTATCCGGCCCATCCTGGATCTGAAGATCCTCAACAGGTTTATCAGACTGCGAAAATTTCGCGTGGTATCGCTTCATTCAGCTATCCGCGCTCTCCGTCAGGGGGACTTCATGACGTCCATAGACATCAAGGACGCTTTCCTCCATGTTCCGATTTTTCCCGCGCACCAGAGATTCCTCGGGTTTGTGGTGGAAGATCGCCACTTTCAGTTTGTAGCTCTTCCTTTTGGTCTCACCACAGCTCCAAGGGTTTTTCACCAAGGTGCTCGCTGGGGTGATGGCTCTTCTTAGAGCGCAGGGAATTCGCATAGTGCCATATCTGGACGATCTCCTCATCATGGCATCATCATTCAGCCAAGCGGAATTGGACACCAGGACGGTAATATCCACTCTGGAGAGGTTCTGCTGGGTGATCAACTACCCCAAGTCCTCCTTTTACCCGTCCAGGATAGTATCCTTTCTGGGAATGTCTCTGGATACAGATCAGGCCAGAGTGTTCCTTCTTCAATCCAAGGTTCTTTTGATTCAGGAATTGATTCGGTCGCTTATGTCCATTCCTCGTCTGACCATTCGACTAGGAATGAGACTGGTGGGGTTGATGGTGGCCTCCTTCGAGGCAGTCCCCTTTGCCCAGTTTTACACGAGGACGCTACAACTCCATCTATTGTCTGTCTGGAATAGATCTCCTCTGTCGCTGGATCAATTCTTTCTGATGTCTCCCCGGGTTCGCCGACCACTCAGGTGGTGGCTGAACTCAACCAATCTGTTGAAGGGCAGGTCTTTTCAGACTCCTCGTTGGGAGGTGGTCACCACGGATGCCAGCCTCTCAGGATGGGGGGGCTTCTGGAAGGATCTGCAATTTCAGGGGTTGTGGGGACCCCTGGAAGCCCACGAGCCTATCAACATTCTGGAATTGAGAGCCATCAGAATGGTTCTTTTTCGTTTGACTCATCTCCTGCAGGGCTTGCCGGTCCAGGTTCGGTCGGACAATCGGACGGCGGTTGCCTACATCAATCACCAGGGAGGGACTCGCAGCAGGAGTGCCCTCAGGGAAGTGTCGTTGATTCTGGACTGGGCGGAGAGCCACGTCCCGTGCATCTCGGCAGTTCACATTCCGGGAGTAGAGAACTCGGAGGCGGACTCTCTGAGTAGGTGGTCAGCCCGCAAGGGGGAGTGGCCTCTCAGTCCCAAGGTGTTTCGTTCGATTTGTCTCAGGTGGGGTTCACCGGTGGTGGACCTCTTTGCCTCCCGTCACAATCACAAACTTCCGGCATCTGTGTCTCTGGCGAAGGTTCCGCTAGCCTTTGCGACGGACGCCATGTCCCTGAACTGGAGGGATCTGGGGTTTCTGTATCGGTTCCCTCCGTTTCCCATGGTAGCCAGAGTAGTGCGCAAGCTGGCTCTGGAAGGAGCGTCAGCAATTCTGGTGGCTCCAAGGTGGCCAAGACAGGTTTGGTTCGCAGATGTGGTAAGGTTAGCAGAAGATCAATTCGTTCTGCCCCTGCTGCCGGATCTGCACACACAGGGTCATCTACGTTGCCCCAATTTACCAACGCTGGCTTTGACGGCGTGGCTGCGGAAACCTCCATCTTGAAGGAGGAAGGTCTTTCTGATGCGGTTATTCAGACTCTTATTAGCGCTAGGAAGAGGTTTTCTTCTTCCGTTTACTATAGGACTTGGAGGTCTTATATTGATTGGTGTGAGACTAGGGCTTTCCCTTGCAGGGAATTCTCTATTTCTAGAATCCTGGAGTTCCTGCAACATGGTTTGGACCTAGGGCTCCAACTTAATACTCTGAAGGGGCAGGTGTCTGCCCTGGCGGTGTTTTTCCAAAGATCTTTTGCGCTTCATCCGCTGGTTAAGACCTTTTTCCGGAGGGTTACGCACGTGCGGCCCCCTAGGAAGGCTCTGATTCCGGTTTGGGATTTGAATTTGGTTCTTTCTGCTCTTCAGGGTCCTCCCTTTGAGCCCTTGCATGATATTGCCTTGTCTTCCCTTACTCAGAAGGTGGCCTTTTTGGTAGCTATCACTTCTGTTCGGCGTGTTTCTGAGTTGGCGGCTCTGTCCATTCAGGTCCCGTATTTTGAAAGACATCAGGACAAGGTGGTTTTCCGTTTTAACCCGGATTTCCTTCTTTAGGTGGTTTTCTGCCTTTTCACTTAAATCAAGACATTGTTTTGCCCTCTCTGTGTCCTAATCCCAGTAACGAAAAGGAGAGGGTCCTGCATTCCCTGGATGTGGTTCGAGTTGTGAAGTACTATTTGGTGGTAACGTCTGCCTTTCGTAAGACTGATGCCTTCTTTGTGGTACCCTCTGGGCCCAAGAAAGGTTTGGCGCCCGCTAAGTCTTCCATCAGTAAGTGGATTCGTCAGGCCATTGTCGGGGCCTTTTCTGCAAAGGGGAGAAATCCTCCCCTTCGTGTTACAGCTCATTCTACTCGTGCGGTTGGGGCTTCCTGGGCTTTTCAGCACCAGGCCTCTGTTGAGCAAGTTTGCAAGACCGCTACCTGGTCTTCTGTTCACACTTTTTCAAAGTTTTTACAAGGTTGATGTTTGGGCCTCAGCGGATGCTGTTTTTGGCCGCAAAGTTCTGCAGGCTGCAGTAGTTTAAGTTGTGCTTTATGCCTTGTTTTGGATCCCCACCCTTTATGGACACTGCTTTTGGATGTCCCACATGTAATGATTATCTTGAAGCGGGGTGTGTGACATACTTAGAATAATACCATTTTGTGAATACTCACCTTGTAAAATGGGTATTATAAGTATGTCACACACCCCGCTTCAACCCGCCCTTTTGTATTCTGGATCCATCGTTTTGTGAACTTTGCGTTGTTATGACTAATATTTGGCTCTTCCTGGTCCCTTGCCTTACTGCTTTCTTTATACTGGGTAATGAGTGGGAGGTCCCAGGTATTTATGGACTGGGAGGGGCTTTCTTTCCTCCAATCATCTCTGCAGATCGCCCTCTTCAGACCATACTACCCACATGTAATGATTATCTTGAAGCAGGGTGTGTGACATACTTATAATACCCATTTTACAAGGTGAGTATTCACAAAATGGTATTTTGCAGAGGCGCCAATGGAAATCAATGAGAGCATTCCATACTGAGGCTATGCCCATCCACCACACAGGCATCACATACTAGCACTGTGGGTGGGAGCTGAGCGGAGTCTTGTGCCCATGGACTCTGGTCTGAAAAGCAAATTCTATGCAGGTAGGATTGTTACAAGGGATGCAATATCTGTAATATAGTTGCCACATAAATGTAAAAACAGCAGCTTTTTTTTTTTTTTATATTGTTGCAGCGTATGTCGGGCTAACCAAAAACAGGAAAGGTTTTCTATTTTTGTCATCTTGAGAGCAGCACGGTGACAAAAAGAGGAAGACTGTCACGTTGGTGAAAGGCCATCTCTAGACTCAGCAAGTCCAGTTACTTACTAGGAGCAATGAGAATATTTTATTTTTTTAGCTGTAAACGTACTTTTAAGGATTTAGGTGAATGAAACACTCACACACCGCCCACGTGGTACTTGATTTAATCAGAAAATGGAAAGTGGTACTTGATGAAAAATGTTGGAAACCCTGGTCTAAAAGACTCCGGAGCCGCCTGATTAGGGCATTGAGCAGGTGGGAGCAGCTATACGGCCCCCGACCCCCGACCATGGCACCCTGTGCGATGGGCATACTCCAAAGCCCGGCTATATATACATATATACATTGCAGTGTTGTGTATTGGTTCTGTAGTGCATACAACATGGTGCATCCAGTAATCTCCTGTCACACTATTGTCTTGTGCAGGCCATTTTGGCTGTCTCCATTCCAGGTCATGGTCATCCCAACAGGGCCCAGTACAGAGGATTACGCCAGAGAGGTAAGTGCCTGATGCTCACACGCCTGTTCTTTCTCCATCATTCACCTGGACATAGAGCTCATCCGTACTCTCAGGGGCAAAAGACATGGCTGAAAGTTGTTACAAGAAAATCTCTTCCCTTTAACCTTGGTGGGAAGTCCTGTCATCTCCTAGTCCTGAATGATAGTAGAGACATTGCAGCTAGATTTGAATTACGGATTCTTCTTTTCATCTATCATTCAACACATGTAAAAATGAAACTATATTATTTAATAGGCTACAGAAAAAGAAGCCTTTCTCTAAAATATATATATATATATATATATATATATATATATATATATATATATATATATATATATAAATAATAAAACTTCCCCTCTGTGCTTGAAGTTTGGAAGTCAGCAGAAAGGAATGGGGCTGAGTAGTCTGACAAGGGGTGTGCTAGAGATATCGTTGCTCGGTGTGCTCATTGCTGCTTTGCATGGGATAAGCGCGTTGCATTCAGCGAGCACATAGGTTTTTTTTTAAAGTATATTTTTAAGTGCCTAAATTATGTTTTCAAACCTGATGTCCTCAGCTTATCTGGTTTTATTTTTATTGTTTCTAATGTTAGTGAAAGCTGTTTCCATAAAACAAACATTTGCTATCTGCAGTCTTGCTATTGGTAACTGTTCACCAAGATTGACTGAAATGAGCCTTGTACACACAGGACGCTGCTGCTATGGCCACTGCTGAGGTGAGGGAGCTCACCTACACTGGCACATGCCCAGCAGCAGTCCCCTCCCGTCCGGCAGTGGTGGGCGCCCTCCCTATCCCCGTGCCCGCGGCGGTGGCCTCCAGGCTGCACGGATGTGCTCATTCCCATTGGGGCCGGTGGCTCCTGCCTCCGGGTCTGTGTTGTAGCGTTCGCCGTTGCCATGGTAGCGCGCCGTCTATGTTTGGTAGCTGACCAGGGATGACTCTGTCCTCCCTGATTGGCTGTTAACTTCGGCCTATCCTGGGTCGTTCGCGCGTCCGTCGCGTTGGTGACGTCATCCAGTGGGGACTCAGAAGTCGCCTACCGCGCCGTCGGGAGGAGGTAAGTCTGTTAATAGATCATGTCTATATATAATCTTTAATAACAGTATTAATTCATCTATGATTAAGGGCGGTATGGCGCCCGAAACGCGTTAGAGGGCTGCTGGTATTGTTTTTTTTTTTTTATCAACTTTGTATTATTTTAATGAGGACTGGATTAAAAGTTATTTTTTAGGAGTGCTGACCATCTAACGTCATTACATGCCCAGCAGCAGCTCTGTGTGTCCAAGGCTTGCTTGTCTCTTCTTGTAGATCTTGGTGTACGGTTGTCATTTGCAACAGATTGCAGATAGTGTTTCCATAAAACACACATTTAAAAAAAAACTATACGTGGAATTTCCCTTTAAAGCGGGGCAAAACCTGGAGTTTTGACTATCCCGGGTCTTATCTGCCCTGGAGGCATCAATATTTGAAATGCCTTGCTGTGTAAACCCCCCCCCCCCCCCCCCCTTCCTGAAGTCACCTGTAACCGCTTTCCTTTCCCCGTTTCTGTGTGACACGTGCAGTCTCTCGTCCAATGGCCTATGCCATTCAGCAACTGTCTCGCCCTTCTGCAATGGGAGAGCAAGCGGACGCATCTCCAGCAGCGCAAGCTCCCGTCTATGGGGTGGGAGTTGAGAGCACAGGCCAAAGATGGGATACAGAAGGCCAGAGCCAATTGGCACAGGCACAGCAAACGATTGGACGAGAGCCCGCACATGTGCCTTAGGAACAGGGAGAGGTACTCAATTACAGGCAAACTAGGGGGGGGGGGGGGTTTACCATCAATCTGGGATGACCCAGGAGAAGGCCTGGAGAATATTTTAGATTCCAGGGCTGGGCGCGCCGGGTTTTGTTCAGCTTTAAATGTATTTCATGTGTTAGAGCAACACAAAGCAGCAAGTATTGTGAAGGGCGGCTTTCAGCACCTGTCCTCCCTGAGGTGCCCTACATTGCTTTTCACATCTCGCTTGCCTTATAGCTTCCTATTGGTTCCCTTTTTACACGTTTGAATTGTGTGTATGCTTTTATGTCAGTGTTAATGAATTGTGATAATGAGGTTGATGCTTTGTTTTGCCATGGCCAGGTACAGCAGCTCATACACGAGCAGGGGTTCATGGTGGACGTAGACGATGACCAGGGAACCACCTTCAACAAGAAGATCCGCAAGGCTCAGCTCTCCCAATACAACTTCATTCTCGGTGGGTGGAGCTACCTAAAAGGGTCCCAATATTTAGTAGCAGCTGAAGAGAAGGTGTGGAATGGGGCAAATATCAGATGAGCTGAGGAAGCGGCTAACCAGCCCCCCGTGCTATAGAGCTACTTTCATCCCCTATACATTGCATGGCGTTACTTGACATCAGCCAATCGGTAACCAGAGTAAAGCTTGGCGTTTTCTTTGCTTATAGTGAACCAAAAGTCTGAACAGATTCTCTGCCCATTGTCTAATGTTGCTAAGGAGGATCCTGATGTGGGATGCCCTGCTGCCTGTCATGGAGCACTAAGCTGTGCTACTTAATCTGCTGAACGCCACAGTTTACCGTTACAGGAAACCTGGTACTAGGGAAGGATGAAGCGTGGGGTCTGTACTGGGACACACTTTGGGGGCATCCCAAATCAGGATGCTTAGGGACTGTAGGGAGTAGAAGAGGGTCTAGAATTTTGGTCTACATAAATGAAGAGTTCAGTGCAGGCCAAAACCCAGGATTTTCACTTTGGTGCTGGTCTCTGGGGCATCCCAATTAGGGTTGCCCCTCTCTTAACCCCTCCCCCCGCAGGATCGGCCTAAAAGCGTACCTTTCCACTCATCTCATGGTGCATGCACTTGCTCTTGTCTAATCAGCATCAGCATTAGCATAAAGCTCTGTTTAGAACAGAGTGCAGGCATAGAGAAATGGGAGCGCCTGGGTGTGGGAGTGTCAGAGAGGTGAGTGTTTGTTTGTGTGGCAATTATCAGGGGGATGCCCCAGGGGTACTTGATGGCAGGTGCGTGCAGCCGGTAATCCCATTTAGTAGTAGTAGTTTTCTGGACCCTGTTTCACTGTACCGCATTTTGGTTCTTGCCGAATTGGGATGCCCGCTGTGTGAAACCTGCCCAGTTCACCCCAAAACTCCCCTTTCTCAATGCTCTTATCCAATCCGCATCCTGTTTAGACACAGCATACACTGGCATAAAGGAGCGTCTGCATCCCCGGTGTCCCTGCGGTTTGGCACGTGCTCCTGCACCCAGCCTATCTGAATGGCTGGGCACGGGATCTCCCCAGAGATGCAGTGACAGCTGGCAGGCTCAGCATGGGGCCCCCAGATGGAGAGCAATCTGGGGGCTCACATAGGGATGTCCAAGTTTGCTTGATCACTCATGCAGGTAGTTGGTCCACAATAATATGCACCACTATCTCTTCTCAATGGACAAGAACATGCACATGCTCTGTGGGCACGCGGTGAAAGAAGTGGCGTTTCATAGAGTTTCCACACACAGGCGTCCCAAATCAGGATGCCCCTATTAGGTGGGACCTCCAGCTTCTGTTCTTCAATGTAGTAGTGCAGCCACAGCTTATGCTGGGATTGGACGACCGACCTGTCACTCAGGGTCCAGTGGAAGGTGATGAAAGCTTGCAATTGGGTCAGTATTTTTTATTTAAAGGGACTCTGTAGGCAAAGTGCATAAAATATAGCAGCTCAACTCATGATGGATGCGCTCTCCCTTGCTGTCACAACACAGCTGCTCCTCAAAGTAGAAACAAGGCAAAGAGTAGTGGCACCCCCCTAAATTTCTTTTGCCATAGACCACCAATCATACAGCTTGACTGGTAGTCTATAGCAGTGGTCCTCAACCCTGTCCTCAAGGCCCACCAACATGTCATGTTTTTTTGGATCTCCAAATTGCCAGCTCTATTGCTCTGCAGCTCCACTAATTACTCCACCTGTGCATCTTTGTGGAGATCTGCAAAACCTGGCCTGTTGGTGGGCCTTGAGGACAGGGTTGGGGACCACTGGTCTATAGCATTGCCCCTGTTTGCCAGCAGACTGAGGCGTTTTAGCCAGCTACCATTCCACCTTTCTGTCTGCTCTCCCTTCCCTGCTTGTGCATGCAAGGCTGATTAGCATATGAATAGACACTGCACACACTCGCGCCCCTCTCTTCACTATTAATCATCAGGCACTGGGAGGAAGGGAGGAGCACAGCTAGGGTGATGTCTGTGTCGTGTCTGAAGTAATCATGCTCTCATGCTGATTATGCATAATCAGAGCCAAGGGCCATACCCACATTTCAAGGGAAATCACAAGGTTAAACTGTAAACATTGATATCTCAGCCATTTCTCCCTCAAAAGAACAGAAAACAATTTAGGACAGTGCCAAATGTAGCCAGGTGCAATGACCTAACAATTGCCTTTGCCTGCTGTATACTTTTCAAAGCTGTGCAGGGATTGGAGAAGGTTTTCAGGGTTGAAGGTCCACTTCCATGAGTACCATAAACACATTTACTATTTTTACCAATTGCCATTAGTATTGGTTGCAGACAAATCCACACCATTGCCATTGCTGGTGAACCTGAGCTGTGCTGCACCGCGTCAGACAATAGAGCGCCCCCCTCCGTACATTGCGCCTGCACGCCACCCAACCTCTATGCTGAACACATTGTCGGTGCCCATTAAAAATACAACATAAACCGTAAACCCTCTTCCATTTCATGAAAGAAATTAAAGGGCTGTAACCTTGTTCATCTCCTTCTCAGTGGTCGGAGAGCGAGAGAAGCAGAACAACACGGTCAATATTCGGAGCGGAGACAGCAAGCAGCACGGGGAACGCCGCGTTACAGCGCTGATCGCCAGATTGTCGGAGCTGCGTCAGTCGAGGGTCAGGAATGCAGAAGAGATTTTTTGACATTTCCAGGACTCGGCAAGACGGCCTCTAAACTCCGGGCTGATGATAAACTTTCAGTCGCTCCAAGCGCGACCTTCTCTCCCGGGAACATTCAGCCACTATTTGTATAATGAGAGATTAGAATGCTGCTCTGCGCGCGGAGCCTGGCTGCCCGGTGACACGGGCCTATAGGCCGCACCAAGCTTGTCATTTGCTACAGACCATCTCTATGATTTGAGTCCAGAAGTTGAATCCTCTCTCCTACAGCTATGGCGACTTGAGCTTCACCAGCCCTCCCGGCTCTGCTCAGCAGACCAATGCAGGGCTTTCACCAAACTGGATGTATGTCTGGAGGCCATCCGTGTCTGCCTCTTGCAAAATCTCTTTGTGGTTTGCAAACAGACTAAACAGAAAGGGAAGTCTAATTGCGTTTACATTTCTCTTGTCAACAGGGTTTGCTCAACTAGTTGCCAAAATAAAGACCTGATCAGCATGTGGGGTTGGGGTTTCCCTGGCTGTTTCAGCGGTGACATTTATAAATGTCAAGTGCCAGAAGAAAAAAAGTTCTAGGCCAAGTTTTCTATAGACAAACGGGACAGGGCCCAGTACTGTTGTTGCCAACCCTCTGATCAGCTACTGCCAGCCGCCTGAATTCCAGTAAAATTTTGACAGCCCTGCCCTAAGCAGCGTACCCTGAGGCAGGATGGGGAGGGTTACAAAGAAAAAAAATCCCTCACCTTGCCCGTGGTCCAGCACCACTTGGCCGCTGCGCTTTGTGCTTTCACACAGGATGGCGGCGCCAAAGATCCAAAACGACGCTGTGATTTCCTTTTGCCATAGACCACCAATCATACAGCTTGACTGGTAGGCTTTAGCACTGCCCCTGTTTGCCAGCAAACTAAGGCACTTTAGCCAGCTCCCATTCCACATCTCTTTCCGCTCTCCCATCCCTACTCGTGCACATGAGGCTGATAGGCGTGTGACCATAACAGCTTTGGAACAAGACAATAGAGCTTTCACCCCCCCCCCCCCCCCCCCCCCCTTCACTATTAATCATCAGACACTGGGAGGGAGGAGCACAGCTAGGGTGATGAGAATGTCCGTGTTTGAAGCAATATCTTGTGCACTTACAGACCCCGCCCTCATGCTGATTATTATGCATAAATCATGAGGTAAAACTGTATAAATCTCTATATCTCAGCCATAGATGTTTTTGCCAACCCTCTGATCAGCTACTGCCAGCCGCCTGAATTCCAGTAAAATTTTGACAGTCCTGCCCTAAACAGTGTATCCTGGGGCTAAGGCAGGATGGGGGAGGGTTACAAAGAAAAAAAAATCCCTCACCTTGCCCGTGGTCCAACACCACTTAACCGCTGCGGCACCCTGGATCCAAAAAGATGCTGTTTTTTTTTTCTTTAGTAAACCCCCCACACACACACACTTTAATACATGGTTGCCCAGCCCCCTCCATAAGGGCCACTAGTGGGCCATGTTTTTGCGGATATCCACACAGTCTATTTATTTAGCTCTACAGCAGAGCTATAGACTTGCCAATGTGGAGATCCGCCAAAACATGACCTATTGGTGGCCCTTAAAGAGCGAGTTTGGAGACCCCTGCATTAAAGAGTAAAATAAAGCAGACGGTTGGGCAGAATTATTCACTGGGTCCACGGCACTGCTGATGTGGTTAAAGCGGACCAAAACAAAAATTTGTAACTAGCATCACCTGAATTGCGCCAACCCCCCCCCCCCCCCCCCCCCCCCCCAAATAGCAACTTTTGCCTATTTTTACAGCTTCACTCTAATCCCAGATAATAGCGCCTGTTTTACCTGTAAAGCTCCGCCTCCTCCACTCATTGCTACTGTTGTGTGTGGCAATGATGTCATTGCCACACTTATGCAATGACTTATCACCTGCCATCCTACAGAGAGGGACAGCAAAAAAACAAAGTCTTCCAGAGCGAAAATGCCCATTTCTAGTTCTACACCCCAAGAAGAGAGTCTTAGTAGGGGCTTTGGTCAAAAGTAATTGACAAGTTCAGTGGGTTTTGATCCGCTTTAACAAGGGGGCTGTGATTACATCTATATGCATTTCCTTCTACTTTTCTTTCACCTTTTTTTCATGGCATCCCAAATTGACCTTTTCTGGCCATCGCTGTACAACCATTTATGCAAAGCCACATGTACCATCTCCAAAGTAGAGTGGTCACATGACACATAAGAGGGCTTTAGTACCCACACTCCACCTTAAAAAAAAAAAAAAAAAAAAAATGGCTGCCCCCCTGATCAGTGAGCGGACAAGGAGCGCTGGCTCCTTCCACAATTTATTAGCGTGAGGTCAGCCAAGCAAATGGTCCCCGGTCATGGTAGAATCGGACTGCAGATTATTGTATTTATTTTATTTTAGTTTGAGTGTTTGCTATAACAGGTGCCCAAAGATCAAACCAGGATGTCCGATTGTTGGCATGAGCTCTGCCAGCTTTTATTTCCCACATCTGATTACTGCTCTTGTTCACCAGCAGACGCACAATCATTCATAGGAGACGGCTTTCAGCGATTCAAAATAAACATGTACACAAGGGAGGATTGTTGGCTTACGTATAATCGGCCATAGCCGGAGGCTTAATATAAATCAAAGCATACTTACCTCCAGATCTATAGAGCAAATTTCGACCACCCCCGAGAGTGGGGTTATGTTTGTATCATGTGTGATCTTGAAAAAATACAGTGATATCATTTAAAGGTTGATAATCTTTGAAGGTGAACTTTTGAATGTACCAAGTTCTCTTTGTCAGACGTAACTCTTGCATACAGAACAAAACCTCTTTATAAACAGATCATATGGTGAGATAAGCAAATCAGTAAGTTATCTACAATTTAGTCAAGCCACACTGCAAATGTGTGAGGCGTGCAGAGGCCACATTAGATCTTTCAGCAGTTCTCTGTCAGAGGGATCATTTCCGACGGTCAGCTTCCCGTCAAAAAGTCCACTCTCCTTCAGACAAAGGGTGACCTAAAGTTTGAATAGATATTTAAATGATGTTGTATTGTTTGAAGCTTTGCATCTGTTCCTATTCCTTTCTTTTTCCCTGTGATTTGAAGTGTCCCATCAAAACTGTAATGTCAACGTCATCAGTTGAGTCTAGTCCGCTCTGGAGAAATGTGAAACCTCAGAGAGGTCAGTCCTGCTGGTACTTCATGTTCTATCTAAAATTAAAATAGTACTTATACTTAATATTAAAGACCATTATCAGGCAAATAACAAAAAAAATACTATACTCCCCTTTACTCCCACGCAGCCCATTGCACCTATTCCAGGGCTGCAGCACTTACCTGAATTTTGGAACCATGTCCCTTGCTGCCCAACCTATCGCCCGTCTCTTGCAATAAATGGTGGGGTGGGGGGCCTGCCAGCTCACAGTGACTGACAGCAGGAGGCATTTCCAGGTATCCACGCACAATCTGCTGGGCAGTGAGGGACGTGGATCCAGCCCCCTGGGTAAGCGCTGCAGCCCCAGACTAGGAGTGATGGGCTGTGTGGGAGAAAAGGGGAGTATAGCATTTATTTGTCAGGAAATAGCAGGGTTTGGAGCTCTCTTCTGGGTTTCGGCTGGCAGGTTTGTTTCTACCAGCTACAAGATCGACTTCTCCACAGGAGCCTTCCTGCGTTGTGGCAGCTCGCAAACTCGCAATAAATCTCTTGCTGGACCAGAGGGTCTGTAAGATTGGCCATGACAGCATTGGAACTGGGGGATTTTCTGGCCACGGTGGACATAATGGATGCTTATCTGCATATCCCGATCTGCCCTTGTCACCAGCAATACCTGTTAAAGTACTACTTGACCACTACTCGAGATGTACGCAAGACTGATGTTGTGGTCGTGATCCCGCTCTCAGCAGGTGAATCGGGCAGGTGGTCAAACAAGCCTATGCCTGCAAAGGTAAGGAAGCACCCTTCCTGATCACCACTCACCCCACCAGGGCAATTGCCATGTCGTGGGCTTTCCAACACCAGGCATCAGTGGACCAGGTATGCAAGGTGGCGTGACCTGGTCGTCTCTTAACACCTTGACCAAGTTTTACAAACTTGATGCCAGGGCATTGTCCAAAGACACTTTGGGGCATAATGTGTTGCAGATGGTGGTGAACCCCTGGCTTGAGGTCTAATCTTGAGGCTTCAGTTCTGTAGTTTTTGGTTAGGTTGACGCAGCTGTTGGTTGTTCTGGCAAGGCCCCACCCTGAATGTATTGTACTGCTTTGGGACATCCCACGTGTTGCTACTGGTGGTGCCCTGGAATGGAAAGGACGAGAAAAAGGAAATCTCACAGATAAATTTCTTTACTCGTCATCTTCCATTACGCGGCACCATGACTGTGTCGGTTGCAGTTGATGCCTTCTACATGGTTGTTTTAGAAATGTTAAACTAGTTGCTGGTATTACACGTAGGTTAGCGTTTCTCACCTTCCGGGGTTGTGGCTGAACTGCTTTTAATTAACTGAGATCCTGCCTTATATAGACTGGGAGGAGTTTAGCTTTTTTTTTCTAACCCACACGTTGTTAAGGTGGTGTGCCGGAATGGATGATGTAGAGAAAATAAATTTACCAGCTAGTACACAAATTTTTCCTTACACACAGAGTATTTACAGATGAACTTCTGAAATCATACGAAAGAAGACCTCATCGACCATGTGTTGTTACATCTAAGCTAACAAATATCAAACACTTTCCCTATAGGGAAACTAGATCAGTAGAGAACAAGCATTGTAGCTCTCAAGTAATATATTCTTAGTATACAGTACGTCCTGCTCCAAATCTAATACTTACACGTGGGATATACTCCGCCAGATGGCGCTGGACTGCAGAGACATCGAAAATAGGCTCCTCCCATCCCCTCAAATACCCGGGGACCTCCCACAAATCCCCAGAATTTCTCTGCAGTCTGGCTGCGAAGGACGAGAAATGGCTCTCTACTCGCAGGTGAGCGGGGTTATTAACCTGCGGCCCTGTAGGACTATTCCCACCCGTTCCACTAGTAATATGCCTCCCAGCCTTGGCTGCGCTGGTCGGGTGAAGGTAGGCAGCACCGCCGTTGGTGCTTAGGAGCGCTGCTCCACCGCAATCCCCCACCAAAGGGTAGGCGGTTCAGGCTTATGGTGAGCCTCTATGGGATGCCCCTCCCGCACTATTGCCCCTGCCCATCGATGGGCCCTATTTAAGTGGCCGCTGTCCTCCCTCATTCTCCTTGTAGCCTTCAGGGGAAAAGAGGGGGGGTGTAAATGTGTATGCTATGCATTCTGTGTTTTACACTCTTTTTATTCTGTCTAGTCTTGTGTCAGCCGCCGCGCTGACTTGCCTTTACTGTCTTTTTAAAATTGCAGCCGCCACGCGCTGACTTGGTTCCGTGCTTAGCGGCGGTATTACCTCAGGAGCTGGTGCGCCGTCATTGGCTGCTTGCACGTTCTGCCTTCGCGCTCTTTGGGGGGGGCGTCTATGGCGCGCTCCACGTCATCGCTGATACCGGCCCACCCCTCGAGGTAAACCAACGCCATCTTTAACCTGCTTGGTTGGCCCATGCGCGACGTACCCCTACCTACTGCGGTTCGTAAGTGCCCTCGCAGGCGGCTTTATATCTTTCACTTTTGTTACTGTGTGCTTACAGGTCTTGTTTGCTTATGTCTTTCAGGCGGGGCGAACCTTTTTGGCTTCTCCCGGCCCTGTATTAGTGTATAACTTGTAGGCCTTGTAAAAATAATACCCCCACTTCCCTAGCGGGTTATTGGGGCATCTGGGGTTGCTATATAGCGTTATTCCCTATCGGCATATAGCGCCGCTATAATCACCATATGGAGGCATCTCAGGATAATGTGACCGGAGTCCTTTTGGGACAAGCCCGGCTGTGTGAGCGTGTGGGCAGCCTCATGCTGACGCTGACAAGGCGCGTGTCTGTGTACCCTGTGCTGAGCAGGTGCTTGCATTGCAATCTGGCCTGCCAGTGGCTGCACCTCATTTCACTTCACCTACTCCCCCAAGCTTAAATCTCACTCCTGTTGAGTTGCATACTAGTGGGGATTCTCAGCCTGATGTGTCTTCTAGACTGGCTACTGTTGAACAGTTGATCGCTACGTCCTTAGCGCGTAAGGCCCCTGATAAAAAGCGGCACTTAAAGTGGACCAACACCCTGAGGTGATCGGCCCGGGAATATATAAGATTCCCGGGCCGATCACCTCACACACCGCGGGACCCCCCAAAACCCCCGAAAAACCTTACCTCTCCAGCCGCTGCTTCCGCCGCGGCCGCCTCACTCGCGCTCCTCCAGACATGCGCGCGCCCGCGCCGGCCGTCTCTGAATGGTCGGCGCGGGCGCGCACACGTCAAGAGTGACGCGCGGGAGGCGCCGACGGGCAAGCTGCTTGTACGTCGCTGTCAGTCGGCTTGTCCGTTGGCGCCGATTGGACGGCGCGGCCACGTGGGAGCGGGGAGAGGTGAGTTTTGGGGGCTTTCTGGGGGGTTTCACACAGCGGGGCACCCCCGATCGGGGTGCCCCGGGGAAGTGGACCAATACCCAGGATAGTCAAAATCCTGGGTGTTGGTCCACTTTAACGCCTATGGAGGAGGAGTTTTTGAATCTTTGTGGCTATACCTCGTCTGATGAAGGGGAGCTCTTTTCTGATTCAGGCTCATCTGATGAGAGACCAAGGGGTCATGACGATTCTGGCTCTGACCTCTGGGCCCCGGATGACACTGACAGATTATTGACCCAGATATTTGAGGTTCGGTCTATCTCTCTCCCTGTTGCGGCCCCCAGACAGAGAGGGGAACTTTTCCATACAGCAAAATCACGTGTGGAATTTCCAGGGCAGACACATTTCCATAACCTTGTGCTCAAGGAATGAGAGCTCCCCAGTAAACTTCCCAGGGTGCCAAAAAGTTGGGATAGGAAGTACCCCTTCCCTGCTGAGGTGGTAAAGTGTTGGTCATCCCCCCCGAGGTGGATGCCCCGATCCTAGGACTGTCTAATACCTCTGTCATGCATTCCCCTGACTCTACTACCCTGCGGGATGCTGAGGACCGGCGCATTGACCAGCTGGCATCCCACGCCTTTGCATGTGCAGGAACGGCGCTACGCCCGGTCTATGCCTCTGCCATTACTGCTGTGGCCACTAGAACCCTTATCAGAAATATGCTTGATAGTGCCCCTGATGATTTGCCTTGTGAGGTGTTCAATGCACTCTCCAGTTGTGTTGTTTTTGTAAATGTTGTCCTCTCAGCCATGGATGACACCATCAGAATGTGTGCCAGAACTTCTGCCCTTGTGGTGGCTTTAAGCCGCTTGGTTTGGCTGCGCCAGTGGGCTGCTGACAACGCTGCCAAGAAGGCCCTCACTGGTTTTCCCTTCAAAGGACTGCGCCTGTTTGGGGACCGCCTGGACCTTTTTGCTAAGGGAGGCAGGCTACCCCAGCGCAGGCGTCAATCTAGGCCCTTTCGGGGGTCAGGGTTCCTTCTCCCCTTACCGTGGTGCCAGACAGGGGAGGGGGGTTTCCTTTCCTGGGACCCGGGGAGATTTCTGGGGCAGGGGCAGAGGACGTGGACGTCTTCCCCCCAAGCCCCCTAAGGCATGATGGGGCGCCCCCACCCTTCCGGGTGGGGGGGACGGCTGCAGCACTTAGCTCACATCTGGAGGCTTCATGTCTCAGACCGATGGATTCAGGAGGTAGTGTCCTCCGGTTACAAGTTGGAGTTTGCTGCCTGTCCCCCTCCAAGATTCATCAGATCCCGGATTCCTCAGGACCCTGTGTCAGCTCAGGAGCTAGTGCAAGCTGTGCAAGGCCTCCTGGAGCTGGGGGTCATCTGCAAGGTCCCCTTAAGAGAAAAAGGCAAGGGCTTTTATTCCAATCTATTTACAGTACCCAAAAAAGATGGTTCAGTCAGGCCCTTCCTGGACTTGAAGATCCTCAACAAATTTGTCAGGGGCAGGCGCTTTCGCATGGAAACTCTGCGCTCTGCCATCAGTTCCCTGCGCCAAGGGGATTTCATGACTTCTGTGGACATCAAAGATGCTTACCTTCATATTCCTGTGTTCCCAGGTCATCAAAGGTTCCTCAGGTTCGCTCTGATGGATTAACACTACCAATTTGTGGCCTTGCCCTTCGGCCTCACTTCAGCTCCCAGGGTGACCACCAAGGTGCTGGCTGGCGTGATGTGTCTGCTCAGATGTCAGGGCGTCCGAGTGCTTCCCTATCTGGACAACATCCTCATCACTTCCCAGTCTCTACATCAGGCAGAGTTGGATACTCAGCTGGTGGTGTCCACTCTGGAGTCATTTGGATGGGTGATCAACCACCCCAAGTCCTCACTGTCCCCTTCCTTGGTAACTCCATTCCTAGGAATGAATCTGGATACAGTTCAGGCAAGGATCTTCCTTCCTCAACAGAAGGTGGACAGTCTGATTGCACAGGCTCAGTCCCTCCTAGCTTGTCCCCATCCCTCCATCAGGCAGGGGATGCAGCTGGTGGACCTGATGGTGGCGTGCTTCGAAGCGGTCCCTTATGCTCAGTTTCACTTGAGGCCTCTGCAACTTCACCTATTGTCAGTATGGGACAAGGATCCAGTGTCCCTGGACAGGGTCTGTGTGCTCTCCCCCACTGGTCAGGAGGACCCTCTCGTGGTGGATGGACTCGAGGAACCTGTTGGGGGGCAGATCCTTTCTTGCCCCTTCCTGGGAGACGGTCACCACGGATGCCAGTCTGTCGGGATGGGGGGGGGGGGTTCAGGAAGTCTCTGCAGTTCCAGGGGAGGTGGGGCCCTCAGGAGGCCCACACTCCTATCAATGTCTTGGAGCTGTGGGCGATCAGGTTAGTTCTGGTTCACTTGACTACTCACCTTCGGGGCCTGCCTGTTCAGGTGCGCTCGGACAACCAGACGGCAGTTGCCTACATCAATCATCAGGGAGGGACCTGGAGCAAGGGGCCCTCCAGGAATCGTCTCTGATCCTGACTTGGGCGGAGGACAATGTCCCCTGCATATCGGCTGTGTACATCCCGGGGGTGGAAAATCGCCTGGCGGACTCTCTGAGCAGGGGGACCTCTCGCCAGGGAGAATGGTCCCTATGCAGCAGGGTGTTTCAATCCCTGTGTAACCGTTGGGGCCAACCAGATGTGGATCTGTTTGCGTCCCGCCACAGTCACAAGCTCCCAGCTTTTGTCTCTCTGTCCCAGGATCCTTTGGCCCTGACCTCGGATGCGCTAGCAATGTCAAGGCAGGACTTTCAGTTCCTGTATGTCTTCCCTCCATTCCCCCTGCTGGACAGGGTTCTGCGCAAGATTGCTCTGGAAGGGGTGCCAGCAATTCTGGTGGCTCCCAGGTGGCCAAGAAGAGTGTGGTTCGCAGACGTGGTGCAGCTGGCAGTAGATCAGTATGTCCTGCCCAGGGTTCCAGATCTGCTCACTCAGGGGCAGCTACGCCACCCCAATTTACAAACGCTGGCTTTGACGGCTTGGCTGCTGAAACCTCCATCTTGATGAGGAAGGGGCTGTCTTCCTCAGTTGTGGATACTTTGATTAAAGCTAGGAAGAAGTCTTCCTCTTCCATTTATTACAGGGTTTGGCGTGCCTACATTGACTGGTGTGAGTCTAAGTCTCTTCCCTGTCGTGTCTTCTCTATTCCCAGGATTCTGGAGTTCCTGCAGCATGGGTTGGAGATGGGGCTCCAACTCAGTACTCTGAAGGGTCAGGTTTCTGCCCTGGCTATTTTCTTCCAGAAGTCCTTTGCTCAGCACCCTCTGATCAGGACCTTTTTCCAGGGGTCACTCATGTGCGTCCCCCACGTAAGCCTATGGTACCTGTTTGGGATTTGAACTTGGTTCTGTCAGCCTTGCAGGGTGCTCCCCTTGAACCTGTGTAGGATGCTGCCTTGGCCATTCTTACGCTGAAGGTTGTTTCTGGTGGCTATCACTTCTGTCAGGCGTGTGTCTGAGTTGGCTTTCCATTCAGCCTCCCTACTATGAGAGACACCAGGACAAGGTGGTGTTTCGTTTCAAACCTGACTTTCTGCCTAAGGTAGTGTCTGCCTTTCATTTGAATCAGGATATTGTTCTTCCTTCTTTGTGCCCTAATCCTAGCAATGCTAAGGAGAGGGTTTTGCACTCTTTGGATGTGGTTACGTGTCTGAAGTACTATCTGGTGGCTACTGCACCTTTCAGGAAAACTGATGCTCTTTTTGTGGTCTCTTCTGGTCCTAGGAAGGGTTTGGCTCCTGCCAGTCTACTATGAGCAAGTGGATTCGTCAGGCTGTGATTCAGGCCTACTCTGCTAAGGGGAAGAATTCTTCCTTCCGCCTTACTGTTCATTCCACTCGTGCTATTGGTGCCTCTTGGGCTTTTCAGCACCAGGCTTCTGTTGAACAAGTTTGCAAGGCCGCTACTTGGTCTTCTGTTCATACCTTTTCAAAGTTTTACAAGGTTGATGTTAGGGCCTCAGCTGATGCTGTTTTTGGCTGAAAGGTTCTGCAGGCGGCAGTGGTTTAAACTGTCTGCTGTTGCCTTTTTTGTTGGGGATCCCACCCTACTTTATGGACACTGCTATTGGATGTCCCACTTGTAAGTATTATATTTGGAGCAGGACGTACTGTATACTAAGAATAATACAATTCTGTGATTACTCACCTGTAGAATTGGTATTATGAGTATACAGTACGTCCTGCTCCAACCCACCCTTGGTTTTGCATTATCTTGGATCCCCTGTATGGTGATTGTTATCATTGTTATAGTTGATAGTTGGGTTGTTTAATTCTCCCGGCTTCTTGTTAACTGCTTTTCCATGCTGGGGTTTTGTGGGAGGTCCCTGGGTATTTGAGGGGCCGGGAGGAGCCTATTTTCGATGTGTTTGTGAATGGCTGCCGCGGGCATGCTCCCTGTTAGAGGAAAGCGGGGAATGCTAGACCTGTTGATGCCTTAAAATGTCTACAGCCGTATCATCCACCCCGGGAATGTGAATTGCCAAGAGTGCTGGAAACAACACTCAACCCCATTGTAGAACGAGATGGGCCTCTGCCATAGTGGCCTTGAATCTTGTGCTGCCCTGATAATCTATGTGCCCTGCTGCAGCATTGTCTGACAGAACCCTGAGAGGATGATACCAGTGCTGAGTAATAATAATGGCCTTCAGCCAGACAATGAGCTGCTCACTGTACATATTCTTTGTTATAGTGGAACAAAACCCTGATTTGTTTTCCCGGGTTTCGCTCTGCTTCCCAGATCTGGATGTCCCGCTGTATGAAACCCCCCAAATCGCCTGATCTGCTTAGCTTCGTCCTATGCTCCGACTCCTATATAATCAAAAGCTGCTTGCTGTGATGATGAAATTCGGCAAGCTGCTCTGATTGAGATGAATAGGGAGCGTGCACTCCCCTTTGTCAACAATCAGAGCCATTTGCCAAATCATGGCATCTGAGCAAGCAGCTCTGATTGGACAGGAGCCCACACATGTGCCATTGGATTGGGGAAAGGTGTTGACGCCCTGTGGGGTTCATACAGCGGGGCATCTTGGTTCAGGATGACCCCAGGGAAAGCCAGCGGCTGTCCCTGCAATCTTTTAGTGGGCCAAAACCCACTCTCCTGGACCAATCGATTTCCTCCCCCTGGGGCATCCAAAATCGTGATGCTCCGTTGTGTGAAACCCCCCAGGTTGCCCATACACTCGCCTTCTTTCCAGGTCCAACGGCTCATGCGTGAGCTGCGGCCACATTCCCCGCTATCTCTCTAGCAGGGTGCGTGCCCGTGCCAGGCATTTGTGAATAGCCGGGGATGCGGCCATCAGCACGCTCGGAGCTGCTCGTATTAGACGAAGGGACGTCAGCGGATCTGAGTGTGCTGATTGGACGAGCGACCGCGCATGCGCCACAGAACCGGGAAGAGGTGAGTTTGCTTCGGCGATCTGGGCGGTTTCACACTGTGCCACCCCCAATCGGAATGGCCCAGGGGCAAGGACCAAAACCCAGGATAGTAAAAATCCGGGGTTTTGGTCCACTTTAAGTTCGGTTTTGTGCTTTAAACCTATATATCTCCAGATATTATGGACCTTGCCTGATGTCCTCTTAATAAAGAAAAAAGAAACAGAAGTGGCATCATCTTCCAGGCCATTGCTAAGTGGCATTGGGGACAGTCAGTGTTTTTATTCCACTTTTGTGGGGCAACATGTCTTTTATGTGCTGGTCTTATCTGTTTTTTTCCATTTGTTTGCAACTCTGTGTTATAAAAGAAAACCGTTTTTGACAGCAACAATGAACATCAAAAGAGTGAGCCAACCAGCAAAGGCTCAATGAAGTGCCCCACAAAGGAGGTCGCACAAACCAGAAAAAATAAATATTCAAATTTTTAATATCAAAAGTTATTGTACATATTACCAAGACATCACAAAAATCTACATACATAAAGGACTATTTAAAAAACATACAAGACAACGCCCTCTGGTGGCAACACCATATGGATATATATAAAAGGTATATGTAGAAAAATATATATAAAATATAAAGTATCTAGCTTACTAAGCAGCTGATGGGCTAAGGCAGAGACAATAGGTTTAACCCATTCTGCTGAAATGTAACTTCCGTAGATTGGGGGGGGACAAAAACTTCCTCATATAGGGGGAACATAATCTTATGTTCCAGTAGCGAAAGGGTTACTTGGAGCGTCCTCACCTGGAGAGGGTAATACTGCTGCTGGTTACCTCACCTTTTCCATTGGAAGAATTCTGGGACCTGTAATGTTTACTCAAGGTCTTGATAACCACTCCTACTGTAGCAACACGGAGCCTCAAGAATATGAGATATTTGGAAACCGCAAGAAAGGAAAACAATAAGGCAAAATTCTGATAAAAAGGGAGTTTTCCTTTACAGAGGAAAAAAAACTCGGGAGTTTTGCTCTCAGACCAGGCAGCGAAAAAATCTGGTTCCTGTCGTGTGAGCTAGATGTGAGCAGGGATGCGGTCGTGATGCCAACATGCAGCAAGGGCTCCGGGAGCAGATACGTGCGATGGAGGATGCCCCAAGGAGTGGGACTTGGATGCCATGCTCTCTTTTTGACTCCAGTGCTGTCTTCGTTCCTCTTTAGGACTGCTGGAGGTTGTAATTAGAAATCCAGCCCTCCCGTTCCCCCTGAACCCACCTGCCCTGAAAAGCAAGTTGTATCTGTCTGGGCTGGATAAGGGAGCTTTCTCTTGGTATGATTTTCAGTGTTTCCTGGAGAGCATTAGTTCTGTAGCTCACTAACCGGTTTCACTTGTTGCCCGGATATTCTCTCAGTGGGGGGATGTCGTGCCATTGCTGATTCAGGTCCGCGCAATGACGCTGTTGAGGTAAACTTGTTGGGCAATATTTCTGATTCAGCAACAAAAATGACTGTTCCTTCCTGACATCTGAAGTAAAGGGAACCCTGACCCTGCCAGGTATTGCTATGTATTTATATTCTTCTAGAAAAACATTGCAAGTAACAATCCAAAAGTGATGCAGTGAAAGCACAGTGTCATAATTGCTGCGGTCGGGGGAGTGACACCGACTGTGAGTCACCCATGGGAGGTGCAGGAGGATCTGAGCTCTTATATGGCCGGGGGAGGAAGAGGAGACCGCAGTCTTAGCCAGCAGCAGTTACCGTACAGGCGCTACTAGTTTGCACTCGCAACAATGAGACGCTGCGGACCCTGGATCCTCCTGAGCCTTCTCTGGCTGGCGCATGCCGGTAAGCCACTCTTTATTTTCATGGCACCAACTTCTTCCACAATGCCATTGTGTCAGTCATTGCATGAGCTTACAGTCTATTAGGGTATAAGGGAGATACAGAGGGAGAAGAGCTTACAATCTATTAGGGTATAAGGGAGGATACAGAAGGAGAAGAGCTTACACTCTATTAGGGTATAAGGGAGATACAGAGGGAGAAGAGCTTACAATCTATTAGGGTATAAGGGAGGATACAGAAGGGGAAGAGCTTACACTCTATTAGGGTATAAGGGAGGATACAGAGGGAGAAGAGCTTACAATCTATTATGGTATAAGGGAGATACAGAAGGAGAAGAGCTTACAATCTATTATGGTATAAGGGAGGATACAGAAGGAGAAGAGCTTACAATCTATTATGGTATAAGGGAGGATACAGAAGGAGAAGAGCTTACACTCTATTAGGGTATAAGGGAGATACAGAGGGAGAAGAGCTTACAATCTATTAGGGTATAAGGGAGGATACAGAAGGAGAAGAGCTTACACTCTATTAGGGTATAAGGGAGGATACAGAGGGAGAAGAGCTTACAATCTATTATGGTATAAGGGAGGATACAGAAGGAGAAGAGCTTACACTCTATTAGGGTATAAGGGAGGATACAGGAGGAGAAGAGCTTACACTCTATTAGGGTATAAGGGAGGATACAGAAGGAGAAGAGCTTACACTCTATTAGGGTATAAGGGAGGATACAGAAGGAGAAGAGCTTACAATCTATTATGGTATAAGGGAGGATAAAGGAGGAGAAGAGCTTACACTCTATTAGGGTATAAGGGAGGATACAGAAGGAGAAGAGCTTACACTCTATTAGGGTATAAGGGAGGATACAGAAGGAGAAGAGCTTACAATCTATTAGGGTATAAGGGAGGATACAGAAGGAGAAGAGCTTACACTCTATTAGGGTATAAGGGAGGATACAGAAGGAGAAGAGCTTACACTCTATTAGGGTATAAGGGAGGATACAGAAGGAGAAGAGCTTACACTCTATTAGGGTATAAGGGAGGATACAGAAGGAGAAGAGCTTACACTCTATTAGGGTATAAGGGAGGATACAGAAGGAGAAGAGCTTACAATCTATTAGGGTATAAGGGAGGGTACAGAAGGAGAAGAGCTTACACTCTATTAGGGTATAAGGGAGGATACAGAAGGAGAAGAGCTTACACTCTATTAGGGTATAAGGGAGGATACAGAAGGAGAAGAGCTTACACTCTATTAGGGTATAAGGGAGGATACAGAAGGAGAAGAGCTTACACTCTATTAGGGTATAAGGGAGGATACAGAAGGAGAAGAGCTTACACTCTATTAGGGTATAAGGGAGGATACAGAAGGAGAAGAGCTTACACTCTATTAGGGTATAAGGGAGGATACAGAAGGAGAAGAGCTTACAATCTATTAGGGTATAAGGGAGGGTACAGAAGGAGAAGAGCTTACACTCTATTAGGGTATAAGGGAGGATACAGAAGGAGAAGAGCTTACACTCTATTAGGGTATAAGGGAGGATACAGAAGGAGAAGAGCTTACACTCTATTAGGGTATAAGGGAGGATACAGAAGGAGAAGAGCTTACACTCTATTAGGGTATAAGGGAGGATACAGAAGGAGAAGAGCTTACACTCTATTAGGGTATAAGGGAGGATACAGAAGGAGAAGAGCTTACACTCTATTAGGGTATAAGGGAGGATACAGAAGGAGAAGAGCTTACAATCTATTAGGGTATAAGGGAGGATACAGAAGGAGAAGAGCTTACAATCTATTAGGGTATAAGGGAGGATACAGAAGGAGAAGAGCTTACAATCTATTAGGGTATAAGGGAGGGTACAGAAGGAGAAGAGCTTACACTCTATTAGGGTATAAGGGAGGATACAGAAGGAGAAGAGCTTACACTCTATTAGGGTATAAGGGAGGCTACAGAAGGAGAAGAGCTTACACTTTATTAGGGTATAAGGGAGGATACAGGAGAAGAGCTTACACTCTATTAGGATATAAGAGGAATACAGAAGAGGAAGAGCTTCATTGTTTGAAAAGCTTACAATCTCCCCCCCCAGACTTCTCGGGGTCCTGCTGTCCTAATACGGTCCATCCTCCAGTTAACCTGTCAGTAGGATTTGATATTGTAGGTAGTAACGTTCTTTTGGATTTAAACAAATCCTGCCTTGAGAAATACTCTACCACTGTTTTTCTGCTACAACTGGCTTATTTTTTCCTAATTCTCAGTCTGCCTCTTACCTGGACCAGGTGAGCAGAAAATTGTCCAAGGAATCTCTCCAGACTCCGGTGGCAGTATATTGTTTAAGGCCGTAGCTTAACAAAGTCAGGCTATGGTTGGGGTGGTGGGTCAGCCGGGAGAGCAGGATGGCAGCCGCATGATTTGCCGGTGACAGGTTTAGGTCAGCATTTTTCAGCACCCGGCGCTGGGTGTTTTACAATGACAAACCATATTTTTTTGCTGAAAATTATGACAATACGTGATTTCCTTTAATGTCTGTAAAAGCTAGAGAAGGATAAATAAATGCAAAAATGAAACACAGGTGAAAGACAGAGATAAACAAGCACAACAGAGATAGGAAAAAGAAAAGCTCGAGAGCGAAAGACGAGAGGGAGCGACATACATGAGAGACAAAAACTTGAGACAGATAGAAAGCGAAGCACAAGAGAAAGATAAACAAGAGAGTGAGAGAATAACACAGAAGAAAGGCTGATAAACGAGAGAGAGAAAGCAAAAGACATTGGTAAACAAGAGAGAGGGTGAGACATACACAAAAGAGAAATGCATAAGACAGAGGAATAAACAAGTGGGAATGACATACATGAGGGAGAACCACACGAGACAGAAAGCAAAGCGCAATAAAAAGACAGATAAACGAGAGTGAGAAACCTGTGAGGGAAAGACATGGATAAATGAGAGGGAGAGACATAAAAAGAGAAACACACAAGATGGACAAAATGGCGAAAGGCGTGAGAGAGAACAGAGACCTACACAAGAGAGAAACTCGTGAGACAGGAGACAGATGGGTCAGAAAGAAACAGATAGGAGAAAGAGAAACAGACATACATGGGAAGACAGAGAAGAATAGAAGAAAGAAACTCATAAGACAGAGAGGAATAGAAGAAAGAAACTCATAAGACAGAGAGGAATAGAAGAAAGAAACTCATAAGACAGAAGAATAGAAGAAAGAAACTCATAAGACAGAGAAGAATAGAAGAAAGAGAAACTCATAAGACAGAGAGGAATAGAAGAAAGAGAAACTCATAAGACAGAGAAGAATAGAAGAAAGAAACTCATAAGACAGAGAAGAATAGAAGAAAGAAACTCATAAGACAGAGAGGAATAGAAGAAAGAAACTCATAAGACAGAGAGGAATAGAAGAAAGAGAAACTCATAAGACAGGAATGGAAGACAGAGAAACTCATAAGACAGAGGAATAGAAGAGAGAAACTCATGGAAGAGAGGGAGAGACATACATGAGAGAAAAGACTGATAGAAAAAGAAGCACAGAAAAACAACAAATGAGAGATAAATACAGGAGAAAGACAAACGAGAGAAACGCTTCAGATAGAGAAAAACACATGAGAAAGACAGATGAACATGAGAGGAGAGACGTACATGACAGAAACACAAGACTGATAGAAAAAGAAGCACAGAAGAACAACATAACTGAGACAGAAAGCTTCAGACAGATAGAAAGTGAAACACCAGTAAAGATGAGAGAGAAACACATGGGAGAAAGACAGATGAAAATGAGAGGAAGTGACATAATGATGCATAAACAGGAGAAAAGAGAGAAACACGTGAGATAGAGAGAGTCAGACAAAAGAAAAACAGAAAGACACAAGAGAAAAAAAGACCTAAACAAGAGAGAAATTCATGAGACAGAAGGAAACAGGAGAGAGACACAGCTGAGAAAGAAACGGGAGCGAGGAAAACACTGGAGACAAGAGAGGAGACAAAATGAGACATACCTGAGAGAGACAAACGGGACAGAGACAAACAATAGAGAGAGAAAGAAAAACAGGAGACATACCTGAGAGAGACAAACGGGACAGAGACAAACAATAGAGAGAGAAAGAAAAACAGGAGACATACCTGAGAGAGACAAACGGGACAGAGACAAACAATAGAGAGAGAAAGAAAAACAGGAGACATACCTGAGAGAAACAAACGGGACAGAGACAAACAATAGAGAGGGAAAGAAAAACAGGAGACATACCTGAGAGAGACAAACGGGACAGAGACAAACAATAGAGAGAGAAAGAAAAACAGGAGACATACCTGAGAGAGACAAACGGGACAGAGACAAACAATAGAGAGAGAAAGAAAAACAGGAGACATACCTGAGAGAGACAAACGGGACAGAGACAAACAATAGAGAGAGAAAGAAAAACAGGAGACATACCTGAGAGAAACAAACGGGACAGAGACAAACAATAGAGAGGGAAAGAAAAACAGGAGACATACCTGAGAGAAACAAACGGGACAGAGACAAACAATAGAGAGGGAAAGAAAAACAGGAGACATACCTGAGAGAGACAAACGGGACAGAGACAAACAATAGAGAGGGAAAGAAAAACAGGAGACATACCTGAGAGAGACAAACGGGACAGAGACAAACAATAGAGAGGGAAAGAAAAACAGGAGACATACCTGAGAGAAACAAACGGGACAGAGACAAACAATAGAGAGGAAAAACAGGAGACATACATGAGAGAGGCAAACACATTAGACAGAAACAGGAATGAGAAGAGATAGAAAAACAGGAGAGGTGAAAGAAAGATAGAAACATGAGCGAGACAGCCTTACACAAGAAAGAGAGCCTAAGATAAGTGAGAGAGAACCCGAAAAGAGGGAGACATACATGAGAGAAAGAAACCGGAGCCAGATGGCTGAGAGAAACAGAGAGGGTGTGATGTTGGTGGAGGTCCCCCATAAAAGAACAGCTGCATCCCATGGACACCCCTCATCAGGCCCTGCCTGCATGTTAATATGGAAAAAATGGGGCAGACGTACACAGGACGCATGTGCTGCTGCACACACCTACCCCACATACTTGATTGGCTGTTAGCAGTCACATGGGATGTGGGAGCAAGGTCAGTGCTGGATGTCACACAACTCATGGACAGGAATCACAGTTTGGAATGCAGCGGGAAAGGCTGGTGCTGGTTCCTTTAGAGCCATTATTCCTCTAATCCAGATTGCAGCCAGAAAAGTTGTGGGATTGCTGTGTGGGGAATGTGCGGAATCCAGCCTGAAGCACAGCCAGAACTTTTGTTTTGGATTGAACAAGAATGGGTTGACATTTTAAAAAAGACCTAAACTCTCCATGGCCCACATGACCAAATCTACCCCTCCTGCCATCTGTGAGATACTCACCTTTCCTAGGAGAGCTTCATCCAAGAATGAGGGACAAGAAACAGATGCACTTTCGATGAACAGATCCCATCATAAAGGGCTCCAAACCTGATTTTAGGCATTCTAGGGATGCCCTCCCATGGCACTGAGGCAGGACAAGGGGGTTACAAGGAAAGGTGAGTTGTGTGGGCAATCAGGAAAGCCAGATGCCCCAGGGATAAGAAACTATCGTCAGCATAGTGAAAATCCTGGTGATAGTTCCTCTTTAAAGAGGACCACATACCGAGGGGGGTGCACACAGCAGGACATCCCAAATTGGGATGCCCCAAGGGGACTTGATCGGCCAACCTTGGACTAAAAGACTTCAGGGTCGGCTGATCGAGTCCCCCCTGGGGCATCCTGATTTGGGGTGCCGTGCTGTTTGAACACCCCGATTGGACGAGAGCAAGGAACATGCGTATTTTCATGCAGAGGGTTATGCTAGGGGTAAGGACATAAACCTGTAAATGGGTTTTGGTCCACTTTAATTCAATCAGGGAGGGAGAAATCACCCAGCAGCATGGCTCTATTACTGAATGCTGGAGCCTCACAATCACAATACAAGTGAATGGCACTGATGAGCACATTCATTGCAGCCATGGATACGTTTATATTATGCAAAATGTTTTCATCAGGCGTGTGTTTCATCAGGGCTTAAAGTGGACCAAAACACACCCTGGAGTCTATGAGACACCAGGGCAGGCGTACTCGCTCCCCCTGGGCATCCAGTTTTGGGATTCCCTGCTGTGTCAACCCCCCCCAGGTCGCAAGAAAAATCACCTTAGTTCCCGGTCCAACGGCGCATGCGCGAGCAGTGGCCACTTCCCCGCCATCCTTTTAGCAGGACGCGAGTGGGCCGACTGGACGAGAGGCCGTAATTGCACCGTAGGACTGGGGAAGGGTGAGTGAGATTGGGTGACCTGGGGTGTTTCTCTCAGCAAGGCACCCCCGATCGGGGTGACCAGGGGGCAAGAATCAAAATCCAATCTGGGTTTGGGTCCACTTTAAGTCAGATTTGGACCATATTTCTGCTTAAAAGGTACACTCCAGGCAGAACCCCACATTGCCCCCCTTTGTCCTCTGTAGCGCTTCCGTTCTACTCCGGGTGCTGTGAACATATGGGACTAGTGCTGTAACCCATCCCCAGAGTCTTTATACTCTCGGCTGGTCCGCTTTAAGGTTAAACAGAAGCAAAGCTTGGGACAGACAGGTTTCAATAGACCTTTATTTATGGCACCTGGGCTCCCCCAAAACACCCCCAACCCTCTGGAATAGTTTCTATTGCACGGCACGCCCCTCCCATGCCCACAGCCCAGGAACTGCCTGGATCAGCAGTTGTTTTGTTACTGAGACAACAGCACAGATGCTTGTTTCTGATAAACTATGACACATAACAAGCTTCTGTAATGCGGACCTAGACAGGCCCAGGGAGCTACAGCATACCAACATGTCTGGATTTCTTGTGTACAGATACAGAGGAGCCCCCAAAATGGTGATTCAGAAATGACGTTGGTCCCTTTTAACAATCGCCCCTGGTTTAAACCTGCCTGGGATAAGCATACATCTATCCTAAGATAAAGAGTACATATAGCTACATAAGGGTAGACTAGATGGACCGTATGGTCTCCTTCTGTCGTCAACCTTCTATGTTTCTTCTACAGTTAAAGCAGACAGAAATCCCAGAAATTCACCCCCCCAGGTTTTGGTCAACTTTCAGAAGTGGGTAGGGGCACCTAGAAGGGGGGGGGGGGGGGGGTGGCAAGGCTGGGTTAAAAGAGTGGTCCTGGGTGGGTGAGTGAAACTGGATGAGTGGGAAATAGATGGAACTCGGGGTAGAGTTGGGTGAGTGGCACTGGGAGAGGGTTAAGTAAGTGGTAAATGGATGCGACTGTTGGTGGGTAAGTGTCATGGGGGGAAAAATTGGAGCTGGGTGGGTGAGTGAAGCTCGATGAGTGGCACTGGGAGGTGGGTGAATGTCACATGGGGTTTGAAAAGTAGAACTGTGTGGGTGCGTGAAGCTCGATGAGTGGGTCAGTGGCTCATACAGTAAGTGGCACTGGGATGGATGGCATGATAGGGTTCAAAAAGTGGAGCTGGGTGAGTGGTAAATGGATGGGACCAGGGGTGGCACATACAATGCGTGGCACTGAGAGGGGGTTGGGAGTGGGCGAGTGTCATGGGGGGTTGGAAAAGTGAAGTTGGGTGAGTGGCACTGGAAAGGGGATAAAGTGAGCGGAAAATAAATAGGACTGGGGTTGGGTGAGTGGCACGAGGGGGTTGGAAAAGTGAAGCTGGGTGAGTGGCACTGGGAGGCAGTGTGTGAGTTAATAGATGGGATGGAGGGTGGATGAGGGGGTTGGAAAAGTGGAGCTGGGCGGGTAAGTGGCACCGAGATGGGAGTGGCCAAATGGTAAATGAGTGGCATTGGGGGTGAGTGAGAGAAGCCATACACATATATATATATATATATAATATAATATATATAATATAATGTGCATGGTGTGCTGTACACAGCTCTGTAGGACGCTTCTGGTTTCGTCATGGCACCGCACCCACTGTCTGACCTAATTAGAAAAAAGATTATAAAAAAATTATATATATCATTTATGTAATGATTATTCTGGGTTGGATAACAATTACTGATACACTAAACATCGCACCCAGGGAAAGCACTTGTTGGTGCAGGTTCTTACACAGGCATGGCTGCAGAACAAACCCTCAACCAGCTCATAAATCCAACCCAAAGCCTTAACCCTTCCTGCCACCTGGTTTTTGCCCCTAATTTAGCTCTCACCTACTTAACAACCAGGCCCTGATTTGATGATCTAAATCTTCTTTGTTCCTTATTGGAAGGTTTAGGATCTGGGAACAGGTTTTGCCCACCCCTAAGCTAAGCATAAGAGGTTCTCCAAAGCACAAACTCAGCATGTTCCTTGATAGATCCTGAAGGCCTACAAATAAGCATCATATCTGCTATTGGAGCCTTTAGCTCCTCTTAAGACCTTTATGGAGGCCTACAGCTAAGAATTATATTTGCTGTCACTTCAACTCATTCTTACTGCCTACCGACAGCCATCAGTGCCCTCAACTCCCCCTTATGACCTTCATAGAGGTCCACAACCAAGCTTCAAACCTGCTGTGATTTCCCTCAACTCCATCTCCTGTCAGTGCCCTTAGCTTCCCCTTACTGCCTTTATGGAAGTCCATAGCCAAGATTCATACCTGCCATCACTGCGCCTCCACTACCCCTTAATAGAGGCCTATGGCCAGTTTCATATTCGTGGTGAGCAAGGTCCTAGCCAGGCAACATAATTTCTATTTTCCAACAGTTTGAGCAACAAAGCCCAGAGGCAAGTTGGATAATGTCCAGAATCCTCTCTTGCATGAAGAAACTTCCTAAGCGCTTCTGTGTATTTAACACTTTCTAAACAGCTTATCTGAATGTCAGGCAGATTTCGCCCAGCCGCCTCAAAAACATGCCGGCTTCCCGCCAGCATCCTGCTTCAGTGATCCCGCTAATCTCGCATAGTGAAAAATGAGCAAGAGGGATTTCCAAAAAAGGTCCAGAAAAACAGGACATCCATCCAAGTGCATGTTTGCTCCCAGGAACGGCCAACCTTAAAGGCCCCTTCCTGGGTCCACAGAGTGATTCTTTGGTGAGCCCCACACACCTTGGATACCCAGTGTAGATCTGCTTATGGCTGACTTGGGACCAGAGGATGACCAAGGGCAATGGAGAAGGTGGTAAATAATGGAGGGCAATTCGTGGCAGCAGAGAAGAGGGGGGGGGGATCAGTGGATGATTGCCAGCAATGGTGGACACGTCAGTGGCAGAGGAGAAGGAAAAAAAAAACAGCTATGGCAGCCCAATAGGATAAATCAGCTGCATATGAGGTAAGGAAAGAAAGATTTGTTTTTACATTCAGCCTGGAGAAACCCATTAAATCGGTGCAAAGGTCAGAAATCTAAATAACCTAACACTTTCGCTACCTCAACATTTTGAGCAGTGCACTGTGAGATGTTCAGAGCTGGACTATTTATTTTATAACCTAACCCTGCAATACACTTCACCACAACTGTTTCCCTGAGCCGTCTGGTGTGTTCCTTGGTTTTCACAATTCTGTTTGTTCGCTTTTCTTGTTTTTTAACAAACTACTAAGGCCTTCACAGAACAGATGTAGCTATACTGAGAATAAATGACATACAGGTACAGGGCTCTATTTATTAATTAGGTGACTTCTGAAGGCAATTGTCGGGGTGGGGGGTTAATTCATTTACTTGCCACACTTTTCAGTCTTTTATTTTTAAAGTCCGTCCTTCGACGCACCATTTGTTTTGACTGTTTTTGTGTTTAACCGTGTATGTGCATTTCATTTAGTATGCATTTGCATCCTGGGGTTAAATGTGACAATACACACATGAAGTACATAATATTTACATGTACATTTTTTTTTTCTTTCAGAGGACGATACTTCTTTGGCCGATGATTATGATATGTACCAAAGAGAGGTTGATCTTACATTTCCAATGCAGCAAAGAGAAGGTAACAGCCAATTCCATCAAAATTTCTATAGAAAGATATATCTAAAGGAAAGTTGTAGATAGCAGCACTCCTCTGTATACATAGCTACACCTCTCTGTACAGATTGTGGCAGCGCTATGTATAGATAACAACACTCCTCTGTATAGATGGTGGCACCCCTCTGTAAACATAGCAACACTCCTCTGTATAGATGGAGGCACCCCTCTGTAAACATAGCAACACTCCTCTGTATAGATGGTGGCACCCCTCTGTATTAATAGCGGCACTACTCTCTATAAATGTTGGTACCCCTCTGTATATAGCAGCAAAGGAAAGTTATAGATAGCTGCACATCTCTGTATAGACAGCAGCACCACTCTGGATAGATATCAAAACTCCTCTGTATAGAAAGCAACACTCTGCTGTATAGATAGTGGCATCCCTATGTATATATGGTGACACTTATCTGTATAGATGGCGGCATGCCTCGGTATAGATGGCGGCATCCCTCGGTATAGATGGCGGCACTTATCTGTATAGATGGCCACCTCCCTGTCTATAGATGGTGAAACTGAAACCCCTCTGTATAGATGGCAGAATCCCTCTGTATAGATAGCAACACCCCTCTGTATAGATGGCAGAATCCCTCTGTATAGATAGCAACACCCCTCTGTATAGATGGCAGAATCCCTCTGTATAGATAGCGACACCCCTCTGTATAGATGGAGGCATTTCTATGCAAAGATAGCAGCACTCCTCTGTATAGTTGAAGGCACCCCTCTGTAAAGATGGCAGCACCCCTCTGTATAGATGGTGGCATCCCTTTGCGTAGATGGTGACACTCCTCTGTATAAGTAGCAGCACCCCTCTGTATAAATGGCACCATTTTCTAACAATGGTGGCACCCCTCTGTATAGGTAGTGAAACTCCTCTGTATAGATAACACTCCTCTGTATAGATGGTGGCATCCCTCTGTATAGATGGCGGCATCCCTATGGATAGATGGCGACACTTATCTGTATAGATAGGGGCACCCCTCTGTAAAGATGGCAGCACCCCTCTGTATGGATGTTGGCACCCCTCTGAGTAGATGGTGGCATCCCTTTGTATAAACAGTGACACTCCTTTGTATAGATAGCAGCACCCCTCTGTATAAATGGCACCACTTTTTAACAATGTTGGCACCCCTCTGTATAGTTAGTGTGCTCCTGTTTCTGTGCTGCAGCATTAGACGTGTTTCCGTTGGTTATGAAATCAGCCATTGTCAGGTAATGCTGGGCAGACATCCACAGGGCGCTTGTGCACCTTCCAGCTGAAGTGGCCTGCATGCTTCCAATGCAAACAGAGCACTCTAATACCAGCATTGTGTAAACATGATGCAGCCTTGTGAGACAATACATCAGGCAGCCATCCAGCCTTCATTTAATTAGTGTATGTGTAACATTTTAGGAGTTTAGATTAAAATCTGAAGCCAGTGCTTTATTAGGCATCTTCCAGGATGCTCATCCCTTATAGTCTGCTTACTCGTAATGGTAGCTGCTGAGTTCTAGCCTCTATCAGCTCTTAGCAGAAGGTGGCCTAACTAGAGAGAAAGCTGGTTATAGAACATGACCTGGTGGAGTCAGGAGGTGGGGCTCAGGCCACAGTCCTGCTGTGAGGAAAAGGTGGTCTAGCAGTGGTCTAACAGTGGAACAGACTGGAACTCAGGAGAGGTTACAGGGTGCACAGCTGTGATAGGATGAACATGTAAATATTGTAATGCACATAATAGGGGTAAAACAGCAGCAGTCACTGTCAGGTTTAATTGTAGTCAGACGATAAATCTACACACGGCCCAATTGCAAAAAAAAAAATGTAAAAAGGTCGTTCCACTTTATTGACTTGGCTTACTCATAATGGTAGCTGCTGAGTTCCAGCCTCTATCCTTGCAGGCCTGGATAAAAACTGTGTGTGTGGTGGTGGTGGGGGGGGGGGGGGCAGGACAGAGAAGAGCTGAATCAGAATCATTTACTGTGAGCGGGGGAGGAGAAGGATGTCATGAGGTTAGTGTCAGCAGGTCATTGAACTGCTGCACAGAGGTTTGAGTTAACTTAAAGCGGACCTTCACCCCGAATAAGAGCATATCTTATATGTTTCCCACTCCCTACACAGATTGCCCAAATTAAAAATCATCCTACCTGCACCTACTGCATGTTATGAGCCTTTAAAAATCCAAGATGGCGGCTCATGGGACATCAGGCAGCCTGCAAACAGGAAGTGCCCTCTGACTGTGCTGCTCTGCATTCTGGGATTGCTGACCTTTTCCTGACCCCAGCTCTGCTCTGTTTGAGCAAAGCACAGCTATAACCCACCCCCCCTGTACTTTATCCCACTCTCCTCTCCTCAGTAAATGTGATGCTTCTGAGTCAAGATGGCGGCGCCCGTATACTAGAGTCCTGAACTGAGTTGTAGCCCAGTGGGGGGAAAGAATAATAAGTAAGTGACTAAAAACTTAAAATATATTAATTTTAGATGCAAGGGAATAATTTTTTAAAAGTTTGGGCTTTTCAATAAATCATGCCGAAGGTTCGCTTTAATAGCAGAGAGGGCAGGTCCCCCAAAACATTGGGGATAGCTTCCCACATACTGTGGATGTAGGTGCTCAGGCTATGGATGTATTTACCATATGCTATGATTAGAGCTGCCCACATGCTGTGTATGCAGGTGCTCAGGCTATGGATGTATCTGCCACATGCTGTGTATGCAGGTGCTCAGGCTATGGATGTATCTGCCACATGCTGTGGATGTAGGTGCTCAGGCTATGGATGTATCTGCCATATGCTATGATTAGAGCGGCCCACATTCTATGGATGGAGCGGCCCATATTCTGTGGATGGAGCGGCCCACACGCTGTGGATGGAGCGGCCCACATGCTGTGGATGGAGCTGCCCACATGCTGTGGATGGAGCGGCCCACATGCTGTGGATGGAGCTGCCCACATGCTGTGGATGGAGCGGCCCACACGCTGTGGATGGAGCGGCCCACATGCTGTGGATGTAGGTGCTCACGCTATGGATGTATCTGCCATATGCTATGATTAGAGCGGCCCACATTCTATGGATGGAGCGGCCCATATTCTGTGGATGGAGCGGCCCACACGCTGTGGATGGAGCGGCCCACATGCTGTGGATGGAGCTGCCCACATGCTGTGGATGGAGCGGCCCACACGCTGTGGATGGAGCGGCCCACATGCTGTGGATGTAGGTGCTCACGCTATGGATGTATCTGCCATATGCTGTGGATGGAGTGGCCCAAATGCTGTGGATGGAGTGGCCCACATTCTATGGATGGAGCGGCCCACATGCTGTGGATGGAGCGGCCCACATGCTGTGGATGGAGCGGCCCACATGCTGTGGATGGAGCGGCCCACATGCTGTGCATGTATCTGCCATATGCTGTGGATGGAGCGGCCCACATGCTGTGGATGTATCTGCCATATGCTGTGGATGGAGCGGCCCACACGCTGTGGATGGAGCTGCCCACATGCTGTGGATGGAGCTGCCCACATGCTGTGGATGGAGCGGCCCACATGCTGTGGATGGAGCTGCCCACATGCTGTGGATGGAGCGGCCCACATGCTGTGGATGGAGCTGCCCACATGCTGTGGATGTATCTGCCATATGCTGTGGATGGAGCGGCCCACACGCTGTGGATGGAGCGGCCCACATGCTGTGGATGTATCTGCCATATGCTGTGGATGGAGCGCCCCACATGCTGTGGATGGAGCTGCCCACATGCTGTGGATGTAGGTGCTCACGCTATGGATGTATCTGCCATATGCTGTGGATGGAGCTGCCCGAACACTGTGAACAGAGCAGCTCACACACTATGATAAAGGCTGAGAACAGCATTTAAGTCACACATCAGCTCTTAGCAGAAGATGGCCTAACTAGAGAGAAAGCTGGCTATAGAACATGACCTGGTGGTCAGGAGGTGGGGCTCAGGCCACAGTCCTGCTGTGAGGAAAAGGTGGTCTAACAGTGGAACAGACTGGAACTCAGGGGAGGTGACAGGTAGCACAGCTGTGATAGGATGAACATGTAAGTATTGTAATGCACATAATGGGGGCAAAACAGCAGCAGTCACGGTCAGCTTTAATTGTAGTCGGCCAATAAATTCACACCCAGCCCAATTACAAAAAAAAAAAATTTAAAAAGGTAGTTCCACTTTATTGACTTGGCATCACAGCACATTCACAGATCAGGGCTTAACTTCCAGAAGGCAAAGTCACGGTATCAACTTATCTTGGGCTATATCACAGCTCACAGGTAATCATAGCTTATCACAGTGCTCTGGTGGTCCGTCCATCCCACTTTGAGAGGAGCACTAACAGGAAATGAGACAGGAAATCAGAGTGTAATGAGTGCTAAGGGAAGTTTCTCCACTACAGACACAAAAGCCACTATTTGAGTTATGGTCTTTCATTGGTGCCACTGGGTGTTAGCTTAGAATCAGGTCAGTGTCCAGGGACAGCAGTCACAGCCAGGTTCCACACTTCCTCAGGACTTCAGGGTTCTCCAGCAGGGGCAGCAGCACGGAGTCTAGGCACATATCTCGGCCTCTTCCACTCACACAGTAGAAAGCTTCTTCTCTGTTAGATGCCAAGGCACCCCTCCGTGCTTCTTCCCAACAGGGTTCTTTCCAGGCATTCCAAAACCCTTACACCCCGAAACAGTATATCCTCCTGCGCCACACTTGCTGTTCCCAACACTTCACTGGTAGCCACACTAGACCCCTTACATAAGGTGTGGTCTATGGATGATCTCCCTCTATGTTCCTCTAGCTTTCCCTTATAAAACCTCTGCTCTATACAATGTTGCCTGCAGTTTTCCCTCCAAAAAGCTTTCAGCCAATCCCAGCAGTTTACTGTTGTTCCCCAAATGTATCTTCTGTCCCCTGACTCATACTAAAGGGGAACTCTGAGTTAGAATACTGAATTAATACTTGAAGTAAATTCTATTTTACCATTTTGGGTTTTATACTCCCATCTAGTGTTTAAAGTTGGAACAACAACCACATTTTTTTTTTTATTTCAATAGATCTTTCTTACCTTTGAAGCGACCCCAGATATGTGTGTGGGCTTAAACCGGACCTTCAGCGTGATTTAATGAAAAGCCCAAACTCTTAAAAAACTATTCCCCAGCATCTAAAATTAATATATTTTACGTTTTTAGTCACTAACTTATTATTCTTTCCCCCACTGGGCTGCAACTCTGTTCAGGAATTTAGGATACGGGCGCCGCCATCTTGACTCAGAAGCATCACACTTACTGATGAGAGGAGAGCAGGATAAAGTACAGGGGGGCGGGATATAGATGTGCTTTGCCCAGACAGAGCAGAGCTGGGGTCAGGTAAAGGTCAGCTGTCCCAGAATGCAGAACAGCACAGTCAGGAGGCACTTCCTGTTTGCAGGCTGCCTGATAAGATGGCGGCTTCCATGAGCCGCCATCTTGGATGTTTAAAGGCTCATAACATGCAGTAGAGGCAGGTAGGATGATTTTTAATGTCGACAATCTGTATGTACAGGGTGTGGGAAACATATAAGATAGGCTCTTATTCAGAGTGAAGGTCCGCTTTATTGTAGTGCTGTTCTTTCGTACTACAGTATTAGTAATTATTTCCCCATTTGTCTGTGCTCTCTTGCAGTGGATCTGCCTCTCCTGGTCCTGGGTGAACCGGTTCTCGCCCCGCGTGGCAGGAGTCCAGGATTTCCAAGTGGTAATCTAAACGGTTTTCCTCCAGGGAAACCAACCAGGGGAAACATCGGTAACATCTGCAGGAAAAGTCGTCCTAAGATTCAGTATGGGCCCGACAACCTCCCCCGGTCGGGGTTCGGTCACCTCAGCAGACAGGGGGACGCCATCAATCAGGTGGAGGCCGGATATTCCAAATGCTGCTCTCAGTCTAATAAACTGAGCTGCGCAGTGGAAGAGGTAAGTTCAACATGTGACAATGTGACAATAGCCTGCTTCTCAGACAGCTCTTCCTGGAGGACTGAGCGCTATCTAGACTGACATTGTGGCCGGAGTGCCTCTTTATGCATCAGTGACCTCCACCACCCCCTCTGCCTATTCAGATTGTGAACTGAGACGGTTGCTCGTATAGAGCTCTATAGGATGTCCAGCATCGGGCAGAGGATGGGCCCTGATGCACTTGACAATTGACCTAAGGGAACTTTTGAAAGCTTGGAGTGTTGGGGAGTGTGGAATGGAGTGGGGGAGGGCATCCCACAGAAGTGAAGAGGCACATGAGAAGTCCTAAAGGCAGAAATGAGCGGAGGTGCACAGGAGAGACATTAGAAGGTTTGAGGCAGGGCTGAAGTTGCGTCTGGGTTGATATAGTTGGATTAGTGCTAAAATAAGGTAAGGAGGAGCCGAATTCCAAACCACCAAGGGGTACTTAATAAATTGAATAGGCACCTGCTACTGACTGTCCATGTGACTGCCAGCAACCATTGGGGTTCACATGTTCCTGATGCCCCTCACTGCAGACCACACTTCAAGGAGGACGATAAGAACACAGAGAGGTGAGGTCAATGTTTTTTGATCATTTCCACTGGGATTTGTGATTTCAGTCAAACAATGATCAAAGTTCCCCCAACAACTGACACATTTTGGATAATTGTTGAGCTTTTATTAGGGCAAAGCAGACCAAAACCCTGTTCGGCCCGGCCCTGGGGTCTTTTTGATTGCCTCTTCTGTGTGAAGCCCCCTGGAAACACTGGTGCACTCACCATGCCAGTGATCCCACTATGCTTGTACCATCCCCAGCCTATCAGCACGGGAGTCATTTTAAATCAGCCAATCAGCAATCTCAAAGTTGATGGGTGGGCGTGGCTACAAGCCCATTCGAGCCCTATTTTGATCAAACTAGTAAAAGAAGAGGATGATGGGTCAGCTCCAGGAACGCAGGGTGTGGGGGGGGACAGCTCAGTCCAGCGCCGGGAGGATGAGGGGGTCAAAGAGGGAGAGGGAGGGACTTCCCGGCCTCTTATAGTGCCCCCCCTCCTCCCTCCCCACAATCCTCCCCGGCTGACTGGTCCAGCTCCCGATAGGAGCTCAGCCAGTCATGTGGGCGCCTCCTTAAGGGGCCGGCGCTTTCTGGAGCAGCCATAATGGGACTACTGCATCTGCTGCACCATTGCCTTCTATTGAGAGGAGAAGGAAGGGGGAGTGGTTTGTCTCATACATCTCAATAGAAGCTAATGGGGCAACGGCCGCAGATAATCCCATCATGCCTGCTGCAATGAACAACAAGAGGTTGGACTGGGCTGTCCCTTTAAAGAGGAACATAACACAGGATTTTCACTATCCGGGGGTTAGCTCCTTCTCGCTGTGTAAAATCCCCCGGATATCAGTAAAAACTAACCTTTTGCAGTGATCCCAAGGTGCATGATTGGCAAGTAAAAGCTGAATGGAGCACAAGCCACTTTTCCACGTACCCCATGAGGCGGGTACAAGTCTGAGCTGGAGGTGAGCAGGGATGGAGCCCATGCATACACCAAGGGATCGCGGCCTAGGTGAGTTTACAGGCAATCTCGGGGATTTCACACAGTCTTAAGTACATTTTTGACTACCCCTTACCCGTAAAACCTACCCGCATGTTACCATTTAAACACCCTGGAATTCACCTTTAATTTATTTCTTTTTTATACTAGTGGACGAACGCCATGGTTGAATTCTGTGAATCAGAATTCGTAATAAAAACCCGCCATTATCACTGCTGCAAGAAGGAAGAGGCCGAGAGGGAGTCCTGCTTCATCAACGAGGCCCCAAACCCCAGCTACACTAGCTCCTCCTCCCTGCAGGAGATAAGCAGTGACGAGGATGTTCTACCTTTGGTCAGGTCCCGAAGCTTCAAGCCTTTAGGCCAAGAAATGGGTGACAGCAGAAACAAGCTATCTGAACTGGCCTTCCCACCGGGAGAACCCACCTCCAGCAACATCCAAAACATCTGCAAGCTGAGGAAGTTCCGTCCGATGTACCCCGACGACGCGCTGCCCAAATTCAGCTTTGGACACTACGGGCGTCGGGCCAAAGCCATCAACCGCGCTGAGAAAGAGTATAAGAAGTGCTGCAAGAATGAGGACGTGGCCTGCGCTCACACTGGGGTCAGTAGCACGAAAAACTCGACTTTTTATAGATCGAAAGGATAACCGCTCCCCCTCAGGTGTTTATCCAATCAAAATCCTGGTAGGCCGTCTCAGCTGCTTCACATGTGGGACATTTTTCAACATAGGACTAGATAAAGAGCACACATCACTCTCCAAGTATTGTTTCTCTCCAGTGGGGCATCCTCGGGGGTCACTACAAGCACTCACCTTCCCGGCAATCCCATGCACATGTGCAGTACACCAGCCAATCAGCAGCTCATGCTTTTTGTACATGATGTCTCCTAAGCTCTAATTTGATAAATAAGGTGGAGAAGCAACGATGACGAAGCCTCCCCCCATCCACGACTTCAGCAGTCGCAGCCCCAAATCCTGCCACTATGACTCAGCTAAAGCCCCATCTGTACTATGATAGCTTATCTGGTGCATATCTATTTTATTTGGCCATCAGTAATTAGGTCCTCTTTGTATTATGCAGTGGAAGAAGGTGCTCTCTGATTTCTGCTCCAAAGAGCTGAGAGTGAAGACCAGACACCATGAATGCTGCCAGAAGGAAGACGAGAGAAGCATGTTCAGCTGCTTTGCCAGTGAGGCTCCGTTTCCGAAATATGACAAAGAGATTGAGAACCTGAACCTGGGCGACATTTCTGAGGATGTCCTGGAGAAGATCTGCAAAGACTGCAAGCTCCTCACCAAGCAGTAAGTGCACAATTCAGGTTACATCACATATTTGTGTTCACATTTGGGTGAGTAGTGTCCTCAGCCAAAGCCAACATAGAGTCCACCAGAGGAGTTCATTCTGTTGCAGAGTGTGCGTGCTGGGTGCAGTGGGGTCATACTCCAGATAGACATTTGTAGAGTAACAGGAACTGGCTTTACTGGAACATGAATTCAGTAAGAGAAGGTCACCTTAACATGATGACCTAACACAGACAGGAAAAAGAAATGATAGAGCAGAGCTAAATATACAGGAAATACAACACATCAGAAAAATGCATAGAGACTACAGTTAAGCATTGGTAACAGTGCCATCTAGTAGCCTGACTGAAAACTGCATTAATATAGAGAAAGCTAGGCTGTTGCATCTGTATGATTGTTGGGGCTCACCAGAGGAGATGATTCTTGGGGTCCACTAGAGGAGATGATTCTTGGGGCCCAAAAGAGGATTTCATTCTTGGAGCCCACCAGCGGAAATCCTTCAGCTTTAAATTGGAACAAAACCTAAGGAGATTGGCCCAGGAACCTATAAGATTCCTGGGCCGATTGATTCCCTTCCCCGGAGGCACCCAGAATCACCTATTTCCCGGTCCAACAGCGCATGCGCAAGCAGTGGGCGCATCCCTGCTATCCCTCTAGCAGGCGTGCGCCAGGCATTTGTGAATGGCCGGCGCGGGCACGCTCCCTGTTAGAGGGTAGCGGGGGATGCAGCCGGAAGCACACTCAGATCTGCTTGTATTAGACAAGCTACTGGACGAAGGGGCTCGAGCGGATCCAAATGCGCTGATTGGACGAGTGGCCGCGCACTGGGAAGAGGCGAGTTTGTTCAGGTGTCCTGGGGGGTTTCACACAGTGGGGCATCCCCGATCGGGGTGCCCCAAGGGCAAGGACCAAAGCCCAAGATAGTCAAAATCCTGGGTTTTGATCGACTTTAAAGAAATAATGCGAAACCACTAAGTAACATACTGAATACAATACAAACTCACTGAAAACTTCAGGCAAAACAAACATTGCCCTTGATTTACTAAGGGTGGAAACACCTGGCCTGCTGGTGGCCTTTGAAGAGGACGGGGGGGGGGGAGTCGGGATACCCTAATGGCCATACTGGCAGCAGAGGCTGAATTGTGGCCTGATACTCACCTATGTCCATGTTTCTGCTGCTGCTAACTTGTGGGGTCTTAACAATGTCCACATTTATTTCTGTGGTAAAATTAATGCTGATTGTATTTTATATGCATTTATAACCCGGAATGGAAATTATTTTTAACAATATGGAATCTAATAAATGGCGTTTTATGCTATGAATTAAGTTATATTGTTATGAACTTGCGAGGTTAGATTGTGGGATAGGCCGATTCCTACTATAATATATTTTTTCTCACTAGCTCTCAGCTATAAACCACTAAGAAGCCGAGTATATAGTATTGTTGGCGGTAGATCGGCGCTGATTGTAGCTGCACCTACTTAGGGAGAACCTATCCCTTGGTAGATTGCTTGGTGTGGTAGTATTTGACTGTGCACAGGATTTTAGGCAAAAATGTAGGTGCGCTGGAGGAAGGAAGAGTGGTTAGCTGAAATTCTAGATATGTTTTCTAGGTAGAGAGAAGTTATGCTTTTAGTGTTACATTCAAATATCCCGTTGTAACTGCTGGAAAGCAATAGAAGGTTAGGTATGTTTGAGGGCGGCATGTCTACCAAATTAATCAAACCAGCAACAACCAGTATTATTGCTTCTGGATGATTACTCCTCAAAAAAACCCAGGTTTGGTGGAGGTTTTTTAGTCTCTCTGTTTCTCCAACTTAATGGTGAAACAGATTGGAAAATGCCCAGTGTGAAAAACACTATGGGGCACTTGTATTCTATTGAACAGGCGCCTTAGGAATTAATCGGAGGTGCACTTGTAGTTGTAGGTGCACTTTAAGACTCACCTGTTGATTGCAGGTCTTCTTTAGTCCACGGAAGTCTTCTCTGTTTTTTTAGGGAAGAAAAGGTGCTTTTTTTCTGAAGTAGATTGTGGCAAATCCAATGTAACTGCTGCATGAGAGCAGCTTGACATAAGTGCAGCAGGACAGAAGTGTGTAGTTTTAAAAACTGCAGCAGTTACATTGGATTTGCCACAATCTACTTCAGAAAAAAAGCACCTTTTCTTCCCTAAAAAAACAGAGAAGACTTCCGTGGACTAAAGAAGACCTGCAATCAACAGGTGAGTCTTAAAGTGCACCTACAACTACAAGTGCACCTCCGATTAATTCCTAAGGCGCCTGTTCAATAGAATACAAGTGCCCCATAGTGTTTTTCACACTGGCCATTTTCCAATCTGTTTCACCATTAAGTTGGAGAAACAGAGAGACTAAAAAACCTCCACCAAACCTGGGGTTTTTGAGGAGTAATCATCCAGAAGCAATAATACTGGTTGTTGCTGGTTTGATTAATTTGGTAGACATACCGCCCTCAAACATACCTAACCTTCTATTGCTTTCCAGCAGTTACAACGGGATATTTGAATGTAACACTAAAAGCATAACTTCTCTCTACCTAGAAAAACATATCTAGAATTTCAACTACCGGTAACCACTCTTCCTTCCTCCAGCGCACCTACATTTTTGCCTAAAATCCTGTGCACAGGAAATAGTCAAATACTACCACACCAAGAAGCCGAGTATAGTCTGGCAAGTTTGTATTACTGTGGGGTCTTATTATCAAATGCAGAAATCCAGTCTGGATAGACCCTCCCAAGGGTCCCTGATTTGGAGGGACTGTCCCTCTTTTGAGCCCATGTCCATCATCGTCCTCTTTTATCCCTCTTTGAGGTGTAACATTGGTAGGTATGTAGATGTGGCGAGAGAAGCTGTAAAACACTGATAAAACACAAACTATCACAATTGGTTAAATGCTGGGCTGGCCATTAATGTACGGGCAATATAGCCAAAAGACACATTTTATTATCAAAAATTATGGCACCAAACAGATACATGTATGAAAAGACCAGGGTACATACATAAATGTAAAAACCGCAATTGCATGTTAAAATACAAATACATTAAACTAAGGGCCCCTGCCAGATCGACCTGGACTCCATGCACACACCCGCATTCACCCCACTCACACAGAAAAAATGCTGGCCAGCAAAAATCATAGGGACAACACTGTATCCTCTCTTGGAACCTGAAGGATTGTACAATTGTAAATCAGCACTTGACTTTTCCTCTCCACCGGGACTAAGCTGATGTCCAGTGCTGATATTCCAACTGTGCTGTGAATGTGAGCATTAAAGCTGAATCATCCCATATATGTGTCAGTATACTGTGGCTCAGCAGATGAGCTGAAGCAATGGCTGGAATTCACGTGGTCCCTGTGATGAGTCCTGGTTGCAACCAGTATTACAGCACCCAGGCGTAGGCTCCTGGACTTTTCTATAGTGGACATCAGCTTAGTCCCGGTGGAGAGGAAAAGTCAAGTGCTGATTTACAATTGTACAATCCTTCAGGTTCCAAGAGAGGATACAATGTTGTCCCTATGATTTTTGCTGGCCAGCATTTTTTCTGTGTGAGCGGGGTGAATGCGGGTGTGTGCATGGAGTCCAGGTCGATCTGGCAGGGGCCCTTAGTTTAATGTATTTGTATTTTAACATGCAATTGCGGTTTTTAAATTTATGTATGTACCCTGGTCTTTTCATACATGTATCTGTTTGGTGCCATAATTTTTGATAATAAAATGTGTCTTTTGGCTATATTGCCCGTACATTAATGGCCAGCCCAGCATTTAACCAATTGTGATAGTTTGTGTTTTATCAGTGTTGGATTTAGGTTAGCTGGGCGCCCTTCATTGTGATAGGGGCAGTGCCTGTATGAATCAATAAGAGGGGGCCTCCCAGTGTTTTTTACATTTTCTTCAAAGCTGTAAAACAGCCCTGGCTCATTTTACAAAGAAGTGATTGGTGAGATTTACCCGAGATCAGGCTGAATGGATTTAATCCTCTCTGTGTTTTATTATTTAAGGAAACAGCTCCCCCTGCTGGTATCCGGCCTTAAAGAGTCCTGCTGCAGTCTGCCCCAGGACAAGAAGCTGGCGTGCGCGCAAGAACAGGTGAGAACCTAGAGCCAGGCTGAAACCGGGTCCTTACTCAGTAAGCGGTCCTCAAAATATCTCCTGAAAATAAAGGGGCATTTCATGCTTTATTTTGCGGAATAAATCATGAGATTAAAAAGACGTCATTTAAAGCGGACCAAAATACAGAATTTGGACTATCCTGGGTTTTGGTCCTGGGTACCCCGATCGGGAGTTCCCTGCTGTGTGTGAAACCCCCCAGATTGCCAAAGCTAACTCAAGTCTTCCCAGTCCTACGGCACATGCGCGGCTGCTCGTCCAATCAGCGCGCTCGGAGCCGCCGTCTCAGCTTTCGTCTAAGGCAGGGGTACTCACCTACTTTCAGTGGAGGTCCACTTACCAGGGTCTGCCGTGGGATGAAGGTCCGGGGGGGGGGGGGGCCGCAGCCGCTAACAGGGTGTCTCACCGGGGCTCAAACAGCACGGGCCTGTCCGGCACAGGAAGGGTCATTGCTCAGGTCTCCCTTCCCAGCATGTTGTTGGCTGAAGAGCTTGCACTCTACACAGAAGGGCGAGAAGCAGGAAGTAAATGAGAGGTGGATGGGGGACAGGAAAGCTCATTGCTCAGGTCTCCCTTTCCAGCATGTTGTTAGCTGAAGAGCTAGCACTCTACACAGAAGGGCGAGAAGCAGGAAGTAAATGACAGGTGGGTGGGGGGGACAGGAAAGCTCATTGCTCAGGTTGGCTGAGGAGCTTGCACTCTACACATGAAGTAAATGGGGGACAGGAATCTCACCTCCTTGCACTTTCTTGGCCACTGGCCCGGTTCTCCAGCAGCTCGATGAACTGGTCCCGGGTAATGGCCTCCTCGCCCCGGGCCAGCCGCTCCTCCAGCCAGCGCAGCAGTGTGCTCTGATGCCGGGACACCACTGACTCCGGGGCCGCCACCTCCCTCAGGCAGGCCACCTCTTCCCAGAGTCAGGCCTGTTCTAGCAGCACCGGCGGTGGGGGCGGCAGCAGTGCGAGTGGACATGACGGGCCTCCAGGTGTGTGCAGCGGGCTCTGCTTGCCGCCCGAAGCCTCTGCCAGCTCCGCGCTCTCGGCTCCTTCCTCCCCCCCCCACCTACGAGGCCCCGCTTCCACCTTCCCCGGCCTGGCCACGCCCATGTGCCCGCCCCCAGCTCTGACAGCCCCGTCCGGCAATTGTCACCGGCACCGCCCCTGGCTCCAGGGACACTACACCAGCACTGGGCATCGGTCCGGACAAATGGCGTCCGCCATTTGAGTACCCCTGGTCTAAGGCATACGGCTCTGATGGCCGCATCCCCTGCTACCCTCTAACAGGGAGCGTGGTCATTCATCACAAATTCCTGGTGCGGGCGTGGTCCCTGCTAGAGGGATAGCGGGGACACAGCCGTGGCTCGCACATGTGCCGTTGGACCGGGAAACAAGGTAAGTAGTGTATGGGGGCGACCTAGGGAGTTTCACACATGTATACAATTGTGACCAGCCGTACCTGTTAGAAATCATAGTCCTTGATGTTGAGAATCACAGAGATGGCACAGCCATGAGCACTCCTCCCATAACAACTTAATATAGCAAAGACGCCAGCCAATCTCCGATTAAAAGGATACTCGATCCACTTTTATTATCCAAGGAGTTTAAAAGACTTTCCATCCATATAATAAAGCCGGTGAAAAGCATCAAAAACCTGGCAGGTTGCCAACGCGTTTCGGGCCAACAATCAGCCCATAACTGCCGGCTTCCATGGAAAGCATTTAAATAGTGACTGATAGTAAGCAGTGACTGCCGGAAACGCCCCGGGATAATTGAAAAATTGACTATTAACAATGTGCAACAAAAGAGTTGCGGCCTTATTTATCAAGGGCTAGCGCCAGGTAGTGTCTGACGAGCGCCAGGTACCGCCAGCTATCGGCGGCTACCGAATCAAGTACGCCCGGCGGCGGTCACAATGACGCATTTATCACGCTAAATGAGGCTAGCGCCGGCGAGAGCGTCAGCTAGCGCGGGATTCATCATGTAGCCGACTGCAACGAACAGCGCCGCTGCTAATCCCATCACAGCGACAGGTATGACCTGGCGCTCCCTGGCGTGGTCCAATGCATTTCAATGGAGCAATCTTTAAATAATCATAATTAATTGCTATTACTGTTTTTTTTTTTTTTTTTTTTTTTTAAATGTCAAAAATTCTGTGACCACTTCTGCAATGTTAGGATTTTTTTTAAAGTAAAAAAAAAAAAAATAAATGTGCAGAATTGATATTACAGGTCTGATATTCATGTATTCATATTACAAAATGTTTAGAAAAACTTGTATAATTTTTACATATAAAAAAAAAGGTTGTTTGGGGGTTAAAAACTACTTTACACACATCGCCGCCAGCGCTCTGGGGTTTAAACTAAACTAAATTTTTGAGCGTGATTTGTTAATGAATCTGCAGCAAGCCGTTCGCTCTGGCCATTCGCTGTCAGGCGCACCCATACAACGCAGAACCTGTGAAACATCGACCCCTAACCCCGTATTCAACATTACCGCACACCGACTGAGTCGCTGTCAACAAGCAAACCCCGGCCAAGCACAGCGAATACTAGCTGGCGCTGTGAAAATCACGCTACTGGCGCTCATCTGTCGCTACCTGGCGCTATTAATGAATCGGCCTCTAACAAAATTTAGGGCCGATTAAACCACTCACCTGCTGTTAAGTAATGCAGCTTAAACCTCTATACAGACATTGAGGGGCACATAGCGGCGATCAATACCGTCAATCCAGCACCGGAAATGACATATGCGGGAGGGCAAAAATCCTCTCCATAAGAGGGTGAAGTAAGGGCGGAAATGACATAAGGTGAGGGGAACTACTATATAAAAAAATGTTATTATGAATAGCCAAAACCCCCAAGGCGTTCAATAGCGACACCGCTAAACTATCAGTCATGTTATTATGGTAACAATACAATTACAGGTTCAAAGAGAGTACAGAATAACAATAAGATTTTACATTTCAGATAGCCAATACCAATAGCCAATAGGGAGTTTCACACAGCTGGGCATCCTGATTTTGGATGCCCTGGGGGGGGGGGGGGGAAGTAATCGATTGTGGTGGGTTTTAGTCCACTTTAAAGAAGAGGAGTTTAGAAATGCAGTGTGCATGTTATTAAAGTAGACCAAAACCCCTTTGGCCCTGGAGATTAAAAGTCCCCAGGGTTGGCCAAATCCCTCTTCCCAGGGCAACCTGATTTGGGATGCCCCCCAGTTGGTCAGATAAACTCACCTTTCCGACGATCCCACAGCATCCCTCTGGCTGCTGCACGCTCCCGGCTGGAATGAGCACCCGACAATCCGGCGGGTATTGATATTCACAGCAATCTATTCTGCTCGGCTTTACTCACCTGGGTTTTATCTTCTTAATAGTGGATCACCTGTATTCTCACCCCCTGCCACGCTCCCACAGTGCATGGGCAGGCTGCTAGCCAATCAGATCAGTTTGCTTCAGCCAGCAATCTATTCTGAATAAATGGAGTGCCGGGTGCATCTGGTCGGCTACTCTACTACGGGTGGTCATGCCCGGGCCAGCCATTCACATAGACAGGTATCACCTGGAGAGATGCTGTGGCCACCCCCCCCCCCATACATGTGCATTGGGATCGTCAGATTGGTAAGTATACCTGGCAAACTCGAGGCTTTCACATACTGGGGCATCCCAAATCAGGGAATTGTCCGGCCCTGGAAACTTTTACACTCCAAGGCTGAAGGGGCTTTTGGTCTGCTTTAACACCTAAACATTTTATATGGGGCAATAAAAACATTCACAAGTCACGGCGCTCTAGTGAAAGGTTTAGGTGCAAATCGCGCTCTTACCCTCCCTCCCTTTACGTGGACGCGGATTCCCTACTAACGCCAGTTATCTGCAGATGAGGATCTGTATAGCGACGGTTAGAGCGGCCGCTAGTAGACGCTGTAAGTGGGTATCGCGCGCTGTAACAGAGCGCCTCAGTCACTGTAGTAACCTGAATGTGATGTATGTTGGGCGCTCTAACACCAGTACAGCGCTGCAGGGAGCGAGAGGTAGCGCCAGCTCAGTGCAACCGACTCTCGGGGCTCCACACCATACTTATCAAAAAAGAACACACACACAAACAGCATTGCCGCTCTAAATCTGGGTGCTGCATCATAGAGCGCCAGACGCTGTGTGATTAAAGTCGGTTTTTGAACACATATCCACCAGTAACAAAGCAAAAACACATGGAATGACATTGTTGTAACATTGTGACAGTAACACTGGGGATACTTTAGTGCCAGACCTGTAATGACAATTCTGCATAAATATCTAAAAAGTCAATAATGTTTGTTTGCAGCCAGGAGAGGTAAAAAAAAATGTCAAACACGCTGTTTAAACACAAGCAAATGAACGGCCATTGAAATGTATGGGAGAGCGACACTAAGAGAAAGGTAATACCTGGCGCTCTGAAAGCTAGAGCGCAGGCGCTATACACTGAGCCGCCTGTAATAATACATGGGACACTACATGGCGCTGTTAAGAGTCGCTCACCAGATTCGCTTTCATAAATGTGGTTTCCCGTACAGCACCCGGCGTTCACCAGACGCTGCCTGCCGCTACGAGGCGCTACCTGCCGATATCCCTTCTTAAATAACCCCCTTAATCACTCCTAAGTGGACCAAAACCTGTGAATTTCACTTACCTGTGTAACGACCCCACTGGGGGGAGGTTAGTAGCGTTAGGGGGCAGGGCCCGGAGTGAGGTGAGGGTTGCGAGGTTACTCACTGTGGTGACGTGAGACAACGCGTCTTTATTGGGGAGTCATCCATGTTACATCCAATTCCCTTCATATTCATCACAAGTCCTTTACATTCCTCCTTCTCTGGTTCTGTCAGTAATGGCTCTTATCTCCTGTCACGTTTGGCTTACACCTCAGCTTCCCTCACACAGATGTGTCTCCTTCAGAGTCTCTCGCACATCTCTCTGCTGGGGGGTCCCCTTTATACCTTCTGTGGGTTTCCCGCCTAAATTCATGAACCAATCACATGAGCTTACACTACATTCCATTGCTGTCTGTCTTCTGGCCTTTCTGAGGTAATTTTTTTTTTATCGAACACTCCCCTCTTGTGTCCGTTTGAATACCTCCCAAGTGTCCCTGATTTGGAGGGACTGTCCCTATTTGGAGGCCGTGTCCCTCTGTCACTCATTGTTCTCCTTTGTCCGTCTTTGAGGTGTAACATGCAGATCTGCAGCAATAAATGGTTCATTTGCCCATTCAAATGTTTCTTTTGTTGTAACTGTTACAATGTATCTCCTATCCATCAAGCAATGAGGGGGTGTGGCTTAATTTACATATTATCCCGATTTCCCATTCTGAAAAGTTGGGAGGTATGCGTTTGCTGTAGCCAGGGCTGGCGCCAGGTTTATGTGGGCCCTTGGGCAGCATGGTCTCAGTGGGCCCCTTTGTGGTGAAGAGTCGCATTACATCACAGAGGGACGTCCCAAATCTGGATGCTCCCTAAGGATCAGGATATTTGGCCCAAAACTCTAGTTTTGGTCTCCCTTTGAACCTGACCTCGGAGTCTAAACGTATCTAGATCCTCCTGATTTTGGATGCCCCTGTGTGTGACCCCCCCCCCCCCTTTGTTCATTACTTTCCTCGGACTGGTGAATGCACTGTGGGATCGCCAGTTGGAGTTAACGGCCAGACCAGGGGGGTTCTTTCACAAACAGGGGCATTCCAAATTGAGATGCCCCTGTAAAGCGGACCAAAACTCAGGGGTGGAATTGCATAGTGGGTATGCCGGCGATCCCAGGGGGTTTCACACAGTAGAGTATCACAGATTGGGACGCTCCAGGGATAGGAAATCAGCTGGGGAGGGCAACTTAAAAGCAGAACAAAACCCAGCACTTCCTCCCCCCCCTGGAATCTAAATCGAAATGCCCTGTTGTGTGGAACCCGAGGAGATGTGGGCACCAGCTGTGGCGGCACCCTCCCAGTCCGCCTGCACACCCCAAATGCTGGCCCTGTCAGTGGGCCCCCCCGGAGGGTGGGGGCCCTCGGCAGCTGCCCCACCTTGCCGGGTGCTGACGCCGGCCCTGGCTGTAACTACATTACTACATCATTCCGTTATCTAACTACTGGTGCTAGCCTCTTTTTATTATTTGTTTGGTTCCATATTCACTACCTATACAGGCCCTATGAATGTGGGACATCTAGTCAATTTAGTCACATGTGACCCATAATACCCTGCATAACACATTTATATTATTTGTTGTACCTTGATCTTAATTCAGTAAACGTTACTTAAAAAATCTCCTGAAAATGAGGAGCAAGGCCTGAGTTAAAACAGGGTATATGTTGTACAGCGCCACGGACCACCCTGGCTCTCTATAAACAAGCTCTATATATATATATATATATATATATATATATATATATATATATATATATCTCCATTGGAGACTGATGAGGAACCCTAAAATGTGCCTTTTGTTCCTCATTACAGAAAGAAAATTTCATAAAGACTGTCTGCGGCCCAAACAAGGACTTGTGGAAGGACACGCAGAGCTGCTGCAGCAAGGACGGGCTGCAGCGGGAGAAATGCTTCAGCGGCTACCTGCAGATCTCACTGGCCGTCTCACAGAGGAAAGGAGTAGGAGAGGAGTAGGAGAGGAACCGCCCACTTACTTAGCCACACCCACATTGAGGTGTCCATCTCGTAACATTTCTGTGGACTGAGACTATATTTAACGTGTCACTTCTGGAATAACTAATGTGTCATAGAGGGAAGCGTATGGTGGCAGGATGCTGTATGCCTGCTGCTGCTTGTAGTGCACCTGCCTGTATATACTGCACAATAGCGGAGAGTCTATTGTAGTCTTTCTGGTCTGGTTTTTGGTAGATCTCCTGCTTGGGGCCTCCACCAGCAGCTTATTACAAGCCCCCACTAGCCATGGCCTCCACCACATTTATTCTGGTCCCGATGTTGCGGTTGCAGCCTATGACCATGTAAGCTTATCATCCTATTAGCCTGTTTATATTGCTGGAGGTTCTCACCACCATAGAAACCCCATGCCTTGGCTACACAGAGGAGTAGCTAGGCTTTCTGGTACCCGGGGCAAAGATTCAAAATGGCGACCCCCACCTGATCTCAGGGCCACCCTTTGGCGCCCCCCTACCCTGCTGCACCTGGGGCAAGTGCCCCCCGGCGCCCCCTAGCCTAAACCCATGACTTGGTATTCTCTACACCCATCTTGCTAAGGAAGTGGCCTAGTGACCGGAGGGTTGTAGGTTCAATACCTGGCTCTTGAGCAAGACACCTAACTCCCCAACTGCTCCTCGGATGTCATCACCAGCTTGTCCAGAGAACCTCTGTATCCACCCAAGCCTTCTATTTTTAAGAACTTAGCATCCTAGGCTCACGCCTCATCATCCAGTTAATCTCACATACTCATATTTTTGGGCCGCGTACAACCTCAATGTTAGGGTCCCCTTCTAATTCCGACATTGATTTCCGCCAATAAGTAAGATATCTGCTGAAAGATCTTCAATAGACCCCTTTACACAGCAGGGGGGCACAACACCTGGCCCCAGAGACAGAACTGATGAGCTGCAGTATGTAGGGTAGCACTCAGACTCCCTGAAAGCATGGGAGCAGGTAAAAAGTCACAGGGCTCCCATAAGGGCTGGCAGCTGCCCCCCCCCCCAACCCAACAACCAACCAGGCCCGATACAGGATTCCTGATTTTACTGCCCTGATAGCAGAGAATCACTTGAGCACAAATGATGATTCAGATTTGCACAATGATGTGTCCTTAATAATTTTGGCTGATAAAATAATACTTGCCAAGAAATACTAAAGTTATTTTATACAAATCAATGAAGCAGAAGCCAATACAACTTGTTTCTCAAAATAAAACAATACAAATTAACCCGCATTGTCTTGTTCTTTACATTGTGTATGACTCTCTAGCTATAGAAGAACTACTAGACCCAGCGTAATACTAAATAAATATAACATCCTAATGAATATATCTGACAATTTATGTAGATAATGCATGTTGTGTTCTATTGGCGTACAGTATATATATTTACACTGACCATTTTTTCGGGGGACACTTTACAGGGTAATGGGTGTGGTTTATCCACAGGCGTTTGGGAAATTAAATCTGCAGAATTCTATGCTACTCCTCTGTGTGTAAATAGGTGTAGTCCTATCCCAAACATATTCCTAAAGCACAACTTGGATATACCCGATCCCTAAAAGATGGTGATGATTGACCTAATGCTCAGCCAGACCATACATTCCACTGTCACCAATCAGCCAATGAACCCGTTCCGGGAAGGCTTGTATTCCGTTAATTTGAGGAACATTTAAACTGGACCTTCACCCTGAATAAGAGCATATCTTATATTCTCCCCACACCCTGTAAATACAGATTGCCCAAAATAAAAATCATCCTACTTTGATATAAAGCATTTTATGAGCCTTTAAACATATAAGATGGTGGCCCAGGCTGCCTGCAAACAGGAAATGTCTTCTGACTGTGTTGCTCTGTATTCTGGGATTGCTATTCTTTTCCTGACCCCAGCTGTGCTTTGTCTGTGCAAAGCATAGCTATTCCCCCCCCCTGCACCCCCCCCCCATCCATAGTATGTGATGCTTCTGAGGCAAGATGGCGGTGCCCGTATCCTAATGTCCTGAACAGAGTTGCAGCCCAGTGGGGGAAAGAACAATAAGTAAGTGACTAAATACGTAAAATATATTAATATTAGACGCTGAGGAATCATTTTTTAAAGGTTTGGACTATTCATTAAATGATGCTGAAAGTCCAGTTTAGGTGTCTCCAGAGTTTTTTGGGAGACAGCAAGACAAAATGCCTCAAATTGGGGCTGCCCAATGGGATATATATATATATATATATACACATGTGAGGCTTATGACAGTTAGTAACTGCTTAGTTAGAATTAGAAGGGTGGATAGAACCCTCTTTTATTCAGGGTGGATAAGTTAGACTGTGGGTGAAAGATAGACTTATATATAATTACATGGACTTTAATGGGTTTTGGTTGTGAAATGCAGTTAATGGTTAAGGGCACAATACGGCAGTATCGGATAAGTAATGAACAGGAATAAGACAGTAAATCATACAGAGCAGCAGTTCCCAACTAATTAAACCTACTTGGCTGGTATGTCTGGGTTGTCAATCACCTAAATCGCAAAAAACTCTAATTTAAAATACACAAAAGGGAGGAGCCAGAGAATAGCCAGAAGTGTTGAGCATGGCTTTGAGGAAGACCCCATGGCAGCCCCAGAGAACCTAAGCTGGAACAAAGTCCTAACGCAACCAAGTGAGTTTAGCGGTGACCTGCTCCAGTTTAAGAGGACGTTGAAGGTAAATCCTTGCTTTGAAGTGTAAGTGGTTGGTTGAAGCCATTGAGATTGCTTCAAAGGAGAATAAAAATATCCTTTGCTTTTATTGCGAGAAGAATCAAATGTCTACATTCATGTATCATACGTGAGTACCTTGGGATGCACTACATCTACCCCGCATAAATACTGGGTACCCCAAAGGTTGAGAGAACATACCCGGCTCCTCAGACACTGCCATAAGCCTGGTGCATGTGCCTTACACATAAATATTATTAACACTCGCTGATTACATCTGCTCTGATCATCTTCAGCCAGCCCCAGTTGCAGAACTGGCTAGGATAAGGAAAACGAACCCCAGAACATTTTTGTAACCCCTTATTATCCCCAGATTAGCAGCAATGTGGGGTGGGGAGCCAGTTAGACAATAAATAGGTCTGAACCAATTTGCCATAGCTAAACCTGGCTCATCATGTTAGATAAATCAGGAAGTTAAGGCTTGGATTTGAAGCATTACCTCGAAGCAAGGTAAGTTTATTTTCGAGTACATGCTTTCCCAAATTGATGAGCTGGGCAATGTCTCTGGATACATTCCCCTCGATTCAAAGAGCCAAAGTTAATTGATTTCGTATCGAGAATCGTAAGTTTGGGTGGGTGTTTGTCATTTTTTCTTGTTTTTTTGGCCATTTCGTATTCGCACGATCGTTCGCGCATAGACGTATATGAACATACGCATTTCGTACGAGAATCGTATAATTTGCGTTAGTTCGTGTGTTTTTCCCGTCCAAATCGTATTATTTGCATCCGATCCTATTTTTTACGTCCTTCACATGGGCTTGCGACCAATTCAGAGAGGTGATTGCTAATTGTTTGGAAGCCCATTAAAGAGCTGCTTTACGAAATGTTTGCCGGCAGCTATTTGGCCTCGGGAGTAGGATGGAGCGGAGCGAGTTTGTGGCACATCAAGGGCTTATGCTTTTTGGCATTGAGTTGATCGAGATGTCTGAGAGCAGATTGCCCCTGCGTCGTCGCATGAACATCGATAGCATGAATGATGTTGAGCTGTTCGAGCTGACCAGGCTTAATCGCGCTTCCCTCCATAAATTATATAGTGAGCTGCGGCCATGGTTAGCCCGCACCACAAGGAAGGGGCATGCAATTTCAGGTATGACCAAGATGCTTGGCTGCCTGCAATTTTTGGCGAACGGCTCGTTCCAGAGGCTGGGTGCCCTCTCCGTGGGGATGTCACAGCCTACGCTGAGCCTGATCTAAATTTTTGGAAGGCATGGCTGCCATAACTCAAAAATATATTTATTTTCCTGATGATATGGCAGCCAGAAACGCCATTAAGCTTGGGTTTTATAATGTGGCCGACATGCCCAACGTTATTGGTGCTATTGACTGCACACATGTGGCACTCGTACCTAGGGCAGCCGACGAGTATATATATAGGTATTGAGATTGGTTATTATGTTGGCCAACGTGTCATGTAACCTGTTTTCCTTTGCGGCAGCATATTTGTTTATCCCTCATTTGTGTAGCTGCTTTATCTAGGCTTTTCATTAGTATTTCCCAATAGAGTGCAGACATGTTTTGTGGTTAATTTTTTATTTTGGGTCAAATATCAATTACCCTTTTTGTATGTTTTTGCCTTAAGGAATCGTAAAATGGGACACTCCCTTAATGTCCAGGCCGTGGTTGGTCCGGACATGCGGTTTATGAGTGTCCTTGCCGGCTACCCAGGATCGTCCCACGACTCCTATATCCTCAGGCGATCTGGGTTGTTTCGGAGATTTGAGGCAGGTGAATTTTCGGGGGCATGGCTGCTTGGTAAGTGTGTCCTATTTGTGTGTTATTAAATGTGGCATTAATCTTGTATTTGTTGATATGTTTGTTTTTGAATTCTTTACATAAGCGTCCAACTGCCTTTTTCTTGGGTCATATATTATGAACTTCCCCAAAAAATGCTTGCCTCGCTTTGTCCTTCAGAATGTTTTCCCTTTAGTTAGGATGTCTGTAAGTTCCTTGTCCCTAAATATATTGGTTTGGAGTTTATACCCAAGGATCTTTGACCTTTGGCTCCTTTTGTACTATTGGTCTTTAAATGTCAAAGTGGACTTAAACTGCATACATTGTAGTTTCCAGATAAATGTGTATAGGCCCTCAGCAGCATCCTAATTGTAACATGTCTGAAAACTACAAATATATGTAAAATCCAAATACCCTTGGGCGTGCAGATGTTTGTTAATTATTTGGTATATTGAAGTGCCATTTTTAATTAGGTAATACATTAGTGGAATTTTTTTTTGGCCTAATGTGCCCTGTTTTGTTTTTTGGCCACTTTACCTTACATCATTATGATATATGTTAAATTTTTGGTGTTTGTTGTGTTGCCTTTTTAATTTTGATTACATTTAATTCTCTGTTTAAGGTGATTCGGGGTACCCACTTCTACCCTGGCTCATGACGCCTGTGCTGCGGCCCCAGGATGCCTCTCAGGAAGCGTACAACCGTGCGCATCGCAAGACCCGGGCTGTTGTGGAGAGGGCCTTTGGTCTGCTGAAGACACGTTTTCGTTGCCTTGACCATACTGGGGGCGCCCTGCAATATGATCCCAAGAAAGTGATCGACATTATCATGGCATGTGCTGTTTTGCACAATTTTGCCATCATGGAACGTGTCCCACGTTATGTGGACAGCCTGCCCTCTTCAGCCGTCGAGGATGAAGTCGAGAATTTTGTGGGGCCCCCCAGTGAGTCTGGCCAATCTGTTAGAGCCAACCTGATCATGCAGCATTTTACTTAACTTTTTTCCCTGTCTCAACATTCTGTGTGTCTGTGTTATCCTTTTTGTTACATATGTTGTTTTGCCGTAATGTGGCATTACCTCAAAGTAAAACATTTAGACCTTAATTGTTGCCTAATGTATTTCATGTAGTTTCCTTAGCTTTAGCTTTGCATTGTTACACCTCTTCAAACAAAAATTATCTGGTTTAGCCCAAGCTGTTTAAAATGTGTTCCCACTAAAAACGCCACAAGTATTGTAAGTGATTTTTTTTTTTTTACTTAGAAAAGGGAAAATTATAGTGCTTAACAGAAAACATTCCACATACATCTGTGGTTACAAATGGATAACATTACCAAAAAAACATCGAGCACATCTACACCTGGAAGTGAGTGGCACAACCAAACAAGGACACCCAGTCCAAAGGCCAGCCTAGTCCAGTCATTAATATTGCCTGTGCCCAGGGATATTTGGGCATGGCCATAATGTCACACAAACATGTCTGCAAACAGGAGGAGCACCAACCAAATACATATTTAAAGCCATAAGTGGCCAGATACCCTCCACATAGACCTATGGCATTGGCTAGTGGCCTTAAGCATTACTCTAAGGAGCTATATGGGAGCAAATACAAAACACAACCTGCATGAGCAACACAAAATGGATTGTTTGAAACCTCAAAGGACAAGTAAATACAGTGGGGGTTAAGAGAAAAGATGTCCCACACACCCATGGCTTAATAGGGTGGCTGCCCATAATACCCAGGTGGAGGTCCAGGTGGAGGTCCATGTGAATGGGACCTAGCCTGGGCCATGGCAGCATTGTGAATTTGAAACTGCTCCACAATGTTTCTCTGCATATTGGTCATCTCAGCCATGGCTGACTGGATGCCATTACTTGCATTGGCCACGTTGCTGTTGAGGGTACGCAACTCCGCGAGGATGCCCTGTAGACTGGTATGGATGTTGACCATGTCGGCATGCCTTTGCTCACGCTCTGTAACGAGCTGGGCGTCATAAGAGTCCCTTTGTTGGGTCCATAATTGAAGCAGGGCACTCTGCCTCCCCTGGGAAATTGTGGGGCGGCGTAATGGAGTCCGCCGCACAATTACCCTGGCTCTTGGGCGTGCCCTGCCGCGTGGTGTCGTCCCCTCAACAGCAACAGGCCTGCTTTGCAAATCCTCAGCAGCAGAGTGAACACTGGGGACTGTAGTGTCAGTCTCCCCATGTGCATGCACAATGGATGGAGATTCACTCTGCTGCTGAGGATTGGCCAGAGAAACATTATGGAGCAGTTCCAAATTGGGACCCAGGGGGAGGTCATCCGACGTGCCCTGCATGGAGACATCATCATCTTCCTCCATGTCCTGGATCTCTTCCATGAGTGTGCGGGTCTGTAGGGACATATAAAAAAAAAAGGGTAAGTTGGCGTCCAAATTTGGGATTCCAACAGTTTAACACATTCTTAAGCACTTGGTAGTATTTATGGTACTAAATTAACTTACCGGAAATCTCTGATCTGGGCTCCTATGCTGTACGGACCTGGTAGGCATAACCAAACTGGGGGGTGAGTTTACCCTTGCTGAGGGATCATGCTGGGCTGAAGAAGAGAAAAACAAACCACGTAAACACACACATAACCATTTTTGGGATAGGTAATCAAATTTAGCTCTATTTGTAATATTATTCAACTCTAGAGCAATGGGGACCTTTGTTCAAAGACACGCAAGTTTACATAGGTGCAATGGCTCGCAAAAACTGCTAACTGACCTCAGTTCGAAGTCAGGAAGTGTACCCAGTCAGCATACAACTTTCAACGCACATTTTGGGATTTAGCCTACCATTCGCTAGGTCCGGGGTACTCAAACAATTGTTGGAAAGGCCCATTTCAAGGTATGTGGTGAGAGGTGAATATCTGGCCATGGTGCTGACGCAGGGGGTGTCTAGTTAGAAATAAACACACTGGTGGAGGGGCTGGAGATTTCAAAGTGCCAACTAATAAAGGCTGCTTGCCCTTGCTGGGCTGGATGGGGCAGAGCTGAGGGGACAGGGATTGGATGGCTAAAGGGGGGAGTTAACGTATTGATGGTGATGGGATGGATGGAGCAAATCTGTTACAAATGTATGGGGCTTATGTGGGGGGGGGCATGGGGGGACTGTGGCAGATGGGCCAGAGCAGGGGCAGCGGGACACGATTGTGCCAAGAGAAAGTTTTACCAAGTTACTGTGTACCTTGCAATGCCACTTCCTGTGCAGTACTTCATATTGCAATGCTAGGTTTCAGGGAGCCATCACATTGGGCAGGAGAACAACCACTACATCGCCGATCAAGGGGGCAGCTCTGAGCACGTCAACACAGAAGTAACTGAGTGCAGGGCTGTCTGGGCAGGGGTCCTGGAATCTGGTGCCAAGGTCCGCATTGGGACCCCGGGCCGCCAGTTGAGTCTCGCTGCTCTAGGTCAGATATGTTTGGGGGTGGCTAATTAAATTATTAACTCAAACACAACTCACACAACCAAAAGGCAACCCATACATAATGATGTGTGTTTGGTGATTGATTCCAAATATATCACTTTTCTTGAGAAACTTCATGACTTTAACAATCCAATTGGACATTTGATCTTTGCCATAATGGCTGTGGGCCTAAATGTGTGATTCCCAGGGACCAAAAGAGGACACAAACAGGCACAGTAGTGCAAGGCCAAGCAAGGCAAACCATAGGGGCATCCCGTTATCTTGTTACTAGTGAACTGTAGATTATTTGGCAAACAGGCAAACATGCAGATTTAAGAGTACTCACCGTGGGTACGGGTCGGTGAGTCTGTGTCCCTTAGACCAGCATGTCCACCGACCGCGACCGGATGGAGAAGTCCAAGCACAATCTCCTCAGCAGGGGTAAACTCCAATTTAGATGGAAAGCCACCTCCAGTTTTCATGCTGAAAAGAGAAAATCGTTTGGTACTCAGAAAAGGTGCATACAGTACATCCAAAACATTATATTTAGCGAAAACATTTATTTACCTGTAATTATGCCTTTTAATTTCTTTTTGCCGTACAGCATACTTCAGATCAGAGATTTTCTTCTGAATTTGGGACACATCTTTCCTCTCTTCCCCCGCTGCATTTACTTGTCGGAGGATGGTTTCAAACAATTCCATCTTGCGCTGCTTTGTGGTGTGTTTGGATTTGCTCCCATATAGCTCGTCATAGTATAATGTAAGGCCACTAGCCAATGCCATATTTTGGTCATGGGAGAATCTCCCACTCAACTGGCCGCGGCGCAATGTGCGGCCAGATGGTTGGCTTGGCTGCTCCTCCATGTGTGCAGACACATGTGGTGACATTATGGCCTGGGGCTGGGTAGGGGAATGGCCGGATTGGTGGCTTCCCAATGACTGGACTGGACTGGCCAAGGGACTGGGTGTTCTTGCGTGGCTGGCCACCGAACTTCCAGGTGTAGATGTGGTCATGGTTGCAGTTCGGGGCCCTCTTGGGGGGCTATGTTCCCGGCTGGTGCCAGGTCGGGGGCTCTGTTCCCGGCTGGTGCCAGGTCGGGGGCTTCTGGCCCTGGATGGGGTTCTTCGGGCCCTGTAGGGGCTTCTGGCCCTGGATGGGGTTCGGCGGGCCCTGTAGGGGCTTCTGGCCCTGGATGGGGTTCGGCGGGCCCTGTAGGGGCTTCTGGCCCTGGATGGGGTTCGGCGGCCTCTGGCTGGGCTTCGGGCCCTGGATGGGGTTCGGCGGCCTCTGGCTGGGCTTCTGGCCCTGGATGGGGTTCGGCGGCCTCTGGCTGGGCTTCTGGCCCTGGATGGGGTTCGGCGGCCTCTGGCTGGGCTTCTGGCCCTGGATGGGGTTCGGCGGCCTCTGGCTGGGCTTCTGGCCCTGGATGGGGTTCGGCGGCCTCTGGCTGGGCTTCGGGCCCTGGATGGGGTTCGGCGGCCTCTGGCTGGGCTTCTGGCCCTGGATGGGGTTCGGCGGCCTCTGGCTGGGCTTCGGGCCCTGGATGGGGTTCGGCGGCCTCTGGCTGGGCTTCGGGCCCTGGATGGGGTTCGGCGGCCTCTGGCTGGGCTTCTGGCCCTGGATGGGGTTCGGCGGCCTCTGGCTGGGCTTCTGGCCCTGGATGGGGTTCGGCGGCCTCTGGCTGGGCTTCGGGCCCTGGATGGGCTTCTGGCCCTGGATGGGGTTCGGGCCCTGCTGCGGGGCCTGGGTTGCCGAACTGCCCTACTTGAAGGCATGGCCGGTGTGGGCTCCCTTGTGCTGCCTCTTCTGGGGGCAGAGGTGGTGGGTGCTGCAGTTGGCTGCTTTTTGGCTGCAGGGGCACGGGGCTTGGGGCCCCTTTTTTTGGTTCCTGAGGGTCCAGGGTCCCTTGGTGGGGCCGAGGTGGGAGTCTTGGCTCTCAGCTTTCTCCTACCTTGCTGGGACCTTGTTGTTGGGCCCTCCGCGGTCTTGCTTTGCTGGGGTCGCTTGCTCATAGGCTTTTTAGGTGCCATCTTACACAAATGCTCAAAGAGAATGAGCTTTGGGTGCAGGGACCTTTAAATAATGAGCCCAGCGTGTGACGCCTATGCGCACGACTACGCGCTCGTACGAACGTACGTTCGAGCGGAACCAGGAAACCGCTGGGGTTTCACTTATCTGCTGCCTTGAAGAAGCATAAAGATGGCGCCCACTATCTTCACCCGTCAACAGGAAGAGATCCTCATGCTGGTAAGTGGCTGCCTGTGCATTTTAATCTAATAGTCAATGATGGCCTAAATGTCAATGATGCGTTTGGAACTAGTTTGGGGTCTCTTAATGTTTAATCACTGGCTCCTCACACTTCATCCTCAAGGGCCGAGCCTGGCCACGTTTTCACCTGTCTCTGCTGATGTCCTAATTCGGCCAATTGCTCCGGCTTAGCAACAGTTAATTAACCTGTGGAGTAGCGGGGCTAGCTGGCAAACCTGGCCTGTCTCGGACCTTGATGCGGATGTTTGAGGAACACTGTTTTCCTAAGCCATAAAAACACAACGGGAAGCCACACACGTGGTCCAAAAGCCTAAGCATTAGCCTACATCTTGGATGTTTAAACCATCCTAACATGCCATAGATGCAGGTGGGCTGATTCTTGATGTTGGCTATTATCTGTATGTACATGGTGTGTGATACATATAACATAAGACCAGACTGTCATTCACAGTCAACGTCCTCTTTAAGGCACTCCCCAAAAATGGCTGCCACTCGAAATGTGTGTGTTAATGACATTAAATTCTCAACTTGTGATGCAACACATATGGGTCTGTGTGTAAAAGTAAAAGCTCTGTGTCCATTATGTTTTTCAGATCATGCTTCAGCGCCGGTATGACTTCGCGCCCAATGTGTGCGAGAAAAGGGACATCGCCCGGGAGATCATCGCCGAGATACACCGTGTGACCAGCACCACCTTCACTCACACCCAGATAATGCAGCATTGGTCGGACCTGAAACGTCTGCACATGCCCCGGGTGCGGAGGTTTTTTGGAATCCATTTCCCAAGTAAGTACAAAGCAATTGCATGGTATATGTTCCAAATGTATAAGTTATGCCTTTATTTATAATGACTTTTCTTTGGTAGTGTTGGAAATGGATTTCAGAATTCGCCGCACCCGGAGGCGTACAGGCCGACCAGTGCTGCATGAGTCTGCATCTGTGAGTGAAGGTGGTGGATCTCCCGGGCGACGGACCTACCCCTCCTCTGTGGCCTCCTCAGACCAGCCCCTGGACCTTACCACAGAGGAGGGGCCAAACCGCGTGGGCGTGGAGTCATACCTGGCCACGCATGGGGAAGGCTCTGGTATGTCACTCTTCATGTATAGGCACAAAGATATACATGGCAGGCCAAAAACTAAGTTATCCTTTATTATGTATTTGTAGAAGCTTCTGGAGCGGGTGAGATAGTGGAGGAGGAGGCAGCAGAGATGCTGGAAGTCGATCCTGGCGAAGGTGAGTGATGTCAGCCAGACTGGGAGCCAGATATGTTGGGAATAGTGACTCTCTACAAGTACTAACCAAATGTCACATGTTTCTCCAGGGACTTCTTCACAGCAGAGCCAGGACCAAGGGCAGCCTGTTGGCCCCAACCAGCCATCTGTCGGCCACCAACTCCGTAAGTCTCCATGCCATTATTCATATTAATGTTTGGTTAGCTAATAACACACACATAACTAAAGGCGTAGTCAATGTGTAGTTCACACTTTCATGTGGGCACTTCGTTAGCTTAAAGAGGACCCTAACTAGTATTAAGAACCAAAGAATTAGCCATCACACTGTACCTACAGATTAGAACCATGGAAAAACACCCTTCACCCATCTAATGCATGTTATTAGACTGAACCAAACCAATATTGGGGAATATGGAATGCGCAATATTTACAGGCAGCATGGGATACAGATTGAAAAAAGGAAGGTGCTGCCATGCATTGTGTGAGTGATGACCTTTCCCTCAACCCAGCTATGCTCGGGATTCCCAACGCAACACTGTAAGCTACTCCCCTGTACTTTATCCAACTCTCCACTCCTCATTAAGTGTTATGCTTCAGAGTCCAGATGGCGGCGCTGTAATCCCAAAAAAACCCTATTTAACTTTGAGGTGGTGCAGAATCATTTGTGAATAGTTATTGGTTTTCATAAAATAATGTGGAAGGTCCGGTTTAAGGAGTTTAAACACTTACCTGTGTGAAATGCATTAACTGTATCCCTTAGAAGAATGACATATGTCATGCATTTACATGTATTTGATTAACCCTAAATCTATTTCCAGCATACAAACCGGTCTGGGACTCCTATTTATGTATCTTTCTCTATTGGTTACAGGGATGATCCCCCAAACTTTGGCGGGCAAAAAAAAAAGAATGAAGGAGTTGGTGGCCGAGCTGCTGGCCATACAGGCGACGTTGGGGCCAACAGATGAAGAAGAGGATGATGAATAGTGCCCTTGGTCCTGGCTCCTTTGTTTAACTTGCTGTTCAAGTTTTTAAAATTTTAAAAAGTTTTTTGTTGGCATTTTTTAAAAACCAAAAAAAAAAGTTTTTTACAAAAACACTTTAAACAAAAAAAAAATGTGTTTTACTGTTAAAAACAAAAATAAATTTTAGATGTGTTTTACCGAGCCCAAAAAAAAAAAAAAAAATTTTTTAAAAAACTACCCAAAAAAAAAAAGAGGTTTTGAAAATTACTTCGAACAAAACCAAGCAAATAATTTAAATAAATTCGATTTTAAGCCTTCCAAATTTGTGTCTTTTCTAATATGCACACACCCAAAAAATAACAAAAACCAGAAACAACACGCTTAGAAACATATAGACATATGTACATTATGTGATTTTCTTACGTTTTAGGGACCGAGAAAGGAAGTTGGATGCAGCCGCTAAGGGGTTTAGGTAAGTTTGAGGGACCGAGAAATGAAGTTGGATGCAAGCGCTAAGGGGTTTAGGTAAGTTTGAGGGACCGAGAAATTAAGTTGGATGCAGCCGCTAAGAGGTTTAGGTAAGTTTGAGGGACCGAGAAATGAAGTTGGATGCAAGCGCTAAGAGGTTTAGGTAAGTTTGAGGGACCGAGAAATGAAGTTGGATGCAAGCGCTAAGGGGTTTAGGTAAGTTTGAGGGACCGAGAAATGAAGTTGGATGCAAGCGCTAAGGGGTTTAGGTAAGTTTGAGGGACCGAGAAATTAAGTTGGATGCAGCCGCTAAGAGGTTTAGGTAAGTTTGAGGGACCGAGAAATGAAGTTGGATGCAAGCGCTAAGAGGTTTAGGTAAGTTTGAGGGACCGAGAAATGAAGTTGGATGCAAGCGCTAAGAGGTTTAGGTAAGTTTGAGGGACCGAGAAATGAAGTTGGATGCAGCCGCTAAGGGGTTTAGGTAAGTTTGAGGGACCGAGAAATGAAGTTGGATGCAAGCGCTAAGGGGTTTAGGTAAGTTTGAGGGACCGAGAAATGAAGTTGGATGCAAGCGCTAAGAGGTTTAGGTAAGTTTGAGGGACCGAGAAATGAAGTTGGATGCAAGCGCTAAGGGGTTTAGGTAAGTTTGAGGGACCGAGAAATGAAGTTGGATGCAAGCGCTAAGGGGTTTAGGTAAGTTTGAGGGACCGAGAAATTAAGTTGGATGCAGCCGCTAAGAGGTTTAGGTAAGTTTGAGGGACCGAGAAATGAAGTTGGATGCAAGCGCTAAGAGGTTTAGGTAAGTTTGAGGGACCGAGAAATGAAGTTGGATGCAAGCGCTAAGAGGTTTAGGTAAGTTTGAGGGACCGAGAAATGAAGTTGGATGCAAGCGCTAAGAGGTTTAGGTAAGTTTGAGGGACCGAGAAATGAAGTTGGATGCAAGCGCTAAGGGGTTTAGGTAAGTTTGAGGGACCGAGAAATGAAGTTGGATGCAAGCGCTAAGGGGTTTAGGTAAGTTTGAGGGACCGAGAAATTAAGTTGGATGCAGCCGCTAAGAGGTTTAGGTAAGTTTGAGGGACCGAGAAATGAAGTTGGATGCAAGCGCTAAGAGGTTTAGGTAAGTTTGAGGGACCGAGAAATGAAGTTGGATGCAAGCGCTAAGAGGTTTAGGTAAGTTTGAGGGACCGAGAAATGAAGTTGGATGCAAGCGCTAAGGGGTTTAGGTAAGTTTGAGGGACCGAGAAATGAAGTTGGATGCAAGCGCTAAGAGGTTTAGGTAAGTTTGAGGGACCGAGAAATGAAGTTGGATGCAGCCGCTAAGGGGTTTAGGTAAGTTTGAGGGACCGAGAAATGAAGTTGGATGCAAGCGCTAAGAGGTTTAGGTAAGTTTGAGGGACCGAGAAATGAAGTTGGATGCAAGCGCTAAGGGGTTTAGGTAAGTTTGAGGGACCGAGAAATGAAGTTGGATGCAGCCGCTAAGGGGTTTAGGTAAGTTTGAGGGACCGAGAAATGAAGTTGGATGCAAGCGCTAAGGGGTTTAGGTAAGTTTGAGGGACCGAGAAATGAAGTTGGATGCAAGCGCTAAGGGGTTTAGGTAAGTTTGAGGGACCGAGAAATTAAGTTGGATGCAGCCGCTAAGAGGTTTAGGTAAGTTTGAGGGACCGAGAAATGAAGTTGGATGCAAGCGCTAAGAGGTTTAGGTAAGTTTGAGGGACCGAGAAATGAAGTTGGATGCAAGCGCTAAGAGGTTTAGGTAAGTTTGAGGGACCGAGAAATGAAGTTGGATGCAAGCGCTAAGGGGTTTAGGTAAGTTTGAGGGACCGAGAAATGAAGTTGGATGCAAGCGCTAAGAGGTTTAGGTAAGTTTGAGGGACCGAGAAATGAAGTTGGATGCAGCCGCTAAGGGGTTTAGGTAAGTTTGAGGGACCGAGAAATGAAGTTGGATGCAAGCGCTAAGGGGTTTAGGTAAGTTTGAGGGACCGAGAAATGAAGAAGGATGCAGCCGCTAAGAGGTTTAGGTAAGTTTGAGGGACCGAGAAATGAAGTTGGATGCAAGCGCTAAGGGGTTTAGGTAAGTTTGAGGGACCGAGAAATGAAGTTGGATGCAAGCGCTAAGAGGTTTAGGTAAGTTTGAGGGACCGAGAAATGAAGTTGGATGCAGGCGCTAAGGGGTTTAGGTAAGTTTGAGGGACCGAGAAATGAAGTTGGATGCAAGCGCTAAGGGGTTTAGGTAAGTTTGAGGGACCGAGAAATGAAGTTGGATGCAAGCGCTAAGAGGTTTAGGTAAGTTTGAGGGACCGAGAAATGAAGTTGGATGCAAGCGCTAAGGGGTTTAGGTAAGTTTGAGGGACCGAGAAATGAAGTTGGATGCAAGCGCTAAGGGGTTTAGGTAAGTTTGAGGGACCGAGAAATGAAGTTGGATGCAAGCGCTAAGAGGTTTAGGTAAGTTTGAGGGACCGAGAAATGAAGTTGGATGCAGCCGCTAAGGGGTTTAGGTAAGTTTGAGGGACCGAGAAATGAAGTTGGATGCAGCCGCTAAGAGGTTTAGGTAAGTTTGAGGGACCGAGAAATGAAGTTGGATGCAAGCGCTAAGGGGTTTAGGTAAGTTTGAGGGACCGAGAAATGAAGTTGGATGCAAGCGCTAAGAGGTTTAGGTAAGTTTGAGGGACCGAGAAATGAAGTTGGATGCAGCCGCTAAGGGGTTTAGGTAAGTTTGAGGGACCGAGAAATGAAGTTGGATGCAAGCGCTAAGGGGTTTAGGTAAGTTTGAGGGACCGAGAAATGAAGTTGGATGCAAGCGCTAAGGGGTTTAGGTAAGTTTGAGGGACCGAGAAATGAAGTTGGATGCAAGCGCTAAGGGGTTTAGGTAAGTTTGAGGGACCGAGAAATGAAGTTGGATGCAAGCGCTAAGAGGTTTAGGTAAGTTTGAGGGACCGAGAAATGAAGTTGGATGCAGCCGCTAAGGGGTTTAGGTAAGTTTGAGGGACCGAGAAATGAAGTTGGATGCAAGTGCTAAGGGGTTTAGGTAAGTTTGAGGGACCGAGAAATGAAGTTGGATGCAAGCGCTAAGGGGTTTAGGTAAGTTTGAGGGACCGAGAAATGAAGTTGGATGCAAGCGCTAAGGGGTTTAGGTAAGTTTCTGGTTGAGGGTGCGCATGCGCAAGATCTTATAAACATACGAACGCACGAATCTAAGAGGCCAAAAACCAATGAAAACCAGAGGCAAACGCAAGTAATTGGAAGAGGTTGACGATGGAAGCAGCCGAAAAAACAGGCTGCCGCCGCAACAGGTGAGCACATGAACGTGATTTTTACGATTGCCAACTGACTGAGGCAAGTTCGGGAGATATCATACGAACGGACGTATCTTTTAGGATAGAAACGTATTTGCTTATTGAATCACTCGCAAGTTCATACGAACGCACGAGCGGACGTGAAAAATAGGATGATCGTGAGCCAAATCCAAGCTGTTACATGTTTCTTTGAATCAACCCAATTGTATTTTATACTTCAAATATTGTCACCAAAATAAATGTGTTTCATTGGGTAATACGATATAGTTACTTGCATCCTAAAAATATATGTAAGATAGAAAGTGAGTGATTTATTCTTTGGCTCATTAAAAGTTATTATAACATGAAAAAAATGTAGAAGGCTCATCTGGTTGCTCATGGACATAATTCAAGTTACTTCTGACAAGTAACCTTGAATAGAGCTAAATACAGCATTTCCTGCCTTAATTAACAGTTGTTTCTAAAATACTTAATACAGTTATATTATTATTTTAGGATTACATTTTAGGTCAAACTCTAACTAATGTAAATTCAAAACCAAGATTAATATATTTCAACGTAAAGTTAATTCCAACACATCACAATCCAGTTTGTAACGTATTTGTTTTACTTAGATTCAGACAAAAAACTATTAAAACACATAATCATAACTTCATTGGATAACTGGTTTCATTATATTAAACAATCAATTTCTACAAGATACAATAATAGCAGTTTTCCCTCTGTTGACACGTTTCGCCAACTGTTTGCTTTGTCAAAAAAAGACCTATATTCAAAGGTGTTAAAACACTAACATGTATTCCTGCAATTACATCAGAGAATCCTGGATCTTCTCTTCTATTTTAAGTAGAGGGAGAAGTTCCTCCACATCACATGTCCTCTAATCAGCTGATTATGTTGCAGAGCTTTAAAGAGGACCTCCAGTCTAAAGTCAAGATATACTGGAGGTCCTCTAAGTACAGTGCCCCCCCCCCCCCCCCTGCCCCAGAAAGCTTGAGTCTAGGTAATCCCTTCCTTCTTTTTCCATATTCCAGCATGGATTGCTGCCCCCATGTTACCCCCAGTAGCCTATTGGGTTTGATGGTAGCTAGAACATACCTGATTTCCCCCTGAATCCGATTAGCTGCCAGCGGTTACATGGATGGAAACCATGCCATGGAATTGCAGAGTAAGTAAGTAGTGGGAGCCCCAACTTTCCAGGGGGTCCAGGAGACTCGACCAATAAAGGAGACAGCCATCTGAAAAAGAGAGTGTGCACAGAGAGCCCAAGAAGCAAGTAAGGTAGGTGCCTTTCTAGTTGCACAATTTTTGTGGGGTATTCAGAGGACAGCCAATCCAAATCAGGATGGCTGAAGGTGGGGCATGGTATTATTATTATTATTTATTTATATAGCGCCATCATCTTCCGTAGCGCTTTACAAAGTAGGGTTTATGTCTGCTTTAAAATAAACAATACCTATTTCCCTATTGCTCCCTGCAGCTGATTCACCAAGTTACTTACCCAATCCCAAGACTGGATCCTGGGTATCCATATGCACCTACCTACCTCTTGCAGATGGCGCACAATAAGGCAGTGCATTTCCTGGCCCCATCTGCCGCAGTGAATGGATTGCAGTGCGATGGCTAGGGCTGGGCTCCGTCAACCAGTCTGCATGCAAATGCCAAGAAATCACCTGGCATGAGCATGCCACAGGATTTATTCTCGAGAATTCTCGGAATATTCTCTGTGAATATAGGACCACCAGACCTCTGGATAAAAAGAGAGCGTGTATTGCTTTATTTTTTTCTTTGCTTGAAATGTCCCTTTACTCCTTTACCACTAGAGGTCACCACAGCACCTCGATAAACAGAGCACTGTCTGCTACTGCTTATAGACATGGAAGAATAGAGCTTTCTCTTATGTCTTTCATTAATAGATACACAAAAAATATAAGAGTACTTTAATAATAGACTGGCCAACATCCATTTACATAAAATTGGTGTTGGTTTGCTCCGGGGAGGCATCCTGATTGCTGGGGTCCCCTCTGCATGCCTTGTAAATCTTACCTTACTCTGCATTCCCCAAGCCCAGCTTTTGCTTTGCCAGCTGCAGGATGAAGACAGGACACGTGGCGGCCGCTGGTCTATCACGTGGCCACATTTTGCAGGGGGAGTGCCATAAAGTAAGATTTACATTTTGCCGGGGATTATTCAACATTTTTTAGGGCCCAGTTGTTGACATACTGTAGATTTAGTTATCATGTCCAGTTTAAGGGAAGGGAATCTGCCCCTCCTGGGTGTGGTGGGGGCAAATAGGTGTTACTTGTCCAGACCAGGACAAGTGACTTCAAGAAGTCTGATTCCTTTTTATGTCTGGACCCATTCAACCCCAGCCCCCTTTTTATTCCAAAATGAACCTTCTGATTTTGTAAGCAGAGGCACAATGGCCATAGGGCGCAACGGGAGACTTCCAGGTGGGCCTGACACTTCACTCAGACCCTCAGAATTCACTCAAACCTGGCTCCCAGGTCTCCCTCCAATCTCTCCAAAAATACCTGTCTCCATTGTACCCCCCAGAAAATAACCCTCAGCTCATTTTTTGCCTCTATACTATACTATAGCGTTAGCATCATGGCTGTGAGGGCCCTACCCACCTCACAATATCTGCATCTTAATAAGTGGACCAAAACCCAGGATTTTGACTATCCCAGGTTTTGGTCCTTGCCCCTGGGCACCCCGATGCTGGATGTCACGCTGGGTGAAACCCACCAGGTCACCCACTCCAACTGACCTTTCCCTGGTCCTACAGTGCATGCACGGCCTCCCGTCCAATCAGTATGCTCGACTGTACTGACGTTAGCTCGCCTAAGGAGCTACGTCTAACTGAGCAATGAGCACAGCCCCACTGCCCTCTAACAGGGAGTGTGCCCATGACAGCTAATCACAAATGCCTGGCGCGGGCACGCACCCTGCTGTCCTGATTCTGAATGCCCGGGGGGGGGGGGGAAATCTAGGGGCCCTGGAATCTTATATGGCTGTGGGTTTGGTCCACTTAAAGGACTTAAGTGGACCATTTCTACCCCTGTCTATGATCTGCCCCTGCAGTGCTACAAACTCATTGACCGGCTGTAAAGCTCTGTGTGTGCTAGGACTCAGCAACTCATGGGCTGACTGGGGCCGGTAAAGTTCTGGGCCCATTAGTTCCTGTTTGTAAGTAGAGCAGGAACATCAACAAGCTTGGAAACATTGCCAGGGAAGAAGACAGCGGCAGCCCTAGGATGTTTTGGAGAAAGCTTAGGGTCCGAACGTCCACCGCTGGAGTAGGTTCAGGCAGCTGTTAAAAGCTGTGGAAAAGGGGACGGGAAATATCTGCAGTGCTCTGTATGGAGTCTTGACTGTATCTATACCTAAAGTCTTGATTGTATAGCATGAAGCATGTGAATAAAGAGAAACTATTGTTTTATAATACCATGAAATCTGTGTGCTTATGTAAACACCTTGTGATACAATACACCCTCTCAGGGCTGTTTCTAGGGGGGGAATAAGCAGAGTGACTGTCTTGGATGCCAAGGCCATTGTGTATGTGGGGGGCGCCATTATCCAAGCCATCTGCAGATGAGTCAGGTCCACTGTTAGTGGTGCCAGCCATACGCCAGGCACCTCATCTCCCCATAGTAGGCTCAGTCATGGTAAGGGGGCATGACACATGTTCCTGTATGGGACAACAGCAGCACCATCAGATGGGTGAGGAGGGGGGTAACACTGTGTTAAATTAACCACCCTGAGAGTAAAGTTAGTTACATAGGCCTCATAGGTTTTCATTCGTTTGCAGTTATTAGTTGTAGTGATAGCAAAAATACTCTAGGTGTCAGCAGTGAACAGACGGCCATGGGAATGAATAGTACACATTGGCTAACATAGAAAGTAGATGAAAGGTCATAGTAATGGAGAGAACCTAGTGAACCACAAATTCTGGTTAGAACTGATTTGAACAGCATGTGGTCCAGGCAGGGCCGGCTCCAGGATTATGTGGGCCCTTGGGTGGCATGGTCTCAGTGAGCTCCTTTGCGGTGGAGAGTCACAGGTCAGGATTCTATAAATTCCATGGCCAAAACTAAGAAGGTTTTTAGTGAGTCCCACGTAGGCACTTAACGGTAGGAGAGGCTACTACATGAGACTCACGAAGCTGGCACTAGAAGGGTTAATCACATTGTGCGAGCTGTCAGTGGGCCCCCCTGGGGGTGGGGGCCCTCAGCAGCTGACCGGTCTTGCCTGTAAATGCTGCAACCCAGGCAATAAAGGTTTCATTATAAAGGTGTTACATCTTTGGGGAGGAACAACCAACCGTAAGTGTCCCTACACCCCACACCTCACAGTGACACCAGGGTGCACCATACACTGCTTCTCATACACTGCCATTGGCTTGGCCAACATGTCTTGCCTAGACACTGTCATGCACCTCACTCCTACCCACACTTGTATACACAGAACACCACTGGGTTCAGGGGAACATGTTCCTTATTGCACCGCCAGCCTGCAACCGGGTGATAAAATAGTCATTGTTAAAGGATTTGTCCAGCTTTGGGGAGAACGTTTAGTGTCCCATACTCTTAGGACAGATAGTTTGCAGAGGGGAATGGGTGCAGTAAGGGAATATGGACACTAGGTGTCGCCCTATGTTAGGAGCTCTATTAGGGGAACCCTGTGAAAGTCAGTTGTTTGGTTCCAGATCTTTAAAAAGGTATTGACATGTCTGGGGAAGGTGTGGTGTATGGACCCCAGAAGAGAGAGAGAGAGAGAGAGAGAGAATCCCCTCTGAGTCTGAGGTGTGTGCGCTACCTGGGGAGTATGGATTCAGCCTGAAGCACTGAAGACTCACACTGGACTGACCCCATGGAGACACCTTGGACTGGCTGGCCAGAGTAATACCCCTCTGGAAGGAACAGGGCAGCAAGGCCATGTTGAGGTCTCTCCGAGTGCCTTGGTGGGGGAACACCGCCCCAGTTCAGAGTCCTGGAGTATGGGCCACAGTAGTTCCCCAGACACATAGAAGGGAGAACACAGAGCCAGAACCAGGTGGAGAGTGAGGGAGACCCTGAGTGCCAGGAGAGCCCACAGTACACTTTTGTGTAACTGAGCCAGCGAATAAAGATCATTTATTTAACTCAAACCTACTGCCACTTTCTCCTTCAAGTAGACCTGGAATCACAGGGCTTCCCTATCAGAAGACTTTTGGGAGCAGAGTGCCTTCCTTCTGCATGCCCCAGTAGAGGAAAGCCTCATCCCCAAAAGTGGCCTGACCTCAGGGTCTCCTCTCGCTCCCAATAAAGCAGACCCTATTCCCTGGGATGTCCTTCTACAGCAACAGGGACATGTGCTTTACATATGTACACTCACCTTTTTGTCCCCCGCAGTCCGTCATCCAGCTTTGCTGTATTAAATCTTACCGACATCAGAGAACAAGCACTGTGTCTTCAATCTCCGCTCCTGCCAAGACCGAATTCTGCCCCTTCTGGGGGTTGCCGGGGCAAGGGAATGCCAGTCTTTTATTTCAATGAATAAAGTGGATGTGAGGAGGGAGAGAGTTCTGTTTTAATGGAGGTTGCCATGTTTGACTGGTGCAGGAACTCAAGCAGGGCCGGCTCCAGCACAGGGAAAACCTGAGCAATTACCAGGGCCCCTGGCATCTTCCGGGGCCCACTCAGGCTCACACTTGGCCATGGTATTATTTAACAGTGGACCCGACCACCGAATGCCGGGTGCTGTGAGAATACCTGCTCATGACTGGCCTCAGCAACAAGAGATGATCAGCAACAATGGAGAAGGTGGCCATTGATGGAAGCACATGAGGATGGCAAGAACCAGGTGACAGCTGTCAAGGACTGGAGGCCGATCAACAACAGGAGATGACCCATTTGTGGTAGCGGAGCTGAAAGATGACATCATGTGACTCACTACTTTGCGGCCCATTAAGACTCTCTTGCCCAAGGGCCCCCACAAACCCGGAGCTGGCCATGACCCCAAGATGCTAGTTTTCTGTATTTGATAAGTTTTGAATCACTCGAGCTGGAGAGGGGAGTTGGGGGGACAAAGCTACATAACATTAATCTGAAGCAGCACCACAGCTTTTGCTTTGCCAGCTGCAGGATGAAGACAGGACACGTGGCGGCCGCTGGTCTATCACGTGGCCACATTTTGCAGGGGGAGTGCCATAAAGTAAGATTTACATTTTGCAGGAGATTATTCAAAATTTTTTAGGGCCCAGTTGTTGACATACTGTATATTTAGTTATCATGTCCAGTTTAAGGGAAGGAAATCTGCCCCTCCTGGGTGTGGTGGGGGCAAATAGGTGTTACTTGTCCAGACCAGGACAAGTGACTTCAAGAAGTCTGATTCCTTTTTATGTCTGGACAGATAGTCCCAAAAGAGGAGGTGAGGCCTCATTCAACCCCAGGCCCCCTTTTTATTCCGAAATGAACCTTCTGATTTTGTATGCAGAGGCGAAATGGCTATAGGGCGAAACAGGAGATTTCCAGGTGGGCCTGACACTTCACTCAGACCCTCAGAATTCACTCAAACCTGCCTCCCAGGTGTCCCTCCAATCTCTCCAAAAATACCTGTCTCCGTTGTACCCCCCACAAAATAACCCTCAGCCCATGTTTAGTCTCTATACTATACTACCTATAGCTTTAGCATCATGGCTGTGAGGGCCCTACCCACCTCTGCCACAATATCTGCATCTTAATAAGTGGACCAAAACCCAGGATTTTGACTATCCCAGGTTTTGGTGCTTGCCCCTGGGGCACCCCGATGCTGGATGTCACGCTGGGTGAAACCCACCAGGTCACTCACTCCAATCAGTATGCTCAACTGTGCTGATGTTAGCTCGCCTAAGGAGCTACGTCTAACTGAGCAATGAGCACAGCCCCACTGCCCTCTAACAGGGAGTGTGCCCATGCCAGCTAATCACAAATGCCTGGTACGCACCCTGCTGTCCTGATTCTGAATGCCCCGGGGGGGGGGGGATCTAGGGGCCCTGGAATCTTATATGCCCGTGGGTTTGGTCCACTTAAAGATGGGCCATTTCTACCCCTGCAGTGCTACAAACTCATTGACCGGCTGTAAAGCTCTGTGTGTGCTAGGACTCAGCAGCTCATGGGCTGACTGGGGCCATTAGTTCCTGTTTGTAAGTAGAGCAGGAACATCAACAAGCTTGGAAACATTGCCAGGGAAGGAGACAGCGGCAGCCCTAGGATGTTTTGGAGAAAGCTTAGGGTCCGAACGTCCACCGCTGGAGTAGGTTCAGGCATCTGTTAAAAGCTGTGGAAAAGGGGACGGGAAATATCTGCAGTGCTCTGTATGGAGTCTTGACTGTGTCTATACCTAAAGTCTTGATTGTATCGCATGAAGCATGTGAATAAAGAGAAACTATTGTTTTATGATACCATGAAATCTGTGTGCTTATGTAAACAACTTGTGATACAATACACCCCCTCAGGGCTGTTTCTAGGGGGGGAATAAGCAGAGTGACTGTCCTGGATGCCAAGGCCATTGTGTATGTGGGGGGCGTCATTATCCAAGCTATCTGCAGATGAGCCAGGTCCACTGTTAGTGGTGCCAGCCATACGCCAGGCACCTCATCTCCCCATAGTAGGCTCAGTCATGGTAAGGGGGCATGACACATGGTACTGTATGGGACAACAGCAGCACCATCAGATGGGTGAGGAGGGGGGTAACACTGTGTTAAATTAGCCACCATGAGGCCTCATAGGTTTTCATTTGTTTGCAGTTATTAGTTGTAGTGATAACAAAAATACTCTAGGTGTCAGCAGTGAACAGACGGCCATGGGAATGAATAGGACACATTGGCTAACATAGAAAGTAGATGAAAGGTCATAGTAATGGAGAGAACCTAGTGAACCACAAATTCTGGTTAGAACTGATTTGAACAGCATGTGGTCCAGGCAGGGCCGGCTCCAGGATTATGTGGGCCCTTGGGTGGCATGGTCTCAGTGAGCTCCTTTGCGGTGGAGAGTCACGGGTCAGGATTCTATAAATTCCATGGCCAAAACTAAGAAGGTTTTTAGTGAGTCCCACGTAGGCACTTAACGGTAGGAGAGGCTACTACGTCAGACTCACGAAGCTGGCACTAGAAGGGTTAATCACATTGTGCGAGCTGTCAGTGGGCCCCCCTGGGGGTGGGGGCCCTCAGCAGCTGACCAGTCTTGCCTGTAAATGCTGCAACCCAGGCAATAAAGGTTTCATTATAAAGGTGTTACATCTTTGGGGAGGAACAACCAACCGTAAGTGTCCCTACACCCCACACCTCACAGTGACACCAGGGTGCACCATACACTGCTTCTCATACACTGCCATTGGCTTGGCCAACATATCTTGCCTAGACACTGTCATGCACCTCACTCCTACCCACACTTGTATACACAGAACACCACTGGGTTCAGGGGAACATGTTCCTTATTGCACCGCCAGCCTGCAACCGGGTGATAAAATAGTCATTGTTAAAGGATTTGTCCAGCTTTGGGGAGAACGTTTAGTGTCCCATACTCTTAGGACAGATAGTTTGCAGAGGGAAATGGGTGCAGTAAGGGAATATGGACACTAGGTGTCGCCCTATGTTAGGAGCTCTATTAGGGGAACCCTGTGAAAGTCAGTTGTTTGGTTCCAGATCTTTAAAAAGGTATTGACATGTCTGGGGAAGGTGTGGTGTATGGACCCCAGAAGAGAGAGAGAGAGAGAGAGAGAATCCCCTCTGAGTCTGAGGTGTGTGCGCTACCTGGGGAGTATGGATTCAGCCTGAAGCACTGAAGACTCACACTGGACTGACCCCATGGAGACACCTTGGACTGGCTGGCCAGAGTAATACCCCTCTGGAAGGAACAGGGCAGCAAGGCCATGTTGAGGTCTCTCCGAGTGCCTTGGTGGGGGAACACCGCCCCAGTTCAGAGTCCTGGAGTATGGGCCACAGTAGTTCCCCAGACACATAGAAGGGAGAACACAGAGCCAGAACCAGGTGGAGAGTGAGGGAGACCCTGAGTGCCAGGAGAGCCCACAGTACACTTTTGTGTAACTGAGCCAGCGAATAAAGATCATTTATTTAACTCAAACCTACTGCCACTTTCTCCTTCAAGTAGACCTGGAATCACAGGGCTTCCCTATCAGAAGACTTTTGGGAGCAGAGTGCCTTCCTTCTGCATGCCCCAGTAGAGGAAAGCCTCATCCCCAAAAGTGGCCTGACCTCAGGGTCTCCTCTCGCTCCCAATAAAGCAGACCCTATTCCCTGGGATGTCCTTCTACACCAACAGGGACATGTGCTTTACATATGTACACTCACCTTTTTGTCCCCCGCAGTCCGTCATCCAGCTTTGCTGTATTAAATCTTACCGACATCAGAGAACAAGCACTGTGTCTTCAATCTCCGCTCCTGCCAAGACCGAATTCTGCCCCTTCTGGGGGTTGCCGGGGCAAGGGAATGCCAGTCTTTTATTTCAATGAATAAAGTGGATGTGAGGAGGGAGAGAGTTCTGTTTTAATGGAAGTTGCCATGTTTGACTGGTGCAGGAACTCAAGCAGGGCCGGCTCCAGCACAGGGAAAACCTGAGCAATTACCAGGGCCCCTGGCATCTTCCGGGGCCCACTCAGGCTCACACTTGGCCATGGTATTATTTAACAGTGGACCCGACCACCGAATGCCGGGTGCTGTGAGAATACCTGCTCATGACTGGCCTCAGCAACAAGAGATGATCAGCAACAATGGAGAAGGTGGCCATTGATGGAAGCACATGAGGATGGCAAGAACCAGGTGACAGCTGTCAAGGACTGGAGGCCGATCAACAACAGGAGATGACCCATTTGTGGTAGCGGAGCTGAAAGATGACATCATGTGACTCACTACTTTGCGGCCCATTAAGACTCTCTTGCCCAAGGGCCCCCACAAACCCGGAGCTGGCCATGACCCCAAGATGCTAGTTTTCTGTATTTGATAAGTTTTGAATCACTCGAGCCGGAGAGGGGAGTTGGGGGGACAAAGCTACATAACATTAATCTGAAGCAGCACCACAGCTCCTCGTGTTATACAGTCTGACCCCAAATTTTTCATCTTTTAGGTAAATATATGAGCAGTCCCAGACCAGTACTGGACAGATAAGTGTACCTCTTGTATGTGCAGCTTTGTATCTCTTGTGATCCTATCAGGGCTTCTGAGCCGTTGGGGCTGAATCCTATTAACAGCATCTGACCTAATTACATAAACAGTCTTCATCCTAACCAAATAAACAAGAAGTGTTTATCTAATCTGAGCCCAACTTGTCATTCCCTGGCCGGGGCTCTTCCTGTCATGTGACCGCCATCCAGACTGTTATTGATGTGTTTGGCTGTCATAACAACTGTTTCATGGCTATGAAAACTCTGCACGCTCTCCTGTAAAGGGTCCGAAAGTATCTTCTACAAACTTGTCTCCACTGCGTGAAAACATCCCCATGGGAAGGTTTGGACAAGCCGGATAAAATTGGTTCTATTTTAGCCGTCCCAGTCACGTCAGCAGCCACTCCAGTCCTGTGACATAGGATGGTTATGTACATGTTTTGCTTGACTGGTTTTCTCAGGCAGATCAATCAATCAAATGTTTCATTAAGTGTTCTTGCATGGCAAGATCACTTATTGTTCTTGCTGATATATTATTCCACCATATTATTCCCACAGTTTTTACACTACATAGACCACTATATACCAAAACGTGCTGATCGTTCCCGAATGGTGTGCTATTACTTTGTGGAACGTTTCCGAAATATTGGCGTTTTTCTGGCGTAATTTTCCCATAGGAATGAATGGGAGGAATGTTCAAAACTAGAGTGGGAGATGAGTGTGAAGTGAAAAATGCTATATAGCATTGTAAAGCTCTTTGCTGTAGGATGTATACTTTTTAAGCTACAGCCATTTGAATATGGCAACCACCAGTGCATTAGAAATGTGTTTTAATGTGCATTCTCTGGTTACCTCAGAGTGAGTTGCCATAGCAACACAGCTGCAGCCTGGCTCATTACAGCTGCTCCGCCCACACAGCCAGTCTCAGGAAAACTCCCCATGAAAACATGTTATGGAAAACAGCTTAGACAAATGACATAGCCAGTCATTTAGCAAGATAGAAATACTTCATCATTTAATGCCTACTATCTTTACTCACTCCAAACAATCCATATAGTTACTCTGCCCAGTCAAACCTTTCCACAGTTACTCCAGCCCCTCCAACCACACAACAGTTACTCAAGTCACTCCACCCAGTTACTGTTAATAGGTAGTGCCGCCCCTGGCTGTTTTTTTGTTTGGTTTTTAGAAATGTATGTTTTAATGTAACTGTTAAGCACTTTGAGCAACAACATTGCAAATACATGTGCTATATAAATAAATAAAAGTTGAAATGCATTTCTCACTCTATGAAGCCTGCCATGTGCATTCTTTAAATTTGATCAATCAATTGGTTAATTTAGTGCTTACTATCTTTACTCACTCAAAACAATCCATAAAGTTACTCTGCCTACTCCATATAGTTACTCTGCTCAGTCAAACCTTTCCACAGTTACTCCAGCGACTCCAACCACACAACAGTTACTCAAGTCACTCCACCCAGTTACTCCGCCCACTCCAGTTGTAGAGAACTGGTGGAGGCAAGAACACTTCACGCAATATCCCCGGAAACTGCATTTTGTCTAGTTACAATTCAATTCCCCAAAAATTAAAAGGACATCAGCAGACAGGGCTCAACCTGGCACAACACAGGTATTATTCAAGAACGGCTAAATAAATATAATGTAAACAAGACTCCAGGACCGAATGGACTTCACCCAAGAGTTCTTAAGAATCTAAAAAACCACTAACAACTGTTATAGTGCCATTCGCCCACACGCTGCCAGGGATGCAGAGGATGCGGCAGTGCCCGCTCCCAATTGAAAACAATCAGAGCTGTTCCAGAATGAAATAGTCACAGCAGACGGCTCTGATTGGACGAGAGTCCTCACTTGAGTTATTATCAGTCCTTCAGTTTTCCCTTATTCCACTTTGCCACTGTCTCCCCTCTTTTAACCTTCCTGTCATCTTACTTTCTTTTTTTACACATTCATTTACTTTTATCTGTTTTTCACACCCCCATGGCATTCTTTTTTTTTTCTCATCCCCCAATCTTTAATTTCTTTTGCACATTTTTCCATCTTCTTTTCAACATTTTCTCCTTTTTCTCTTTTCCATGTTCCCTTCTTCTTTTTCTCTTTTCCACATTATCTCTACCGGCCCAAACCCAGTCCGATCGTCCCAGGAATCTATAAGATTTCCAGGCTGATTGATCCCCTCCCCCCGGGGCATCCAAAATTGTGAAAACCCCCCAGGTAGCTCATACACTTGTTGAGGGGGGGGCCACCTATGGACCTCCAGCTCAGGGAGTACCTAGGGGACAGGAGAAAAGTAGTCCAGTCGTATGAGTCCCTACTCTATTTATTACAATTGAATGGATATGGATATATGGATAAATAACATATGTAAATATTGTCTGAAATATGTGAAAAAAATTGTACAAGGCATGACAATTAAGTTAAAATGACACCTTGCATGAATTTATGAAGCAATAAATGTATCAATGCTAGTACGGTATGTTACTCATTGATTATTAGTCCGACAAACTACTCAATTGTAAGCGGGCCCTCAACGAAGGTACCCCCTCTTCCCCCCCTCCTTCAGCTCATACACTTACCTTGTTTCCCGGTTCAACGGCGCATGCGTGAGCCACGGCTGCACCCCCGTTATCCCTCTAGCAGGGGGGGGGGGTGCCCACGCCTGGCATTTGTGAATGGCCAACGCGGGCACGCTCCCTATTAGAGGGAAGCGGGGGATGCGGCCGCCAGCGCACTCGGAGCCGTTCGTCTTGGATGTAGGCTTAGACGTGCTGATGTGAGCAAGTCCGAGTGCGCTGATCGGACGAGCGGCCGCACATGCTCAGTAGGACCAGGAAGAGGTGAGTTTGTTTCCGCGACCTGTGAGGTTTCACACTGCGGGGCACCCCGATCGGGGCAATGACCAAAACCCAGGATAGTCAATATCCTAGGTTTTGATCCAATTCCAGTCCTTTAGTTTTCCCTTATTCCACTTCTACGTGCCCTCTTAAATCACTTCCTTCTTTCTATCCTTTCTATATTCCCTCCATCCTAATTTTCACATTCCTCCCTTCTTTTTTCTACATCCATTTTGTATTTCTTCCTACATCCCCTCTTATTTCTCTCTTTTCCGCATCCCCTCTATATTCTTCTCTTTTCCACATCCCTTCATCTTTCTTCACTTCCCACGTTCCATATTACTCTTTTGTACATTCTTTCAGTGTTCCCCAGTTGTAAGCGGTGTACCCCAGGGTTCAGTGCTGGGCCCACTATTATTCAACTTGTTATAAATGTTGTAGAAGATGGAATTAATGGCACTGTCTCTATGTTTGCAGATGACACAACGATATGTAGCACAGTGCAGTCTGTTGAAGATGTTAACAAGCTTCAGGCTGACCTGGACACTTTGAGAGGGGCATCCCATTTTACAGGCAGAAAGGGGCATCCAGCTTTACAGGCCGAGGGGGGCATCCCGCTTTACAGGCAGAGAGGGGCATCCCGCTTTACAGGCAGAGGGGGGCATCCCGCTTTACAGGCAGAGGGGGGCATCCCGCTTTACAGGCAGAGAGGGGCATCCCGCATTACAGGCAGAGAGGGGCATCCCGCTTTACAGGCAGAGGGGGCATCCAGCTTTACAGACAGAGAGGGGTATCCAGCTTTACAGGCAGAGAGGGGCATCCAGCTTTACAGGCAGAGAGGGGCATCCAGCTTTACAGGCAGAGGGGGGGGGGCATCCAGCTTTACAGGCAGAGAGGGGCATCCCGCTTTACAGGCAGAGAGGGGCATCCCGCTTTACAGGCAGAGGGGGGCATTCAGCTTTACAGGCAGAGGGGGGCATTCAGCTTTACAGGCAGAGGGGGGCATCCAGCTTTACAGGCAGAGAGGGGCATCCCGCTTTACAGGCAGAGAGGGGCATCCCGCTTTACAGGCCGAGGGGGGCATCCAGCTTTACAGGCAGAGGGGGGCATCCAGCTTTAAAGGCAGAGGGGGGCATCCAGCTTTACAGGCAGAGAGGGGCATCCCGCTTTACAGGCAGAGAGGGGCATCCCACTTTACAGGCAGAGAGGGGCATCCCACTTTACAGGCAGAGAGGGGCATCCCGCTTTACAGGCAGAGAGGGGCATCCCGCTTTACAGGCAGAGGGGGCATTCAGCTTTACAGGCAGAGGGGGCATCCAGCTTTACAGACAGAGAGGGGTATCCAGCTTTACAGGCAGAAAGGGGCATCTCGCTTTACAGGCAGAGAGGGGCATCCCGCTTTACAGGCAGAGAGGGGCATCCAGCTTTACAGGCAGAGGGGGGGGGCATCCAGCTTTACAGGCAGAGAGGGGCATCCCGCTTTACAGGCAGAGAGGGGCAGCCCGCTTTACAGGCAGAGAGGGGCATCCCGCTTTACAGGCAGAGTGGGGCATCCCACTTTACAGGCAGAGAGGGGCATCCCGCTTTACAGGCAGAGAGGGGCATCCCGCTTTACAGGCAGAGGGGGCATTCAGCTTTACAGGCAGAGGGGGCATCCCGCTTTACAGGCAGAGAGGGGCATCCCGCTTTACAGGCAGAGTGGGGCATCCCGCTTTACAGGCAGAGAGGGGCATCCCGCTTTACAGGCAGAGAGGGGCATCCCGCTTTACAGGCAGAGGGGGCATTCAGCTTTACAGGCAGAGGGGGGCATCCCGCTTTACAGGCAGAGAGGGGCATCCCACTTTACAGGCAGAGTGGGGCATCCCGCTTTACAGGCAGAGGGGGGCATCCAGCTTTACAGGCAGAGGGGGGCATCCAGCTTTACAGGCAGAGGGGGGCATCCAGCTTTACAGGCAGAGAGGGGCATCCCGCTTTACAGGCAGAGGGGGGCATCCCGCTTTACAGGCAGAGAGGGGCATCCTGCTTTACAGGCAGAGAGGGACATCCCGCTTTACAGGCAGAGAGGGGCATCCCGCTTTACAGGCAGAGGGGGCATCCAGCTTTACAGACAGAGAGGGGTATCCAGCTTTACAGGCAGAGAGAGGCATCCCGCTTTACAGGCAGAGGGGGCATCCAGCTTTACAGACAGAGAGGGGTATCCAGCTTTACAGGCAGAGAGAGGCATCCCGCTTTACAGGCAGAGGGGGGCATCTCGCTTTACAGGCAGAGAGGGGCATCCAGCTTTACAGGCAGAGGGGGGGCATCCAGCTTTACAGGCAGAGAGGGGCATCCCGCTTTACAGGCAGAGGGGGCATCCAGCTTTACAGACAGAGAGGGGTATCCAGCTTTACAGGCAGAGAGAGGCATCCCGCTTTACAGGCAGAGGGGGGCATCTCGCTTTACAGGCAGAGAGGGGCATCCAGCTTTACAGGCAGAGTGGGGCATCCCGCTTTACAGGCAGAGAGAGGCATCCCGCTTTACAGGCAGAGGGGGGCATTCAGCTTTACAGGCAGAGGGGGGCATCCAGCTTTACAGGCAGAGAGGGGCATCCCGCTTTACAGGCAGAAAGGGGCATCTCGCTTTACAGGCAGAGAGGGGCATCCCGCTTTACAGGCAGAGAGGGGCATCCCGCTTTACAGGCAGAGTGGGGCATCCCGCTTTACAGGCAGAGAGGGGCATCCCGCTTTACAGGCAGAGAGGGGCATCCCGCTTTACAGGCAGAGGGGGGCATTCAGCTTTACAGGCAGAGGGGGGCATCCAGCTTTACAGGCAGAGAGGGGCATCTCGCTTTACAGGCAGAGGGGGGCATCCCGCTTTACAGGCAGAGAGGGGCATCCCGCTTTACAGGCAGAGTGGGGCATCCCGCTTTACAGGCAGAGAGGGGCATCCCGCTTTACAGGCAGAGGGGGGCATCCAGCTTTACAGGCAGAGGGGGGCATCCAGCTTTACAGGCAGAGGGGGGCATCCAGCTTTACAGGCAGAGAGGGGCATCCCGCTTTACAGGCAGAGGGGGGCATCCCGCTTTACAGGCAGAGAGGGGCATCCTGCTTTACAGGCAGAGAGGGACATCCCGCTTTACAGGCAGAGAGGGGCATCCCGCTTTACAGGCAGAGGGGGCATCCAGCTTTACAGACAGAGAGGGGTATCCAGCTTTACAGGCAGAGAGAGGCATCCCGCTTTACAGGCAGAGGGGGCATCCAGCTTTACAGACAGAGAGGGGTATCCAGCTTTACAGGCAGAGAGAGGCATCCCGCTTTACAGGCAGAGGGGGGCATCTCGCTTTACAGGCAGAGAGGGGCATCCAGCTTTACAGGCAGAGGGGGGGCATCCAGCTTTACAGGCAGAGAGGGGCATCCCGCTTTACAGGCAGAGGGGGCATCCAGCTTTACAGACAGAGAGGGGTATCCAGCTTTACAGGCAGAGAGAGGCATCCCGCTTTACAGGCAGAGGGGGGCATCTCGCTTTACAGGCAGAGAGGGGCATCCAGCTTTACAGGCAGAGTGGGGCATCCCGCTTTACAGGCAGAGAGGGGCATCCCGCTTTACAGGCAGAGAGAGGCATCCCGCTTTACAGGCAGAGGGGGGCATTCAGCTTTACAGGCAGAGGGGGGCATCCAGCTTTACAGGCAGAGAGGGGCATCCCGCTTTACAGGCAGAAAGGGGCATCTCGCTTTACAGGCAGAGAGGGGCATCCCGCTTTACAGGCAGAGAGGGGCATCCCGCTTTACAGGCAGAGTGGGGCATCCCGCTTTACAGGCAGAGAGGGGCATCCCGCTTTACAGGCAGAGAGGGGCATCCCGCTTTACAGGCAGAGGGGGGCATTCAGCTTTACAGGCAGAGGGGGGCATCCAGCTTTACAGGCAGAGAGGGGCATCTCGCTTTACAGGCAGAGGGGGGCATCCCGCTTTACAGGCAGAGAGGGGCATCCCGCTTTACAGGCAGAGTGGGGCATCCCGCTTTACAGGCAGAGAGGGGCACCCCGCTTTACAGGCAGAGAGGGGCATCCCGCTTTACAGGCCGAGGGGGGCATCCAGCTTTACAGGCAGAGGGGGGCTTAAAGGCAGAGGGGGGCATCCAGCTTTACAGGCAGAGAGGGGCATCCCGTATTACAGGCAGAGAGGGGCATCCCGCTTTACAGGCCGAGGGGGGCATCCAGCTTTACAGGCAGAGGGGGGCATCCCGCTTTACAGGCAGAGGGGGGCATCCAGCTTTACAGGCAGAGGGGGGCATCCAGCTTTACAGGCAGAGAGGGGGCATCCCGCTTTACAGGCAGAGAGGGGCATCCTGCTTTACAGGCAGAGGGGGCATCCAGCTTTACAGACAGAGAGGGGTATCCAGCTTTACAGGCAGAAAGGGGCATCTCGCTTTACAGGCAGAGAGGGGCATCCCGCTTTACAGGCAGAGAGGGGCATCCCACACTACAGGCAGAGAGGGGCATCCCGCTTTACAGGCAGAGAGGGGCATCCCGCATTACAGGCAGAGAGGGGCATCCCGCATTACAGGCAGAGAGGGGCATCCCGCATTACAGGCAGAGAGGGGCATCCCGCATTACAGGCAGAGAGGGGCATCCCGCTTTACAGGCAGAGGGGGGCATCCCCCACTCTCTCCCCCCAACCCTGGACAATAATAAGGCAGCAGGCAGGCAGGGTAACCGATTCATGCCTGCCTGCCTACCCGACAGACTTACGCACACTTACCGGTTGTTTTGCTTGCTGGTTCCCGCCACCGTCTTTGCTCTCTCACACACACGTTTACCGGCACTTTCTGGTTGTTGGCCGCTCTGCTTTCCCACACACATAAGTGCCCATTCCACTGCTCTGCTCATGAGCCACCACCCTCCCTCCCGCATTCGCGACCTTCCCTTGTGCCGGCCCACTGGGATTCTGCCCTGTATGCCCTATGGCCAACCCGGCCCTGGCTCTGACTAGATTACAGAAGATAGCCACCAAACTGATGAGAGGAATGAAGGACCTTAGTTATGAAGAAAGATTACAGGAAATATATATTTTTTTAGTCATGAGAGGAGACATTTGGGGTTGGGAGGTGAGAAGATCCAGATTTAAGAAACATAGTTCTGAAAGACTATGGTTTATTTTCTGTATGTTAGAGTAACGCTTTAACGCTGGACTTTTCTGTAATTGCTTTTGCAAGGCTTCTCCTTATCCCTTATTCCTTATCTAAGGAATGTGCTGCTTCGCATGGGGGCCTCTGGGAACTGAGAAAACTATAAAATACTCCCTGAATTCAACCTTGTACATAGTCATAAATTTTCTGTTCTCATTATTTTTAACTTAGGTAATTGTCTGTTCTGCGCATGCTCTAACTATGAAAGTTTTCAATAAAATCAGGGGTCAGAAGCTCCCCCTGCTCAGTGTGTTTCTCTGAGGTTTTGCTACACACCTTGTCGCGTGTATTGATTTCTCTTAGAATATAGTAATTGGGAATCGGACAACAGAAGCCAGACCAAGTCCGCTTAGTGACTTGAACGTAACATTACGTGGCGCTCCGAACAGAGACTCTCTATTTTGTCGCAAGAGGTATCGCACCCGCCGAACGGAACATCAACTGATGCCACCTCGGAACAGCAGACTTCAAAACCTGGCCAGGTAAGAGACAGCTTTTATGTACTCTTATACTCTGCTCTTCCCTGTGAGGCATCAGCGGGTCCGTTCTAAGGTAAGATAGGCATAGCCAGCCTCTGCGAAAGAGGGTCATTTTAAGAATCCTAAGGCGCTTCTGTTGTCTGCATTTGTCTTGTCTGTCTGTTCCCTTAAGAATTTGTTATTTTTGAGAGTGTGATAAAAAACTTTATGAGCCTGGCATTTAGTTAAAAACTTTGGAAGGTCATTAGACGCCCCATCCCACTGGCGAGGGGAAACCCGCTATAACCCAGTGACGGTGAACGCAAGTGGTGACCAGAAGAAGTTTTAGATAAAAATTTTACCCTGTACGGTTCCATAACTCATTTAGGCGTGAGCCAGTTTGTCAAGTTGACCGGATTTGACGGCACCTTTACGGTGCATGCCAGCCGATCCTGACTACGTTGAGTTAAGAACCACAGTTCCCAGGCTTAGTTAGAAGACCAGGACTAGTCGATAGGTGATTTCAGAAAATTAAAGCCAATATTACTGGGATGGGAATAAGATACAATTAGTGTATCTAGGACTGTCACTTACCCATATGATAGGTGATGTGTTTGTGGTGATTTCAGAAAATTAAAGCCAATATTACTGGGATGGGAATAAGATACAATTAGTGTATCTAGGACTGTCACTTACCCATATGATAGGTGATGTGTTGTTTGTGATCCTAATTGTTTGTCTTGGATTATGTGTTGCTATTTGGTTAGCGTGTAGGATCACTAGACATTACCAGGAGAGACCCACAGAGAGGTACTCCAGTTCCTAGTTCCTCAGGAGGAAGCCAAAGAAGGCTAGCCCACAGAGAGGTTAGACCCCAATAAGGTACCTGAGGCAGGTTGCTAGGAAGGTGGGAAAAGAACAGTCCAAAGAGATACCCCAGGAAGAGAAGTGGCAGACATTAGAAGAAATCACCAGGGAAAGGTGTGGCTTAGATGCCGCTAGGAATTTGAAAAAGATTTGGAAGGAATTTAAGCTAGTTCATAAATGACAATTAGATTTAGGGAAATGGGAACAGATAGCTAAAGGGAAACATGGAATTATTTTTGACAAAGGATGGGATCATCAAGTAGAATGTGCTCTGAAACTTTCAAGTTTAGCAGAAAAGGAAGGCTGGACGTACAGTCCACATAGGAAACAATGGAATACTACACCATTGCTTCATCCCCAAGTAGACCCCATACCTGATGTTCCAACAAACCCAGTACCGCCACCCCCATATGAAAAGACAGTAAAGAAAGAAACTAGTAAGTTGTATCCTAGACTCCCCATTGGCCAGTAACAGTACGTATGGTCCAGATCCAGGACCAGATGATGGCGATAGCGGCTTATGGCAATGCTATTGTGGAATGATAAATAAGGGTTGGGACAGAATGTGTACCCAGTGTAAAGTAAGGGAGCAGGATAAAGTAGTAAATGAAGAAGTAACATGGAAATGTAAAGTTTGTGGTTGTAGGGGGATGGGTTTAGAACAAGAAGAATGTAATGTTTGTGGAGCAGATCAGCAAGGAGGGGATCCAGATGAGAGAATAAATGGTGTTAGCACAAGAAAGAAAAAAAGTAAATTTAGTTACTGAAAAATCATGGACTTGCCATCACTGTATGACTTATGGTTTACCAGAAAATGTCACACATTGTCCAAGATGCAAAACTTATATGCTTGCAGGACCCCCTCCTAGAAGCAACATTAGTTGCGCCTGTGTTTACCCATACCAGGCAGAGTCCAGATGCTCAAAATGCAGGACAGTTTGTCAATTTATTAACCAAGAAACCCCTTATTATAAGCCATGGACTCCAGCTGAATGTATGGCTTTGTTGCAGAATGCACCTGATCCCCGTATTAGCCCTTCTAGGTTTGGCAGGTATGTAGTACAAATGATGGAGTCACATAATGCCACCTGGTTGGATGGAGAAGATCTTTGTAGGATGAAAATGTCCCCTACTATGTTTCATCAATTTACTGATTATATGAGAGCCCATGTACCACAGAATGTTAGACTTGGGGACAGTAGAACTGATTTTTTATTTAACACTTGAACATATATTGATGAAGGCTTAGATGTTGGAAATATTGGAGTTCAAAGGTTGTTTGTTAGAGCCTATATTGATGGTTTAAAACCAACCATTAAGGAAAAGTTAAAGGCTTCTACCCCAGATTGGAGAACTAACCATACTATGGCACAATTGTTAGCTAAAGCACAGGGTATTGAAATGGATATGCATGACAAGCCCAAGGTGCGTATGGTTGCCCAGGTTAACACTGATGTGAGACCTAAATCTCAAGGTAATTTTCAGAGTAAAATTTTAAAATGTTACTACTGTGACAAACCTGGTCACATTAAGAGGAAATGTAGAAAGTTTGCTGCCGATCAAGGAACAGCCCCCAATAAGTCAGAATCTAAAAGTAAAGAACAAGACTGACTATCGGCAGTAACATTCACAGTACCAGCCAAAACACCCATAATAGTTGAATTTTTGATTGCTATAGGAGCGACTAAATCTGTCATTAGTAATAAAGTTTTAAGTAAGAAACAGCAGTCAGAAGCCCAAACTATAGCTTCAGGTTTCGATGGGCTGCCTAAAGTTATGCCCATATCTAAACCACTAGAGGGCAGACTTGGTCCACACATGTTTATCTCTAAATCTTTAGTTTGTGAGTCAGCTCCTTACAACTTATTGGGTGTGGATAATTTAACAAAGTTACAAGCAAAAATTGATTTTCAAGAAGATGGTCAAGTTGTTCTAACTTTGCCTGACCATCCTGATGATTTAGAATATTGTATGCAAGTACAAGCACTTGAAGATTTTGAACTCACTAATGTACTTACAGAGAATGATCAAGATTTACTAAGAACTGTACCTGACCATTTATGGTCTAAGTCAGGGTCTGATATAGGACTTCTCCCTGTCTCACCAGTAGAGGTCCATATCAAACCAGGATCTACCCTACCACAGCTTAAGCAGTACCCTTTGAGTGCTGCACAAGAACAAGCTATAGGAGAACAAATTGACAAGCTTTTGGCCAAGGGTGCTTTGATTCGGATGCAATCAGGGGCTAATACTCCTTTGTACCCAGTCAAGAAAAAGGTTTTGGAACCAGGACAGCCTGTGCAATACAGGATGGTATCTTAGAGCCATTAATAGTATTTTGGCTCCAATGACGCCAGTGGTTCCAAACCCTCATACCTTGCTTTCTCAAATACAGAGTACAAGCATGTATTTTTCTTGCGTGGATCTAACGGGAGCTTTCTTTTCGGTTCCTTTAGCACCTGAATGTTACCACCTCTTCGCTTTTCAGTCTTGGCAGGATGGAAACCACCAATAGATTGTGTGCTTCTCCAATATGTAGACGTTTTGCTTCTTTGCTGCCCAGACAAAATCACATGTGAGGAGGGTACTTTGTCTCTTCTTACATTTTTGGCTGAGAATGGCTGCAAGGCTAGCAAAGAAAAGCTACAATTCTGCCAAACACAAGTTACCTTTCTAGGTCACTGCATTTCACAAGGCACTAGACACCTTACTAAAGACAGAGTGGAAATAGTCAAGAACATGTCACCTCCTAAGACACATAAACAGTTAGGAGCGTTTCTAGGACTCATCTCTTACTGTAGACAGTGGATTATGCATGCCAGTTCACTTATGCAACCACTGTATGATTGTGTCAAAGTCACACTTTTTTTTTGCCTAACACCAGAAGCAAGAGATGCTTTTGACCAACTTAAACTTGCAGTCACACAAGCACCAGCTTTAGGTCTTCCTGATTATTCTAAGCCATTTACACTCATGGCTACTGAAATACAAGGACACGCTACAGGAGTTTTAAGGCAGGCACATGGCACAAAACAAAGACCTATTGCTTATTATTCGTGTAGCAGTAGTTTCTCTATTGGTAGACAAAGCTTCTGAAATTGTACTTGATAATGAATTAGCTGTGTCTACCAATCATGACATTCATGGGATATTATCACAGGTAAATCCCAAACACCTGTCAATGGCTAGACAGCTTAGGCTGCAGTGTACCCTTTTACTACCCCCAACAATTAAGTTTCAAAGATGTACTTCTCTGAATCTGGCGACTTTGTTACCAATTTCTTCAGATTCTGAAGGGGGGAGTAATAGTGAAGATTTTGAGAATTTTTTAGAATTTGAACATACTGAAGACACACATGACTGCATTGAACTTATGAAGCAAGAAACAATGGGTTTACCACATGTGCATGATACACCTTTAGAAAACCCAGAATTTGAATTTTTTGTAGATGGCAGCAGATATGCTGATGAAAAAGGACAGTTTCATACAGGTTATGCAATAGTAACTGAACATGAGGTAGTAGAAGCTGAGCCATTACCACCTCATATGTCTGCTCAGGAAGCAGAACTTACAGCCCTCTCTAGGGCATTAATGCTGCTAAAAGACACTACAGGCACGATCTGGACAGACTCCGCCTATTCTTGGGGTATTGCCCACGATTACGCCCACTTGTGGAAAGCAAGGGGCTTCTTAACAGCTGCAGGAACCCCCATTAGACATGCTGATTTAGTTAAAGAAATTCTGACCAACCTGAACAATGTCAAAAAGGTAGCTATTGTAAGAGTAGCAGCCCACACAAAACAAACAACCAAAGAGGCTAAAAGTAATGAAAAAGCTGACTTAGCAGCTAAACAAGCAGCTTTGAAGAAGATAGAGAGTGTAAGTGTAAATCTTACCCAGGAATCGGCGGTAAGTATGGAACTGCTGAAAAATCTTCAGGACAAAGTGATGCCTGAGGAAAAGGAAAAATGGCTCAGAGCAGGAGCCCAGCAAAATGATGGATTATGGGTCAAAGGAAGCCGATTGTGCTTGCCTAGCTTCCTATACCCAGAACAGGCACAGGTATCACATCTGCCTACACATCAGAGTGCAAACTCTATGGTAAGGAGTACCAATCAGACTTGGTATGCTCCAGGCTTTAGTAGCATGGCACGACAATACTGTGCAGCATGCTCTATCTGTTTGACGGAGAACCCAGGACAGGTTGTTAAGACACCGGTAAGACATCAACCTAGGTCTCTCTATCCATTTCAAAGGCTTCAAATTGATTACATCCAACTCCCTAAGAGTGGACCCTTTGAGTATGTACTTGTGTGTATTGACTTGTTTTCGGGATGGCCAGAAGCTTACCCAGTAAAATCAGCAATAGCTAAAACCACGGCTAAGAAATTAATCACAGAATTAATACCACGTTTTGGTCTCTTGTGACCGTGGCTCGCACTTTACAGGTGAAATAATGCAAAATGTAATGCAAATGTTAGGTGTCCAGCAGTCCTTCCATACACCCTATCACCCACAGAGTTCAGGGAGTGTGGAGAGACTGAATGGCACCATTAAACTGAAGTTACAGAAAACTATGAAGGAATTAGGTAAACCATGGATAGATTGTTTACCAATTGTATTATTTTCAATAAGATGCACCCCTACAAAGAAAACAGGGTTGTCACCTTATGAAATTCTGTTTGGAAGTGCTCCCAGAACTGGGTTGTACTTTCCACAACATCTTGCCCTAAAATGTGATGAATTGACTGATTATGTGATACAGTTGCAGAAACATCTCACTAAACTGCACAAAAGTGTTTTTGATTCTCTTCCAGACCCCGACCAGATAACAGGAACTCATAATCTCCAACCAGGAGACTTTGTCTATGTAAAGAAACATTCTAGAAAATCTTTGGAATCAAGGTTTGAAGGACCCTTTCAAGTTCTTTTGACAACGCCTACTTCAGTGAAATTTGAAGGAAAATCCACTTGGATACACGCAAGTCATTGTAAAAAGGTTACAGGTCCAGAGGGAAAATTAAATAACAATGATAATGGCTTTCTGCCTCAATATTTCATCCCCTGCACCTATAAGAAATAGAAGGGAGATAGGCACTCATCATCAAAAGTTACTTTTGCTAAAGTATAAATACTCTTTTGCTAGACAAACTGGTTTTGACAAATGTTGCATATGTAGTAAGTTACATCCTTCGTCTTCCCGGGTACCCCTCGTAGCCATCCCTATTCAATTACAGTATGAGAGAGTCAATAGTTCTGCTAATGAGATAAATTACCATTTAACGGGAAGAGCATATAGACCAGATTGGTGCTTCTTATTAGGAAATAAAAACCACACCCATATAGGAGCATCTACTTATAAAGAGAGTTTGTTAAATAACTTTGTGAAATGACAGAGGATTACGAGTGCTGTACTTGGATACATAATACCTCATTAGAGATACCTGATTATTATGAAGTAATAAAAGGTCATAGAGAAGAAGTTCAAAGAGTTTAAGGAGAGAGAGAGTTTAAAGAGTAAAATCAGGACATTTGCAAAAGACTGGTCTCCTTTTGGAGACTGGGGAAACTGGAGTGGTCCACTACAATGGATCAAGAATATCTTGATTAATATTTTGGCATTGTGCCTTCTGGGCATAATGATTTATGTTCTAGTAAAACTAGCTCTTTGCCTTGTAGCCAGGATCAAGACACCTAAAGTAACACATAAACGTATCTTGATTGCAGATAATGCGCTTTCTAAATGAGTAACTATGTTTCTTTCCTTTAGAATTGACATATCATCTGTCAAAATTCGAGACTCTTCTTTGGAAGGATGCTGTTCAAGTACTTGGGGGATGGAACCAGTTTGAGAAGACCTGTGTTCCCCTAGGCAACTCGCCGGCCTGGGATAGTACCTGAGTGACTGAACTGGCTATAAACCTTCCGAAGTGGACACAGTCAAAGGAAAGACAGATGTAGATGTCAAAGGGGGGAAATGAGAAGATCCAGATTTAAGAAACATAGTTCTGAAAGACTATGGTTTATTTTCTGTATGTTAGAGTAACGCTTTAACGCTGGACTTTTCTGTAATTGCTTTTGCAAGGCTTATCCTTATCCCTTATTCCTTATCTAAGGAATGTGCTGCTTCGCATGGGGGCCTCTGGGAACTGAGAAAACTATAAAATACTCCCTGAATTCAACCTTGTACATAGTCATAAATTTTCTGTTCTCATTATTTTTAACTTAGGTAATTGTCTGTTCTGCGCATGCTCTAACTATGAAAGTTTTCAATAAAATCAGGGGTCAGAAGCTCCCCCTGCTCAGTGTGTTTCTCTGAGGTTTTGCTACACACCTTGTCGCGTGTATTGATTTCTCTTAGAATATAGTAATTGGGAATCGGACAACAGAAGCCAGACCAAGTCCGCTTAGTGACTTGAACGTAACAGAGGGCAAGGGCAAGCTGTCACCCCGGCTCTGGAATCTTTTAAACTCCAGAGCTGAGTTATATCTTTTTTGATCTGCTTTAAAGTTGATATTGTTCCTTTTCGTATGTCTCCTGTATACAGATGAGTATGTAGTCAGACAGCTTAGTTCATAGGTAGGTTCTCAGCGCACCGTGTGTCTCTCATAACACAACCTGGGGGCACAACCTGAAGGTAGTCAGGGGGAAGATCAGGAGCAATGTTAGAAAATATTATTTTACAGAAAGAGTAGTAGATGCTGGGAACAAACTTCCAGCAGAGGTAGTTGAAAAATCAACAGTCACTGAATTTAAACATGCCTGGGATAAGCACACATCTATCCTAAGATAAAGAGAACATACAGTATACACATAAGGGCAGACTAGATGGAGCGTATGGTCTCCTTCTGCCATCACCCTTCTATGTTTCGGGGAGGCCGATTCATTAAAGTGGACCAACACCCAGGGGTGATCGGCCCGGAAATCTATAAGATTCCCGGGCCGATCACCCCCCACCCCGCGGGACATCCGAGATCGGGATGTCCCGCGGGGTGAAACCCCCCAGAAACCCCAAAAACACCTTACCTGATCCGCCGCTGCTTCCGCCGCCGCCGCCTCCCGCGCACCCCTCCAGACGTGCGCGCGCCCGCGCCGGCCCTCCGTGAATGGCCGGCGGGGGCGCGCGCGCGCCGAGAGTGACGCGCGGGAGGCGGCGGCGGCGGAAGCGGCCTGGACGTTCCTGATCCCCGCCTGGACGTTGGCGGGGATTGGCTGCGGCGCTCACGTGGGAGCGTTGAGAGGTGAGTTTTTTGGGGTTTCTGGGGGGTTTCACACAGCGGGGCACCCCCGATCGGGGTGCCCCGCCGAAGTGGACCAAAACCCAGGATAGTCAAAATCCTGGGTGTTGGTCCACTTTAATAGCGCCAGGTAGCGACAGATGAGCGACAGTAGCGGCATTTTCAGAGCGCCCGCTAGTAGTCGCTGTGCTTGGCCGTTGTTCTGTAGTTGATAGCGACTCGGTTTGCGGTAATGTTGAATACGGGGTTAGGAGTCGCTGTTTGACAGGTTCCGCGCTGTATGGGAGCGCATGACAGCGAATGGCCATAGCGAACGGCTCCCAGCATATTCATTAACAAATCACGCTCAAAAAATTCTCGCGCAGTGAAATGCTTGTTTAAACCTCAGAGTGCTGGCGGCGATGTGTTAAAAGTATTTTTTTAACCCTCAAACAACCATATTTTTGGATAAAAAAAAAACAAGTTTTTCAAAACATTTTGTAATATGAATACATTAATATCAGACCTGTAATATCAATTCTGCACAATTTTTTTTTTTTTTTTTTACCTTAAGAAAAATATCTAACATTGCAGAAGTGGTCACAGAATTTTTAACATTTAAAAAAAAAACAAAAAACATTAATAGCAATTAATTAAGAATATTTAAAGATTGCTCCATTGAAATGCATTGGAGAGCGCCAGGTAGCGAGAGGTCATACCTGTCGCTGTTCAAGGTCGCTCGCTGGCGCTGTGGGGTGAGGCTGGAATAATGATGAATGATTCGCTATCTGGCGCTCTGTCAGTCGCTAAGCAGGATCGGCTTGATAAATGTGTGATTGCGAAGGGGAGCCGGCGTTCTCGTGGCGGTGAGCGTCATTACCGTTCGCTCACCATTCGCTACCTGGCGCTATCCCTTGTTAAATAAGGGCCTATGTTTCTATAACCCCCTGCTGCACCATTTCCTGGCACTTTCATTTCGCCATGTGTTCCACTTAAAGGTGAGAATGTCACCGTCCCCAAATATAGATGATCCCGGCTAATATAAACAGACGGATTGTCCCGGTTATGGGGCCTTGTTTGGTTATTTATAGGTCTCAGGAAGGAAAATAGTGACATTGAGTGGAAACAATGCTTGTGCTCCGTGGCGTGACCGCGCTGCCTCTGGCATTAAGCGTCTATTCCAAGATTAAAGGAAATGTTCCAGCCAATCAGGGTGTCACTTGGTAGTTGTTTATTGGCTGTCTGTCACACTTTTGAAACCACAAGTTTATAGAGCAGAACCAAATCAAACAAATGAGTCAAAAATATTAGACTTGTTTATTTTGTGAGGAAAATGACCCAAAATCGCATTTCTATGAGTGGAGAAGTTCTGTGAACCTTCAGGATGAGCATATAATTGGTGGGTGACATCTGGGGCTTTATTCATCAAGCCCTAGCGCCAGGTAACGACTGGCAGCGACTGGTAACAGCAGGTAGCGAACGGTGACCGCCGGATGCTGTACGCAATGCCACATTTATCAAAGCGAATCTGGTGAGCGTCTCTAACAGCGACACGTAGCGACCGATTCATCATCTCAGACGGCTCACCGTATAGTGCAGGCGCTGTGGCTTCCAGAGCGCCTGGTATTACCTGTCGCTCTCCCATACCTTTCAATGGACCTGTTATTCTCTTTAAAGTGGACCAACACCCAGGGGTGATCGGCCTGGGAATCTATAAGATTCCCGGGCCGATCACCTCCCTCACCGCGGGACATCCGAGATCGGGATGTCCCGCGGGGTGAAACCCCCCCAAAACCCCCCAAAAACCTTACCCACGTGACCGCGCCGTCCAATCCCCGCCAACGGACAAGCGGGTGACAGCGACGGACAAGACAGCACGTCCGCCGCCGCCTCCTGCGCGCCCCTCTAGACGTGCGTGCGCCCGCGGCGGCCGTTTGTGAATGGCCGGCGCGGGCGCGCGCCCTGTAAGAGTGACGTGCGGGTGGCGGCGGTGGACGCGCTGTCTTGTCCGTCGTTGTCACCCGCTTGTCCGGCGGCGGGGATTGGACGGCGCGGTCACGTGGGAGTGTGGTGAGGTGAGTTTTTGGGGCTTTCTGGGGGGTTTCACACAGCGGGGCCCCCCCGAAGTGGACCAAAACCCAGGATAGTCAAAATCATGGGTGTTGGTCCACTTTAAACAGGGTTTTATTTATTTCTTTTTAATTATCAAATAATTGTGTCACCTCTCCTGGCCTATTTAAAGCGGTCCTTCACCCTGAATAAGAGCCTATCTTATATGTTTCCCACACCCTGTACATACAGATTGCTCACACTAATCCGGACCTTCACCCTGAATAAGAGCCTATCTTATATGTTTCCCACACCCTGTACATACAGATTGCTCACACTAATCCGGACCTTCACCCTGAATAAGAGCCTATCTTATATGTTTCCCACACCCTGTACATACAGATTGCTCACACTAATCCGGACCTTCACCCTGAATAAGAGCCTATCTTATATGTTTCCCATACCCTGTACATACAGATTGCCCACATTAAAAATCATCCTACCTGCATCTACTGCATGTTATGAGCCTTTAAACATCCAAGATGGCGGCTCATGGAACGTCAGGCAGCCTGCAAACAGGAAGTGCCTTCTGACTGTGCTGCTTTGCATTCTGGGATTGCTGAGCTCTTCCTGACCCCAGCTCTGCTCTGTCTGAGCAAAGCACAGCTATAACCTGCCCCCCTGTACTTTATCCCACTCTCCTCAGTAAGTGTGATGCTTCTGAGTCAAGATGGCGCCGCCCATATCCCAAAGTCCTGAACAGAGTTGCAGCCCAGTGGGGGAAATAATAATAAGTAAGTGGCTAAAAACTTAAAATATATTAACTTTAGATGCTGGGGAATCATTTTTTAAGGGTTTGGGCTTTTCAATAAATCATGGTGAAGGTCCGGTTTAAAGTCATTTTTGAAAACTTTTTTGATTTATGATATTTTTATGCAGAATTGTCCTTACATGTCTGGTATTAAAGTGTTCATGTTACAATGTAATAACAATGTCAATCCATATGTTTTCTCTTTGTTACTAGTGGATATGTATTCAAAAACAGACTTTAATCACACAGCCTCTGGCGCTATGGGCTACAACGACCCGATTTTGAGCGCCGGCACTGTGTGAGGCTATTTTTTATGATGAATATGGTGTGAGTTGGTCGCACTGAGCTGGTGCTACCGTTCACTCTCATACAGCGCTGTACTGGTGTTAGAGCGACTCGCACAACATATTCATCAATGCCGGCCAGCGACTGCGATGCTCTGAACCAGCGAACCAGCGAACACACTCTCAATGCTACATATCTGTCGGTACCTGGTGCTAATAATGAATCAGCCTGCTGGTGTTTTCAGTCAATGGGTTGAGAATCAGGTGTAACTGGTGTGGTAAATTGTATCAAAATGTCTATTCCTACCCTGCTTGGCTGTATAAAGCACAATCCGGGCCGGGTTTTCAGGACCCAGGTCAGTTCCCCAATTCCCTAACGGGTTGTTACATGTTCTAAGGCCTCCACAAGTGTGCACGCTGATTACAGGAGAAGCCTGTATAAGAAGAGAGCACACGGCCTTTCCTTGGTTGATGACCAGCCTGTTGGAGTGAGCCCAGGCTGAGCTGCACCGTGGTGAAGGATAGCACTGGACATTGAGCAGAGGGCTGATACGCCCTGTAAAGTGGACTGGAATTGATCAGCTTGCTGGAGTATCCAGCCCAGGACTATTTTGTTGGTGAAGTAACCCTTTTTGTTAACTGCATTTATGCTGCAATCGTTGGACTATCTACTGAACTTTGCTGAATAAAAGCCGTTTTGCCGTTCAAATCCGTTGTCCGTCACTGCTGATGGTTTGCCCGTTACAATTGGTGGAGGATGCGAGGGGCACAGTGACTGTTGCTAGGGGCAACGGAGTGACAAAACGCACTGCATTTTGCTTGTCGTTGGCGAAGGCAGCAATCAAGATGTCTCAACAAAAGCAAATGGAGGAGGTGATAAAACACCTAATACAAGCTGACCTCCGGCATGAGCAAGCTCTGGCCCAACAGCAGCAAGCCCAGCAGCAGGCCCTCGCACAACAGCAGCAGGCCCTCGCACAACAGCAGCAAGCCCAGCAGCAGGCCCTGGCACAACAGTTCCAAATGCAGCAGCAGACCGTGGCTAACCAGCAGGAGACAAATCGCCTGTTGATGGAACAGATAGCTGCGATTAGAGAGACTGGTGGTGCTAAAGTTTCACAACCGGAAAGAAGCCCAGTTGAGTCGGAGGGTGCGAGGAGAGCCGTACAGCGGGTTCTACAAAAGCTGACCCATGAGGATGATGTGGAGGCCTACCTCTCGGTGTTTGAGCGCATGGCTGAGAGAGAGCAGCTGCCAGTCACAGAATGGGCTGACGTGGTTGCACCGTTCCTGTCAAGTGAGCCGCAAAAAGCACATTTTGATCTCAGGGAGCGGGATGTGCGGGACTATGCCAAGCTAAAAATGGAGATCCTTGCTCGCCTGGGAGTCACGCCAGCGGTTCGGGCAAGGCGAGTACACAACTGGACTTTTTCTGTTGATAAACCTGCCCGATCGCAGATGTATGACCTAATTCATCTGGTCCAAAAGTGGTTGGAGCCAGAGCGTTTGACCCCTGCGCAGATCATCGAAAAAGTCGTGGTGGACCATTTTGTTCGGGCACTGTTGCCGAAGCTACAGCAATGGGCTGGACAGGGCGACCCACAGACTGTTGAGCAGCTAGTTAACGTTGTGGAACGATTTGTCGCGACTGAGGACCAACTTCGGGATGCCCCTGACAAGACCGGCAGACCAGTGAGTAAACAAGTTCCCCTGGGAAGTGCGTGGAGCACTGTGAGAGGGCAAAAGACTGTCCCTGACCCCCAGAGGCCCCCTAACCCTAGGGAAGACGTCCGGGCAAGGAGGTTCCGGGGTCCCCAGTGTTGGAGGTGCCGTGAGTGGGGGCACATAGCCGCAGATTGCCCCCTCGGCCCTGAACCCATGGAGTGTGACGCGGGTCGCAGAAGATCCCTGCTGGCAGACCTCGGTTGTGCCGCCAGTCAGCGGTCAAAATCTGAAACGCAGGTTGTGTCTTTAAAGATGAATGGTCGCCCAGTAAAGGCATTATTGGACTCAGGTAGCAGGGTAACTTTGGTCCGAGTCAACCTGGTGCATGGTGGTTGCAAACCAAAGAAAAAGCTGAGCGTGCTTTGCATCCACGGGGATATCGTGACTTACCCTGTTGCAGTGGGTAAGTTTGAGACCCCTGCGGGAACATTGTCCCATGAGGTTGGCGTAGTAAAACGCCTGGGCTATGATGTCGTGGTTGGGTGGGATTTCCCCTTGTTTGGCCCTTGTGGGAAAGGTGTATCCCTCCTGCCAACAATGGAGTACCCCCTACAGAACTGGTAACCCTCCCCGTTAAGTCCGTTAGACGTGTGGTCCCTAACACATTATGTAATAGACCGACCAGGGTGAGGGCCTGTAATCAGGGTGACCGAGTGCGGAGAATAGTACCCCTGGCTGAAAAAGTGAACTTTAAAGCGGAACATAAGCCGGGGAATATAGTCGCTGTGTCCCGAACCCACTGTATGGCCGCTGAAGGTTGTCAGACCATGGGTCTGAAGAAGAGGGGGGGGATATGTGGTAAATTGTATCAAAATGTCTATTTCTCCCCTGCTTGGCTGCATAAAGCACAATCCGGGCCGGGTTTTCAGGACCCGGGTCACTTCCCCAATTCCCTAACGGGTTGTTACATGTTCTAAGGCCCTCCACAAGTGTGCACGCTGATTACAGGGGAAGCCAGCCTGTTGAAGTGAGCCCAGGATGAGCTGCACCGTGGTGAAGGATAGCACTGGACATTGAGCAGAGGGCTGATACGCCCTGTAAAGTGGACTGGAATTGATCAGCTTGCTGGAGTATCCAGCCCAGGACTATTTGGTTGGTGAAGTAACCCTTTTTGTTAACTGCATTTATGCTGCAATCGTTGGACTATCTACTGAACTTTGGTGAATAAAAGCCGTTTTGCCGTTCAAATCCGTTGTCCGTCACTGCTGATTGTTTGCCTGCTTACACTGGATTTAAACAACAAACAATCGGGGAGGCTGATTCATTACTAGCACCAGGTATCGGCAGATGAGCGTCTGTATAGCAGCGCTTAGAGTGACCGCTAGTAGACGCTGTAAACGGGCCTCAGTCGCTGTAGTAACCTGCCCGGCATTGTTGAATGTGATGTATGTTGGGAGCTATAACATCAGTACAGGGGGGGAGATCGGGGGAAGTGACCTCAGGGGGAAGGGGTAGTAAAAAAGGGGTTGGTTGCCCCCTCGCCTTCCTCTTTGACCCCCGATCTCCTCCTGGGACGAGCTTTCCCACCCTCTCTCCCTTTGTTGGGGTGATGAAATGGTTTAATTGGCACGCTGCAAGAACGAGTAGGTATTGCACTGCAATTTTTGTTAAGTTTAAAAAAAAAAAAGTATATATTTATGTATTCCTGTATAAATGGATGTTTCTTGTTCGGATTTTATGTTAATGCGTATGTATCGCGAAGATTTTTATTACATGTTTTAGTTACTATGTTTTCTAGGGCTGGGTGTATTCTTGTCAATAGCTGCCTTGAGAAAGGGGCTGTATGCCCTGAAACGTTGGCTACTTAACACGATCGCTATCCTGACCTACTATAGGGTATAACTTATGCACATTGTCTCTGCTCATATTCTGTACATGATCTGCTGGTACATTCTGTTGTAATGCCTGTATTTCCATAGGAATGCATTGGTACATATTTTGACTGATTTCTCATGCATAGTGACTATAAGATGTAATAAGCATTTTTTCCTTAACATACTGTATCCAGCAGCAGGTACATGTGCAAATCTATTGTATTCTGCAGCTATCCCCAGGAGTTTATTGGTGTTTACCCTTATAGAACTTTCTGGTAAAGATTTTTACCTATACCTATAGATTTTTTTCACAGTTAGCTGATGCAGTTATAAATGATGCATTTTTTAGTCTTTAAAGGGGCACCCTTCTCCTGAGGATCAACATTCAATTAAGCCTGAAAATACCCACTGTATCCTTTTGCTGTTATGCTATCATGTTGTGACTGCCTTATATGTATAGTGTATGGAAAATTTTAATACACTTATTAATTGCAATTGAACTATTTTTGGTGTGCATCCTTCATTTGATTAACTAGGATTCTTGTCAATAGCGGAAATAGCTCATGTGATCCCTATAAGAAATGATTTCAGGAGTCTCATAATGGTCAGAACACCAGTCCTTGCCCATCCTGCCCTGGTGGAGGCCCTGATGACATGCAGTGAAATGCTGTAAAGAAACGCTCCCAGGGTTCAGGGTGGGCTTTAGGGGAGAAGGGGAAGTGATGTTTGTGTATGGGGCCTTCTTCTATCAGGGTAAGGCAGGTAGAGTACTTGCTCTACTCTGGAGAGTCTTCTGGGGCAGTCACCCTGTGATACCAGGTCTACTTGGAAGCAAAAACTGTAAACCACACGCTCGGAAGGGGGGGACGAGAAATCAAAGTCACTGCACATCAACAACCATTGAAGGTACTCATTACAGCTAGATCTCAGCAGGCTGTAGGTCCTCTTTAAAGGAGCACTATCGCGAAAAAATGGCCCAATGATAAAAATTCATATAAATATGCTGGATGGCGGGAGGAGGGGTCACTTATAAACCGGCATCAAGAAATATCTTCCCAGCCTTGTTTTTCTTTCTTTTAATGGAAAGAAAAGACATCCGGGGTGACAGGCTCCGTCACCCCTGATAGACTAAACCTGTCACCCCTGGGTTTTATTCCTACCATGAGAGAATACACCACGAGCTTGGTGGGTGTTTTATTCAGTTCTGGTGTATAAGTGACTTGTCCTCTCATTAGCCAACGTGTTTATATAGATTTTTAATATTACACTATTTCGTGATAGTGCTCCTTTAATGTGGAGAAAAATCCCATGGGACTGGCCCTGGAATCTTTTAGAGGCTGCTTGCCTGCCTCTGTGGCATCCTATAGCAGGATGCCACGCTGTGCGAACCCCCCCCTCCCCCCAGGGTCGCTAGTACACTCACCTTTCCTGGCAGCTTCCGCAACCCTGCTACAGGTGGGGCTCGATCCCCAGCTTCTGTGTAGCTCTGTGTGCTCCCACACCCATCCTTTCTGAGTGCAGGAGCGCATGTGTGCCCGAGCTGCTACACCTCATCGACGCCACCTTATGGCGAGCTTGAGATCAGCCAATCAGTGATCATTGGAGGGCAGAAGGTGTGTTGTTCCCTTGGGGGTGGCACTTTCTGCTCACCTACAGCACATTTTTTTGCTAGGGATGGAGGACCCATTGGGGGGAGCACCATCCTGCAGTTCTGCAAAGGGCACCTTCCAACATGAGGCTGGCCATGACAATATTCTCTAGTCTAGCTCAGTGCAACCAATAGGAGTTCAACTGTATTTTTCTTCTTTATATTCAGGAAAGGAAAGAATAGATATGTACAAAGTGGTGGGCTGCCAGTACAGACCACCGAGGCCCCCCTATCATCTATACAGATGGGCCGCTCTACAGATAATATGTTCAAAAAATTCAATGTTTATTATTGTGATAGCCAAAGAAGACAAACATATTAAAAACAAGTAAAACAATGTGCATGAGATGGGGGACATAATGGACTAATAACAATAGATATAGGCCCTTATTTAACAAGGGATAGCGCCAGGTAGCGAATGGTGAGCGAATGGTAATGACGCTCACCGCCACAAGAACGCCGGCTCCCCTCCGCAATCACACATTTATCAAGCCGATCCTGCTTAGCGACTGACAGAGCGCCAGATAGCGAATCATTCATCATTATTCCAGCCTCACCCCACAGCGCCAGCAAGCGACCTTGAACAGCGACAGATATGACCTCTCGCTACCTGGCGCTCTCCAATGCATTTCAATGGAGCAATCTTTAAATATTCTTAATTAATTATTAATGTTTTTTTTTTTTTTTTTTTAAATGTCAAAAATTCTGTGACCACTTCTGCAATGTTAGATATTTTTTTTAAGATAAAAAAAAAAAAAAAAAATTTGTGCTGAATTGATATTACAGGTCTGATATTAATGTATTCATATTACAAAATGTTTTGAAAAACATGTTTTTTTTATTTCAAAAAATATGGTTGGGGTTTAAAAAATGACTTTTAACCCATCGCCGCCAGCGCTCTGGGGTTTAAACAAGCATTTCACAGCGCGAGAATTTTTTGAGCGTGATTTGTTAATGAATATGCTGGGAGCCGTTCGCTATGGCCATTCGCTGTCATGCGCTCCCATACAGCACGGAACCTGTCAAACAGCGACTCCTAACCCCGTATTCATCATTACCGCACACCGACGGGGTCGCTGTCAACAGCCGAACAACGGCCAAGCACAGTGAATACTAGCGTGCGCTGTGAAAATAACGCTACTGTCGCTCATCTGTCGCTACCTGGCGCTATTAATGAATCGGCCTCAAAATTACCAAGAACATTGGTTGAATTAACATCAGTGTGCAGATTCTGCCCCGGGGTCTCCCCCTCTGAAAGTGCTAGTGCAATGTGCAAAGGATAAAAGATATACCGTATAAGACAATTAATGTGCAAAAATGTGCAAGAAGAAGAATTATACAATAAATGAGTAGAATAGAGATTATAGAGAAAGACAAAAAGGACCAAAATGTCCCTTTCTTAAATATGTAGGTGCACCAGTGAAAGTGCTCTAAGTGGTGCTGGCATGCTGAGTTTGAGGTGGACTAGGACTGTTCTATGCGGTAATGTACACTGTTTTGACTTCATTTAACATATTTTGAAATTATGGTTACTATCTCAGGCCCTTATTTAACAAGGGATAGCGCCAGGTAGCGAATGGTGAGCGAACGGTAATGACGCTCACCGCCACGAGAACGCCGGCTCCCCTCCGCAATCACACATTTATCAAGCCGATCCTGCTTAGCGACTGACAGAGCGCCAGATAGCGAATCATTCATCATTATTCCAGCCTCACCCCACAGCGCCAGCGAGCGACCTTGAACAGCGACAGGTATGACCTCTCGCTACCTGGCGCTCTCCAATGCATTTCAATGGAGCAATCTTTAATTATTCATAATTAATTGCTATTAATTTTTTTTTTTTTTTTTTTTTAATGTCAAAAATTCTGTGACCACTTCTGCAATGTTAGATTTTTTTTTAAGGTAAAAAAAAAAAAAAAATTTGTGCAGAATTGATATTACAGGTCTGATATTAATGTATTCATATTACAAAATGTTTTGAAAAACATGTTTTTTTTAATTTAAAAAAATATGGTTGTTTGGGGGTTAAAAAACGACTTTTAACCCATCGCCGCCAGCGCTCTGGGGTTTAAACATGCATTTCACAGTGCGAGAATTTTTTGAGCGTGATTTGTTAATTAATATGCTGGGAGCCGTTCGCTATGGCCATTCGCTGTCATGCGCTCCCATACAGCGCGGAACCTGTCAAACAGCGACTCCTAACCCCGTATTCATCATTACCGCACACCGACGGGGTCGCTGTCAACAGCCGAACAACGGCCAAGCACAGCGAATACTAGCGTGCGCTGTGAAAATAACGCTACTGTCGCTCATCTGTCGCTACCTGGCGCTATAGTATTAATGAATTGGCCTCAAAATTACCAAGAACATTGCACATTGCACATTAATTGTCTTATATATATATCTTTTATCCTTTGCACATTGCACTAGCACTTTCAGAGGGGGAGACCCCGGGGCAGAATCTGCACACTGATGTAAATTCAAATATAAATTCAATATTTTAGAAATGTTCTTGGTAATTATATCTATTGTTATTAGTCCATTATGTCCCCCATCTCATGCACATTGTTTTAATTGTTTTTAATATGTGTGTCTTCTTTGGCTATCACAATAATAAACATTGAATTTTTTGAACATATTACCTGTAGAGCGGCCCATCTGTATAGATGATAGGGGGGGCCTCGGTGGTCTGTACTGGCAGCCCACTACTTTGTACATAAATATACAGCCAGTTCTTTTCAGGGTTGTGGCTCACCCCCAGCCAGCATCCAGTCTAACACTGTTATAAAACATCCCAGGTTGTGCGGGAAATTCCTTGTTGTAAATAAAGGAAAGAATATAGTTATAATAGGTTAATTCAGCTGATAGACACTTCTTTTCCACCCCATGGATTATATTTCAGCCCATGTATCTTTGGAGTAGGTTGACCCCCTGCTCGTTGTGACTTTATTGACAGACCTTTTTGGATGTTTGTCTTGGAGCAGCTCAGGCTTTACACTTCCTGCCCACTATCTATCCCCAGTGTGCTGAGTTCTTCAAATAAAGCGGCTATCAAAAGTTTATTAATAGCGGAGTCATAGTCCAGAGCTAATGGGGTGCTGTTGCAACACTTGTTTTCTCTATCATCTGTATTTTAAAAGGCTACAGGATATGTCATACACAAGGGCACATAGGGACACTATGCCCGCAAAATATTATATACAATCTCTCGCATTTTATGGGTGATGTCATGGATAAAGGGATGGTGCCATTCACTATACCTGCAAGGATGAAGAATCCATGTCGACTTCCTTCCAAGATGCTTTATTGTTCTATATAAGTTCTTATTTCAGCGTTTTCAGACCTTGCAGAACACCTTTGTCAGGAAAAACAAGCTACCAAACACAGAAGTATTGTAGATGTCAGGGAACCGCGGGTCACGTGATCCAACTATCAACCAGGGACCTCCAGACACACAGACTGCTTTCCCAAAACCCCGTCCAAGCCAGCCTAGTGGTACTCCCAGGCCCAAACCCTGCCGATGCACAGATTCTTGACGAAGGCAAAAAGATCGCTCAAGTTAAATATAGGTTTTAATGCAATAAGCACACTAGGCAGTGATAATAAACACTTGATGAAATATGAATAAATAAAAATGCTGTTCTGAGTAGTGGGTTACAGGTTACAGTGAGTTACACGCAGAGATATAATAGTCAGTTACCGTAAGTTGCAGTTGTAGAGTGGTGATGAAGAGCTCCCACAGAATGAAGGTGAGTGGCAAGCCTATTGATGGGCACCTCCAGCATGCTGCCACATAACCTCCCCAGAAGTGACAAAAGCCTGGCCCGGGGTTACCCCCTTTATGCCTCGGGACCCTTTCACCCCCTCCCTTCTGTGGGCCGGATTGTCCCCTCCCACCGTTGTGTAGCCTGCTTTAGCACCTAAAACCCTTTAGGGGTTATAACTTTGAGCAGGGAGGTCGTATGGCTCTGGATACAGCACCGAAAGATTGGGCTGGATGCCGGGCATCTGATGAGTCCAAAGATGGGGTCCCTAAATGAGTCAGAGCCTTAGATTTCCATTTCTCTAGGTTCTCCTTGTCGCAGGGCCCGGAGAAACCTACCTCTATGTGTGGTTTTGTGAGGCCATTCTGGTTGTGTACCTTGCTTGGTGCTGGGACACATAGTGGCCCAGCTGTGGTCCGATTTGTGTTGGTGCTGCTGGTCTGCGGCTCTCGTCTTTCATGTGAAGGGGCTCACAGCCAGGGGTCACACTGCCTTCAGACCCATCGGGGCCTTCCCAGGCTGGATGTGTGAGAGAATCATCAGGGAGTCTGTGATCTGCACTCGGCTCAACTCATAAATGCTAATTGTCTTTCCTGGGGGAGATTAGATCCTGTGCATATTTATCGCTAGAAAGCCTTAACATGGGGGAAATAAAGGGGAACTCCGGACTTGTATCTGTGGGTTTTTCACATTTAGACTGGATTGTGCCTTCACAGTAGCTATCCTTTCCTGACAAAGGGGTTCCGTGAGGACCCTAATTGGATATTTCAGGCTTTTGGATTGCACATGCACACATTCCCCAAAGTGAGGTGGTAAACATGAGAACCATGCTGCACTCACCTCCAACCAGTAAGTTGTTGGTTTGTCTTCTGAGGTTCTCCTCTTGAATCCTCCTTGTACTCTGCTTTAAATTCCCCTTGTTGGACTTCTTTTCAGATCTGATCCTAACTCTTAATCAGGTAAGGGGTTAAGGCTCACCTCCATACTGATGCCTGGGAACGTTGATTGGAAAAGGTTGCTGCGCATCTCCAATGCTACTACAAGTAAAAACTAATATGACCCTGCAGCTCATCCCTGTCATTAATAGAACTTTGACCTTCAGACACAATATGTCACGTATGGCCCACATTCCAGGGGAGATTCCCACTTGCCCCTGCGGTGATCTGACTTGACTTCTGGAGGTTTATAGGCCCAAACAAAAAACTTCATCACCTGACTTTTGCCTGTTTGCTCGGCCAAGAACCTGAGCTGCCTGTATCCAACTTCTGCTTGCTCTACTCTCTTGGTTGTTCTTCACCCAGTAGCTATGTGCCCAGTCGACTTGATCTTCCAGCCCACAAATCAAGGGGCCCCACCAGCCTAGTTTTTCCTCACCATCACAGGCTTTAGCCTGAGGTGGATATCACGGCTCCTCATGGTGTTAAAAGACTTCTCTCAAATAGGCTAATCAATTTCTGGTCCTAACACTGAGGTAAGTGTTCCTTATAATTATAAAACAAGTATTTGTCCTGAGCTCAATAAACTGAAATAAACAGCTATACATACATTTTTCTTTGTTAACATCCACATTTGCTACTCAAAGATTTGGCTTCTGGATGTTTATGGGCCCAAATAACTGCACCACCAGCGCCTGACTTTTGCCTGTTTACTTGGCCAAGAACCTGAGCTGCCTGTATCCAGCTTCTGCTTGCTCTACTCTCTTGGTTGTTCTTCGCCCAGTAGTCATGTGCCCATTTGACTTGATCTTCCAGCCCACAAATCAAGGAGCCCCAACCAGCCTAGTTTTTCCTCACCATCACAGGCTTTGGCCTGTGGTGAATATCACGGCTCCTCATGGTGTTAAAAGACTTCTCTCAAATAGGCTAATTGGTTTCTGGACCTAACACTGAGGTAAGTGTTCCTTATAATTATAAAACAAGTATTTGTCCTGAGCTCAATACATTGAAATAAACAGCTATACGTATATTTTTATTTGTTAGGATCCAAAGTTGCTACTCAAAGATTTGGCTTTGAGTAGCCATTTTGCTAGACCAGACCTCCACCTAGAATGAAGGGAGACAATAGAATTTTTAGGATTGGTAAGTCAAGGTAGAAATACTATGCAGTGGATTTGCTGCACAACAATTAATTTAGCCCATGAATATGACATACGCCAGTCTGTTATGAAGGCTGGACATTCCAGACTTTCCAAAACGTAGAGAATTTGTAGGCCAGTCCAGGTTGTGGCTACCTTGGGTGCAAGGATGATTAAGCATTTATGAACTCTGTATGGACCATTGTAGCATAATACTTATTCTGTTTTTGATCACATGATGATTTTAAAATTCATCTGGGGTGGCCATTTTGCATATGTTCTTATGTGTCCATTTATTACACAAATTATTCTTAGCAATGGAAAAACGGAGTATGAGAACAGCACACTGATGATATCTGCATGCCGGCAATTGATCTACATTCAGTATCCTACATGCAGCTCAGAACTGGATGATCTCCCAGACTTGGAGCAAGTCATGGTGGTCCCTCGTTCCCCAGAGTATGTGAACAGATTTTTATCTGTCTGCAGATAGCGAAACAGGGAGATTCCTACATAAGATAGAAATATTTATTCTAGCCATCTCTGTTGCATATAATTTGTTGTTAAAGGCATGGTTCCCAACCCTCTACATTGGGGAGGGACAGTCCCTTCTTTTAAAAATCATTTCCAGTTGTTATTCTCTTGGGTCTGATATTTGGGTCCACCTATTGATTACTACTAACTGGATTGGCAATAGACAGTCACCAAAGCAAATTGTGGGTCGGCTGCACTTTTCTAGGCAGTTACGTTAAGAACTGCCCAAGTGGACCTCCAGTCTATTAACCTGCAACCATTGGGGCCACTGCACCCCCCCCCCCCCCCCCAAGGCATCTTAATTTCAAAATGCTTATCTGGCTTGTGGCCGACAGGGTTCGTAGGATAAGCCTGTGCAGTGCTACACACAAGACATACAAATACATCTAGTGGACCCTAGTAGACACCGGCGGGGCAATTAAAGCATGGATGCAGCTGCCATGATTGTGAAAAACGCAGCACGCTTTGCCACATTTCCAGGTATTCTATAGTGATTCAACTAGACAGCCATCCCTAATCATGATATCCTGATAGTTGGGGATAAACCATGCTAACTGTCTGCTTTGACCTAAGGTCTGCTTTAAGAAATAACAGTATGAGAATCACTTTCAGTTTTTGGGGGCAACACAAACAATGTAAGCAATAAATATATAAGTAAATAATATAAAAAAATGTCAGTGAAACCTTTACATGGGTAACTGAGGCAACTATGCTGTCTCTGTTCACAAGTTCAGTGGCAACAGGGAAGAAACTGTTCTTGAAACAAGTGGTCCTACACTCTAAATCATATAATTCCAGGAACAGCCGCACTCTTACTCACAATATTGTGTGGGTGCTCGGTTCGCGGAGACGCCGCATATACCAAATCTGTTCGCAAAGAACCAGCACTCCAAGAAGTTCATTCAAAAAGTTGCATTTGCTACATCATCTAAACGTAGTCGACGTTTCGGGGTGCACTGGGGCCCCCTTCTTCAGGACCCACCACATGCATGTGGTGGGTCCTGAAGAAGGGGGCCCCAGTGCACCCCGAAACGTCGACTACGCTTTCACCGATGCACTATTTAGATGATGTAGCAAATACAACTTTTTGAATGAACTTCTTGGAGTGCTGGTTCTTTGCGAACAGATTTGCTACACTCTAAATCATCGGTTAGTCAGAGTTAAAAGATATTTCCTGATGAAGAGGGAACTCTTTTCTCATACATGGACTGTAATGATGTAAGGGGCTGCACCAAAACCAGTCTTTGCAGTCTAGAAGCTGGTCCTCAAGTATGTCTACATCCGTTTGCCAGACTTGGTATGTTATTCAGTGCATCCTTGATATTCTAAAATTTGTTTCTCAAGTATTCTTACTTTCGTTTTATGGATTTGGGTATGTTGGGCAGCCTCTTTGTTCTATAATTTGCTCTTGCAGTATGCTTGGACTTTCTTGGACTTGGGTGTGTTATGCAACCTTGATGTTCTAGAAATTGTTCCTCAAGTATGCTTACACCAATTTCTTGGACTTGGGTATGTTACGCAACTCTGGGTTTAAATAATGGACAAGTACCAGTAGCTTTTGTTACTCCAGCCTTGTTCTTCACTAGGTCAAAAGCACATTGATTAAGTGAAGTAAGTGGGCATGCTTATGCCAAAGAGTTGGCTATAAAATCTCTCTCCAACCAGGCCGCTTCCTACAATTTATCTCTAATCCTGCGATACCAACCCAGGCGCGACCGCCACTCTGCCTCTGACATTCTCCTGTCTTTCTCTTCCTGAGGTCACCTCCTCACACTCCCGCCTTCTCCCATGCCTCTTCTCTGGAATGTACTCCCAGCTCAATCGGTCAGGCTCTAGCACTCCAAGCCTCTAAAAGTGCCCTCAAAACTCACCTCTTTGGACAAGCATATACCCTGGTTTAAGCAACTCCTATAACCTTCACAGGGCACATGCCACCAAACTAAAACTCTACTACTTGTGATCCTTCCCCTTTTGTCTCCACCCCAGTATCCATTAGACTGTAAGCTCACAAGGGCAAGGCTCTTTTTTCTATTGTCATCTGTTCTCATAACACTTGGTTTGAACTATGTAGCATCTAGTTTGTAATGGTCCTCGTAAAGTATACTTTACCTTGCCCGTAATTATACCTTGTACGGCACTATGGAAGAAGATGGCACTATATAAAAAAACAATACTAATAATAATAAAAGGACATGGTAAATTTACAGTAATTACACAAATATTACATGTATGGTAAAGAGTAGTTGTAAGCTTGGAGGTGGCTTTAGGAGTATATTTTAAGCTATCGACACAGCACTGAAAGGTTGTTGCGTTTGAAATGGGTGCATTTGAGGTGACATAGAGATCAGAACGCATAACAATGGATGCAGCATGTGGATAGCTTAAAGCAAAATGTCCTGGGTTTTGTATAATTTTGGGTTGCCCCCTTGTGTCACCCCCCCAGATCGCCCATTACAACTCATCTCTTTCCAGTCCAATGGTGCATGTGCGGGCTCTCATCTAGTCAGAGCCGTTTGCTGTAAGTATGACATTCGGCAAACGACTCTGATAAGCTTCAATGGGGAGCGAGAGCTAGTGGTGCGAATGCTCCTACCCCAGACAACCCCAGGCACACAGTCCCAGGATACAGGGGATGTGGCTGCTCCCCGTTGTAAACAGAGTCTTTTGCCAAACTACATAGGCACAGGAAACAGCTATGTTTGGATGAAAGCCCGCACGTGCACTGTCGGGGAGAGGTGGGTGAATATCGGCAACCTGAGAGGGTTTCACACAGTTGGGCATCCCATTTCCCTGGAATCTTTTACTATCTTCAAGTATCACTTTCTATTTTTAATTAAGGTAAGTATGGATTAGTGTTCACTTAAAGTCATCATCATAAAGTGCAAGAAACACAAAAAATACAAACGTTCATAAATAGTTTTTTTAGCAACGTTTGGTGCGGTTTTGTACCGGTGCACAAAATGGGTTTGGGTCAAGTATATGTTGCAGCTGGGTACAAGTCAGTCTGCAGCATTAAGTTCCACTTGATAGGATCTTGTGTAACATTGGTTGGGACCCCCTGCAAAAGATATTTCCTTACATTTTCCTTACAACTTCCATGCAACAAAAAATCATTGCAGGTTCTAAAACCTCCAACGAATTACCTCCACCTCCTACCACCCACAGCATCCTGCCACTGTAATCACTTGATTTACCTAATGCTCTATTTTAAGCTCCCATGGCTAAGGGAACCAAATGCCTCAGCCATGTCTACAGCCTCTTTAACTTTATTTTATCCGACATGTGAGTCTTTTGTGTGAGCACAGGGATTAAGTTTCAGGAAATAACCAGGCTTTAACCTGATACAAATTAATTATTGCTGCTGGGCAAATATGGCTCCTGGACATCCAGGACAGTCTATCTGAAATGATTTCCTGGCAGACTAGCCGATGAACTGGAAAAGGCCTGTGATATGGTACACTGACCTGTGGTGACCCCCGGGATTAGCATTTAGGCAAGCGGCAAATGCCGATTCACACTGAGTGTTGTCGCCTTTCCTGGTAATGTTGTTTAATGATAATTGCTGGAAGTTTGGGACTGATAATAACCATCCCACAGGGTGTTGGGGAGGCAGGGGTAGGGAGCCGGATCAAATATCTTCTTTCTTATGTGGGGATACAATTCAATTCAAAAAAAACTTTGTTGTCAGGTCCAAACAAACATTTAGTATTGCTAAAGCAAAAGAAAATAACAAATTAGATGATGGGAGGTTCATGTAGAAAATAAAGGGGGTAAGTGTGGGATTAAAGGGGCAGGATTGGGGGTATAATAGTCTAGTGTCTTGTGTTCTTCTCAGTTGGTGGGAGTTGGAGACAAATAGGGGGCAGTAAGGGGTTGGGTATAGGGGTATAACAGCCCTTGGTGTCCTTTATAATCAATAAATACAACATTTAGTCAATGGATCAGGTTTGAGACGTTTTTTATGTGAAATTAAATCTACTAAAATTGACTCTGATTCTGACGATCCACTTGGCAAATGAAGTGCAATGTGGAGAAATGTAAAGTCATGCACTTGCGGTCTAATGACCTGAAGGTCACATATGTCTTCGGGGGAGTAAAACTGGGAGAATCACTAGTTCAGAAGGATCTGGGGGTACTGGTAGATCACAGGCTAAATAACAGTATGCAATGTCAAGCAGCTGCTTCCAAGGCCACCAATATGCATTAAATGAGGTATGGAATCATGGGATAAACAGGAGAATGGTCAAAGGTCAAGCCCGGGGTCAAACCAGGTTGTCAGAGGGTTCACAGTACAGATGAGCAGACAAGCTTGAGGTCAGGAAGGCAGGCATTGGTCCAGGCAGTGATCAGGAGGAGGGTCAGACAAAGCGAAAGTCCGCAACAGATAATAAGAATCCAGCTAGCAGTGGCACTATAACACCCAGCAAAAAGCTATAATGGGCAATGCATGCAGGGAAAGGCCTGGTTTTATGTGGCCATCGGCCAATCAGGACAGGAGGCCAGAGTCAGCCCACCACCTTAAAGTGGACCAACACCCAGGATTTTCACTATCCTGGGTGTTGGTCCACTTCCGCGGAGCACCCCGCTGTGTGAAACCCCCCAGAAAGCCCCTAAAAACTTACCTTATCGGCGACGGACAAGCGACGGATAAGCCGCCGCCGCCTCTCACGCGTCCCTCTGACAGGGAGCGCGCCCGCGCCAGCCATTCACAAAAGGCCGGCGCAGGTGCGCGCCCTGCTAAAGGGACGCGTGGGAGGCGGCAGCTTATCCGTCGCTTGTCCGTCGCCGATAAGGTACGTTTTTAGGGGCTTTCTGGGGGGTTTCACACAGCGGGGCATCCCGTTCATTTCGGATGCCCCGCGGGGAGGGAGCTGATCGGCCTGGGAATCTTATAGATTCCCGGGCCGATCAGGGGTGGGTGTTGGTCCACTTTAACCCCATGAATACCTGTGGGAAAGCTGACATGCAAAACTAGTAAAACATGGCCATAAAAGGAGATAGCATGCCTAAAGGTATGCCAGGGATGCGCAAACCATAACAGGGGCAATCCCATCGACTGGAAAGAAATTCAGTCTCCGGAGGCAACAATCATTTTTTACCACTATAAATCTGTGGAATAGCCTCCCACAGAAGCTTGCTACGACATCAATTGCTGACAGCTTCAAATAAGGATTAAATGCTTATTTAGAAGCAAATAACAGTAACACTTAGGCCCTTATTTAACAAGGGATAGCGCCAGGTAGCGACTGGTGAGCGAACGGTAATGACGGTCACCGCCACGAGAACGCCGGCTCCCCACCACAATCACACATTTATCAAGCCGATCCTGCTTAGCGACTGAGATAGCGCCATATAGCCACTCATTCATCATTATTCCAGCCTCACCCCACAGCGCCAGCGAGCGACCTTGAACAGCGCCAGGTATGACCTCTCGCTACCTGGCGCTCTCCAATGCATTTCAATGGAACAATCTTTAAATATTAATAATTAATTGTTAATAATTTTTTTTTTATGTGAAAATTTCTGTTACCACTTCTGCCATGTTAGATATTTTTTTTAAGGTAAGAAAAAAATAAAAAAAAAATTTGTGCAGAATTGATATTACAGGTCTGATATATTCATATTCCAAAATGTTTTTATAAACTTGTTTTTTTTGGTTTCCCAAAATATGGTTGTTTGGGGGTTAAAAAACTACTTTTAACCCATCGCCGCCAGCGCTCTGGGGTTTAAACATGCATTTCACAGCGCGAGAATTTTTGGAGCGTGATTTGTTAATGAATATGGTGGGAGCCGGTCGCTATGGCCATTCGCTATCATGCGCTCCCATACAGCGCGGAACCTGTCAAATAGCGACTCATCACCTTGTATTCAACATTACTGCACACCGACTGAGTCGCTATCAACAACCGAACAACGGCCAAGCACAACGACTACTAGCGGGCGATGTGAAAATACCGCTACAGTCGCTTAACTGTCGCTACCTGGCGCTATTAATAAATCAGCCTCCCCCTATTAGCTGTTATCAGTAAAAAACAAAAAAATAAAATGAAAAATAACTTCCCTTACCCCGACACCCTTAGTTGAACTTGATGGACATATGTCTTTTTTTCAACTGTATTAACTATGTAACTATGATTAGTGAGCAATTTAGGTTTATTCAAATTGTAAAATATTGTGAAACAACATTGCAGCAGTTTACATTCCGGCTCTTTAGCTGAAAAAAAAAACCCAGGGACCATTAGGACCCATTGTGTGAAATCCCAACAATATTACCTTGTTCCTCGATCCCACAGTTATATCTGAATGGCTGTCAGTGGGTGGGCAGACAGAGGCCGCGGCCAGTGGGAGGCACCTATAAGCAATTTATTCAGCCTTGATTTTTTTGGCATGATAATTGATGCTGATTGAAGGAGAGTCTGTGCATGCACTGTGGAAGCAGGGATCGAGGATAGATTTTGGATAAAGGCATTAATCTTGACCCAATGCACCTACTGTATTCATATAACATGATACATTTACAGAGTAACTTCTTTATAGAGAAACTAGTGTACATGGCACATTTTTTCACTGAACACAATAAGGAAGCAATAAATCACCCCAGCATGAGAACAGTCCTAGCTGTGTTGGGCTACCGTCCTGATTTGAGCCTCTGTTTCACCACATCAAGGTTAACATGCTTTATCAAAATCTGAAGCTTCCTGACACGTAGACCATAATCCCAGCATTTCTGGGAGCTGTCACGGACATGGAAATACATTTCCTATTAGCTGGAAGACATGCCTAAAAAAAGTGTAAAGCTGGGCTTTAGTCTCTCACCCTTACTCACTGAACTGCGGGAGGTTACGGAGCACATTCTGGTTGGTTAAATAGTTCCACCTGGCAGCTAAGCCTCGTATTCCAATCCCTTGCTGAGAAACATCAACCAGAGTCCACAGGGGTGTTTAAATGTCAGATCCTTGGACTGCAGTTCCAGCAGCTCTCCAAGTTGCCAGCTTCAGTTGATTGGTGTGGTTTTTGGGGTTGTTTGGTGGTTCTGACCACAGCCCAGCATCCAGTCCCCTAACAAAGGGCCAGGAACGCAAAAAACTGACTGAGCTCTCTGCCCGGGCACCAGACTTTACCAGACAATCCAACCCAGCAACATGAGAAGACCTGGTTTAAAGAGCTTCGCGTTTTTACTTTCTGTTATTTTCTTTGGGGAAATTCCAGCTCTACAAACCATTTTAAAATTCTATTGAACCGAATCCTGAAATCTAAGACTTTCGATTTGTTTTAGTTCTTGAGTTTCGTATGTGACCGAATACATGATTGGTGGCAGTTCTGGAATAGTAAAGAAAATATTGGATAAAGTAAAATGCCATATATGATGTTGTTCCAGCTGAAATCATTAGATTTTACTGCAGTTTATTTAGAGCTATTAAACATTCCTGCCATAAATTACAATGGCTCGCAAGCAAAGGCTTCAATGCATAAAGCTTTGTTACCCAAGTCCAACTGCTGTTTTTAGTTATAACCCTCTTTTCCTACCTCCACCCCACTTTAGTAGCTTGCTTACTTCAAAATGATCTTCTTTCGGGTTCCAGCTACACCTATGGTCTTGGGCAACTTATAAACAGATTTGGCTTCCAACACCAAGATGACTCAGATGACTCAGATGACTCTCAAATACATCTCTCTTCCCTTCTATCTCAGGCCCGTAAATTCTGGCCTGTAAAAATAAAATGAAACTTGTTTCTAGGGGGTTGGGGCTTGATCAACAGGAGGATAACTGTTGGGGTTGGAGTGAGTGACCCCCAAGGAGTTTGACCTCATCATATCGTGTAAGTAAGACTCCAAGGATACCCCATATATTATAGTTAATATATAGTTAATATAGTTAATACGGTTGAAAAAAGACATATGTCCATCAAGTTCAACCAAGGGTGTTGGGGTAGGGAGATAGTTTTCCAGAAACTTGCCAATTGATGTGCTGGGCCAGAAGGATGTTGGGTGGGACCAAGGTATCAAACGAGAAGAGCGGAAGAGAGGGGGATGTAGAGCCTGTGAAGGAAGAACAGATTGTAGGAGGGAGAGGACTCGTCCACTGATCAGAGAAGAAGCGCTGATGCAGTGGCTTTGGCTCTGAACAGAAGAACCAACAAGGCATCATGCTGCCTGTCCTTCAACCCACCCTCCAAATTGCAGAAACTCAACCTACTCTTACACTCAAGCACAACCCCAACTCTGACAGCCCCATCACATCATTTCTCAGATCTTCAGCAAAGCTTATACAGTTGCTAATGCAAATTGTAACCTTGTCTGTTTTGGGATTTAGGATTCTGTAACCCTTAACTTTATCACCGTATCCAACAAAGATTCCCTCAAATGCTCTGTTTTGGAGTTTTGTGCGTTTTTCCTCTGGAATGTAGATGAACACCTTGCATCCAAAACTCTTAGGTGTTTTACACTTGGCTCCTCATTGTGCTACAGATCATATGGAGTTTTCTCCACTGTTCTAGGAAAGAGTCCCTTCTGCAAATAAGTGAAGGGCCCCTTTGCAGGGCAAGTGGTGGAGGCTCTGGGGCGCTTGCCCCTTGCACCCCCTGGCCATATATATATATATATATATATATATATATATATATATATATATATATACATATATATATATATATATATATATATATATTTCTTTATTAGCCCCCCTAGAAGAGAAACAGAAGCACACTTCATATCCCAGACATGATCCCAAGACTTTAGGACATTTGGAAAAGCTCAGGCCATAGTATTATACAGGAAACATTATTTGCTTAGCGGCACAATCGCTGTTTATCTGCTTTTTAAGTGAGTGTAACACCTTTCGCAGGAAGTTATTCCTGGCTGCCTACTAAATATTTCTGTAAGGGGCTTCCCGATTGATGCTCTAAAAACAGGATCGGAGTGCTGACTTATTAATAACCAGCTTGCAGTGCGCGATACAGATCTAGGACTAATATTCACTCGCACCAGAATTTCACAACAGGACATTTAAAGCTGAAAGCCGGAGCAAAAGAATGTACATTACTCCTCTCTACCTCTGCCAAATACAGTGCTCTAAAGAGAAGAGCTTACATAGAAAGCTGCCCCTTTCAAACTGAAATGCAAAGTAAATATGATAATTCTGTTGCAAAGTGTGAGTGCTGGGTGCAGCGGAACCAAATCCAGATAGACTTTTGTGGTGTAACGGGAACTGGCTTTACTGCAGTAAGAGAAGGTCACCTTACATGGTGGATAACATAGATAGGAAAAAAAGAAGTCATAGAGATTACCTTAATATACAGGAAACACAACATGCAGTAGAGAATGTACAACAGAGACTACACAAAGATATATGTAACAGCGCCATCTACCGTCATAAATATAAACTGCATTAACCCCGCAATATAGATGCAGATCACATACCAAAAGAAGCTTTAGTCGGTGGTACAGTATGTCCAACAAATTCAGCCATACCCCCCCATTGAGTAACTGGAAGAGATGAGCTGTTTAGGTAGCCCTGTGGACCGACAGTCCCTGATATCCAGCTTTCAGCACTCACCAATGCAGAATACATTTAAAGTAATTGTCCAGGCAGACATTAAATCTTACCATATACCAATACTTACCTTTAGGCACCTACCTATCCTAGCACTTTCCTACTCTATTCTGTCTCTATAGGGTCCCTTTAACCTACACCACTGTTCCAGTGTAGAAGACAACCCCAGGACATCCGCAGTAGTGGACATCATTGAGATGCCACGCACCAGAACCCCCTATGCTTGGGCCCAGGGAGCATGAGGACATGTAGGGCTACTTGGTTAGTAGGTTAACAGCAGTGCCTGTACAATGACTTTGAAGTCTATAGGAGAAATAAAAAAAGAAAAAATACAAAGTAGGTGCAGGTTGAGTGCTTTGAAGAGCACCAGGTCCAGGTCGATGGGCACCAGGCTCTTCCACACTCCCTTTGGCCGGCAGGTAATCAGGAAGGAGGTATTAGTAAGTCCCTAGCAGGTGACTCCCCTCCATTTGACTGTACATAACTGTGGAGGGGTTTAGAGAGGAAGCACCGAACCTGTGACTGGTAGTTGGCCAGAGCTTAACCCTTGACCCCTGAAGCCCTGGTAGCCCACGGGCAGAGAAGTACATGCTTTTTTTAATTGAAAAAAAAAACAATTTCAATTCAAAATAATTAGACCCAGATTTTTCTACTATCTGAATTTGCTTGGACCGGACCAAACTGGCAAAATCAGGATTGAATCTAGCTTCGGCCTGGATCCAGAGCCCATCACTAGTAACCCCATGGCAGCCCACAGGTATCGCTCTAATTAGGTAACCACCACCTCCTTCTAGATTCAATATGTTACACACAAAGTTATCCATAGACCCCAAACTGCCAGACCAATTCACCAATGGGTTAGCCTATATTATCAAGGTCATTAAGGCTCTGTTCAAACCTTTCCGTTGCGTTAAGAGCAGGCGTTTTGTACATATGCCAGAGGGGAATTAAGGTTTCAGCTGTATTCTAGCGTTAAAGCAAACCTGCAAAAATGGAACAGATACATTTTTTTCATTATTATAAAAAACAAATATGCACTTTCAAAATGAAAACTTTGTTCTATTCCCTACAGAATTTACCACTGGCAGTGCTCAATTGGTTAAAATTCCCATCCAGCTATACTGTTGTATGGGATCACGTCGTTCAGCTAGAATTTAGGATATTTGGCCCTGTTAGAAGTGACAGCTTTGGATGCCGACACAGGCCCCCTCCTTCCTGTGCCGAACAGGTTTACAGTGGGAGAGAGCCAAGGTTTTCAGTGAGTGGCAGGGAGGGGGATTTTGGCTCACCGCACCATATGAACTATGGAAAAACAAAATAAGTCAGACAATTCTATACTCCAAGAGACATTTATAAGAATTTTACCTGTTCATGCCTGACTTTGTGAATGCTCGTGGTAATCCCATGTGATGTGGATTTCTGACTATGAATAATATCAAATAAAATGTAAAAATAAATATAACAACAATAATAAAAATGTAAATTAAATTAACTGAATGCTTTCTTAGCTAGGATGATGGATTTTTGTATGTACTTATTTAGGAACAGAGGACTGAACTCAGGTACTTGTAAATAATAAAAATTAAACCAAATAAAAAGTCCTAAAAATTCAAGTGGGATTTATGTGAGTGAGTCACCATTGAGTAACTGTCTTAAGATAGCAAAAATAGACCATAAACATTAGGCGGACAATAAGAGTCCAAGAATATTAGATGGGCAATAATGGTCCATAAACTTTAGATGGGTCATAACAGTCCGTGAACATTACATGGGCAATAGCAGTCCATAGTTATTTGGGCAATAACTATGAAAGGGCTCCTATAGATCCCTTACCAGTTCACAAAGAGTTAAATGTGAAAAAAAAACACACAGCTTCTCCTGCTGTTGCTGGAAGTCTTTTATACCTGCTGGGTGACAAAGGCTTATTTATGGGGAGGGAAACAGCCCAGGGACCAGCTATGCATAGCTTATAGTACAGGGCACAGGGACCAGCATGCACAGTCTAAACACCCCGTGAGGCTCTTTTGCCCCCCCTGGGCTTTGGGCAGGCAGATATCGAGGGCTGGGGGTTAATGGCAAGTCATCCTCTAGCTGCTGCTGATTTCCCAGAGCCCTAAGACTTGTGAACTGGTATATGGGTCTCATGGATCCCTTACCAGGTCACAAAGGGTTAAATGTAAAAAAAGACACAGAGGAAAAAAAGACATTTATTATTATTTTTTTACACTCACCTCTGACCCTGTCTAGCACTGATCCAGTCTCACGGTGATCTGATGACAGATGCTGGGTGAACAGTGGAGGGGGGGTTGGGGAGGTAGAGGATCACAGCCCCCTGCCCCTTCAACCCACCCTCGCTGATCACCTGGCACTACTGAGCATTTTCAGGAAGGTGTGGGAAAGACATCACGAATTATGTCATCAGCCCCGTCCACATAAGGCGGGGCTAAAGGGAGCAACGGCAGTGTAAGAGAGGGCCTATTTCGGGATTCAGATGGAAGTAAAATACATGCAAAGGGATATTGACATGGAACCCCTGTATGCCCCAATGATGCAGGACACAATTTAGCTATACCAGTGAAGGATGTGCGTTATGTTCCTGATCTAGAAGGAGGACCCTTATCTGTAAAGCATCTGACAGCCAAAGGACTCACTGAAAAATTTAAGGGTGACAAGGGCTCTATCCTCGATGGCAAGCAGATCATGGTCAAGTGCCAAGCTGGATGTCCATCTATATCACCTCGACACAGTGAAGCAAAAGGTGAGACTATGCACCCATAAACACAATGACTGTATGCACAAGTGGCACAGGCATTTAGCTCAGAGACACCCAGAATGCACACTGGAACCATGAAAGAGAAATCTGACAAAGGATCTGACAGTATCCCCTAGTTACCGTTAAGTGTGAATGTTGTATCAAATCCAAAGCTACAAGAGCTTCAAGAATAGAGCTTCAAGACCTCTTGACCTAGTTCACAGTGATGTATGTGGTCCTCTAAACCCACCTACATCTGGAAGCAACAGGTACATAGTGACTTTCATAGATGATTATTCAAGATACACAGTCACTTACCTAAACACAAGAGTGAAGTTCTTTGCAAATTAGAGGACTACATAGCAAAGACAAGTAAAACATTTCAGAGGAAAACTCTCATGCTTTGGAGTGACAATGGAGGTGAATTCACAGGATACAAAGAGTACTTAAAGCTTAATGAAATAGAACATCAAAAGACAGTCCCATACACACTAGAGCAAAATGGAGTAGCTGAAAGAACAGAACCCTGACTGAAATGATCAGACTTTGGACTACCACAAAAATACTGGGGTGAGGCAGCATTGACAGTGTTGCAGCTGGCAATAGACCAGGTACTCCCTGCTGGCTCACAGGAGCAAGATCACTGTTTTTTTTTTTGGAACCTCCTAGCTTATCTGTTGGGACAGTGGAAACTAAAGAGGGTCTTTAGCTAATAGGTTAAAGCCTCCTTGTGGACAGAGACCATTATTAAGGTCACTAATGGGTTAACCAGACTAGGAAGTTGCAGTGAACAAACAAACAAGAGCTGAGTGGCAGACAGCGAACAGAACTTGACTAGAAACAGGCACAGACTAGGAGGAGGTAAAAGAGGCACAGACTGGGAACACAACAAAAATAATAAGTGGCGACCCAGCTGTGCCACCAGAGAGCCAAACAGCCAGCTACTTGAGGCCATGTAGCCCAATGGTGGTCTCAGAATTAGGGTGTTTGGGTGTATAAGTGACCCCTCCTCTCATTAGGCGACGTGTTATATGGATTTTAATTATTACACAATTTCATGCTTCTTTAAGCCCATAGCTGATGGGTCCAGACAGCATTTGGTAAAGTAAGTATGGCTTTATTTCAGTTAGGCTTTACAAAACCTTTTGATGGCTTTCACTCCTATCCAAGCCAGTTATGTAGCAGCTTCAATTCATTGTTCAAGGTCTGTTTTCTCTAAAACCAGTGGCCTACAACATGAAAAATAAACCAATAGCCAATTAGGAGAGTCCAGATACGTTCCTCTCTTTAGAGTATTTGTTGTAAAAATATTTTTCCCAGATGCGGTTTTGACTAGAAGCCATTTAGGTTTTGATCCTATTGTAGTGTAATTGGCAGATTAGAGTGTAATCTGTACTGTAATACTGGTGGCTATCATGGTCTAGAAACTACAGACTGTTTGGTTTCCGATCGTTACACTAAAATTCCAGCCTGGAGTTCATCGTTTTTTGAGGCCTGGAGTTCTTAGGCCTTATGATTTCAGGCAGCGATGAGGAGACCAGAGATTTATAGGCTCCAACATGCCAAATCCGATCAGATTTAATTGAATGCCTTTATTGCTATTTCTGAAACGCAAGACGGGATTTTAAAAGCAACTTTAGCCATAAAAAGAAACATATTTTTCAGTTCTGTGACGACTTATCTTAAGGAGTGACACCGTATATTCTGGATCTGTAGATATTTATCTTTGTGGTCACAGTCCCTCCCCCTCACAATGGATTGTGTTCCTACCTCGGCACAAGCAGCAGAATAAGGAGTACAGTATCATACTGTCAGAGCTCTGTTCTCTTACCTTTAGTTACCCTCAGACACACCAGGCTGATTTCTCTGCCAGACGGTACACTATGATCAATTTAACAACTCTTTAGAGGACTATGACATTGACATCTGAGATGCCCTTTAAGTTCAAAAAACTTACCACAAGTAAGTGGCTAACGAGCCCCCAAACCCAGAAGTTAAAGCCCTTGTGCTTTAAGACACATAATGAAATGATCACTATCAGCAGTGTTTGAACCAACAGGGCCCTGTTTGTCTTCAGTTAAAGTCATCTTTGTTACACCACTTGCTGGTATACGTGTGCTTTGTCATGTGTTTATCTGACCATCAGTGTTTTGTCGGTGTGGTGTTCTCTACCCTCTCACTGTAATCTGGTGTGTCCATGTGGTCTCTGAATGTGCGCATCCAACCCCTTTCTTGCTGTTCATGCTTGGGCTCAGGCCTTCTGTTCCCTTTAGGTTCTAGGGTTCCTGTTCCCTGTAAATTGGAGCCCCGTTACCATCCCTGTATGAACTGCACGAACGCAGAACCAAGACTCGGGCAGAAAAGATACTTCGGGATCCCTGCCATCCTGGACACGCCCTATTCCATTACTTACCATCTGGGCTGCGTCTTGCAGTACCAGCCTGCAGGACTTCTAGTTCTAGGAAGGGTTTCTTTCCTTTGGCTGTCCGCATACTCAACAATAGCAGGCATCATAGGCCCCGGCTCAAGCCGGTATCATTTGCACTTTGTATCATTTGCACTTTAGAAGATTAACTGTGTCTGTGTATCTCTGTTTCTATGTTCCCCTTCCTATGTTACTGGAACTGAAGTTAACTGTTTACTGTTGCACTGTGTATATGCCAAAAAGAATTCCCTGCTCATCTCACGATGTACTTGGCGAACAATAAATTGAATTGAATAAATCCGTTTGAGCTCCACAATTAATGTGGACTAACCACATTCTATGTAAATTTAGATAAAAAAAAAACATGTATCAACTCCACTTAGTGTCCTGGTAATGGACTGGATAAAAATGCTCCCAAACGATTTTGGCTTCAAAGGAAAAATTAGGGGAAAATTAAATCTTTTTTTGACTCCTATCATCCTTTTAGCACTATTTTCAACAGGCTACAAATGACACCAGCATGAGATTGCGTGGAGGGGGGGGGGGGGGCTAAAAGAGCAAGTTTACAACAATGGTATCCTGTCAGAAACCAGTGGCATACAATGGCAAAGCTTAAAATTAAAATCAATATAACAGGAATACCAAGCAGCATTAACAGCAGAAAACATCCAAACGGTAACGTACCTGGGGTTGGGGAGCAAAATAGAGTTGAGTTGAGAATTTCGTTGTTTTGGGGGGTTTTGGTCCGCTTTAAGTGGGAATGGTTCTTGCTGCTTCTGATACTTGGGAACAACACAGGCTGAACCAAACCATTAGGTTGCCCCTTATGCCCCCACAGCTCCTCCATCCTGCTCTTGTGTGTTAAATTTTCTATTATTGGGAACAACTACCGCTGCAATAAATGCAGACAGGGTCATTCTGATCGTCACACTTTATTTGTATCCCTTCTTCTAAAATAACCAACTTCTAAGAACCCCAGCTCACTCTATAGCCCTAATAATAGCAATGGGTCACCGGGTTAAACAGTCTACGGTTATGCACCTCAGGCAGCAGGTGTAGGTAGTTTCTGGATCGGGTGACAGGCCAGCTCGACAACTGCTCTCTGAAACTAAGAGACCCGGAGGAAGCGAAGGGCCAGATCAGCCTGGGATGGGGCCACTTCTGGTGTCAAGAGTGACTGGTTAGCTAACCCCTATTTCCCTGTTGCTGTATTGCTGTCCGGCACACGTGCTGTAAGGAGCTGCGTACTAGCGCCACAGACTTGCGTGGTTTGCCTAGCCCATGATATTTAAACCAGGTATGTTCATGATACTATTACATGACTAAGGGGGTACCGTAAGCCACCGTGACTCCCTTGGTGTATCGGGATTGTGTCTTTTATCCAATCCTAGTAAAAGTTACGTTTTCATTGTGCCCGTGGATTTAGAAACCAGTTTCCCATTCACATTGAAGCTTGTACTGAACTTTACAGCGCTCTATTCCGTGCTCCCCCTGACACCACTTACCTCTAGGATTTTTAGAATGAACTGGCAAAAAACTGTATTCAATGACCGGTTAGCAGAGTCAGAGGTGTAGTCAGGAAGCCAGGGTCGGCAACAGGCAGGCTGATTAGATGTGGTCAGACAGGCTGGGTCGGTAACGGGCAGGCAGATCAGCAATGGTCAGACATGCTGGGTCGGCAACAGGCAGATGGGTCGAATGTGGTCAAGCAGGCTGGGTTGGCAGAAGGCATGCAATGATTAATGGTAGCCTGGCAAGGCTAGGACAGGTAGGGCAGGTAATCTGACTCACCAGATGGCAATAATGTGGATCCTGAAGACTTCACCTTGTCTGTGCATGTGACGGATGTGTTCTTACTCCATAAGACTTGGCAGATAGCTTACTTGGCTGGTCATGAAGCTACGTAGATACATTTCAGAAGCTTTATTTCAGTACAGAATCTTGCAATAAATACTTTTTACAGCAGGAATCTTGAATGTACATTCAATACAACAGGAAACTTGTGATGTAACCCATAACAGAAGCAGGTAAAAAGACTGTAGAGTGCAGGAGGGAGCAGCACATGTGCACTGCTTGGATGCAAACTAGAAAATGGCTGGAGGAGAGGGGAAGAAGGGAGGAGCTACTTGTATCACAGCTAGACTAAGGAAGCCAGGAAGGGACAATAGCAGTTAAAGCAGCACACTGCTCAGCCTATGTAAATGAACACTATAACAAATGTTTACCCTGAGTAAAATGAAACACATGTCGTGGGACATGACAGTAGGCCACAAGCAGACAAGGGTCAACAGCAGGCTGGCAAGAGTTCAGATGAATTGAGCCTCTGCAGCGTAGCTGGCCACACACACTGGCAATACACAAGCCTGGAAGGGGGCGTGAAAAACCCACCCTCTAATCAGAACAGCAATGCAGGGAGCTGTGAGCAAAGTAGCACCAGGGGGATGAGGGCGATTTCAATGGAAGCAAAGCTTCCATTGAGTGACACCACCACCCTACGCCGCAAAGACTTGGCCAGGTAACATATTTGCTGTGACACTTATAATAAATAAATATACTCTGACGCTTTCCAGTTACACCCGGAGCCCTACCTTGTCACATGCCTTACATGTCTAGGACAAACGGCAACATGCGCAAGGTCTATGACCCATCCTGCTGTAACTGGTTTAATGAGACCAAGCAAAATCCTCTTGTTCAGACTCTCACTCTTACTATATCTTGGTGCTGTTCCCTTACTGCTGATGGTTTGTGACCTAAACCACCAACAACAATTAAATAATTGCAGGGGGAGATAATTTAATATTATCCAAGGCTATTGTGGTAGCTAAAAACAGCATTACATTATGCCCACATACATTGCCGGGGTTGCTGAAAAACAGTGGGTAAGAAAGATATGGGGAATAGTCCAGTAAATTGAAACTGTCAGTTGTGGTTGTATTCCAACTTTGAACACTAGGGCCTCGATTCAATAAAGGTAGGAAAAAATTCTCATGGTAGTAAAAAATTCAGTTACTGAATCACTAGATAAAAATACAATGAAAGTCAATGGCAGCTTTTACTACAGTGTAGAAAGGAGCAAAAAGTTCTCTACTTTTCTTAGTAGTAAAAAAGTGCCATTGACTTTCATTGTTTTCTTAGCTGGTGATTCAGCAACAGTGAAATTCTCAGGCTTTTTTCTCATGAATTGAATTATTTACTACCATGAGAATTTTTTTCTACCTTTATTGAATCGAGGCCTAGATGGGAGTATAAGACCATACATGAAAAGAGAATTTAATTAAGACTGTTAGTATCTGGGTGTAGCATTTTCCTTTAGGATGATTTAGGGGGCATACATAACATTTGGAGAACAACAGAAAACTTCTGGGATTGGTTGGGAGCTTTTTTGTGTCAAAACTGAAGGTAACATTGTATAAATCAGAGGTTTTATAAGGGGAAGCTATAGGGACATAGAGGGAGATCATCCATATACCTACTGAAGGGGGAGACTGGAGTAGCCTGAAATCCTGTGTAAGACTACTGGGGCTACTGCAGAGGCCCAGGTGTAGTTAAATTGAGTGAGAAGACATGACTGTGGTGCAGCCAAGTCGAGCTGAGGTGCAGGGAGGTCCATGCTGATAAGAGAGGGGCCTGTCAGGAAGGAGACCCGGGGGGTCCTAGCATGGATGTGAAAGTTGAGGTGCTCCTTAGAAGTAAGAGGATCCCATGGAACCGTGAGCATGCAATGGAGGGCCGTAGTGCCTGAACTGCTGTAAAATGTTGCTGTCCCTGTCTGAGACCCCTGCCCTGCAGTGACTGTTGGGTGAGGGAGAAGATATGGGCCTGTATGCCTGATGGAGAAAGGGTCCTCATGTTTTTCTCACTAGCAGCCTGATGGCCCCTTTGCTGATGCTGGGATAGGGGAAAAGAATCCGTAGCACTGTACGGGTGTACGGTGGCTCGGCTTGGTTGCGGTATGGGAACAGTTCCGGCAACGAATGGTGATAAGTGAGGGCTTGGGTTGAGATACCAGGGACATCAGGTAGTGGCTGATGGTTATGAATGCAAGGGGGGGTGTACTTGGTGGCGGGTGGTGTATCCCCCTTTTAGGCTGGCGCCACCTCAACAGGGTCGGGGGTGGCGGAAACGGACAGAAAAGGCTTGTGTTGTGCTTCAATGACTCCTATTGCAGGTGGGGACCCAAGTGCAAATTCCGGCACGAGTGTTCAGGTTGCGGGGGTGAGCCACTCGTTGGGGCGATGCTTTAAGAAGGAACGGGGGGGGTTCTGAGGGGGTTCAGATGGTCCCGCAGGGGCCCAGTCTGGGATACCCCCTACACAGTCTCCACTACGAGGGGGTGCTCAGCCCAAAGTGGGTGGTAGCTGCCCGAAACCCCCTCTGGAAAAAGGCCTACAGCAATTGTAAAATACAATACTGTCTAGCCCCTATGCTGACATTTTTAATAACCAAGAGCATCTGTGTTCTGTGACTGAAGGGCACAAGCCTGTTTAACCCTTTCACGGAAATGTCCTTATAAAACAACCGTTCCTGTGTTTGCTTTCTACCAGCTAATTTATTTGGCTTGTGATCTGTGAATTTGACCATGGTGTGGATTGAAGTATTATTAAACCTTTCTTTTTATAACCCTGCAATAATAAAACAAACTGGTGCTTTCCCTTATCCTGGTTGTCGTTGAGTGTTTGTCTGCTGAGATACCATCTGCCATCTCCCCATGCTGCGGTCCCATTGCCCCTTACCCTCAGCTACCATACCTGTGTACTCTAAAAAGGAAAAATAAATAAGTTGATACCGTGACATATGTTGGATTACAATTAAACCTGACTATGACCCCTGTTATTTTTATTACACGATCTTTCCCCCAGTCGAACTGATATATTCTAATTAAGAGAGGGTACCTAATCCTTTGCAACTTAAGCTCACAAATCCCAAATAAGCTTGCATGCTACTAATGCACCAAAAGTAGCTTCATCTTTCTCCTCTCTAATCTGGTCCTTTCATACAGTGGGCATTCACTGCTAACAGATGTGTAGAGGCCATGAACAGACCACAACAGAAACAAATGCAAGACTCTTACTACTGTGCTGCTCAGGATTAACTAGAGTAATAAATCTCAGAGGTCATAGCGTGGTTTGTTTTCTGCTTCTTCCATACTGTTCATTCATATGATGGATGGAGTATATATAACATATGTGCACAGTGACATCATCGCACTGTCCAGCTGTGCTGATCAGAAACAGCCGTCCTCTGCCTAATCTCAGCATTATCATCCCATAAAACTGAAGTGCCCATAGACTCTCCAGCAAGACATAATCCTGGGGATATACCATGTAGCAGTGCCCCTTAATCTATGGAATAATACATTATTTTCTTTACATTTACATTGTTTCCAGCGTGAACTGAGACTGAGTTTTATGAAGTTGGGTTCAGTTTGTGCTTTGCAGAGATTAAAGAGGGAACATTAGACCAAACACACCATTAATTTCTTATTAAATAGGAACATTTGTCTGTGCTTGTTGCTATTTCTTGGTAAACAGACTAAATCAATGATTATTAAACGTTCTGTGGTAGAATTAACCTTGACACACAAGCATTATCCCCCAAACTGCTAGGAATTATAGAAATTACCATCATATGTGAGCATGTTGAGATCGCACAGGGCTCCTTTATGCTAGGAACGCTAATGGGGAATTAGACTAGGAGAGGGAGCACGGCTCCACACACAGCACCTGGCATTCACTCTAGAAACTTTTGATTTGGATTTTAATTGTGGAAAAAACAGACAGCTGGAGAGAAAGCGAGTCAGAAGTGTGGTCAGGCAGGCAAGGTTGCCAACAGGCAGATCAGATGTGGTCAGACAGGCTGGGTGGGCAACAGGCAGGCAGATCAAACATGGTCAGACAACTGGGTTGGCAACAGGCAGTCGTATAAGATGTGGCCAAACAGATTTGGTTGGCAACAGTCAGACAAGGGTTGGAGAAGGGCTAGAGAAGAAGTAGCACGGATCCTTATGCAGGACTTATCACTGCCAGTGTGAGTGCCACTCCAGTTTGGCAGCATGGACCAACGGGGACCTACCCCGGAGGAGAAAACAGGAAACTCGTGTGGAGCATCCATTTCTGGCACATCACAATTTCAACACCTCGGGATCTTCCATAATCAAGCAAGCTCCTTTCAGGACACTGGGCTGCGGCGGTGGATCATCCAGGTTCTTATATATTGTCATTACATTGATTTTATATGAAAAGGGGAGGCAATGTAAGATTCCTGTTTTTTCCGTCTCTGCCTGGTCCACGGGTTTTTCTCAGTGAGATCTAGATGGTATGAAACAAATCAAAGAGGGTAAAGTGCATTTATTTTATTCTCAAGACTATTTTATTATTTGGAAAAGTTTTTAATGGACAGGCGCCGTTTGGTCCGGGTGGGTGCCATTCTGCAGTCTTGCACAGGGCACCTTCCAACGTAAGGCTGGCTCTGTACATAAATAGGTATATTTATAAGGGTTAGGTCCAGGTAAGGGCAGGGGGAATGGCCATTTGGTCCATTTGGTCCAGATGAGGGCAAGGGGTAATGGAGCATCACCTGCTCAGATCAAGCAATGCCAGGTTGCTATCTGGAGTTAAGTGGGGTTAATTAGGGGACAGATAATATATTTTGTCCTGGGAGCAGTGGTGAGGGTGGGGGGCACCTGCTCAACTATTAGTCATGCACAGGGCACCTTCCAACATAAGGCCGGCCTGTGCATGAATAGGACTATATTGGTAGGGCTAGGTGAGATTCAGAGGATCATAACTCATAATCAAGTATGCTTATAATTCTAACAACAGAACAGAACAATAAAAACAAGTCTACTCAGGATACCCCACAACTAGCCTGAATCAAACCCAACATAATTGGGGCCGACCCCTAACCATATAAACTAGCTACAAAACCATAAAGAAAAAGAGCATGTACTAAATTAATAGCTAGAGAATCATATTTATTTCTTTTTGGAAATGTATATCAAAAAGTACAAAAACCTACCGTACCTTATTAATAAAGGAAGGTTAAAAGATAATAGCGCTATATCACCCTAAAACATCCCTATTCCTTGGCGGTACCTCCACCACTCGCCCACACACACTCATATGCCAGCAAGCCTGAGGGGCAGTTGGCCCTACAACAATGAAAGAAATCTAGGGGCTATGGAAATAAAGACACTGAGACGGCTAGTTTACCATTAATCAATGTGGCCTCCAAATGGCCCTTTTGCTTCCATAATATGAAAATGATGTATTCAGCACTAACCGATTTGGGTGCAGGTACACTGATGTTGTCCAACCCCCACTGCTATAGAAGGAAGTAATAGGTTGCCCCTTCAGCACGTTACTGTGCTCAGGCGGGCTATGATCGAATGTAGCTGTAGTGGTCTCCACCGCTCAGTCAGCCATCCACCTCCTTTCTTCTACCCCTGATAGCATCAATAACTGGCGTACAAAGGAGTTCCTCCAATATGCTACAACCTAGAGATTATCATTTGTAGATCACTGGGGGTCCCAAGATAAAGTGATATGTATTCCCAGGGACCTCTACTTTCAACCAAGTGATATGGGCTATTAGATATGCAGTGGTAAGGATGGATACATCTTACCCGTGTGTGATTTACTTCCAATGTGTTCACAGTTGTGTGCTTTGTTATGCATCATCCAGCCTCGGTTATGTCGACCTCTGTAATCTAGCCCGGCATAGGATATTCATTTTGCCTCATGCCTCACTGTGCCTTGGCTGCTCCCTTCATTGAGAAATTGATGGTGCCATCAGCTTTTCAAAAGTGTGCGGTGGGGTACCTCCAGGGAATAAAGTGATATAGCGCTATTATCTTTTAACCTTCCTGTATTAATAGTTTAAAGTAGATTTTTGTACTTTTTGATACACATCTTGCTTTGACCCCATAATCTTGCTTTGACCCCCTTAGTATCTGTTCTTTTTCTTTTGGTGTGTATGCTAGTGATCCTCCCTGATCCACAGAACGAGGACAAGTTTAGATAGATAATAAGGTAGTGACTACTAGAGGGCCCTCTTATTCCAACAGAAGCTGGAAGCCAGTATATTTCTGGGTCCTGCTTTGAAAAATTCATCTTACAAATGAAGCTTCTAAGAAATTTGCCATCCAGAGCCAATAATCATAAGCACCTTCCTCCTGCCTTGTGGTGTCAGGGCATGAGGTGCCCCAGGTCTATGTAAGTGTCACGATCACGCTCAGCCCAGCCAGACAGAGTGTGATGGTACCAGGGTTAACACGCCAATAGACCCCTAGACAGGGACTACTAGTCCCAGCAAGTCATTAATTAACCCTAATAAACGTGTATCACCAGAGCTTCCCTCAGGAAGGTGAGCTCATCTATTTAGAGGTCAAAGACTAGAGCTGATTAATTAAACATTTAATCTGATAAAAGGTATCACAGTGCTGGATGTAATTTATAACAATAAAATGACATACAAAAAATACAGAAAGAGTATACAGCAAATAACAGTTCAAAAATAAAGTCCTTACGCAGTCCTTTTTGGTGGAGTTTCCCGTGGTTGCTTGTTGCTTGGGACGATGTTAGGGTCCCACGTCCTTAGCTTGTAATGCACACACATGTCAGCTCTCCTAGCTTTTTTGTTAGCCAGAATTTGGAGGGAAAAATGGCTTAACAGGACACCTTCCATTTCCATGGAATTCCTAAGGGTGGGGTGGAGATTCTATTTCCCAGGTCCCCTTATCTGATTGCCGGTTTATGGCCAGAGCAAAGACAACAGCCTGGCACTTCAAAGAGGAAGTATCACAGAGTCTTAATTAAGTTGGAATGTACACGCTGCATGGCCCTGTTTTTATATAGAAGGGTGTTTTATGGCACACGGGTGGAGGAGAAAGCTGCTGGTCCATATTCAAATATACACACACATATATACACTCATAATACGTATGTTCTATAATCATGCCCTGGGCATGACACCTCCCCCTTAAGATGGCGAGTTGGGAATAGTGACCCACAGTCACTTTTCCCAAAACGCACACCTAAGATGAGATGAAAGGTCCCCAGTCGCTTTTGTTCCTAGTGCCACCCGGATCCACAGTAGTGGGTTCAGGCCGGCCTGGGCCTGCAGGCGGAGTCTTTCTAAGCCCTGGGGCTTCCAAGCCTAATGTTGGCATCTGGGGGGCTGTGCTCGAGGCAGGTAGGGACACATCATCACCAGGTAAGAAGCACAGGGGCCCAGGGGCATGTTTTTCCTCTGCATCTGAATTATTGGGCAACATTGGGATTTGGCTGTCCATGTTTCCAGGAAATCCATCTGTTCCAGCGCCTGATGCAGGTGTTGAAAGAGGGACTCCTGTGATCGGGACACCAGCAGCCATGTTTCCCACATGTTGGTGAATAAGATGAAGGGGCCCGCATGTGGCCGGAATGACCCTCATGTTAGGCCAATGCGTAGTTTGCTCCATCTCCCCTGATCCTTCCTGCCTCTCACTCAGCTTTGATACAGGCTGCCCTGGATCTGCATCACGTGGCAGATCCCAGGAGCCTGGGGTTGTTCCCTTTGCCACAGTCCCAGCTTTGGGACGATTCAGGAAGTCTGCGGTTAGCCGCAGGCCCTCCTGACTCGGCCCAAATGCTCGGTCACCTGGCTTTTCCGGGGAGCTGGAAGCTAGGCTTCCTAACTGCCTCCCAGAGTTGTCTGTCTGCAGTGCTGGCTGCAAGGTGGCGCTACCTGTCCCAGCCCACTGCCTTTCTCTCTCCTGGGGCCCTAGCATGTTTTTGGAAAGGGACTCCCAATACAGGATATTGTTTTCCCAATATACCCGATGCCCATCTGAGTTAGCGCCTGGCTGCTCAGCACGCTGTCTCAGCCCTTCAAGGGAAGGATCACTGCGCAGAGCTTCCCGAAAATGTTCATTGCCCTCCCCCCATCTCGTGGCATCAGGGGACACATTTCCCTCAGGTGAACTACCATCTCCACCCTTCTCTGCTTCGGCTTGTGAGTGATCACCATCCTCCCTTCTTTTTACAGCTGCAGCTCTGGCACACTGCTGACGTGTTACCACTGCCACCATTGATATGCCTCCCTGGGGTTTACCTTCCTCCCCCTCAGTCCCGGACATAACAACGTTACAGGCATCATATACAGCTACATCACTCCTTCCTCCCTCCTCCTCCTCAGCCATCTCCGGCTTACAGGATGGGGATACATCACTCACTGCTGGTCCCTCATCCTTACCTGTCACCAGGGGCCCACCAACCCCTCCCCCTAGCCCATCTCCGCTAGGTTTTGACAAAGGTAATACATTGGCATTACATTTCACAATACACCCCACTCCACTTTTGGAAGACACAACTGGTTCAGTCACAGGTAAACATTTATCAGCCCCCTGCACTCCCTCCCAGTTATCACATTTCACAGTGTCCCCCAAAGTCTCGTACAGTACCTCAGAACGATCAGGGCTGTCTCCTAGCCCCTGTGGTGTGCAGGCAGTGTCCTCTGGAGCATAATGGCATAGCATCCGACCCAAATCATTCCCCAGCAGAACACTGACAGGGATGTCCTCAGAGACCCCCACCTCCCGCAAACCTTTGCCTGCACCCCAATCCAGGTACACACGGGCCATGGGCACAGCCGGGCGCACACCTCCAATTCCTTTTAAAGCCATGGTTTTTCCAGGGATGATGTCCTCGGTATCCACCACTTCAGGCCGCACTAAGGTAAAGGAGGCCCCCGAATCACGTAGACCCACGGTCACCCGGTCACCCACAGTTACGCTCTGCAGGTTATCCACTCTTTTCTCCACTGTTCCAGACACCAGAAAAACGGCTGGGTGTCCTTCAACTGCCGGTGGAGAATTCTTTTTGTTGGGGCAGGTGGCACTCAGGTGCCCAATCTTGTTGCATCTGTAACATCGGCGGGTGTCCCCCTGACCCGATGTGGTTCCTGTTGCTCTTGGTGTGGACGGCAGGAATCTCCCAGTTGACCTACTGGCACTCTGTGGGTGGGCAGCTCCCTTCCAGGTACTTGATCCAGCTTGCGCAGGACCACGCTTCGCTGTTGGTGCACGGTTATTGGCAAAGTCATCTCCTAGTTCTGCGGCTTCTGCGACTGTCTTGGGCTTGCGGTCCAAAATCCACTCTCTGGCTTCACAGCTCCTTGTTTGGAGGAACTGATCCAGAACCATCAAGTCCTCCAGGGCCTCATAAGTGGTGACTTGTAGGCCCCCAGTCCATTGCCTGAATGCAGTCCTTAGCTGACCTGCATGTTCAGTGCAACTCTCTGTGGTGCTCTGTTGTAAAGTCCTAAACTTCTTCCGATAGGTTTCTGGAGTCAGATTAGCACTTTTTAGCAGGGCAGATTTTATTGCCTCATAGTCCTGGTCTCTTTCAGAGGGAAGAGAAGCAAACACATCCAGAGCTTTTCCTCGCAGCCGTGGGGTTAGGTATCGTCCCCACTGCTCTTTAGGAAGATGAAACTGCCGGCAAACCTTTTCAAATCCTCTCAGGAATATGTCCAAATCACCATCTTTCTCCATCATGGGGAAATGTTCCAAGCGGGGTTTGTGGTCACCCTCACCCTGCACATCACTGCGTGCGGATAAAGCGTCCCCTCTCAGCCTCAGGACCTCCAGTTCATGTCTGCGCTGGGCCTCTCTTTCTGCCGCCTCTCTCTCTCTTTCTGCAGCTCGTGCCTGGGCCTCTCTTTCTGCTGCCTCTCTCTCAGCAGCTCGTGCCTGGGCCTCTCTTTCTGCTGTTTGGTACTGAAGAAGCAACTGGAGTTTAATATTAGCATCCACATCTCCAAGGTGTTGTAAAACAGTCCGCATATAAGAGTCCAAGGCTTCATGTGGAGTACTGTCCTGATGGGGAGTAATGTGGTGTCCCTCAGTCCCCGCTGTAGGACTTAGCCTCAAATCACTCAGCTCTGCTGCACGGGCATCATTTTCCACAAGATCGGCAATAAGCTGGTCCTTGGTCTTTCCCGCTGTAGGGATCTCCTTTTCTTGGCACATTAACTCCAGTGCGGGCTTGGACTGCTTGCGATATGCCTCCATATTTCCGATATGAAGCAGAGGGAGTAAAACAACAGATGGGAAGGACAGAACTGTCTTGCACTCTTTTTGGTATGTCACTTAGATCAGCACTGAGCTCTGTCTTTGGAATTTACACACAATAAGATGTGAGTAATTTCTTTTAGTGCTAAGATTTTCGGGTAAAATCCAGCAAGCACTAAAAATCTCTAAATATATCCCACCGCTGCCACCAGTTGTCACGATCACGCTCAGCCCAGCCAGACAGAGTGTGATGGTACCAGGGTTAACACGCCAATAGACCCCTAGACAGGGACTACTAGTCCCAGCAAGTCATCAATTAACCCTAATAAACGTGTATCACCAGAGCTTCCCTCAGGAAGGTGAGCTCATCTATTTAGAGGTCAAAGACTAGAGCTGATTAATTAAACATTTAATCTGATAAAAGGTATCACAGTGCTGGATGTAATTTATAACAATAAAATGACATACAAAAAATACAGAAAGAGTATACAGCAAATAACAGTTCAAAAATAAAGTCCTTACGCAGTCCTTTTTGGTGGAGTTTCCCGTGGTTGCTTGTTGCTTGGGACGATGTTAGGGTCCCACGTCCTTAGCTTGTAATGCACACACATGTCAGCTCTCCTAGCTTTTTTGTTAGCCAGAATTTGGAGGGAAAAATGGCTTAACAGGACACCTTCCATTTCCATGGAATTCCTAAGGGTGGGGTGGAGATTCTATTTCCCAGGTCCCCTTATCTGATTGCCGGTTTATGGCCAGAGCAAAGACAACAGCCTGGCACTTCAAAGAGGAAGTATCACAGAGTCTTAATTAAGTTGGAATGTACACGCTGCATGGCCCTGTTTTTATATAGAAGGGTGTTTTATGGCACACGGGTGGAGGAGAAAGCTGCTGGTCCATATTCAAATATACACACACATATATACACTCATAATACGTATGTTCTATAATCATGCCCTGGGCATGACAGTAAGCTTTTGTGGAAGGGAGTTCCAGTGGGCCCCTTTGCTGTGTTATGTCTATTTGCCTTGTTACACCAGCTCCACTGTGACCAATGGGTCCTACACTGTCACTGATCGTCCTCCAGTCCTCGCTGCTTCGTCCACTGTCACCGATCTTCTTCTAGTCATTGTCTCATTTTCCACAATTGCTGATCATTCTGTGATCTCTGTGGCTACCTTCAATGTTGTCAATCACCCTTTACTATTTATTGCTCCTCGGTGCATTCTTTTCTGCTACTAAAGGATCCACGATTGCTGGCAATCATCCTCTGGTCTTTGTCAGCTACTCCCCCGCTGTTGAAGAATCCACCATTGCAGCCTATAGTCCTCCAATCTCTGCCACCCTTCTGCCAATCACCTCCATTTATCGCCACCTTCTCCAATGCCAGTGATTGTCCTCTGGTCCTGCGGCCAGCCGTGAGGAAGTCTGAACCACTGGTGGGGTCTCCCTTGAAGAATTATCTCGTGGCCCAGTCCGAGCACAATTGGCCACTTGAGTATGCCCAGTGTTGGCGCCGGCTCTGAGGTGCCCCGTGCAATAATTCCGGATTCCCCAATCAACACTCATGCAGTCATACTTGACAGCAAAGTAGAGAAAGAAGAAGAGGGAGAGAAACAGAGCCGAAGAATGTGTGCGTTTTTCCTATTTACCCCACTCTCTTCCTTCCTTCCCAATTCTATCAATTTCCTATTCATTTTTTTTTATACTTTCCCCCAATATTGTCTTTCCTTCTTTGCCTCTGTTTTGTTCTTCTACTTTTTTACCTTTAGATCCTTTCAAAAACCACTACAATTTCTCCTCTGGGATTCTAACATTGATGTGGATGTGAGGAGCAGTATGTCTTGCCAAAAACAAAGCTCTAGGATTTGGGTTACCTCCAATTTAATCTTTTGAGTAAGCCAATAAATAATGCTTCTTTAACTTTAGATTTTGTTGCTGCCTCCACCTCATATTGTTCTCCCTTGACTTGCAGTTTGTAGCCTCCATTAAACAATGTTGGGACATTATGATGTAGTTTATTAATGAATGTCCTTGGCATCTTCATGACAAACTGACTGGTGTTCCTATCACTCCACCACTCACATAACTTAGATCCCCTCTTGATAGATCTGTACCTTGATAAAGTGGCCTGTGAACGAGGGGCCACGAAACGCGTTGGGGGGATCGCTACTCGACCTGGGCATTCCTGGGGGACACTCAGAGTTATACACTCAGGTGATGTGTATGTTTTCAAATTGGTTGTTGTATTTGATATTTGAGTTTGTTCCTTTTCTTTTCTCTTGCCACATTTTATATTATTAATACTATATTTGCACAGATTAGCACTAATGCACTTTATGGATTGATTGTAATATTTGCACTGAAATATGATATCTATAGGGTTTGGGTATGGGTAAAACTGGGATGCCCCTGGGAATGTACGGTCTAGTCTTATATGTTTTTTAATTATTTGTTATGTGATTCTTGTGGATAATTATCAATAAATAATTTATGAATTCATGATATATATCTAGTTGATTCATTGATTACCGTGGAGGGGGTGCGGTGGTTTGGAGCTATTCTGGGTGAACTGCTGGATTCACCATTACAATACTTAGATCCCCTCTTGGATACACAACTTAGAAAACACTAGTCGAGTTTTCCTTAAAAAAGCCATCTCTTCCGGTTCAGCTCCAACATTGTATCACTTCCCATACAATGGCAGAACATCTCATGTTGCAAACACCACCTGTCTTACTGTTGTTTTTCTGTTCTCTCCTTAAACTGGAACTCTAACTATCAATCTAACCTTATTCCTACCTAACTCTTTCATTTCTTGAGCAACACTGCTATCAAGTGGTTTGATGGGGTAATGACCTCTAAATACATACTACCATTATATTTTATAGGGAACTACCAGTAAAATACCTAACAACTGTCTCTCTCATGGCTTCCTTTGAGGTGGTGCTAACCTTTCCTTTGGTATATACTCACCTCTGTCCAACCGGCTACAATTGTGCTTGGTAAATCAGGCTCAAAGTGTGGATCCAAAAGACATATTAGATAGATAGATAGATAGATAGATAGTGAGGTTGTTGTAATGAGCTACTCCAGATGACTCTGCACACTCCAGACAATCCAACTGTGCTGCAATATGATATTTGCTTGCCGACACTTTGAACATTTCCTGCCAACCACCCACCACCATCCACAGAATCAAATAAAATACTAGAAATAAAATAATATGCAGCGGGCCAGAGATAGAGGATAACTGCTGCGGGCTTCGTGGGACAATTTGCTTTGATCTTTTGGTACGTGTGAGTCATTGTTCTTAACGAAGAATGCTAGTCATGCCCACAGATATAGAAGAATAGGCTTGTTTATATATGGAGAGATTTCTTGCTATGACAGGTACCCACAATGTGTATGTCACACACTAAATTAGAAAGAAGGTTTTAGTGAGCTTAGCGGTTTCTCTTCCTCCTTTTCTCTTTCTACTGACATTCATTTAGGGACACAGACACTAAACGAACATGAGACTGAATACAATTAAAGAGGATCTAAGTAAAAAATACTTTTGATGCCTCTTTTCGTAATCCCTAGGGGGAATCCCTGGGCGGAACCCCCACAATGCTCCCCCTGCTAGCTAACCCCCGTGCCCCAAGAGCATTTAGTTACATCTGGGATTGGACACGGCCACTTTCCACAGCATAGCAAGCATCCCTTGGTGTTGTGTGTCTGAGCCAGGATGGGCAGAGTGTGGATGCTGCTCCTCAGAATATCAGCTCTGATGATCACCATTCAGAGTGTCATGGGATCCAATGACCAGGTGAGTGTGAGATTTCAGGGCATCCCAATCTAGGTTGCGCTGGTGGTGCAGCTTAAGCATACTTCTGCAGATGTGTGTGACCGAGCCCTCTGTTTTTAACCAAGTTTAGAGAGTGTAGGCTGGTCTGCAAGCTAACAGGGTTGAGTGCTGTGGCTCCTTTAAGACTTTTGTATCCTAATTGCCCTGCTAACGTGCAGCTCCCAGGTTAGTTATAAAATGGTCTGAGCGGCGGCCACCCTTCCTTTGTTTCTTTCAAACAAAAAACAAAAAAGGGTTCAGTCCCTAAAAAGAACTTGCAGCTGACACTTTCATCGCTCATAAACATGCAGGAAGCTGCTGGCATGTGTTTTTGGAAGGAAATAAGCCTGTTACTCATTGGAATCGTCAGTTTCCTCCACCTGTTTGACACATTTCGCACACTTTTCTGCCCTTTAAACATAGCCTAAATCAGGCGCCAGAGACAGTTTAGTGCGCCAAAATGGCGCTGGAGGAAAATTTTACCCGCCAATTTGGCGCATTGGCGAACATGCATCCTATTTTGTCAACCATGAATCATGGGGAATCCCTAGTGCAACTTGGCACTCAAAAAAATGGGCAAATCCATTCACACACGACCATGAATCGACCCTAAGGTCTCTCCCGAGTGAGCAGAAGGAACATGTATCTAAAATGACAACATTGAATCATTGCGTTGCATAGGTAAAAAGGCGAGATTTTGGAGAAGAAAGAAGAATACAGACAGTAGCTTCATACTGGTTAAATTGTGTATTTTTAGTTTTCTTCATGTGGGCCACGTTTCAAACTTCCACATGTTAAAAAAAAATGGAGAGATGATTTATGAAAAGATATATGGAAAGATTTACACAACCCGTGTGGGCTGCTTCCAAGCTACTTTGTGATATATATAATCTCTTATAAACTTTCCCTGACATCCATAAAGAAAAGATCTTTCTTCCTTGGAAGCGGGAGCAATGTGCAGCTTTCAGTGTCGCTGCTTCCACATACACAAAGCCTGAGATTTAAACACAGCCGGGAATTATTTAGATGGAATATATACATGTGATGCACACACAGTGCTGTGAATCCATAGCTCTGGCCTGGCTCTATGGGATGGATACAGCAGCCGGCCCATTTAGGGAAGACAGTTCTACATCACTCGGTATATACAAGAGTCTATTCTGATCCATTTCAGAAGAGCATTCGTTTTCTGCCTAACGGTGATTGGTCATTTGTCATTTGCTGGATACATGAAGGTCCTCATCTCATTCTTCCTAAGGGGTTGCACCATGTTCTGCATTGTCACAGGCATAGGCCATTCTTGCGATGCCTCCTGCTTGAAGACATAGAGGGAAAAGTGCTTCATGCAGTGACGTGAAAATAAATGAGAGATAGATTTTTTTAGTTTTAATAGGACTTTATAAGCAATAACATTGATTACAGTGATTAAATTTCCAGGTTTTTGTTTTATCGAAGCCATCGTGTGTGCAGAGCACCGCTTACATGTAGAACCCTTAAGTGAAAAGTGCGGTGCATTGAAAAACACTTAGGGGTGCCCAGCTTTGGTTCCTTCCCAAAGGAAAGGAACACACCCCTTACCCTGGGCGAACAGGATCAGGCATTTACAAACCTTGGGGCCACTTCTCGTCCTTGGGTACTAGCTGGACTTCAAGTGTAACCTCCCTCAGCCTACCCTTCCCTGGTGGTTGCCTGACCAGTTACAAGGGTCTTCAGCTTCAGCTCCTGCTTTCTTCGGCAGCTAACCCTCAGTACTGCAACCCGCTTTTCCCTGGATTGTAGTGCAGATGGGTTTAGGGCACTGCTTTCTCAAGGGCTCGCAACCCCCATACTCACGAGAGCCTCAAGGGGGAGTACGGGGCAGAGGTCGGAAGCGAGTCCAAAAGGACTATGACTTCCGACTCCAGGTCTTAGGGACAGGGTCCTTAAGGATGCCCTGGCAACTCTAACGCGTGAACATACAAACAAAACAAGGAACAAAAGGTGGCAAAACTAGGTGACAAAAAGTGAGGGGCTTACAAAAAAGTGGCGAGTGTGCCAAGTGCAAGACGAGGCGGCCCTCTGGCCAAAAGGCCTCGCCAATAAGGAGGGTGCATAAAATCAATGCATGTATGTAGTGCGCAAATACCATAAGTGCAGCCCATAGGGACCAACTAAGGGTGAGTTAAGGTACCCTGGGTGCCACCCCAGGGGTACAACAATGACATGATGGCTTCTATGCGCAACCCGGCCCCTGGACAGATACTGGTAGATCTGATCCCATAATGATGGAGTTGCCACTCCCCTCAGGCCCATTACTAAGAAAAAGGCAGTACAGGCCAACCATGGGTAGATTGAGCCAATTTCCACGCAGGTCGGCTTTCTTAACCTAATGCTGTTCATGGACCTGCAGGATAAGAACAAATATGATACTTGATCTTAGCCAAAAGGCCAGGTGTAATACATAAAGTATTTACATGGGCCATTCAGGACAAATATAATAGATTTTCTTCCAGAATCCATTGCAGTAGGTGGGTCCATGCAAATTATCACTTTACACCCTTGAAGCTATATACTCACCAGATGGCAGTAATGTGAATCCTATAGACAGCTTCACCTTGTCTGTGTGTGTGTGTGTGTGTGTGTGTGTGTGTGTCTGTTATGGATGTGTTCTTACTCCATAAGGCTTGGCAGATAGCTTACTCAGCTGCTTGTGGATCACGTAGGATAAGTTTCTAAGGCTTTATTTCAGAATCTAGCAATTTCAGCAGGAATCTTGACATGTATGTTGAATACAGCCGGAAACTTGTGATGTAACCCATAACGGCAGCAGGTAAAAAGACTGTAGAGTGCATGAGGGAGCAGCAGGTGTGCACTGCTTGGATGCAAAACTAGAAATGGCTGAGGCAGAGGGGAAGAAGGGAGGAGCTACTTGCATCACAGCAAGACTAAGGGAGCCAGGAAGGAACAAAGGGAATTAAAGGCACACTGCTCAGCCTATGTAAATAAACATTATATTAAGCAGTTACCCTGGGTAAAATAAAACACTTGTTGTGGAACATGACAAGTATCTTAATAGAACTGGAGCTGTGGAAGACGGCAGACGCACCTTTTGCCCAAAAGTGGTGGTGGGTTGGAATGTTAGTGTGTCCTAAAATGCTTAAAACAAAAAAACATACATTCCTGGCACTCCCACAATACTGGCCTGCAGGTCCTGCAGCTGCCACCACCCCGACGCGTGTCCCCGACGCCGCCACACACATTCCCTGAGCTAGTTCTGGGTTAGGGCCTCAGGTGCCCATGGCCTGTATAGGGACAGCTTCCATTGAAAACAATGGATGCCAGCAGCCACGCCCACCTGTGGCCCTGAACCAGCGCTGCTCAGGGAAGATGTGTGGCAGTGGAGCCGGCAGCAGCGGGAACGTTTGAGGCGACGGACGCTGCGGCTGTCAGTAAGATAAATGTGTGTGTGTTTGTGTCTGCCAGTGGGCAGCGGCAGTGACGACGAGCAGGAAGGCCACTGGTGAGGTGGCATGGTGCGTCGGGGGGAGGGGAGATGTCGCACACTGGCTGGGCAAGCTGCTCACCAGCTGTAATGGGGCAAGCTGCCCACTGGCTGTAATGTGGGATCCAGCACACTGACTGTAATGGGGGATGCTGCACATTGATTGAAATGTGGAATGCTGCACACTGACTGTAATGTGGGATGCTGCACACTGACTGTAATGTGGGATGCTGCACACTGCCTGCAATGTGGGATGCTGCACACTTCCTGCAATGTGGAATGCTGCATACTGACTGTAATGTGCAATGCCTCACACTGCCTGTAATCTCACACTTACTGTAATGTGAGATGCTGCACATTGACTGTAATGTGGGATGCTGCACACTGACTGTAATGTGGGATGCTGCACACTGACTGTAATGTGGGATGCTGCACACTGACTGTAATGTGGGATGCTGCACACTGACTGTAATGTGGGATGCTGCACACTGACTGTAATGTGGGATGCTGCTCACTGACTGTAATGTGGGATGCTGCACACTGACTGTAATGTGGGATGCTGCACACTGACTGTAATGTGGGATGCTGCACACTGACTGTAATGTGGGATGCTGCACACTGACTGTAATGTGGGATGCTGCTCACTGACTGTAATGTGGGATGCTGCACACTGACTGTAATGTGGGATGCTGCACATTGACTGTAATAGGGGATGCTGCACACTGCCTGTAATCTGGGATGCTGCACACTGACTGTAATGTGGGATGCTGCACACTGACTGTAATGTGGGGTGCTGCACATTGACTGTAATGTGGGATGCTGCACACTGACTGTAATGTGGGATGCTGCACACTGACTGTAATGTGGGATGCTGCTCACTGACTGTAATGTGGGATGCTGCACACTGACTGTAATGTGGGATGCTGCACATTGACTGTAATAGGGGATGCTGCACACTGCCTGTAATGTGGGGTGCTGCACATTGACTGTAATGTGGGATGCTGCACACTGACTGTAATGTGGGGTGCTGCACACTGACTGTAATGTGGGATGCTGCACACTGACTGTAATGTGGAATGCTGCACACTGCCTGCAATGTGGGATGCTGCACACTGACTGTAATGTGGGATTCTGTACACTGACTGTAATAGGGGATGCTGCACACTGCCTGTAATTTGGGATGCTGCTTACTGTCTGCAATGAGGTGAATGGTTAGCACACCATTTGGTTTAGAATAATGTTATCTTATTTTCCTCTAAACCCTGGGTGCGTCTTATGGTGTGAAAACACTGTAAGTTTATTTGTTTGTTCCTAAAAGGGACAATTAAAGTCCAACTTAAGGAAAATAGTTTTTTTTTCCAGTTTTGGGCGGGGGGAGGTAGCGTTAGATCCACCATCTGGTTTTGTTGCTGGGGAATTATGGGGTTCGGGTAAGCTAAAATACACGAGTTAGCAATATTAAAACAGTCCATTCCCACAAGAAATCCTTTCATCCAGTTTTGGGAACACCCTTTTAATGGGGGAATAATGTAACAGAACATGCTGGGCAGTGCAGTAATCCCCACACACATCATAATAAACTATCATCCCGGATGCCTCCCTTTGCTTACGCCATGTGCAGTCACAGTGTGCACTTACCACAGACCATGGAGGACACTTGTGAGGCTACTAAAGCTGACCCCGCAGATCACAGGCTGCAGGACGCGTCTGGATTCTCTCACACAGAGGAGAGCGAAGATCCGCCTTATATAACAAATATAACGATTTCCCCCAAGAACGTGGCTTCAGCATCCAAAATAGGCCGCAATCCATCTCTAATAGATGTTTTGGTCATTGCATATATTTGCCAAATAACAATTACGTGGGGAGGGTCTGGAGGGAGGAACATAATGATACACACACAGTGATGGAGAGAGATTTAATTACAGAGGATTGTAACGGAGAGCTGGTCTATGGCCAACAAACCCAGCTGGGTACCAATAGGGACTAATAGTAACAGTAACAGATGTCAGCTCTACCTGAAATCAGTAGAAATGTATACATCTCCTTTGTATATTCTACCTTCTTTCTTCTGACAATATTTTAGAATTGTGACTATTGCTTAAGTAGGATGGGAATACTATGTATATTGTGGCAAATTGTTTCCCTCTACAATATTTGTATTAAGGTTATGGCCACAACTGATATTAGAGAGAGATCGTGTAAAGTTTGTCGACTTCTGCCCTTAACCCCCAGGCGGGCTTCGTGAAGTCACTTACGCCTTTTTCAATCCACCAATTGACGTACGGGATTTATCACCTGCTACAACGTCATTTCCGCCCCCTACCCTGGACTGCGTACCGTTGTCTTCCACCCTTCGTTCACTGTGGTGTGCGGGATGACTCAGAACGGGACAGCTGCTGCGCAGGTATGGGCAGGAGGTACTATAAGTGTATACGTTCCTACTTGATTGTCAACACCTTATGTATAATTTAGCTAATTGAGGAGGGAGGGTGTGGAGGAGGTAGGCAGTATTTAAGTATCTTTAGATGATGATGTCCTCATGTCATGATTAAGGACCTTGCGTCTGAAACGCGTAGACCGGAGGACCTTATTATTGCTTAAATTTTATGGGATTGTCCGTTTCTGATGGATTTTAACCTTCAAGAATAACTATGGATTTTAACAGCACTTGCCGGCTGCCATCTTTTTGGATTCTTTACCAATAGGGATTAATGTAATTTGTTAGTCCCCATTAACGCAGACCTCCAGTCATAAAAACAAATCTTACTAAATTGTTCCCCTAAACCCCCCCCCCCCCCCCCCCCCCTGGCAAGCTATTTAATGTAAGCTATTTGAGAGGGCTTAACCCCATGCATGTGTTGTGGAATAGCAGGCAGATTTTGCACTCCTGAATGCAGGACCACCTTGCTATATATCTGACAGCTCTGCTTCGGAAAAACTAAATCTCACAGTCAAAATTACCTCAAATCACAATCATTCCTTAAGTCTAGCCAGAAGTAGAAAGCCATTAGCTGTAATGACTCATCATTGCTTTGTTCACAGCAGAGCTCACCTAGATACATTGTTTCCACTGTGTGAATGTTCTGTAGCTGCTGCACAATTAAGATACATGAAGATACATAGAAAAAGCTCCCTCCCTCACAGAATTCCTTTGCTACAAAAGCTGTTTATTCAGTGTGTTTCTAAGGCATATATCTCCCTCATTGGTGTGTGGTGCTGCTGGAACAGCCTCCCCTCATGCTCATGTGTAAGCAGGTCTCTCAGGTGTGTAGCAAGATGGCTGCTCCCATGTAGTTTAGGAGCACCTCATCTGCGTACTTTTCTATCTGCATTGAGTTAAGCCCTCCCAAACATCACCATCGAAGGGGGGTTTAGGGTAGGAATTTATTAAACTGTATTTTTTGACTGGAGTAGGGCTTTAATCATACACCAAAGGCATTAAATGCTGTATTGTCCAATAATCTAAAACCTTATATAACAATCACAAGATGGCTGTTAGGGGGATTTTCGTTCCAGGTGCTGGCTCTCCCTCTCACTAGAGATATAGACCTAATATAATGTGGACCTAGGTCAATATGTACTGTTTCTCAACCTTCGGCACTTGTACCCAGGGGGTACAACAGTGTTTCGGGCCAAACCTTCACGGGGTGTCTGACTGGTCTGGTATATTATTTTACAAGTGGAACCTAATCCTTTCTTGCTTTAAAAGTGCCATGGCCTACTTATTTTGGTACTATTTATAATAAATCATCCCCGTTTGGGTAGTGGTTTGGAACTTGTCTCTAGGGAGAACCACTGTGTGAGAGCAAATGTATTTGTGGAACAACAATATAATAATACAAGGTAAAGTGCTATAAAAAAGAGGTGTAGTATGTACTTGTCTTCCAAAGCGGCAACCCCATGAGCAGGAGGGCCCCCCTCAAAGACCAAGAGAAAACCACACGTTCCACAGCAACCTGCTACTTCCTCAGGGATGACCTCATGATTGGGTTGTATTATTATATATTTGTTCCAAAAATACTTTTGCACTCACACAGTCCACATTGTACTAGGCACAACATATATCATGTTTGGAAGTTGTTGTTTTTTTGCACGCCAATTTAAATGGTATTCAAATGGTGGCACTGACCGGTGGTGAGCAGTGCTGCAATGGCCTGGCCTTGGCAGCTAGATTCCAGAGCAGGTAAGTGGTTTTTATTTATGTAACCCCCTGTGGGTCAGGGCTGGACTGGCCATTTAAGAGTTAGAATTGGGGAATAACAAGAGCCGGCTTCAAGAGGAACATCGATAAATTCCCACCCCCATTGGCCCCTACGTGGCGACATCCAGCGTCTTCAGGGCCCGATCCTCTGCCCCCCTCACTGGCTTAGACATCTTCAAAGCCCCACACCACCCAGCGGAGTCTTGCAAGATTTCGGGTGGCTCCTTGCAGTGCCTCATGGGATGCAAGATGGTGCCGCCCGATGGAAGGTTGCCCGGGATACGAGGGACCCAGAAGATGGATCCCCAGCGAGGTGAGTAAATAGTGCCCAAAGGTAAAACCGGAGGGAGGGGGCAGCAGATCTGTGAGGTTTGGGGGAGGTTTTAACCTCCTCCGATGTTAATCTTTAAACTGTTTTGGTCTAGTCTACAGGATGGTCAGCATGACTGAAAACATGTGCGCCATGTGAGCTGTTGTTTCTCTAGTGGAGTTAGCAAAGCATCATCCGATGTTTTATTATGTGGATTCTGACATTTAAGAGATTGTCCAGGCAAAAAATGAAACACTTTTCTAAAACTTGCCAAAATGGGGGAATGAGCGCCACATCTTCAGTCTCCATTTCCACCAAGATGGAATTCATCCCCTCTGCATGCTCACGCCATTCATAGCAATGGAGGAGCATGCCAAGGCGTAGCCTTGCTGGGACTGGAAGCCCCCACCTTAGCATGCCCCCTCCATTGCAATGAATGGAGTGGACATGCAGAGGAGACAATTCTGTCCTGAGAGAGGCCGAAGTGTCAGATCGGCGCTGGATGGTAAGGTGCTTGTTATCAGCATTTCCTAGGTTTTAGGAGCTGTGGCGGACAAAAGTTGAGTATAGGTTTTTTTATTTTTGCCTGGACAATCACTTTATGAGAGATAAATGAAGTTTGAATTACCAGGGTCATTGCAGCATGATGGAGACATGATTCTGTTACTTTGCTGCTTTTATACCTACAAGGCATTGGAGGGGGGCTTTGTGATCTCCCGTCCCTTCTTCATTCTTTAGAAACAAAGGAGGGGTGGCAACCGCTCAGACCATTTTATAACTAACCTGGGAGGTGCACGTTAGCAGGGCAATTAGGATACAAAAGTCTTAAAGGAGCCACAGCACTCAACCCTGTTAGCTTGCAGACCAACCTAAAATCTGTTAAAAACAGAGGTCTCAGTCCACACACATCTGCAGAAATATGCTGAAGCTGCACCACCAAGCGCCAAGGTGCCTCTGTGTAGGTGCAGTCCTAACTCTAATCTCTGAGAGCCCCTTTTGGGACATACAATGCAATAGATAAATTGGGAGCAGGCTTACCTGAAGTTGCCCTAAAACCTTGAATGCAGCCCATGGGGTGGAAGGGTGCTTGTACAAATTCAAAAGAAACAAAGGAGGGTGGCAGCCGCTCAGACCATTTTATAACTAACCTGGGAGGTGCACGTTAGCAGGGCAATTAGGATACAAAAGTCTTAAAGGAGCCACAGCACTCAACCCTGTTAGCTTGCAGACCAACCTAAAATCTGTCTCTAAATCTGGTTAAAAACAGAGGTCTCAGTCCACACACATCTGCAGGAGTATGCTGAAGCTGCACCACCAAGCGCCAAGGTGCCTCTGTACTGCGAGGTCTTCGACCCTTCCACCCCATTGGCGGCATTTGAGGTTTTAGGGCAACCCCAGGTAAGCTGCTCCCATTTTATGTATTGCATTGTATGTCCCAAATGGGGCTCTCAGAGATTAGAGTTTGGACTGCACCCATAGAGGCACCTTGACACTTGGTGGTGCAGCTTAAGCTACTTCTGCAGATGTGTGTGACGAGCCCTCTGTTTTTAACCAGATTTAGAGACAGATTTTTGGTTGGTCTGCAAGCGAACAGGATTGAGTGCTGTGGCTAGTTTAAGACTTTTGCCTTCTTCAGTCGTTGTCCTCTTATTGGTAGCAGGTAGGAAGGATTGCAGACAGGACAGTGCTGTATACAAACTGTATATTGCTGTATACAAGTGTATTCCCTGTGTTCCTAAGCAGCATTTGAATACAGAGCTGGACTGCAGCTTGATAAGTGGGGGGGGGGGGGGGGGGGGGGCGCTGGCCGGGGTAAAAGAAACAATCTTGACAGTGGGACATCCCAATAGTTATGCCCCAGAGAATTCACTGACACCAAACCAGAAGTCAAACCTGGTCCGGTTCAATCTGAAATCACTGACAAATGACTTGACGACATCACTCATGATCGTAACTCTGTGGCCTTCCTCCAAATGACCGAATTCCCACAGAGGAGGGAATAAACAGCTCTGCACTTTTTCCCTCAGGCACTATCACCGTGACTAAGCCAAACCATTTCCTAATGTGATCAGCTCAGCGGATATCGAGTGCCAGAATTCAAATCAGAATTTCCAGAGTCGGGTCCCGTGCACGGAGCAGCCAGGGCTTACAGCCCAGAAGGGGGTTTTGGAATTCTGGCGTGCTTCTGCGTGAATCTACTGTATAGATCGGCGTCGGGGTGCGGCTGCAGCACTTTGGCTCCTTCCATCTTCAGTTTGATTTCCCTCAGGGGGTACATTCCAAATAATCGAGACTTTCTCGGCTGGCACCTGCCTCTGCTTCACACATAATTATCGCCCCTTGCTTTTGGAACACTTTGTGTAATATATGGACGATATGGCTCTTCTGCTCGATGGCCCACTAAACCCAAAGTAACACTCAGCCAGCCATACACACACTGTGCCGCTTACCCAGAGACACTTGTTAACTCTTCCTGTGCTTTGAAGGATTTTCCTGTTCCTTCTCCTCTGATGTTAAATTGTCCCTATCTACATTCTCGTGTCTTTCTTCTTCTTTTTTCTTGACTGTTTTGTTTTTCTCTCTTGATCAAGATGAGCGGAAAATAAAGATATATTCCTTAATGGTGTAAAATGAAGATTCAAATAATATATATGTAAGAAATATTAATCATGTAGTTAATCATGCAGTAAATGTATAATGAATTGTATAATGAAATGGGCTCAGTTTAGAGGGTCTTATTTAATGTCTTACTTAAACAACCAATATTTTGTGTAAAGATGGTTTTATTCCTGTTTGAGTGAAGTAATTTCTTCCTCTTATGGTGAATCAGCCGTCTCTGATATCCTGTAACAGGGCTATTTACATGCTATATTTTGGTTATATAGTGGTTGAAAATGGAGACCTAAATTTAAATTAGTAGATATTTTGTAATTCTTTTGTCTGATTATGATGACATTTATTATTATTCTTTGAATTGATTCTGGGAAGGATGACATTGATAGATTTATTAGTTTTTATTTGAATGTCAGTGGAATAGGCTGCAATGATATAATCAACACACTTGAGCCCTTTGGTCAGACCACATATGTTATATATATTTTTGTATTCTCTTATGTATTTATTTTTCTTATTTTTCCTTTGTCTCTTCTTTTTAGATGTATATTGTATTTTGAATGCATCGCTTGAGGCTCTGGCCTTTAAAGATAATATGTATTCTTACGTTAGAGTTGGAATGTATCTAATGAATCCATCTCAATTAGCCACAGCTTTGCTGGTTAATGTTAATTGGATGGAACTCCACCTACTGATATTTAAACCTCGCTTACTCTATCCATTGTTTGTCACGAATAAGGACTCATAGTCCGAAACGCGTTGGCGTTGGGGCCCTTCATGGATTACTTATTATGTGCTTTATACTTGCTGGATTATTGCTTTTAAAATGAAGAAAATAAATATTTGAAGATTTTATTCACCAATCGCTGGCTGGCTACATTTTCTCTACATGCTTTGAAGGATACTCAGTCTACAATAGAGAAATTAAAGCTAATGGGAGGACCGCACTCTACATTAAAGGAGCACTATCGTGAAAAATGGCTCAATGATAAAAATCCATATAAACATGCTGCACCAGGGCCGGTTCCAGATTTGTGGGGGCCCTTGGGCAAGAGAGTCTTAGTGGGCCCCAAAGTAGTGTGTCACATGATGTCACCTTTCAGCTCCGCTGCCACAAATGGGTCATCTTCTGCTGCTGATCGCCCTCCAGTCCTTATTGCCTTCCCTATAGCCACCAATCGTCCTCTAGTCCTAGTTACATTCTCTACTGCCACCAAGCACCCATCAGCCCTTACTGCTTCCTCCTCTGCCACTAAAGACTACATCATTGCTGTCATTTGTCACCTGGTTCTCACCACCTTCTGAGCTTCCATCTATTGCCCTCCATTCCATGCCACCATCTCCATTGTTGCTGAGGCCAGACATGAGTAGGTCTGCACACCACACCTTGCATTCAGTGGCTTGGGTCCACTGTAAAATAATAACATGGCCAAGTGTGAGCTTGAATGGGCCCCTGAAGATGCCAGGGGCCCTGGCAATTGCCCAGGACTGCCCTGTGCTGGCGCTGGCCCTGTGCTGGACGGCGGGAGGAGAGGTCACTTATACACCCGGCATCAAGAAATATCCATCCAGGCTTGTGTATTTTATTTTAATGGAAAGAAAAGGACATTCTTTCCATTAGACTAAACCTGACCTGTCAACCCAGGATTTTTATTCAGTTAAGTGACTCCTACTCTTATAAGCTGAGTTTATATGGATTTTTGAAATTGCACACTTTTGCGATAGTGCTCCTTTAATATTTTTATTTAAATAAATTGGTATATTTGATTAGGATCTATTTTATTATCAAGTCTCAGATTCTACATAAATGTAGACATAAGGCAAGTCCATCTCCACCAGCACGAGGGCCAGGGAGGGTTGTGTTTTCCCCCAAAGGAAACTATCCAAACTTCTTATACATTTCCTATCTGTAGATACAAACAGTCCCTCTTGCAGATGCCTCCATCAGTGGCAGACTTGAGCCAAAAATCAACCCTGGATTTTCCCAGGCCCTGGCCGGCCCGAGACACCCTTGCTGAAGCCCACCCCCCAACCATGATGCCAGGGCTCTAGCATTGATGGCTGGGGTTTCTTGGTTTGTGGTTACAATGGGGACTGGGTACAGGGGGCTGAGAGGGAGACTAAGGGGACAGGGATTGAATGTGGATGTTTAAAGTAGCAGCCCAACTGGCCCCAAAGCAGTGCAGCCCACCGGGCATTGTCCCGGGTCTCCCTATGGCCAGTCCACCCCAGCCTTCCACTTTTGAATTATCTCAAGTACCTCCCAATATAGACTTCCTCTGCAGGTTGTAGGTATGCTTTAAATAGAAACTATACTGTCTCAAACAATGTTAGTTGTTCTGCTGCCATGCTAAGATACTGAGCGTGATTACTTGATCAGCTTATGCTTTTTGCTGTAGACCTTCCCTTTACCAGGTCAGCTATAATTGGTGCAATGGAGCACCTGTAGCTTAGGGGGCCTCCAGGAGCATTATTACCCCGGCAGCATAATCAGTGCTGGATTATATGGAGGGCACTAGGGGTGCACACCCTGGGTCCTCAACCACTGTGGGTTCCTTCACCACTTGATTTTAGTGAGCCAAGGTTGAGGAGGTCCCCATGCTGCACTGCTATGCTGTACTTTTTCTTTATTCTTTATAGGCAAGCTTCAGGGATTCTGGGTAGGGGCCTAGCAGCATGGAAATATGGTGCCAAGTTGGGGGGTAGGCAACTGGTAAGAGTATCCGAGTCCATAAACAAGGGTTGTGAGCTGAAAGCTGAGGTTCAGAAACACGACTCTGTAGTAAGGTAATGGTCAGGCCAGGGGCGAACCTAGACTTTCTTCTGCCCGAGACATACTATAGAAATATACCCCTCCAGTCCTTAAAAACAAAGTGGGGAGTAAGGAGTGGAGGTGTAGGAATAGTTGACTTAAAAACATGACAGGAGTAATATATATATATATATATATATATATATATATATATATATTTGAAATAGTAAATAAATAAAAATTGATGCCTCCTCTGTAGTGCTGTCTGAAGCGACTGCCTCACGTGGCCCTCAATACAGACACACTGTGTAGCTGTCCAGGTGGGTTAGCCGCCAGTGGAGTAGAGTGAAAGTGAGAGAGCTGATTGGCTGAGCGGGCTGCTCAGCCAATCAGCGTGCTCGTTTTCGCCCGAGTCTCCTGGAGCGACAGGAAGGTAAGTGTATGGGGCAGCCTGGGGGGAGCACACACAGTAGGGCAACCCAATTGGGAATGCCATAGAATGGCATAGAAGGACAACACCCACAAGGTCGAAGTTGGGTGTGTTTTGGGGCTTATTTAAATGGGCGCTGGTGTGCGGGGGGCTTGGCCAAAGAGGTAGGTAGAATCAGCCCTGATTAAAAATCTGGCCTTTCTTAGAGCTATTTCCTTTGGTGGTGGCAATGGTCCTGTGGGGGGAGGCATTGAGGAACAAGGCAGTTTGTTTTCGATCTGACAACATGTCCATAGTATTGGCGGTGAACTTACAGAGAGGGGCTGTGCCACGGATGGAGAACGAGTTGGCTGATGTTCTCTCGTTCACAGTGGAATCGTTTTCAGATTCTGGTGCCCAGGGCAATGGAAGTCAGAAGGTGTGCCTGAAATGGCTGATGGAGGTTGTATTAGGCACTTGTTCAAGTTGATATGGAGGTTGGTTACACCATCTACGTGGGGGTGTTACTCAAAGGTGTGGCGGCACTGGTTCAGGCTGGAGAATTAATTTGGGGTTTTTCTCCCCGCCTCAATGGATACAACTGGTGATAACTGGTGGCACTGGCCTTTTTGTACCACTTACCGGGATGGAACAGCTTTACAAAAACATTCTGGGTAAAGCAGGCTCTGAAAAGATGGCGCAGAGAGCATCGTTGCAGAGGAGCGGCAGACAGCATTTCCCGAGGAGCGGTTGAAGCTGGGTTGAGAGGGCTGAGGTGGTGCGAGATGAGAGATAATCCTATGAAGATGGAAACAAAATGGGGGCCTCCTGGGGTGTTAGTGCAGGTAGCAACGACTTGGGACAGGTTCCGATGAGGAAATTGATCAAGGCAATCACAGGGGATTTGTTATATTTTTGGGGGGGAATTTCTGGGGGTTGTATTAGTCTGGTCAGAGATAATCTCCCGTTATGAGTGGAGGCACACTAGAGATCCGTTGGCCATTGAAAAGGTGGGTATAAAGGTCAACAAGGTGATAGCCTGGTTCGTGCGGCTGAATGGGGGCTTAAATGTGCTTCACACAGAGGTAGAAAGTATTAGGGGATTCTATAGGGCCGACGGGGTGCACCTGAATGAGTTAGGAAGCAATGTCTTTAATGTTTTGCTGAAGGAGCGAATTGAGATTGAGGTTGAGAGGTGATAGGCTGGACGGTGGTAATGTTTTAATACCATTCAGCTATGGCGGCCCCCTCTTTAAAATTCGGGTCTAAAATAGCACATAAAATTTGTTAGCCGGAGGATTTCTACTGAAACCGGTCAGGAGGGAAGGTTTTTAACTTTGGGGGGGGAAGGAGGGGCCGGGGGGTGATCTGGATCCTGGCGGTTAGCCCAGTAGAGCTCCCAGGCCTAGGAGGGATTATTATTGTTTATTTATATAGCGCCATCATCTTCCGTAGCGCTTTACAAAGTAGTAATTACAGACAGGGTAGAAACATACGGTACATATGCTATTTCAAATGCAGTTTTACAGATTTGACAGTGGATATTCTGAGTACAAGATACAATAGGGAGAGAGCCCTGCCCTTGTGAGCTTACAGTCTAAAGGATGAGGGGTGAAGACGAGAGGGAAGGGTCACAAACAGTGAGTATTGAGCTTTGTGGCGTATGCCCTTTAGAAGATTGGTTAGGCCAGATTATATGCTTGTCTGAATAAGTGAGTTTTAAGGGCGCCTTTGAAGGTTTTGAGTGTTGTGGAGTGGCGGATTGGGTGGGGGAGGGCATTCCAGAAGATTGAAGTTGCACGTGAGAAGTCCTGGAGGCGGGCGTGAGAGGAGGTGACCAGGGTGGAGGACAGGAGAAGGTCGGCAGAAGAGCGGAGGCTGCGTCTAGGTTGATATTGTTGGATTAGAGATGAGATGTAGGGAGGGGCCTGGTTGGAGAGAGCTTTGTATGCGAGAGTTAGAGTTTTGAACAGGATTCGCTGTGGGACTGGCAGCCAGTGTAGGGATTGGCAGAGAGGCGTAGAACTGGAGGAGCGAGAGGAGAGATGGATGAGGCGAGCAGCAGAGTTCAGGATAGATTGGAGGGGTGCCAGTCTGTTAGCTGGTAAGCCACCAAGAAGGATATTGCAGTAATCCAGACGGGACATGACCAGGGCATGCACTAGCATTTTAGTGGTGTCAGGTGAGAGGAAAGGACGGATGCGGGAGATGTTTTTAAGTTGGAGGGATGAGGCTGAGCTCAAATCGGCTTCTGCTTTGTGACCGGATCGGGAGGAATTTTTAAGCTGTTAATGTAATTTCTATATCTTTCACTAATACAGTGAGCGTGACGGTCAGATAGATAACTAGTACTGGAGAAATAACTAATAAAACAGTTTTGACATGATTTTTTACGCCCCAGAAACTGTAGCGACACCATACATATATTTTGAGACAAATTCCATGCTGCAGTAAGATGCCAAGTGGGTTTCCAGCACCATTTCTAGTTTGATAATGTTCGCTAGTAAATACCACACATTTTGACCGGCGAAGTGCAGCGAAGGCACAGCAAAATGCCACCAGAAAGTCAGAGGCTGATTCATTACTAACGCCAGCTATCTGCAGATGAGCGTCTGTATAGTGGCACTTAGAGCGACCGCTAGTATACGCTGAGCGCATCTCATTCACTTTAGTAACCTGGCCTGCATTGATGAATGTGATGTATGTTGGGCGCTCTAACACCAGTACAGCGCTGCAGGGAGCGCAAGGTAGCGCCAGCTCAGTGCAACCGACTCTTGGCGCTCCACATCATACTTATCAAAAAAGGACACACACAGCGTCAGCGCTCTAAATCTGGTCACTATAGCATAGAGCACCAGACACTGATTAAAGTCTGTTTTTCAACACATATCCATCTGTAACAAAGCGAAAACACATGGAATGACATTGTTTTAACACCATGACACTAACACTTTAGTGCCAGACCTGTATAAAAAATAAATAAATAAATAAAAAAATTGTTTTTTCCAGGCCAGGAGAGGTGACACAATTATTTGAGAACCAAAACAAAATTATATAAAAGAGTTAAAGAGATTAGAAGGCACGTCCATTGAAATGTATGGGAGAGGGACAGGTAGCGAGAGGTAAGACCTGGCGCTCTGGAAGCTATACGCTGAGCCGCCTGTAATGATGAATCTTACGCTACATGACGCTGTTAGAGTCGCTCACCATATTCGCTTTCATGAATGTCGTTTTGCTTATAGCGCCCGGCGTTCACCAGACGCTGCCTGCCGCTACGAGGCTCTACCTGGCGCTATCCCTTCATGAATAACCCCCTTAGTTGTTCCCTGCATTCGCCAGCGCAAAAATAGCTTAGATCATCATGTTTTTCCACACTCCCAGGACACATAGCATACCCGGTCAGGCCTGGCCAACAGGCGCGAGTGTAGTAAATTACCTTATATATAATATATAATAATAATAATAATAATAAAAAGAAAAAAAAGATAGATCAGGCAAGAGATATTGCTCTATAGCTTCATGCCCCTCTATAATCAGGAACCTCTCATGCCACCGGCAAGCTTCTGCTTTACTGGTCTCATACAAGCAGTTAGAGGAGAGCAGTTCTCCCCTACAAAAACGGAATGGTACACTGAAAAACTTGTCACTCCTTAATTTTATTTTTGACTGTAGAAGAAAACCACAAATTTAGTGTTGTTTTTTTTTTTCATTTTGGGCGTATAAGTGATTTTTAATATGAGTTTTGCAATAGAGCTTCTACTAGTAGCCAGAAATGCATATTGAAACAATCTTATGTTAAAGATGTATGGAGTGAGACACATGGAATGTGGAGTGTTTTATAGGAGACAGGTCTTTACTTACCTTTTATGTATATTGGCTGGGCGTAGATATTTGTCATTCTTTTATGGTTTTCTCATTCTCTCCTGCTTCGATTCTGCCAAGGAAAGTGTATGGCAAATCCCATTAAGCTTCTCTTACTGATACATTTACTTATATCACAGAAGTAAAGTCCATACAAAACAGATGCTTTTCTATATGTATACTGCCAGTTCCCAATACTCCAGCCACCTGAGCAATGTGCTCCTGATAGGGTGCGGTGATGGATTCTCTATAGTGCTGCTCCAAGTCCCAGCATATTGGTTATACCACCATAATCAGAAGAGGCCACTAATGTGACGGGACCCTGGTGCCGAAATTAAACATGGACCCCGCCGTTGCTCATACAGTAACCTTTTACTGATACATTTACTGTAACTAATTTGATACAATCAGGTTACTAAACACTGAAACAGATAAACAAATGGTGTTTCCTTCCTGTACATCATGGCTGTCATTGACTTTCCTGGGCAAAATAATTCAGCATCTGCATCTGTCCTGGGCAGAATAATTTAGCTATTGCATCTATCCTAGGTATAAAAATTCAGGTACTAGACCTGCTTAGGGCAAAATAATTCTGCATCTATCTTAGGCAAAATAATTCAGTTTCTGCATCTATCACGGGCAAAGTAAGTTGTCTTCAAAATAATTCAGCTTCTGTCCTGGGCAAAATAATTCAGTTCCTGAATCTGAACCTGGCATCTAATTCAGCTTCTGTACTGGGCAAAATAATTCAGCTTCTGTCCTAGGCAAAATAATTCAGCTTCTGTCCTAGGCAAAATAATTCAGCTTCTGCATCAGTTCTGGGCAAAATAATTCTGCATCTGTCCTGGGCAAAATAATTTCACTTCTGCATCTGTCCTGGGCAGAATAATTTAGCATCTGTACTAGGCAAAATAATCTACATCTGTCCTGGGCAAAATAATTTAGGTATTGCATCTATCCTAGGCATAAAAATTCAGGTACTGGACCTGCCCAGGGCAAAATAATTCTGCATCTATTTTAGGCAAAATAATTCAGTTTCTGCATCTATCCTGGGCAAAGTAATTTATCTTCAAAATAATTCAGCTTCTGTCCTGGGCAAAATAATTCAGTTCCTGAATCTGAATCTGGCATCTAATTCAGCTTCTGTACTAGGCAAAATAATTCAGCTTCTGTCCTGGGCAAAATAATTAAGTTCCTGCACCTGTCCTGGGCAAAATAATTCTGCATCTGTCCTGGGCAAAATAATTCTGCATCTGTCGTGGGCAAAATAATTCAGCTTCTGAATTTTCCCGGCATCTGTCCTGGGCAAAATAATTTCACTTCTGCATCTGTCCTGGGCAAAATAATTCAGCATCTGCCCTGGGCAAAATAATTCAGCGCCTGCATTTGTCCTGGACAAAATAACTCTGCATCTGACATTGTCAGACCAGGATAGACAATGAGACAAGCTGAACGGCTGATTTATTAATAGCGACATGTAGCGACAGTTGAGCGACTGTAGCGGTATTTTCACCGCACCCGCTAGTAGTCGCTGTGCTTGGCCGTTGTTCGGTTGTTGACAGCGACTCAGTCGGTGTGGCATAATGTTCAATACAAGGTTACGAGTCGCTATTTGACAGGCTCCGCGATGTATGGGTGCGCATGATAGCGACTGGTCAGAGCGACCGGCTTCCACCATATTCATCAAAAAATCACGCTTAAAAAATTCAAGCGCTGTGAAATGCATGTTTAAACCCCAGAGCGCTGGTGGCGATGTGTTAAAAGTAGTTTTTTAACCCCCAAACAACCATATTTTTGGAAACCAAAAAAATAAAAAATTTTAATAATTTAGTAATATGAATACATGAATATCAGACCTGTAATATCATATCATAATAAAAAAAATAAGCCCATTGGTGTGCCTCTAGTTATCACTGCCAGCACGCAGTGTGACCAGAAAAAAAGGGTGAGAGATGCTGCAGGCTAAAAGCGTCTCCAGCACATAGTGTAACCAAAGAGGAGGGAGGAGGGTGGGGTTTCATAGCTACAGAGAGAGGGGGGGGGGGGTGTTTCCATTCTCAGTCCAATGAAGGTTGATTGAAGGAACAGGTTAGCAGGGTGGAGACTGAAAGCTGAATGAGGAAGTGATTTCTTCACTAAGTAGACCGTCATAGCAGGAAGGAGATCGCTGTAGGGACTAAGGGGGTTATTTAAGAAAGGATAGCGTCAGGTAGCGCCTGGTTAATGAGAGGTAGCGACAGATAGCGACTGGTCAACGCCAGACACGGCACGCAATTACACATTTATCAAGCAGAATCTGTTTAGCGACTGGGATAGCGCCATGTAGCGTCTGATTCATCATTTTCACAGCCTCAGCGAACAGCGCCAGCGTTCAGCCTTGCACAGCGCCAGGTGTGACCTCTCGCTACCTGTCGCTCCCCCATACATTTCAATGGACGAACCTTTTCTTCACTTTAAAAAGGTTTTTATTTTTCCCAAAAATCACAAATAATTCTGTGACCTCTTCTGGCATTGAAATAGCAGTTTTTTCCAATTTTTTACATTTTTTAAATATTTCTTCAGAAATGACATTACAGGTCTGGCATTAAAGTGTTCATGTTACAATGTTGCTACAATGTAATTCCATATGTTTTCGCTTTGTTACTAGTTGATAGATGCTTGAAACAGACTTTAATCACACCGCCTCCTGCGCTCTGGGCTTCAGAGAAGCATTTTTCAGCGCCAGAGATTTGTGAGGCTGTTTTTTTGCTGAATATGGTGTGAGCCGGTCGCTATGAGCAGTCGCTAACATGCGCTCCCATACATCGCTGTACTGGTCATATAGCGACTATATTCAACATTACTGAACAGCGACTGAGTCGCTATAAACTAGCGACTCACTCCCGAGCACTGCGACTACTATCGGGCTCTCTGAAAATGCTGCTACAGACGCTCATCTGTTGCTACCTGGCGTTAGTGATGAATCAGCCTCTTTGTTTCTCTCTCCTCTTGGTAAGTAAATTAAATAAATAAATAAAGTAAATAATAAGTAAATAAATCCCTGACGGGGAGGCCGATTCATTAATAGCGGCAGGTAGCGACAGTTGAGCGACATGTAGCAGTATTTTCACAGCGCCCGCTAGTAGTCGCTGTGCTTGGCTGTTGTTCGGTAGTTGATAGCGACTCAGTCGGTGTGCAGTAATGTTGAATATTGGGTGAGGAGTCGCTATTTGACAGGTTCCACGCTGTATGGGAGCGCATGATAGCGACTGGCCATAGCGACCGGCTTCCACCATATTCATTAACAAATCATGCTCAAAAAATTCTCGCGCTGTGAAATGCTTGTTTAAACCCCAGAGCGCTGGCGGCGATGGGTTAAAAGTAGTTTTTTAACCCCCAAACAACCATATTTTTGCAAACCAAAAAAAACAAGTATTTTAAATAATTTAGTAATATGAATACATTAATATCAGACCTGTAATATCAATTCTGTACAATTTTTTTTTTCTTCCCTTAAAAAAATTATCTAAAATGGCAGAAGTGGTCACAGAATTTTTCACATTTAAAAAAAAAAAAATTAATAACAATTAATTATGAATATTTAAAGATTGTTCCATTGAAATGCCTTGGAGCGCGCCAGGTAGCGAGAGGTCATACCTGTCGCTGTTCAAGGTCGGACGCTGGCGCTGTGGGCTGAGGCTGGAATAATGATGAATGAGTCGCTATATGGCGCTATCTCAGTCGCTAAGCAGGATCGGCTTGATAAATGTGTGATTGTGGTGGGGAGCCGGCGTACTCGTGGCGGGGCCCGTCATTACCGGCCGCTCACCAGTCGCTACCTGTCGCTACTCCTTCATAAATAAGGGCCTAAGTGCCTCACCCACACCACACCTCATTCCCAAAGTAGTTACCCTTGATCCTAAGGACCCCCCTCGCTCCTCACACTTCGGAGAAGGGACCTAACAATATTAACACTTGGCCTTTTGCTTCACTGTTACTCACCCTTAACCTGCCAAGCTCTCTCCATTACCATGTATCTGGCATTCCCGTCATAGCGTTATAGTCAATAAATTGTGATTTCTAGATTAGTGGGAATGGTGCAGCTCTTACCAGGCAGCACAGCCCTTTATGGTTTGACCCTACCTGGCCTCTGGACCACATCTGGACTCCCTGATTGGCCGGCTCTGGGGTCTTGGCTGAGGATCTTTGGCGATAAATCCCCCTTGGGCAATAAAACCCACACCCACACACCATCTCTGAAGCCCATCATTGCAGCTACACTTGTGTGCTCAGCTGAATTTTGAGCCTCGGATTACGGCACACAAAAAAAAAAAAAAAAAAAAAAATTCTACTATAATTCCTAAAAAAAAATAATTCTACTATAATTCCTAAAAAAAATAATTCTACTATAATTCCTAAAAAAAATAATTCTACTATAATTCCTAAAAAAAAATAATTCTATTATAATTCCTAAAAAAAATTCTACTATAATTCCTAAAAAAAAATAATTCTATTATAATTCCTAAAAAAAAAAAAAAAAAATCTACTATAATTCCTAAAAAAAAATAATTCTACTATAATTGCTAAAAAAAAAAAATTCAAATATAATTCCTAAAAAAAAGAAAATTCAACTATAAAAAAAATTCTACTATAATTCCTAAAAAACAATCTACTATAATTCCTAAAAAAAAAATCTACTATAATTCCTAAAAAAAAATCTACTATAATTCCTAAAAAAAAAATCTACTATAATTCCTAAAAAAAAATCTACTATAATTCCTAAAAAAAAAAATTCTACTATAATTCCTTAAAAAAAAAGAAAATTCAACTATAATTCCTAAAAAAAATAATTCTACTATAATTCTTAAAAAAAAAATAATTCTACTATAATTCCTAAATAAAATTCTACTTTAATTCCTGAAAAAAATAATTCTATTATAATTCCTAAAAAAATCTACTATAATTCCTAATAAATTAATTCTACTATAATTCCTAAAAAAATAATTCTATGATTCCTAAAAAAATTATTCTACTATATAACCTGACTAAAAATTTCTAATATAATTCCTAAAAAAAATTCTACTTTAATTCCTAAGAAAAATCTTAAAAAAATATTTTGCTTACACTTGGGGGGTCACAATGTGATCTTAAACTATGACAGAATGCTAGTTTATAAAATAAACTTATTTATTAATTGTTGAAGATTTTGCAACAAAATCACTTCTACTATAATTCCTAAAAAAAAATCCTACTATAATTCCAAAAAAAAAATTCTACTATAATTCCTAAAAAAAAAATCTACTATAATTCCAAAAAAAATTCTAATATAATTCCTGAAAAACAATTCTACTATAATTCCTAAAAAAAAAATCTACTATAATTCCCCAAAAAATTCTACTATAACTCCTAAAAAAATTCTACTATAATTCCTAAAAAAAAATTCTACTATAATTCCTAAAAAAAAATTCTAATATAATTCCTGAAAAACAATTCTACTATAATTCCTAAAAAAAAAATCTACTATAATTCCTAAAAAAATTATTCTACTATAAGTGCTAAAAAAGAAAAAAAGAAATCCTAAAAAAAGCAATTTCCTAAAAAAAATTAGCAAATGCATTGCCAACCTTGCTGCAGCCTCATACTTGGGGGCCGCCATGTGATCTTAACCTATGGAAGAACTCTAGTTTATAAGATATAAAGTGAAAGCACCTGAATGTTAATGATTTACCTGTAACTGGGTTTCAGATGGGTTCAGTCATTCGGTCTGGATTTAGGGATGGTTCTGATAAATCGGGTTATAGGTCTGGTTCAGGGGCCTCACTGGCCTCAAGACCTTCAGAATGATTTAATGACAAGCCCAAACCCTTAAAAAAACTATTTCCCAGCATCTAAAATTAATATATTTTAAGTTTTTAGTCACTTACTTATTATTCTTTCTCCCACCGGGCTGCAACTCTGTCCAGGACAGGAGATGCAGGTAGGATAATTTTTAATGTGAGCAATCTGTATGCACAGAGTGTGGGAAACATATAAGATAAGCTCTTTTTCAGGGTGAAGGTCCTCTTTAACGGGGAGGCCGATTCATTAATAGCGCCAGGTAGCGACAGATGAGCGACAGTAGCGGCATTTTCAGAGCGCCCGCTAGTAGTCGCTGTGCTTGGCCGTTGTTCGGTAGTTGATAGCGACTCAGTCGGTTTGCCGTAATGTTGAATATTGGGTGAGGAGTCGCTATTTGACAGGTTCCGCGCTGTATGGGAGTGCATGACAGCGAATGGCCATAGCGAACGGCTTCCAGCATATTCATTAACAAATCCCGCTCAAAAAATTCTCGCGCAGTGAAATGCTTGTTTAAACCCCAGAGCGCTGGCGGCGATGGGTTAAAAGTAGTTTTTTAACCCCCAAACAACCATATTTTTGAATAAAAAAAAAACAAGTTTTTCAAAACATTTTGTAATATGAATACATTAATATCAGACCTGTAATATCAATTCTGCACAAATTTTTTATTTTTTTCTTTTTACCTTAAAGTGGACCAACACCCAGGGGTGATCGGCCCGGAAATCTATAAGATTCCCGGGCCGATCACCTCCCAAACCCCCCGGAAACCCCAAAAAGATCTTACCTGATCCGCCGCCGCTTCCGCCGCCGCCGCCTCCCGCGCGCCCCTCCAGACGTGCACGCGCCCGCGCCGGTCCTCTGTGAATGGCCGGCGCGGGCGTGCGGGCGCCGAGAGTGACACGCGGGAGGCGGCGGCGGCGGAAGCGGCTTGTACGTTCCTGTCCCCCGCCTGGACGTTGGCGGGGATTGGCTTGCGGCGTTCACGTGGGAGCGGGGAGAGGTGAGTTTTTTGGGGTTTCTGGGGGGTTTCACACACCGATCGGGGTGCCCCACCGAAGTGGACCAAAACCCAGGATAGTCAAAATCCTGGGTGTTGGTCCACTTTAAAAAAAATATCTAACATTGCAGAAGTGGTCACAGAGTTTTTGACATTTAAAAAAAAAAACAAAAAAAAAACATTAATAGCAATTAATTAAGAATATTTAAAGATTGCTCCATTGAAATGCATTGGAGAGCGCCAGGTAGCGAGAGGTCATACCTGTCGCTGTTCAAGGTCGCTCGCTGGCGCTGTGGGGTGAGGCTGGAATAATGATGAATGATTCGCTATCTGGCGCTCTGTCAGTCGCTAAGCAGGATCGGCTTGATAAATGTGTGATTGCGGAGGGGAGCCGGCGTTCTCGTGGCGGTGACCGTCATTACCGTTCGCTCACCATTCGCTACCTGGCGCTATCCCTTGTTAAATAAGGGCCCAAGCCTCCCAAAAGTCTTCGGTAACATAGGAATCTGATCGTGGTGAACATTTGTATAACAGGTTTGTATGGTGTCTGCTCATGGGAATACATTTAACTCAAACCAGAAGGTAATCACAGACCAATAGCAATGGCGGGTATATAAGGATTGGTCTTCTTATGTGTCAGTGCTGTGAAGTCAGCTGGTTCCTGTATTCTGGTATCCTGCGTCTTTATGGTGGACCTGGCTTGCCCTGACCACCTTTATTTTGACTACTCAGCTTGACTTTGGTGCTGATCAAATGCTGTCTGACCTTTACCTACGAGTATTGACACTGAACCTACCGGTCCTCTGTCTGCCCTTCACCCTGGCTTTATTGTTGCCCCTGGTCTTATGCTGGCTGTCCTCAAACGCTAGACCTAAGATAGTTTGGATAAAACACCGCGCTCCTATAGTTATATCAACAATTAATATGCTACAACGTACCAGACTAATTATCCCTAGTGAGCCTTAACTGAATTAATATATAAAGTACAGAGCAAATAAAAAGGTAAAGTAACCTACAGTGAAATATTATATAACCTGAAACAAGAAAAATTAGTTCAAAATATACAAATAACTAAGGCCCTTATTCATCAAGCGATAGCGCCAGGTAGTGTCTGACGAGCGCCAGGTAGCGGCAGCTAACGGCGGCTACCGACTCAAGTACGCCTGGCGGCGCTCACAATGACGCATTTATCAAGCAAAATGAGGCTAGCGCCGGCGAGAGCGACGGCTAGCGCGGCATTCATCATGAAGCCGCCTGGACCGAACAGCGCCGCTGCAAATTCCTTCACAGCGCCAGGTATGAGCTGTCGCTCCCTGGCGATGTCCAATGCATTTCAATGGAGCAATCTATAATTATTCATAATTAATTGGGATTAATTTTTTTTTTTTTTTTTTTTAATGTCAAAAAATCGGAGACCACTTCTGCAATGTTAGGATTTATTTTTAAGTCAAAAAAAAAAAAAAAAATATGTGCAGAATTGATCTAACAGGTCTGATATTAATGTATTCATATTACAAAATGATTCTAAAAACATGTATAATGTTACAATCAAAAAATATGGTTGTTTAGGGGTTAAAAACTAGTTAATACAGATCGCCGCCAGCGCACTGGGGTTTAAACAAGGAATGGACAGCGACAGCACATTCGGAGCGTGATTTGTTGATGAATATGAAGCTAGCCGTTCGCTCTGGCCATTCGTTGTCAGGCGCTCACATACAACGCTGGACCTGTGAAACAGCGACCCCCCAGCCCGTATTCAACACTACCGCACACCGACTGAGTCGCTGTCATCAAGCTAACGCCGGCCAAGCACAGCGAATACTGGCTGGCGCTGAAAAAATCACGCTACAGTCGCTCATCTGTCGCTACCTGGCGCTATTAATGAATCGGCCTCCTAGTGTATTTCGCATTTACATAACCGTGAATCAAAATTTATAAGTGTCCCAAAGCACATGCACCAATTCTAAAGTGCTAAAAATTGATGAAATCAAAGTCCAGAGATGCACTCCAATGGATATCCCACGTTTTATGCACCCATCGATAGTGATTAATCTCCACACCGTGATCACCCTTCACACTTTGTGCGCTTACCAGAAATATAATCAAACTGATCCTTTATACTCAATTCTTTAGACAACGAACTTGGTGGTAATTCCAAAATTCATAAAATCAACATATTTCCATAAATTCAATCCGTGATGCTCGGTGATTATACTGTATGTAAAAAGAACAAAAAAAATAGTGCAACCCCGTCTGATATGTTCACATATTTAATGATAAAAATTGCACTTACAAAAATCCAGAAGCGTATACACATAGAATAGGCTCAAAGAGTTGTTCTCATTCCCCTGTTCCACTATGGCCAGTAGTAGATATGGGTAGGATAGAAAATTGAACTCAGATTCAAATGGATACACTTCCCCTTTAAAAGAAGAAAATACGCCGCTGCCCTGCCTAACGCGTTTCACTGTTCATACAGCTTTATCAAAGGCTTCATCTATGGCGCATTCAAACCGCCACGTGTTTGCAAGGCGTCTGCAGAACGCTAGACCTAAGATGCCTGCCCTCGACCTCAGCTTGATTGTAGGCCCTGAACAGACTGGCACCCCTACAATCAATCCTCAACTGAACCCTCAACTGCCCGGCCTTGCACTTGGCGTGATGATGTCCCCTGCCTCATGCCTCAAGCCTGATCATTGTTCCTAAAGAAGGCTACTGTTCATCTCATTAGATGCCTCCTCATCTGTTAGCAAGAACAAGTGCCTGCAGCTCAGTCTCCAAGGGGGCCCACCTGTGCGTCCGTCTGAGCCTGGCTGTCCCATTCATCTCATGGAAGGTGATGGATTTCTCTTCCTTTAACCTCTAACCAAAGAAGTATTTTTAAAATGCTTGTTCTATTTCTTTCTCTTCATGCCCCTACTCTCTTTTGTATTCTCTTTCTCTCCCTTTGGTACATTTTTTCTTCTCTTCTACACAGCCTTTTATTTCTACTTCCCTTCTCTCCCTCTCTTTTCACCCGCACAACCCCTACCTTTCTTTCTATTTTCCCTAATGTATCCGTCTCTTTTACACATTCCCTTCATTTTTTCTTTTTAACATTTCCCTCTCTATTTACCTTCTCTACATTTCACTCTTTTTTTCTCTTCATTTACATTTCCTCTATCTCTCTCTTTTGTACATTCATTTCTTCTTCTTCTCTTTAACACATTCCTCCATTTTTTTCTATTTAACATTTCCCTCTCTATTTACCTTCTCTACATTTCACAGTTTTTTTCTCTTCATTCACATTTCCTCTCTCTCTTCTCTCTCTCTCTCTCTTTTGTACATTCATTTCTTCTTCTTCTCTTTAACACATTCCTCCATTTTTTCGTTTTAACATTTCCCTCTCTATTTACCTTCTCTACATTTCACAGTTTTTTTCTCTTCATTCACATTTCCTCTCTCTCTTCTCTCTCTCTTCTCTCTCTCTCTCTCTTTTTTACATCCATTTCTTCTTCTCTTTAACACATTCCTCCATTTTTTTCTTTTTAACATTTCCCTCTCTATTTACCTTTTCTACATTTCACAGTTTTTTTCTCTTCATTTACATTTCCTCTCTCTCTCTTCTCTCTCTCTCTCTCTTTTTTACATCCATTTCTTCTTCTCTTTAACACATTCCTCCATTTTTTTCTATTTAACATTTCCCTCTCTATTTACCTTCTCTACATTTCACAGTTTTTTTTCTCTTCATTCACATTTCCTCTCTCTCTCTCTCTCTCTTTTGTACATTCATTTCTTCTTCTTCTCTTTAACACATTCCTCCATTTTTTTCTTTTTAACATTTCCCTCTCTATTTACCTTCTCTACATTTCACAGTTTTTTTCTCTTCATTCACATTTCCTCTCTCTCTCTCTTTCTTTTGTACATTCATTTCTTCTTCTTCTCTTTAACACATTCCTCCATTTTTTTCTTTTTAACATTTTCCTCTCTTTTCACCTTCCATACATCTACAGATTCTTCTACAATTCCTCTCTTTCTTTCTCTTTTCCACATTCTTTTATTCTTTTTACACTCTCCGTTCAACTTTCCACACTCCCTCAATCTCTTACTTTTGTCACCTTCTTTCCATTTGCCTCTGTTGTCACGTAACATTTTTTTTTACAGTCCCCCTGGGTGTTGGTCCACTTTAAGAGTACACTAGACAAACTATATACATACAATGAGTGGGTGCAATATAGATCGGAAGGGCAATTGCAAGCGGGAACGTTATAATTTTGTTCTTTCTTTACTTCTTTCTGCCCTACTCCCTTTTCTTTTTCATGCGCCCTATATCTCTCTATTTTCTAGGTTATTATTATTGTTTATTTATAAAGAGCCATCATCTTCCATGGGGCTGTACGATGTGGATCTGCCTCTTTCTATTTCCCATCTGACTGTGAATGTATGTTTGTGTGTGATTGCTCGGAGGCCTACCCTGACAGCTAGCACGGAAAAACACTTACATAAGACCGGCCCTGGAGAAGAATACTATTAGTGTGCATTTTTGTGTGTTTCGTGCCCTTTTAATGGTTGGGTTGTGTATGTTTAACACAGTTTTAGGCTAAGGATCTTTGGCAGAGTATAACACAGTTTTAGGCTATTGAAACCCCATACATACCACCAAGGCTGTACTTGAGATAATTCAATCATGGAGAGTGGTACTTGATGAAATAAAAAAGTTGGTGACCCCTGCTTTAGGCCATTAGTATACTCCCTGTCTGACCTTTTTACATAATATGGATGAGGGGTCATAAGGAGGACGGTCATTCTTTGCTCAGATTGCTCCCTCTTGAGCCCATCTCGTGCTCGGGTTTGGAATGCCTTCCACATACTTCACCTCCATAAACACACTTGGCAGACGTACTTTGAAGTGTAATTAATCATCGGGCTCAGGGGCAAGAGCAACTATTGTGATACTTTTTACAAACTAAATAAAACCTAATCACATTGTGCATTTTTCTCCCTATTCTTGAAATGAAAGCTTGGGTTGCTTCGGAAACTTGTTTAATGAAGTTTACTCAATCAGAACAGAGAGTTCTTTTTAAGGGGAAGATTATTTAAAAAGTGAAGAGGGGCTCACTTAAATAGCGCTTTAGTCCTTGGATTTTAAAAGGTACAAAGCAAACTATCAGGCATTTAAAAGGCTTACTTGCTGTCTGGACTGCCAGCGAAATGGTCTCCTATGACTTCTAAGATCGTTCCTTGAAGACAAAGCCTTCTTCACACTCTACAAATATACCGGTCAGCTTGGCTCTGCATTTACCACCATTTCTTACATCATGTGATTAAACCTGTGCCTCATGGCCCTGACTGATATCACTGTCACCAAGATCATGCTGTATGTTCTCATTAAGACCTTGAATATCACCAGTGAACAGAGCCCTGCCATCCAGTAATATTGCCGCCAGCTTTGTTTGATACACCCCAGTCCATTAGCGGGATTATATCAGGTCAGGAGTCAGCCTGGCAGTGTATAATATAACTGAGGAATGAAAATGAATTATTGGATCAAGATAATAGAGCAGCTCAAGTTTAAGTTATATATTTACTCGCTTTAAAGTGGACCAACACCCAGGATTTTGACTACCCTGGGTTTTGTTCCACTTCGGTGGGGCACCCCGATCGGGGGTGCCCCGCTGTGTGAAACCCCCCAGAACGCCCGTAAATACTCACCTCCCCACGCTCCCCATATTTATTAATAATAATAATAATAAAGAGTATGTCCGCCACACAGGCACACCGGAATGCGAGCATTAGCTCACAAAGTTGGGAGTTGAGTGAAGAATGGTCCGGGGATCTGGGGCCATCCCTCTAAAAGCTCACCCCCTTATCCTACAACTCACAAGGGTAGCCACTCCAGATGGCTGCTGCCCTCTTACCCTTGCCCAGCTCTGACAGGCTACATTGACCCTAGGCTAGGGAGTCATCCATTGGAGAGACCACTGTTCCACCAATATGTTGTTGGCTAATCCCCTGTGAGTAGATTCATTACTAGCGGCAGGTATCGGCAATAAGAGCGACCGCTAGTAGACACTGTGATTGTGCTGTAACAGAGCGCTTCAGTTGCTGTAGTAACCTGGCCAGAATTCATGAATGAGATGTATGTTGGGTGTTCTAACACCAGTACAGATTTACCGGGAGTGAAAAGTAGCGCCAGCTCATTGCGACCGACTCTCAGCAACTCACACCATATTCAACAAGAAAACAGAGACACACAGCGTAGGCGCTCTGGATCTGGTCGCTGTAGCATAGAGCGCCAGACGCTGTGTGATTAAAGCCTGTTTTTGAACACATATCCACCAGTAACAAAGCGAAAACACAAGGAATTACATTGTTGTAACATTGTGACATTAATACTTTAATGCCAGACCTGTAACGACAATTCTGCATAAAAATATAAAAAATCAAAAAAGTTTTCAAAAATAACTCTTTCTAGGCCAGGAGAGGTCACACAATTATTTGAGAGTAAACAAAAAAAAAACAGTTAAAATAGAAGAAAAGGAACGGCCATTGAAGTGTATGGGAGAGCGACAGTTAGCGACAGGTAATTCCAGGCACTCTGGGAGCTAGAGCGCCGGCACTATAAGCCGAGCCACCTGTAATGATGAATCGGACGCTACTTGGCGCTGTTAGAGTCGCTCACCAGAATCGCCTTCATAAATGTTGTTTCCCGTACAGCGCCCAGCTTTTACCAGATGCTGCCTGACGCTACGAGGCGCTACCTGCCGCTATTCCTTGATGAATAAACCCCATAGTGAGGTGGCCTGTAACTCTGGACTGTTAGAGGCAAGGTCAATTGGGACAATGCATTAGAAATGAAATGGAAGCTCTGTAATGAACTTTGGCTTGCATTTGCTATTTAGTGGAACAAAACTTGTGATTTTAACTATCCAGAGTTTTGTGCCCCAGAGGAAGAGAGAGCTCCCGTCCAATCAGAGCCTTTTGCCTTGTTTCCTTCAGCAAAGGGCTCTGATTGATTTCAATGGGGAGCAAGAGCGGGCACCTCCCCAGTGGCACGCACGCTCCCATCTCAGCCTATCTGCACCATCCTAAGATACAGGGGATGAGGCCTCTCCTGCTGCCCATCAATCAAGATCCCACGCATGTGCCATAGGAATGATGCCTGGGGGGTTTCCAACAGCCAGGAAAGGCCAGCATGGGTTTTGTTCTGCTTTAAATTTAAAGGGGAGCCCCCACAGATTTAGATTTCCCTGGAATAAAGTCTGCTTTATTTTTGTACTACCCCCTTAAAGGAGAAATCAACTCCTTACTGATGTAGCTCAACAGTACTCACCTTTCCTTACTGGAGCTCCATCTGATCCACCTGATGGATAGCTGAACACACATGCGGTAGCCACATCCCCTCCAATAGTAGGAGTGCAGTGTACGGCTATTTCCTAGTCAATAAGGAAACTCCATAAAGGAAAAGATGAGTTTCTCTGAAATTATAGGTTCATGCACAGCTGTATTATAGCCTCGATTCAGCGAGAGACAAAAAAAACTTCCGTTTTAGTTCCGATTTGTTTTTTTTTGTGAAATGTTTCCGTTCTCATATGAGTGTACGAGCGATTCTATGCATGCATTGAAAACCTTCTGTAAAGTTTCCGTCCGTTCGTACGGCAGATTACGAATTACGAGGATGTCTTTTTCCATCCAGACTTTTCCGTTTCATTTTCACATGTTACAACGTAGGCTTTCGTTTTTGCCCTTTTCCCATCGTATCCTCCAACGAATCCTTTGCGTTTCCCGTTCGATTCTGTTTCCCTTTTTCAATAAATATTCGTCCAGACGGAAATCCTTACGATCTTGCGCCTGCGCACTACAAACTTAACTCATTAAAGTGCTCGCCTACATATTTGCCACCCTCACTTCTACTACAATGTTTAGCTAAATCACTTAGCACTCTCCTCCATCTTCCCTTTTGGACCCTTAAAGCTCACCCAAACCACTTCGCGGTTAGGTTCTTCTTCCATTTTAGCCCCCTAAAACTTACCCAAATTACTTCTCGGTCATGTGAATATTCATCTTTAAATATTTCTGGGCCCATTAGTTTTGTGTTAATGTATTTTGTAAATGAAATGACAACGTAACATTTTTTCTTTTATACCATCATAAAATATAAATTTTTTTAAAAATTTCAAATTTTTACAACTATAAAAAACAAAATACATAGCAATGGCAGGCCCCTGAACATTATTCTTCATCTGTGGTCCCCAACGAGTTGCACAGCTCCTGCATCTCGCCCACCAACTGAAGGACCCTGACACTCAGTTGTGCCACTCTGGCACGTGTGGTCCCCGTTAAAAAACATAAATTAAAATTTTGGTATAACCTTGTTGGGGTCATACTGCAGTGCCCCCCCCCCCAGTATGGTCCAAACACCTAAATCTGGACTTCAAAAGCCAGAGGGCCGGGTTTTGCATAGTGCCCGATTAGAGAACCCCTGGCCCGCATTCTGCAGGCAAAGAACGGGCATCAGGAGCAAGGGCGAGTGGCACATCTTGCGGTTCCTGCAACCAAATATAAAATAATTACACAAAGCAAAGGTAACCAACTAAAACAATAACTCCTACAACAAAGATTCAAGTTCAACAATCCAAATATAATTCACAAAGGACGTAAGTCTAAAAAAATATAGCAATTATATAGATGTATGGGAAAATAAATGTTTACATGCTAAGGACTAATTAAGGTCAGCATTAAAATGCTTCTATAAGGCATACATGAAATGTATTGATTCAGGTATGCATTGCTATACAATTTATGGCCTCGGCCATGCTGACACATGCAATGCCTTGGTGCTAAAGGCGCGCAGACTCCTCCACATAGCCGCAAAACATGTTCAACAATAGCAATCCGAGCCCTCAAAGGTCTCGTAAGTGGATCGGAAATGAAACGGGTTTATAGGGTGGTGGTCCATCGGAAATCAGCTCTCTGAATCCGACAGAAACCATCCCAGCAACGGAAGTTATCTGAACAAATGGAAAATTTCCGATTTTGTTTGGAAAATGATCCGAACTAACGGCAATGTTCCGATTTGCTTCTGTTCATCGGAAGCGCATTCCCGAATGTGCGAGTAGAAAATGAACGAAAAAAAGCAAAAAAATGACAAACACCCACCAAAACTTTCACAGACAGCTACGGAAGTCCGGACGAATGTGTCTCTGAATCGAGGCTTATGTGATTTAGGGTCCTTATAGACCTGGTGCAGAGTTGCCAGATAAGGTTTAGGTTCTCTTTTTAGCTTATCAGTAAATGTAGGTAAAAATTAGGTGGTTGGACCTTAAGAATGCCTGGGAGAATTTCTGCTGCCTGCTATTTCTAAACCCCCGTCTAATCCTTGCCTTTGTAGTCTCCCTCCCCCATAGAGGGCATCACTGTACCCCCATTTGCAACTCTAGGGTCATGGTCCACATGACATGACTTAACCTACCCCCGCATGCCATTAGTGAGTCCCCCATTAGAGATACACTTACCTTTTATGTCCCTCAGATGCCCTCTCAGCCTGGACCTGGATGTTCAGTTTTAGATAAAGTGGCAGGAGCTTTTATTGCTGTTCTTGCCCCTTTTAAGGCAAGCCTCCCTCCTAGTGGCATTAATAAATCAAATTGAGAATTTCAGATCATAACTATGGATGTCAGAAGTAAGGATAAGTCTCTAATGATGTTGGGAAATTCCTCCCCCCCCTCCAATTCTATTCTCATGATTCCCATTTAAAATCACCATCCTGCTATTTAATTAGATTGGATTTATTGGAATGGCCCAGATAACAAAATACAAGCCCAGTTGAGGCTCCTTTAGGCCAAATGGCTAATATTCAGTGTCGCAGAACATTTTATTTGTTAATTCATGCCAGGCTATGAATCCCTGCTAAAGACCAGTCATTTAACATTTAGAATTGTAAAAGTGGACAGGGTTAATGTTAGGGTTGGGGTTAGCTATTTCAGCAGTCACCGAGTCGAGGCTCCTTTAGGCCAAATGGCTAATATTCAGTGTTGCAAAACATTTTATTTGTTAAAAAAACTGATTCAGCACATCAGCATGATCCATGGGTGGCTACTAAAGGACCATAACTTTAAGGGAAGCTATACAGAGATCTACATAACATGACCTGCTGGTGGTCCTTGACGAACCTCTGCCCTAGTCTATCACTTTAATCACAGATTCTGATTTCATTATTCAACTTCCTGCAAACACGCCTGCAAATATTAATGATAAATACGGTGGAAAAACAACACTGATGTGCCCCCCCCCCCGACCACTTACCTTTTATGTCCCCCAGATGCCCTCTCAGCCTGGACCTGGATGTTCTTTTTTCAGTTTTAGATAAAGGGGTGGGAGCTTTTATTGCTGTTCTTGCCCCCTTTAAGGCAAGCCTCCCTCCTAGTGGCATTAATAAATCAAATTGAGAATTTCAGATCATAACTATGGATGTCAGAAGTAAGGATAAGTCTCTAATGATGTTGGGAAAATTCCCCCCCCCCCCCCTCCAATTCTTTGCTCATGATTCCCATTTAAAATCACCATCCTGCTTTTTAATTAGATTGGATTTATTGGCCCAGATAACAAAATACAAGCCCAGTGAGACTGGCCTGTTATATGCAAAGCTGTATAAACATTGGTATCCTTTCCTCCATGTGTTTCTCTGGTCTCTCCAGCATTGCTATGCCCGAAATAACATTATCCTCAGTACTTAATGCGGGTTTTGATTCCTGGTGGGGGTGTACATACACCCCCATGTAAGTAACGGATCTGATTCCAGTCTGGACTTTTATGATGTGATTGGGATGACCCAAGAACTGCTACATCTGTAGCAACATAAACGGCGAGTCAGGTCACGGGTATTAAAAATACAATGGGGTAACATAAACAGTGATGGTGGAAGCTGAAGCGCTAGTCATGCCTAGAGTTTTCTGGAATGCGTAGAGAATACCCGACACATCGCTTTCATCTGTATTTAGTATGTCCCTAATGACAAGAAATACAGAGAGGACAATTGGACCAGGGCGTGAATTCTTGCTAAAACCATTTTACTTTAAGAATTGGAAAAGTAGACAGGGTTAATGTTAGGGTTGGGGTTAGCTACTTCAGCAGTCACAAAGTTGAGGCTCCTTTGGGCCAAATGACTAATTTTCAGTGTTGCAGTTATTTGTTGATTCATGCCAGGCTATGAATTCTTGCTAAAGACCAGTCATTTTACATTTGGAATCGGAAAAGTGGACAGGGTTAATGTTAGGGTTGGGGTTAGCTATTTCAGCAGTCACAAAGTTGAGGCTCCTTTGGGCCAAATGACTAATATTCAGTGTTGCAGAACATTTTATTTGCTAATTCATGCCAGGCTATGAATCCCTGCTAAAGACCAGTCATTTAACATTTAGAATTGTAAAAGTGGACAGGGTTAATGTTAGGGTTGGGGTTAGCTATTTCAGCAGTCACAGAGTTGAGGCTCCTTTAGGCCAAATGGCTAATATTCAGTGTTGCAGAACATTTTATTTGTTAAAAAAAACTGATTCAGCACATCAGCATGATCCATGGGTGGCTACTAAAGGACCATAGCTTTAAGGGAAGCTATACAGAGATCTACATAACATGACCTGCTGGTGGTCCTTGACAAACCTCTGCCCTAGTCTATCACTTTAATCACAGATTCTGATTTCATTATTCAACTTCCTGCAACACACCTGCAAATAATAATGATAAATAAGGTGGAAAAACAACAATGATGTGCCCCCCCCCCCGACCACCTAAAGTCGATACCTCCCAATTGTCCCTCTTTTGAATCCATGTCCCCCTGTCTCTCATTGAACATTTGTTCCTTTTTGAGGTGTAACATGCAGATCTGCAGCAATAAAAGATTAATTTGCCTATTCAAAGTGTTTCTATTGTTGTAACTGTTAACATCCTATCTCTTATCCCTCTTTCCCATCCTGAAAAGTTGGTAGGTATGGTTCACCTCCTCCTCCAGTTATGCCCCTGATCACGGTTCTGTGTTAAACCAGAGCCTCTGAAAGAGAGGAACAAAACCTAAGAGGGTGAGTTTTGCTGGGGCTCGGAGGGGAGGTTTCACAGGGCATCCTGATTTGGGATATCTTCCATATTCCAGTACCAGTGGCTGGTTCTCCCCTTGGGATGCCCTGTGACCCCTCCCCCCCAGATCCCAAAAACTCACCTCTTCCTGGCCCCCTCACTGATGTAAATATCAGCAACCACATCCTTTGTATTTTTGGGCTTTGTGCGCACTCCCATTCAGATAGGCTGAGGATGGAGGTGCCGCCATTGCTGGGGATGTGGCGGCTTCTGCTCCCAATTGCCGTAAACAGAGCTGTTTGCTGAGCATGAAATATGAAGAGCAAATGGCTCTGATTGGATGAGAGCCCACGCATGTGTTGTAGTACTGGGGGAAGGTAAGTTTGTATGGGCGTTTTGGGGGGTTTCACACATTGCAGCATTCTAAATTGGGGTGCCCCAGGGAAAAAGAACAAAACTAAGAATATTCAAAATCCTGTGTTTTCGGGAGAAGAGTGGCAGAAAATCTTCTCCCTAACCTACAAATCGTCGATATCGGCGCAAACTCAAGAAACCAACTACAAATATTTATCCAGATGGTACTATACCCCGAAGCAGTTGGCGCACATCTTCCCGGGATCCTCGCCTGTCTGTTGGAGATGTGAATCAGAAGAGGGGTCACTGTTCCACATTTTGTGGTCTTGCCCCAAAATTACGTCATTCTGGACAAAAATCAGGGAAATCATGTCCACGGTAACAGGCTCACAGGTCCCGTGCTGTCCGGCCCTCATGCTCCTGCACCACACTGGATGTAGCGTTCCTAGTTATAAGAAATCGGTTCTGAGACACCTAATTAACGCAGCCAGAGCTCTGCTTCCCAGATTATGGAAAACCAAGACCGTCTCGACGGAAAACGACTGGTATAGGGAAGTGGATAGAATAATGGAGATGGAGGAGCTGACAGCCGCAGTTCAGGATAGGGAGGAGGAGACCAGGATTTTGTGGACTTCCTGGTTCATGTTTCGAGCTTCAGTGCTATAGGAGTCATCCCCATGCCTCCCTCTTCCAATGTGGACACAAGATGGGCCTTGGAGACGGGGGGGGGGGGGGGACTGCTTGGCGGCCCTGGTCTGGGGTGCTGCCCCCACCTGCCCCCCCCTTCGCCAGCTGTGGGTCGGGGGTTCTGGCGCCTCTCTCCCCGCCCTCCCCATCATCCTTCAGTTGCCCCTCCGCTCCTCCCCTCATCCCCCTGTTATTCTCCTGCCCCCCCCCCCCTCAATACCCTTCCCCCTCCTCTCCTGACACCTTTTCCCTTTTATCCGCTCTCCCTCCCTTTCCTGCACTCTAAATCCACCTACTTCCTTATTTCTCTTCACTTTCTTTCCTCTTGTTTGCAATTTCTAATGGTCTGTCCCAGGTTGGGGGGCGCTCCCGAATGACCTCTACTCCTCCAAGAAGCCCAAACTTGACTTTAAACTGCTACTAGCTAACAGGAAGAGAGTACATACAGGGCCGCCCAAACTGGGCACCAAGGAGTGGGCCACAGACAGCGAACAGGCGAATAGAAATCAAGACCAGTACGGACGGGGCCCGGACCGGGTAGAGCAGGGCTCACCCTCGGACCCCGTCTCTGGCCTAAATATTGATGTTGGCATAGACTTGAGTTTGCCTGAATTTACAGTGGGAGGGAGTGGTGGGAGTTGTTGGAGGCTCTCGAGCCCTGAGTGTGACCCGGCCTGCGTGCTGGACCTATCTTTTTACTGTAATGCTTTATTCCTGATTTCCCACCTGTATTGGTTTTGTTCTGAAAATTCAAATAAATAAAGAATTAAAAAAAAAAAAATCCTGTGTTTTGTTCTGCTTTAAGTAGTTAAAGTTTATATAAAAGTGGGCATCTGGTGACCCCCAACCACCAATTCGTAATGAAGTGACATAAAATTATTTCAACCTAGCCGCGGAGGGTTTCTTTTGGCAGCTTTTGCTCACAGTAATTTTTATAGCAGTTGGCTCTCTATACTGATATACAGATCTTTATTGTTATTGATTTTTATTTTGTAGCGATTTACAAAGTAATAAACTGCAACCGGAGAGAGCAGATAAGCATAGAAAAATCACATCACACCAATGCTATTTGGTTGTGCAGCAAAATAAATGAGGTACAAATAACAAAAGAGCAAAGGAACTATTCTGACTCACCAGATGGCAGTAATGTGAATCCAGTAGACAGCTCCACGTTTCCTGTGTGTGTCTGTGATGGATGTTTTAAGTCATAAGTCATAAGGCTTGGCAAATAGCTTACTCAACTGCTTGTGGATCACATGGAATAAGTTTCAAAAGCTTTATTTTAGTGCAGAATCTTGCAGCAAAACGTCTTACAGCAGGAATCTTGACAGGTACAAGCAATACAGCAGGAAACTTGTGATGTAAACTATACAGAAGCAGTAGGTAAAAAGACTGTAGATGCAGAAGGGAGCAGCAGGTGTGCACTGCTTCGATGCCAAACTATAAATGGCTGAAGGAGAGGGGAAGAAGGGAGAAGCTACTTGCATCAATGAAAAAATAAAGGAGCCAGGAAGGGACAAAGGGTATTAAAGTCAGACTGTTCAGTCTATGTAAATAAACATTATATAACAGTTACCCCAAGTAAAATAAAAGACATGTCGTCGGATATGACAGGAACTTTCTCCATTATGAACTTAACGTCAGAAAAAGCCTACCTTTGACCATCGGTGGGCATGTGGTCTAAAGCAGGCAGTGCAGGCACCTTCCCACAGGCCTCGACCGCCTCTGTGGTATGTACTCCGCCTCTGTGGTATGTACTCCACCTCTATGGTATGTACTCCCCATGCATTCTTATCCAGCCATGTGGTCTTTTTCCTCCCGGCTTGCTGCATTGCAAGCCACGAGTCTCCCTCAACGCCGCATCCGTGCACGTGCCTCTCCTCTCCATCGTCATTGTGCGTGCTGCTGTGTCTACCATGCGCCTCCACTGGTTGTGAATATCCAACGGGGGAGTCAACTTCTATGGGGCCACAACAGAGCTATGTACACCACTGGTCTGAAGTCCTCTTCAGACCACTTGGGTATGTTTCAAAAAACTAAACAGGAAGAGGCATATATCCCACACATGGCCTGGAATATGGACTTTTGCCTTCACCACTGTTGTCATCTCACTTATGGTGTCTGATTGAATAACAGTGGCAGTGTGGTGTTGTCAAAACAGATCTAAATGCGTGATCCCGACAACTTCAACATTCTGTAATGGAGATCGAAGGGTGTCACAACCAACTCCAAGACGTTCGGCTGTGAACTGTCCTGCCTTTGCCACCATCTCTATAGTTCCCTATATTCAAGATTACTTCCCCAGTTTGAGAAGCTGATATTGGTTGTCACTAAATAGGTGAAGCCCGGACTGGTTCAAAAGAGTCAGGTGAAGTGTGGGACTGTGTAGAAGGTGCTGCCTCTCATCAGTCAGTTTCAATACCTTCATGCACTGATAGTAGGTTAGCTTATCTGAACATACCCATATTGTAATGAGCTATCTTTTTCTTGAGAACAGGACCCTCCCTGATGTTGGATTTGAGGCCTTTCCCAGAAAAAATGGTTCTGGTCAGGGATAGGCTGGGCCTGCTGCAGTTAACATTCCAAATGAAAACCCTCGGACCAATGCTTACCACCCAAGAGGCTTTTTACTGTGAGGTAGCCTTCACATCAAGATTTTATTAGAATGGAATTATGTGAACAACCAATTGGCACACATTATCAGAACCACTGCAAGAGGTGGAGCCACAAATTGGAAAAAAATTATAGACCCACTGCAAGTGCAACAATTGGCAACACCTTGAAACAAGAGGTAGGTATGTCTCACTAAATGTCCACAATGTCTATGGCCATGCTCCAGAGATGCCACTGTTGAATGTAGGTGTACCATCTGGAAATCACGGAATCCTTCCATAACAGACTGTGTGGTAGAGCAACCCCCATCATCTTCATAACAGACTGTGTTGCAGAACAACCCCCATCATCCCCATAGCAGACTGTGACAGAACAACCCCCATCATCCCCATAGCAGACTGTGGCAGAACAACCTCCATCATCCCCATAGCAGACTGTGGCAGAACAACCCCCATCATCCCCATAGCAGACTGTGACAGAACAACCCCCATCATCCCCATAGCAGACTGTGGCAGAACAACCTCCATCATCCCCATAGCAGACTGTGGCAGAACAACCCCCATCATCCCCATAGCAGACTGTGGCAGAACAACCTCCATCATCCCCATAGCAGACTGTGGCAGAACAACCTCCATCATCCCCATAGCAGACTGTGGCAGAACACCCCCTATCATCCTCATAGCAGACTGTGGCAGAGCAACCCCCATCATCCCCATAGCAGACTGTGGCAGAACAATCCCCATCATCCTCATAGCAGACTGTGGCAGAACAACCTCCATCATCCCCATAGCAGACTGTGGCAGAACAACCTCCATCATCCCCATAGCAGACTGTGGCAGAACAACCCCCATCATCCCCATAGCAGACTGTGGCAGAACAACCTCCATCATCCCCATAGCAGACTGTGGCAGAACAACCTCCATCATCCCCATAGCAGACTGTGGCAGAACACCCCCTATCATCTTCATAGCAGACTGTGGCAGAGCAACCCCCATCATCCCCATAGCAGACTGTGGCAGAACAATCCCCATCATCCTCATAGCAGCCTGTGGCAGAACACCCCCCATCATCCCCATAGCAGACTGTGGCAGAACAACCCCCATCATCCCCATAGCAGACTGTGGCAGAACAATCCCCATCATCCTCATAGCAGCCTGTGGCAGAACACCCCCCATCATCCCCATAGCAGACTGTGGCAGAACAACCCCCATCATCCTCATAGCAGACTGTGGCAGAACAACCCCCATCATCCCCATAGCAGACTGTGGCAGAACAATCCCCATCATCCTCATAACAGACTGTGGCAGAACAACCTCCATCATCCTCATAGCAGACTGTGGCAGAACAACCCCCATCATCCTCATAGCAGCCTGTGGCAGAACAACCTCCATCATCCCCATAACAGACTGTGTTGCAGAACAACCCCCATCATCCCCATAACAGACTGTGGCAGAACAACCTCCATCATCCCCATAGCAGACTGTGTTGCAGAACAACCCCCATCATCCCCATAACAGACTGTGGCAGAACAACCCCTATCATCCTCATAACAGACTGTGGCAGAACAACCCCCATCATCCCCATAGCAGACTGTGGCAGAACAACCTCCATCATCCCCATAGCAGACTGTGTTGCAGAACAACCCCCATCATCCCCATAACAGACTGTGGCAGAACAACCCCCATCATCCCCATAGCAGACTGTGACAGAACCACCCCTATCATCCCCATAACAGACTGTGGCAGAACAACCTCCATCATCCCCATAGCAGACTGTGGCAGAACAACCCCCATCATTCCCATAGCAGACTGTGGCAGAACAACCCCCATCATCCTCATAACAGACTGTGGCAGAACAACCCCCATCATCCTCATAGCAGACTGTGACAGAACCACCCCTATCATCCCCATAACAGACTGTGGCAGAACAACCTCCATCATCCCCATAGCAGACTGTGGCAGAACAACCCCCATCATTCCCATAGCAGACTGTGGCAGAACAACCCCCATCATCCTCATAACAGACTGTGGCAGAACAACCCCCATCATCCTCATAGCAGACTGTGGCAGAACAACCCCCATCATACCCATAACAGACTGCGTGGCAGAACAACCCCCATCATCCCCATAACAGACTGTGGCAGAATAACCCCCATCATCCCCATAACAGACTGTGGCAGAACAACCCCCATCATCCCCATAGCAGACTGTGGCAGAACAACCCCCATCATCCTCATAGCAGACTGTGGCAGAACAACCCCCATCATCCCCATAGCAGACTGTGGCAGAGCAACCCCCATCATCCCCATAGCAGACTGTGGCAGAACAACCCCCATCATCCTCATAGCAGACTGTGGCAGAACAACCCCCATCATCCTCATAGCAGACTGTGGCAGAACAACCTCCATCATCCTCATAGCAGACTGTGGCAGAACAACCTCCATCATCCTCATAACAGACTGTGGCAGAACAACCCCCATCATCCTCATAGCAGACGGTGTTGCAGAACAACCTCCATCATCCTCATAGCAGACTGTGGCAGAGCAACCCCCATCATCCCCATAGCAGACTGTGGCAGAGCAACCCCCATCATCCCCATAGCAGACTGTGGCAGAGCAACCCCCATCATCCCCATTGCAGACTGTGGCAGAGCAACCCCCATCATCCCCATAGCAGACTGTGGCAGAGCAACCCCCATCATCCCCATAGCAGACTGTGGCAGAGCAACCCCCATCATCCCCATAGCAGACTGTGGCAGAGCAACCCCCATCATCCCCATAGCAGACTGTGGCAGAACAACCCCCATCATCCTCATAGCAGACTGTGGCAGAACAACCTCCATCATCCTCATAACAGACTGTGGCAGAACAACCCCCATCATCCTCATAGCAGACGGTGTTGCAGAACAACCTCCATCATCCTCATAACAGACTGTGACAGAACAACCTCCATCATCCTCATAACAGACTGTGACAGAACAACCCCCATCATCCCCATAGCAGACTGTGACAGAACAACCCCCATCATCCCCATAGCAGACTGTGGCAGAACAACCTCCATCATCCTCATAGCAGACTGTGGCAGAACAACCCCCATCATCCCCATAGCAGACTGTGGCAGAACAACCTCCATCATCCTCATAGCAGACTGTGGCAGAACAACCTCCATCATCCTCATAACAGACTGTGACAGAACAACCTCCATCATCCTCATAGCAGACTGTGGCAGAACAACCCCCATCATCCTCATAACAGACTGTGTTGCAGAACAACCCCCATCATCCCCATAGCAGACTGTGGCAGAACAACCTCCATCATCCTCATAGCAGACTGTGGCAGAACAACCCCCATCATCCTCATAACAGACTGTGACAGAACAACCTCCATCATCCTCATAACAGACTGTGGCAGAACAACCCCCATCATCCCCATAACAGACTGTGGCAGAACAACCCCCATCATCCTCGTAACAGACTGTGGTAGAACAACCCCCATCATCCTCATAACAGACTGTGTTGCAGAACAACCCCCATCATCCCCATAACAGACTGTGGCAGAACAACCCCCATCATCCTCATAGCAGACTGTGGCAGAACAACCCCCATCATCCCCATAGCAGACTGTGGCAGAACAACCTCCATCATCCTCATAGCAGACTGTGGCAGAACAACCTCCATCATCCTCATAACAGACTGTGACAGAACAACCTCCATCATCCTCATAGCAGACTGTGGCAGAACAACCCCCATCATCCTCATAACAGACTGTGTTGCAGAACAACCTCCATCATCCCCATAGCAGACTGTGGCAGAACAACCCCCATCATCCTCATAACAGACTGTGTTGCAGAACAACCTCCATCATCCCCATAGCAGACTGTGACAGAACAACCTCCATCATCCCCATAGCAGACTGTGGCAGAACAACCCCCATCATCCCCATAGCAGACTGTGGCAGAACAACCTCCATCATCCTCATAAAAGACTGTGGCAGAACAACCTCCATCATCCCCATAGCAGACTGTGGCAGAACAACCCCCATCATCCTCATAAAAGACTGTGGCAGAACAACCCCCATCTTCCATCGAAGACTGTGACTGAAGACCCAGACAAGCCACATAGCACCGGGATTTATCCCATGATGGGCAATACGGCCAGGCTCCACCACCGACTGCAGGGAGTAAGTGTCGCTGCCTGCAGAGGATCTGTTCTGTCGCCATGAGTCAGTGCCGCCGCCACCTGCAGAGTCAGTGTCACCACCGTCCACCGGGAAGTCAGCGTCGCTGTCTGCAGAGCATGCGCTCCCCCGCCGTCCCCTGGAGTCAGCGTTGCTGCCATCTGTTGGAAGTCAGCATCCGCGTCTGCAGGTGAACTATGGCAGGAATTAACAGTGGCGCCACCTGCAGAGGATCCACTCCGCACCTATCAGGAGCCAGTGTTGCCGCCGTCCACCAGGAGTCAGTGTCGCTGTCGGCAGTGGAGTGGGCCACAGCCTTGTCACTCCTCACCTTTCACCTACAGGTTGTCTCACCACACAGCGCAGTAGCGGGGGTTCTCCTTCGCTGAACAAATGGTTTCTTCCTGGGTGACGGGAGCTGTCACCTAGGCTAACATGTAACCTTTTTTTTTCTTCTCACATTTCATTATCTTCACATTAGTTATATACCTGACAAGTATCAGTGATTGTGTCTGGAAGCAAACAGGTCCACATCCGGCTGACCCCAGCGGAGACAGAGAGCGTGGAAGGTCTTGCTGCTGAGAGACCATTGCCCCAGGCGCAAGGCGCTTCTGCTCAGGGAGTCTGCCTCCTGGTTTTCCACCCCGGGGATGTAGACCGCCGATATGCAGGGAACATTCTCCTCTGCCCAAGCCAGAATCTGGGTCACCTCCTTGAGGGCTCGCTTGATCCGAGTACCGCCCTGGTGATTGATGTAGGCGACAGCTGTCTGATTGTCCGAGCGAACCTGGATCGCGAGACACCTTAAATGGGGAGTTAAGCAAAGAAGCACCAACCTGAAAGCTCCTACAACTCCTGGGTGCACCCCCCCCCCCCCCCCCCAGTCAATGCGTGACAACCTGACCTGTATTAGGGGACACCGGCCAAGTAGGAGGCAAATCGGTGTAACTATTCATTGAAGCAGCTTCCGCGAGTCAACGATTACAGAATGAATCACCATCAGAGATGCAGCGATAACGAGAAAAGCTTGTGAACCTCTTTCATCATCATTCCATTCTCCAGTTCTAGAAAATGATTGGAAGGAAGCTGAGATTTATGTGACCACTGGTCATATAGTAAATAGAATGATTGTCATTATTAGCTCAGCATCAAAGGCAGAAAGTTTTATTATCACTCGCCTCCCCCTTCCAACCTTTGTGTAGTCGCGTTATCAGATTCTGCTTTCAGCAAAGGATCAGGGGAATTGTAACCGACAGAACTAATATTGGTGTAATAAGCTGTAAAATTGGTCCAGAAGCTTCTGTCTGCAGCTTTAGAAGGAAAGAATACTTTTGTGGATTTTCCGTGACAGACCTCAGATCAAAGATGACATAGGGATCCCAAGGCTTCTCTACTTACCTTTACCCGATCCAGCGGTGACGGCTCTCCCGCAGCCCTGGAATCTGACACTGGAAGACGCACTTCTGGGCTTAGGCTGGCCGGAGATTTACAAGCTCAGCCAAGGCGCCCATAGGGAATTCTCTCCTTTCTCTCTTTTCCTTATTCTCCTTTTCTTCTTTCAATATTCTATCATCTCTCTTTTCCACATTCACTTTATCTCTTTTTTTTCTTTCAACATTCTCTTGTCTCCCTTTTACACATTTTCTCCTTATTGTCTTCATTCAACATTTCTCTCGTCCTTGCTCTGTTACACATATAACCTCCTTCTCTTTTTTTCAACATTATCCTCTTCTCCCTCTCTTCTCCACATTCCCTCCCTCCTCTTTTCCCCTTTTATCTCTTGTTTATACATTCCCTTGTTCTCCCCCTCTTTTCCCCTTTTATCTCTCGTTTTTACATTCCCTTGTTCTCCCCCTCTTTTCCCCTTTTATCTCTCGTTTTTACATTCCCTTGTTCTCCCCCTCTTTTCCCCTTTTATCTCTCGTTTTTACATTCCCTTGTTCTCCCCCTCTTTTCTCCTTTTATCTCTAGTTTTTACATTCCCTTGTTCTCCCCCTCTTTTCCCCTTTTATCTCTCATTTATACATTCCCTTGTTCTCCCCCTCTTTTCCCCTTTTATCTCTCGTTTATACATTCCCTTGTTCTCCCTCTCTTTTCCCCTTTTATCTCTCGTTTATACATTCCCTTGTTCTCCCCCTCTTTTCCCCTTTTATCTCTCATTTATACATTCCCTCGTTCTCCCCCTCTTTTCCCTTTATCTCTCATTTATACATTCCCTTGTTCTCCCCCTCTTTTCCCCTTTTATCTCTCGTTTATACATTCCCTTGTTCTCCCCCTCTTTTCCCCTTTTATCTCTCATTTATACATTCCCTTGTTCTCCCCCTCTTTTCCCCTTTTATCTCTCGTTTATACATTCCCTTGTTCTCCCCCTCTTTTCCCCTTTTATCTCTCTTTTATACATTCCCTCGTTCTCCCCCTCTTTTCCCCTTTTATCTCTCGTTTATACATTCCCTCGTTCTCCCTCTCTTTTCACCTTTTATCTCTCGTTTATACATTCCCTTGTTCTCCCCCTCTTTTCCCCTTTTATCTCTCGTTTATACATTCTCTTGTTCTCCCTCTCTTTTCCCCTTTTATCTCTCATTTATACATTCCCTTGTTCTCCCCCTCTTTTCCCCTTTTATCTCTTGTTTATACATTCCCTTGTTCTCCCCCTCTTTTCCCCTTTTATCTCTCTTTTATACATTCCCTCGTTCTCCCCCTCTTTTCCCCTTTTATCTCTCGTTTATACATTCCCTCGTTCTCCCTCTCTTTTCACCTTTTATCTCTCGTTTATACATTCCCTTGTTCTCCCCCTCTTTTCCCCTTTTATCTCTCGTTTATACATTCCCTCGTTCTCCCCCTCTTTTCACCTTTTATCTCTCGTTTATACATTCCCTTGTTCTCCCCCTCTTTTCCCCTTTTATCTCTCATTTATACATTCCCTTGTTCTCCCCTTCTTTTCCCCTTTTATCTCTCGTTTATACATTCCCTCGTTCTCCCCCTCTTTTCCCCTTTTATCTCTCGTTTTACATTTCAAAAGAAAAATCCAAGAATAGTAACAAACACTTGTCATTCCTAATCCCATATTAGTAACCCGTAGCGTAATTTAATCTGCTGTTGTTAGTGCATCACCGCACAACATTCATTTAAAAAGAAAAACGTATTTGGGGCAGCGCTTACACGAGGAGGTGACAGGCTGCATTCTCCAGGTAACCGCAGGCTGACCCGGCCTCCGAGGCCTAAACCCAAACAGGACGGGCAGGCTGATTCATCATTAGCGCCAGGTAGCGACAGATGAGCGTCTGTAGCAGGCATTTTCAGAGCGCCCGCTAGTAGTCACTGTGCTCAGCCGTGGGTCGCTACTTTATAGCGACTCAGTCGCTGTTCAGTAATGATGAATACATTGTGAGGAGTCGCTATTTGACCAGTACAGCGCTGTATGGGAGCGCATGTTACCGACTGCTCAAAGCGACCGACTCACACCATATTCAGCAAAAAAACAGCCTCACAAATCTCTGGCGCTGAAAAATATTTGTTTGAAGCCCAGAGCGCAGGAGGCGGTGTGTTTAAAGTCTGTTTTTCAGCATCTATCCACTAGTAACAAAGCGAAAACATATGGAATTACATTGTAACACCATTGTAACATGAACACTTTAATGGCAGAGCTGTAATGTCATTTCTGAGGAAATATATAAAAAATGAAAAAATTATGAAAAAACTGCTTATTCAATGCCAGGAGAGGTCACAGAATTATTTGTGATTTTTTGGAAAAAAAACCAGTTTAAAGAGAAGAAAAGGATCGTCCATTGAAATGTATGGGAGAGCGACTGGTAGCGAGAGGTCATACCTGGCGCTGTGCAAGGCTGAACGCTGGCGCTGTTCGCTGAGGCTGTGAAAATGATGAATCAGACGCTACATGGCGCTATCCCAGTCGCTAAACAGATTCTGCTTGATAAATGTGTAACTGCGTGCCGTGTCCGGCGTTCACCAGTCGCTACCTGTCATTAACCAGCTGCTACCTGACGCTATCCCTTCTTAAATAAGGGCTCTAATCTGGGAAGTCCCTGAGAAGCGTCTGTCAGGCCACGGGCGCGGGTCTCTCTGATAACACTTCCACATTGCAGATGCAGCATCTGACCTTTTCCAGGCGGGAGGTTGAGGCGTTTGGCAACACTCACACGTGTTAACGCCGGAAACAGAAGTGCACGAGCGCCGGTGATAAGAGGCCACTGAGATCCTTTGTGAGGATCCGGCAACATCATATTCTCAAGATTTTATTAGTGTCAGCGCAAAGGTGTTTGTTCTTTTTTTTTTTTTCTTTAAAATGTGCCCCCTCTTCCTCCTGGAGTCTATAAGACTCTTGGGCGGTGGTCTACCTCTTTATGGAAATCCTGTATTAGTATGTCCCGCTGTGTGAAACCCCAGGTGTAGCCCAATCCGCTCACCTCTTCCCAGGCCCTCACCGCATCTCTATGCAGGGTTGTAGTTGCCATTAAAGTGGACCAACACCCAGGATTTTCACTATCCTGGGTGTTGGTCCACTTCAGCGGGGCATCCGAGATCAGGATGCCCCGCTGTGTGAAACCCCCTCAAAAGCCCCCAAAAACGTACCTTTTCAGCGACGGACAAGCGACGGATAAGCCACTGCCGCCGCCGCCTCCCGCGCGTCCCTCTTACAGGGCGCGCGCCCGCGCCGGCCATTCACAAACGGCACTGCTAGAGGGGCGCGCGGGAGGTAGCTGATCCGTCGGCGATAAGTTAAGGTTTTTTGGGGCTTTTGGGGGGGTTTCACCCTGCCGGACATCCCGATCTCGGATGCCCCGCGGTGAGGGAGGTGATCGGCCCGGTAATCTATAAGATTTAGTGTCAGCACCCTTCCCGCGGGGCATCCGAAATCGGGATGCCCCGCTGTGTGAAACCCCCAAAAACCTTACCTTCTCCCCTTTCAAACGGCGCATGCACGGGCCGCGGCTGCCTCTCGTGATTCCCTCTAGCAGGGCGCGCACTCTCCGTTTGTGAATGGCCGGCGCGGGTGCACCCCCTGTTAGAAGGAAGCGCGAGAGGCGGCCTCCAGCGCACTCAGAGCCACTGTGGTTGTCCGTCGCTTGTCCGTCCATACCACAGCGGCTCTGAGCGCTCTGATTGGACGAGCGCTCGCGTAGGAGCGGGGTGAGGTGAGTTATTTAGGGCGATCGGGGTGCCCCGCAGAAGTGGACCAAAACCCAGGATAGTGAAAATCCTGGGTGTTGGTCCACTTTAAGCATCTGTAGGCACGTGCCCAGGAGCGCATGGTCGCTTGGGGGGAATCTATAAGATTCCCAGGAACTATTTATTTCCTTCCCCCGGGGGATCCAAAATCGGAATGCCCCACTGTGTGAAAACCCCCAGGTGGGCCATAAACCCACCTTCTTCTCCGGTTCAAGAACGCATGCGTGAGCCGCAGCCGCATCCCCGCTATCTCTCTAGCAAGGCGTTTTGTGAATGGCCGGCGCGGGCACGCTCCCTGTTAGAGGGTAGCAGGAGATGCGACCGATAGCGCGCTCATGCTCATCTTAGACAAAGGATTAGACAAAGGGGTGGGAGCGGATCCAAGCGTGCTGATTGGACGAGCGGCCGTGCATACGGGAAAAGGTAAGTTTCTTCAGGCTACCTGGGGGGTTTCATACAGCCCGGCACCCCCAATTGGGGTGCCCGGGGGGCAAGGACCAAAACCCAGGATAGTCAAAATCCTGGGTTTTGGTCCACTGTAATGACAAGAACAGCCTTAGCCGTGCTCCTTCATGTCCCACGGAGATCTCGCAGCTCAGCAAAGTCTCGCAGGATTTCAGGCAGCCCCGCTAAATCACATTCATGGGCACAGCACAGGGGCAAGATCAGGGCTGCAGGCAGTGCCTTATGGGATGCAAGATGGACCATTGGAAGGTCACCCCAGAAACCGAGGGACCCAGAAGATGGATCCCTTGGCAAGGTGAGTAATTAATGCCCAAAGGTAAAACCGGAGGGGGGGCAGCAGATCAGTGAGGTTTGAGGGGCAGCAGATCAGTGAGTTACAAGTGGTGTGCCGCAAGGCTCTGTCCTGGGCCCCATTCTTTTTAATATATTTGTAAGTGACATAGGAGAAGGCTTGGTAGGAAAAGTTTGTCTGTTTGCTGATGATACAAAGGTTAGTAATAGGGTGGATATTCCTGGAGGTGTCTGCAACATGGAAAATGATTTAGCTTTACTGGATAGATGGTCAAAACTGTGGAAACTAGAGTTTAATATCTCTAAATGTAAAATCATGCACTTGGGAAGGAGGAATCTCTGCTCTGAGTACCGTATGGGCAGCACTGTGTTATCCAGGACCTCGGAGGAGAGAGATTTAGGGATACTGATTACTGATAGCTGCAAGATGAGTGGACAGTGTAGCCAGGCAGTGGGAAAAGCAAGCAGGATGCTCGGCTGCATAGCTCGAGACATCACCAGTAGGAAGAGGGAGGTTGTGATGCCGCTGTATAGAGCCCTGGTGAGGCCACAGCTAGAATACTGTGTGCAGTTCTGGAGACCTTACCTGCAAAAAGACATTATTCAAATAGAACGTGTCCAAAGGCGGGCAACAAAAATGGTGGAAGGACTTAAACTTAAAACTTATCAGGAGAGACTTAAAGAACTTAATTTGTACAGTCTGGAGGAAAGAAGGGAGAGGGGGGACATGATTGAGACCTTTAAATATGTGAAAGGATTGAATAAGGTTCAGGAGGGAAGTGTTTTTAAGAAGAAACTTAATGATAGAACAAGGGGGCACAACCTGAAGCTAGTCGGGGGGAAGATCAGGAGCAATGTTAGAAAATATTATTTTACAGAAAGAGTAGTAGATGCTTGGAACAAACTTCCAGCAGAGGTAGTTGAAAAATCAACAGTCACTGAATTTAAACATGCCTGGGATAAGCACACATCTATCCTAAGATAAAGAGAACATACAGTATACACATAAGGGCAGACTAGATGGAGCGTATGGTCTCCTTCTATGTTTCTATGTTTCTATGTTTGGGGGGGGCAGCAGATCAGTGGGGTTTGGGGGGCAGCAGATCAGTGAGGTTTGGGGGGGCAGCAGATCAGTGGGGTTTGGGAGGCAGCAGATCAGTGAGGTTTGGGGGGCAGCAGATTGGTGAGGTTTGGGGGGGCAGCAGATCGGTGAGGTTTGGGGGGCAGCAGATCAGTGAGGTTTGGGGGGCAGCATATCGGTGAGGTTTGGGGGGGCAGCAGATCGGTGAGGTTTGGGGGGGCAGCAGATCGGTGAGGTTTGGGGAGGCAGCAGATCAGTGAGGTTTGGGGGGGCAGCAGATCAGTGGGGTTTGGGGGGGGCAGCAGATCAGTGGGGTTTGGGGGGCAGCAGATTGGTGAGGTTTGGGGGGGCAGCAGATCAGTGAGGTTTGGGGGGCAGCAGATTGGTGAGGTTTGGGGGAGCAGCAGATTGGTGAGGTTTGGGGGGCAGCAGATCAGTGAGGTTTGGGGGGCAGCAGATCAGTGGGGTTTGGGGGGGGGCAGCAGATCAGTGGGGTTTGGGGGGGGGGCAGCAGATCAGTGAGGTTTGGGGGGGCAGCAGATCAGTGAGGTTTGGGGGGGGGCAGCAGATCAGTGAGGTTTGGGGGCAGCAGATTGGGGCAGATTGCTCCTAAATGCCACCTGCTGGCTCCAGGTGGTAAAATATTACTACAAATACTAGAGAAATATTTTCCTATGTCACTTGCAGAGTATAGCGGGAGGGCCCGAGCTTGTTTTTTTGCATATGACCTTTAGAAATGTCTTGACTGGTACACAGGAAAGATTAAGAAAGCACCCCTGGCTGCCATCGAAGAGTGAAGGCGTCAAAAGTCCACTCAGACATCACCTCACTTTCACAGCGATACGCGCAGGGCCTGACAATGGGGGATGCTGACCTCTGGGCTATATTAAGCTCACCTATCAGCAGGACAACTTTTCCCGACAGGCCATCTTATCTGCAGTCAGCAGGCCGCCGCTTGGCACAGGCTCGGGGCGGATTATCTGGGTCTAATAGGGTCGGTGAAGTGTGATCTGGACGGAGAGGGGGAAGGAGTGCGGGGGCAGATGAAGCTTTTGTGATAGTCGCCATGCTGGGCGATGGCCGCATCACAAGAATGTTGACTTGGCTTGTGTCTATCATCAATAATGTGATGTTGAGAGGGGGTCAAGTGCAAGGCTTGTTTGTTGTGTCTTCATTTAGGAAGAAAAGAAATGCGTTTGAAGGCTTAAAGGGAAACTCTGCTGTGGCTACGAAGCTCAGGGTGATTTTTTGAAACATTCCTTCAAATCTGCTCCATCTGTGTTTTGGTGAGGTTGACCAGGGCTGTGATTAGGAATGTCTGGGGCCCTCACAATCAACTTGTTAGGATCAGCTCCCTGCAATCCACCTGTTCCATCTAAATGGTGCAAGCTCACAAAAGGGGGGGTCCACCTAAACCATTTGAAGTTAGCAGCTGCCGACATGCACTACTATGCAAATGATAAAACCTACACAACTGTGGTCCACCTACACCCCCAAATAGTATCATTGCTTGTGGCCCAGCTACACAATCTAAACAGTACAACCTACAACAGCATATTGTGTACCTATACCATTCAGATGTTAAAACCTACTAACCTCTGGTTATCCTACGCTGTTCAAGGTTAAACTATACCAACCTGTGGTCTACTTAGACCATCAAAATGATACAACCTACAAAACTGTGGTCTGCCTACATCTTCAAACAGTAACTCCTAACCATCCATGGCCCACCTACACCACCAGTAACCTACAAAGGTGTGGTCTACCTAAACCACCCAAAGGGGAACAGTACCATCCAAAAACATATTGTCTATCTATACAATTCAAATATTACAACCTACTAACCTTCGACTATCCTACACTGTTCAAGGTCACAATCTACCAACCTGTGGTCTACTTGGACCATCCAAATGATACAACCTACAAAACTGTGGTCTGACTACATCCTATAAAAGTAACTCCTAACCATCCATGGCCCACCTACCCCATTAGTACAACCTACAAAGGTGTGGTCTACCTAAACGATCCAAGGGTACCATCTTACAATACAGGATCCCCCTTTACCATACAACCTACCAACCTCTGGCTTATACTAGTGTCATGATGAGCTACTCAGAGCGGCGTGCTAGGCCGGCTGTGTCCAGGGCAGCATGCCAGCCTCAGGTACCAGTTTGGGCAGCGTCGGCTGGAGCAGTTCCAGTTCGAGCGGCGCTGTGTCACTCCTCCTCCCTCTGCATCCCTGCATGCGTGCACATATGCGGGGATCTTATGCCCTCCGGTGGCGCTGCAGGCAACGCACCCACCAAAGGCTAGATTAATTGGCCCAATGAGCCCTTTTAGTGCATGCAGGGCACCTGGTTTGTTCTGGGGCAATGAGCCCGAAGTCCACCTGACCAATCCCCTGCTCCTATGCCCTATAAAAGCATTCCCATGGCACTAGCTCACTGCCCGTGGTAGTGTTCTGCTGGGTGTTGGCCAGAGCCAATTGGCTCTCTCAAAACTGCCAGGGGCGTGGCTTTGGCAGGGGAAAAGAGAAATGAGCAACCGCCGAGGCAACAGAAGCTCCCGGCTGCTCATGAAGGGGGAGGGGGGGGGTTGCACCACACATTGAGCGGTGGACCCAAAAATGGGTTTACCATGTAAATTCCACTCTTTCTATCAGGAAAATGGCAGGAAATCCCAACAAACAACAAGCAAATAATCAGTTGCCCCTACGTTTGCCACGTGAATTATAGCCCAGTATAGTTAGTTCAGTACGCCGCAAGGGAACCCATTTGCAGCAATGTGAACACGGGGAAGGCGAAAGTCTTTATCGACATTCGTAAATCAGGCCCATAGTATCAATAAAGTGATTTCTACTGATTATGATACCCATGCCCCGATTATTCTGTGTCAATAGCCACGACTAATTAGTCCTGATTCATTCATAAAGTATATATGTCACCCTCCAGCACCACAACACTCATATAGCGCCTACCCCACCACACCCTAATACAACTAGAACAAATTGGATGGTCTGCACTTCTCTGAATAAAACTTTTAATCCAACAGTTAAAAGCATCTCCATGATATAAGTAAGCCAACCTTAAAAGCAGTAGTAGCCAAAGTCCTGGTATTCGTAGATGAATCATAAGATTACTAACGCGTTTCGGACACCAGTCCTTAATCATGGTACTTATAGCTTACGTATATCATGGAGATGCTTTTAACTGTTGTATTAAAAGTGAAGTTTTATTCAGAGAAGTGTGGACCATCCAATTTGTTCTAGTGATTCCAAGTGGGTTTGGGATCACCCACGGTCGAGCACCTCAAACTCAGCGGTGAGCGGATATTTTTTGTTTATTTGAAACATCCTAATACAACCCCAAACATAACATTCATCCTAAAATACCATCCATATAACACCCCCCGCCCCACATGTAACACAGTGCTAGATATTTAGTCTGCATAGATTCTCCAAGATTTCCTCCCATGATGACAGCAGCTTTTGCATTCTGAGCCAGACTTCAAAGAACAAAGAGCTAAACTACAAAGGCAGGCGAAAAAAGACAGGAAGGTGGGGGGGACCCGAGGGTTAAGGGAACAGGTGGGATATCTTGGGCATGCACAGAAAGAAGCAGATATCTCACCATCGCTGCTGTGTGCCATGTGAGGGCTGAAAAACCTGACCCGTGCTGACGTGCCCCCCACCATGACATGCTTCCTCAGGCTCGGCTTACTAATTGTGAGCTGCAGTGTGAAGGAATTGGTGCAATTAAATTCTCCTTAAACTCCACTAAAGAGTGTCATGCTGGGTAAAATGCTGGTAGGGAGACTTCCAGGTCCTGAACTGGTTCCACATCTCTAACTCCAAGCCCTGGGAAGAGATTTGGCCACAGATAGCTAAGAGAACGCAAGTCCCCCATGGGAAAAGACTAACAGAGCACAGGTGCCCTAAGAATTAAGAACATGTAGATGCCCCTAAAAAGGACTTAGAGAGCGAGCACCCTGGCAGAGATATAAATGAGAGGGCTAAGAGAGACCAAGTTTCCCAGCACATGAGTAGGAGGGCCAAAGGCCTTTGGCAAAGGGCTGAGAGAACCCAAGACTCCCAGGCAGAGGGCTACTAAAGCACATGCCCCGCTGACAGAAGGCTAAGCTCCCCAGAAAAGAGCTAAGCGGGCCCAAGCCCCCCCAGCAAAAAGATAAGAGATCTTAAGCACTCTGGCAGAGGGCTAAGAGAGTCCAAGTCCACAACAAAGGGCTAAAATAGCCCAATCCCCCCCAGCAGAGGGCTAATATAGCACAAGCCCGCCTTGGCAGAGAGCTAAGAGAGCCTAAGCCCCTCCAGCAAAGAGCTAAGAGAGCTTAAGCCCTCTGGCAGAGGGCTAAGAGAGTCCAGGCCCCCAACAAAGGGCTAAGAGAGCCCAAGCCCCCCCCCCCAGCAGAGGGCTAGCATAGCACAAGCCCGCCTTGGCAGAGAGCTAAGAGAGCCCAAGCCCCCCGGCAGAAGGCTAAGAGAGACCAAACACCCCAGCAGAGAGCTAAGAGAGCCCAAGACCTCGACAGAGGGCTAAGAGAGCCCAAGCCCCCCAGCAAAGATCTAAGAGAGCCCATGCTCCCTAGTGGAGGGCTATGAGAGCACGAAACCCTCCAGGCAGAGCACTAAGGGAACTTAAGATACCTGGCAAAGGGCTATCAGAGCCCAAGCCCACAGTGGAGGGCTAAGGGAGCCCAAACCCCCTGGTGGAGGGCTACAAGAGCACAAGTCTCCCAGGCAAAGGGCTAAGAGAGCCCAAGCCCCCCGGGAGAGGGCTAAAAGAGACCAAGCTTCTCGGAAGAGGGCTAAGAGAGCCAAAACCCACTATCAGAGTGTAACCTGTCTGAGGGCTAAGCAACTTCCAGTCCACCCTTAGCTCTGACTGGCATTAGCTGGAATTTCCCTCTGCTGCTGCTGCTGCTCTTATCACTCTCCACTCACATTAATATAGATCTTTCCCTATTTGGATCACTTTTCCAGAACCTTCTGTGAGGGTTGTGTATCTATTACCATAAGAAACTATCGTCTAAACCAACTAAAACTATCTCTTTCCTGGCTACTCCTGTTGACAGTGTTCTAATTATATTTAACTGTTCTGTTTTTAACTGTACCTACCTGTCACACATGCACTCCTTGCAGCAGCCTGTGTTTACATTAAAGTGGACCAACACCCAGGATTTTGACTATCCTGGGTTTTGGTCCACTTCGGTGGGGCACCCCGATTGGGGGTGCCCCGCTGTGTGAAACCCCCCAGAAAGCCCCGAAAACTCACCTCACCCCGCTCCCACGTGACCGCTGCAGCCAATCCCCGCCGCCGGACAAGCGGGAGGCAGCGACGGACAAGCAGAGCGCGTCCACCGGCGCCTCCCGCGCGTCCCTCTTACAGGGAGCGCACCCGCGCCGGCAATTCACAAAGGGCCGACGCGGGAGCGCGCCCTGCTAGAGGGGCGCGCGGGAGGCAGCGGTGGCGGACGCGCATGCGCCGCTGGAACGTGGAAAAGGTAGGATTGTGGGCTTCCTGGGGGGGGATGGATCTGATCGGCCCGGGAATCTATAAGACCCCCCTGGGTGTTGGTCCACTTTAAACGCAGCTTTGATACATTCATCAGCCACCATAGATTCTGGAGCTCCCTCCACAGCAGATTTAACCCTTTAACTTTCTGCTTCTGAAGATGACTCATTCTAGCTTTCCAAACTCTTCAGCCTCTTCAGCCTACATTGAGGTGGACAGGCTTTTTATACACAAAACATTCATGATTTCCCTGTAGATAGCTCTGTAATGCTGCCTTTGCTCTGGATTCTGATTTTCTCTTCACTACTTCACTACTCATCAACAAGTTTGCCTTTAACATACTCTGTCCAGGCATCTAGTGCAGTGACAAGTGTGTCATAAAAAGAAAGACCACATAGTACAAGTGCAGCAACATGAAAATCTTTTATTTCTTCCCCAATACCTCTGAGGCGTTCTACAATCTCTAGGGTGTCTCTTATATAGTGCATATTCTGGTTGTCACTTAGGCCCTTATTTAACAAGGGATAGCGCCAGGTAGCGAATGGTGAGTGAACGGTAATGACGCTCACCGCCACGAGAACGCCGGCTCCCCTCCGCAATCACACATTTATCAAGCCGATCCTGCTTAGCGACTGACAGAGCGCCAGATAGCGAATCATTCATCGTTATTCCAGCCTCAGCCCACAGCGCCAGCGAGCGACCTTGAACAGCGACAGGTATGACCTCTCGCTACCTGGCGCTCCAATGCATTTCAATGGAGCAATCTTTAAATATTCTTAATTAATTGCTTTTATTTTTTTTTTTTTTTTTAATGTCAAAAATTCTGTGACCACTTCTGCAATGTTAGATATTTTTTTTAAGGTAAACAAAAAAAAAAAAAATTTGTACAGAATTGATATTACAGGTCTGATATTAATGTATTCATATTACAAAATGTTTGTAAAAACTTTTTTTTTTTTTTTTAAATATGGTTGTTTGGGGGTTAAAAAACTACTTTTAACCCATCGCCGCCAGCGCTCTGGGGTTTAAATTTGACATTTCACAGCGCGAGAATTTTTAGAGCGTGATTTGTTAATGAATATGCTGGGAGCCGTTCGCTATGGCCATTCGCTGTCATGCGCTCCCATACAGTGCGGAACCTGTCAAACAGCGACTCCTAACCCCGTTTTCAACATTACCGCACACCGACTGAGTCGCTGTCAACAACCGAACAACGGCCAAGCACAGCGAATACTAGCGGGCGCTGTGAAAATACCGCTACTGTCGCTCATCTGTCGCTACCTGACGCTATTAATGAATCGGCCTCCCCGCTTAGACTGATACAGACTGATTTTCCCATGAGGTTTGATCTTTCATGCACTTTCTGTAACTCTTCGCTCATCTCCTTTGCGGTCGCACACTGCATATCTATACTGAGGGAGATAGTGCTCTGTGCTTTCTGATCCTTTTCTAGCCAATCATCTGGTAATGGATTAGGTAATGGATTAGGTATAGGTTCCTGAATATATTTCCATGTACCTTCCCTTATCAATAGCATCTTGACCTTGAATTTCCAGGACTGGTATTTCTGGTTAGTCAGGCATGGCACAGTGAAATTACCAGAATTGCTGTTAGCAGACATCTTCTCTGTTTCTTATGCTTCTCTGATTCACTGTTGCTCTGGGAAAATCCTCCTTTGGGCTATTCCTGCTCTGGGCCCATAACCAGTTGGCAGCGTATTGTACACAACACTTTTCTAGCATGCAGGAACAATGGCTGTTCATTCAGCATCAATCAGGAACATAAACATGAACAGGATACATCAGCAACATATCTCTGGTAATAGAGCAAAGGAAATATCTCCTTTCTGTTAGCAGGTTAAACACGCTATGCATACAGTCACATGACCTGCCTAAGACTTCCTGATTTTATTTTCTTTTAAACTAATAGCATAACATGCAGACAGTCACATACAGGATTTAGTTGTTGCATTAAAGCTATTCCAACATAGCTTTGCCAAACACCCCAGAGTAAAGCATGCGGATAAGGGTAATTTTACAAGTTTACATTTGAAATACCCCCCAACACACTACATATTGCCTTAAAGTACACATATTAAGCTTTCTAGGTGTACCCAGTTGTTGTAGTGGGTGCATCTTTCTGGAAGTAATTCCTCGATGAATTATTTGGTTGCACAGGGCTTCCCTAAAAATGTATAAATAAGAAGAATAAAAAACACATTTTCCTAAAGCACACAAGCTCAACCTGCAGCCCAGGGGGCCACATATGGCCCTCAGAGCTATCTGATGTGGCCTCTGACTTCTGCTCTCACTCCTGCTGTTAAAAGGATTTTATACTAGCTTAGTGACAGGACATCAAGCATTAATTAAAATAAATGACATAGAGTCCGCACTCTCGGGGGGAGGGGGCAGGCATTTTTATTTTGTAAGAGTTGAAAAATTTTAAAAATTAAACAAAATGGTCAGGGTCCCCCCTTCCCAACATAACCAGCCTGGGCACCAGCTATGGAGGCTTATAGACCAAGGCATGGAGGCCAGCCTCAGTGACCCCCGACCCTGAAGGCTACAAGACCACATATCTCTTTCAGGCCATGGGCTTTTCTGCCTCGCCACCGGCCTTTGGGGAGGCAGGTAATGGGGGTTAATGACAAGTTACCCACTTGCCAGGCTCCAGGCCGTGTGAACTAGTATGGGGGTCTCATGGATTCCTTTCCAGTTCACAAAGGGTTTAATGTAAAAAAACACACTCACAGACACAGCAGAGCAAAAATGTCAAAAGGTGGGGTTAGCGGCAGCAGCCAGTGCCATCAGAAGTGGGGGGGCCTGTTTTGGGCCATCTACTGAAGCCAGAGGAGCCCGGGGAGATCGGTGGCCCTCCCAGTGAAGAGAAGCCTTGGCCGAATCAATCGCAGGTGGAGCTAAGTCTGTATCTTTCAGTAAACGTGCCTTAAAGCAATTTACCAGTGGTGGGGTTAGGGAGCTCATAGCCCACCATTGGTCCATGAGCTCCCTAGCCCCGCCCTTGAGGAGCTTGTCAGCCAAGAAATTAGTGGGTTTATCAGCTATTGCTATAGCATTGCAGAAACAGATCATGGGCAGGGGTTAATATGTGATAAGTGATGGTTTTGAAGATGCATGTTGGAGGCTACATCCAGCCCAAGTGGCCCTAAAGCAGTGCAGCCCATCTGGAATTCTTCCTGTGCTCCTTTTGGCCAGTCCACCCCTGCTGATACATTTGGATCCCTGGTGTTTGGATCTGTAGTATACAGATGTTACATCATAAAGGAAAGGCAAATTCTTCCACTCATCCCTCGGCTGTGGGGTGGCCTGGAGTAGGTGCGCCATTACAGAAATCATCATCTGGCTCTGCTTCAGGCCCCAGCAGTGGACTAAACCAAGTGTTTTGGCCTAGCAGACAAAGCAGGGGACTGCAAGTCACATATGGCTTCTGAGCTCCAGATTGGGGACCCCTAGACTCCGGGCTTTGGCCATTTAGATGCACTGCTGACTGCATTATTTTTTTTCTCGGAGGACATTTCCTCCTACTGTTTTCTACAACACTGAGTCTTGTCATTGGAGATAATTATCCCATCTTGGCACAGCTGTAGGATGTTGGTCTCCTTCCACCTCCTCATTAACCACTTTTACTCCACTGGAAGCAGATCCATTTCTGAGAAGAGATTCACATGTCGCACCAGGCAGAGAGGACACAGCATTGTTGTTTCTCCCACAACTGAAAACGATTACCCAACGCGTTTCATGGTCTCCTCTCAAGGTTATTGCACAAGCCAAGGAGGGCGTATGGAATATAAACATCATGCGGCACCAATGAACTGCAGTTCCATATTGGTGACTTCTTGCCAACAGCAGCATCCTGACTCCAGTGAAGAGGAAATCACTCTGAGTGACTCAGTGGGGTTCGATAACGAGAAGCATTTTTCTCCTTTGAGTAAGCTGAACAATATCAATCGATGAAACGGCGCCAAACAAAAGATGAGTCACGGGTCAGGACATCCAGCTGTAAACAAGCAACCGCTGTCAATGAAAATGTGTCAGTACTGCTGGAAGTCAACAGTGCTGTGGCTTTATGATGGAAGCCCTCAACTTAGTCCCTCTTTAATAAGCCTCTCCCTTATATGTCATCACATAAAAATGGCCAGGGCCCCTCCAGGTCTATGAGGGCTCTTGGGCAACTGAAACCCACATGCCACACCAGGGCCGGCTGACATGCGGGGCGAGCTATCACGAGTTCTTGGAATCTTGAGGGATGAATGGGATATGGCCAGGTGGAGTCACCACACACTGCAGATATCTTTCCAAACTTTATTGAAGCAACCACACTTCCACTTAGCAACAGCAAATCAGCAAAGTACTTCAGCACAATAGCAAACAGGCTCACAGGTTCCCGGGGTAACTCTAGGGGTTTGGGACTATGCTACTTTGGTACCTTGTATGTTTGGTCTTCAGTGCACTCCACTCTGCTCCTCCTAGGCCCACACGAATGTCTCTCTGTAATAGCTCTCTGTCCTGCTCGGCACACTGTAGCTCTCTCCTGTGTGTAGTAGTAGATCTCCTCTCTCAAAAGGGTTAGCAGGCTCCATTCTGTACTGCTCGGCAAACTATGACTCCATGGCTCTCTCTCTCTCTCAGCAATCCATGTTATCTCAACTCAGTACAAGCGACAACTGCATGTTCTAGAAAGGTGTCGGCTCTTATATTACCTCTGTTTATGATGTCACTTTCCAACAGCAGCCTCTAGAGGTTAACTCCGTAACTGCTGTTATGTCTTATGCAGCTAGGCGGTTTTACACAGGGTTTTCAATGAGAGATTAGGCAACCCCAGTTTTTACCTGGGCCACACTCTCCCCCCCTGAAAATAATGTTGTCCCCGCCATTAGTGGGTTAACTGTTGTAGACAGGTTGGTTGGTTGACCAAAGTTATTTCTGGTATGGGCTGTTATCCCATTTGAACTATGACTGCCTGAGTGGTTACCGGTATACCCTCAGAGGTCCCAGTTAAACTGGTTTAGTTTGTTTTCCAGATTTACTTAAGTAAGTAAGTGTTTGCAAATGTCTCTTTTTGGGTGAAAGGGAAGTGGTTGCCTAACACATAAACAATTGTAAACATTGTTAAACGATTAGTAATAACAGTAAGAATATTAACATCCTATTCTATAAATGCTAACTACATTCTCAAAGATTTTCCTGTAAGAAGGGGACAAGAATGCAAATGGTTAGTAATGCCTTAAACAGTTTCTTGAGAATTGAAACTATCACTATTCTATGGGCCTTATTTATCAAGGGATAGCGCCAGGTAGCGAATGGTAATGACGCCACGAGAACGCCGGCTCCCCTCCGCAATCACACATTTATCAAGCCGATCCTGCTTAGCGACTGACAGAGCGCCAGATAGCGAAGCATTCATCATTATTCCAGCCTCACCCCACAGCGCCAGCGAGCGACCTTGAACAGGTATGACCTCTCGCTACCTGGCGCTCTCCAATGCATTTCAATGGAGCAATCTTTAAATATTCATAATTAATTGATATTAATGTTTTTTTTTTTTAAATGTCAAAAATTCTGTGACCACTTCTGCAATGTTAGATATATTTTTTAAGGTAAAAAAAATTGTGCAGAATTGTTATTACAGGTCTGATATTAATGTATTCGTATTACAAAATGTTTATAAAAACTTGTTTAATTTTTTTTGTCAAAAATATGGTTGTTTGGGGGTTAAAAAACTACTTTTAACCCATCGCCGCCAGCGCTCTGGGGCTTAAACATGCATTTTACAGTGCGAGAATTTTTTGAGCGTGATTTGTTAATAAATATGCTGGGAGCCGTTCGCTATGGCCATTCGCTGTCATGTGCTCCCATACAGCGCGGAACCTGTCAAACAGCGACTCCCCACCCCGTATTCCACATTACCGCACACCGACTGAGTCGCTGTCAACAACCGAACAACGGCCAAGCACAGCGAATACTAGCGGGCGCTGTGAAAATACCGCTACTGTCGCTCATCTGTCGCTACCTGGCGCTATTAATAAATCGGCCTCCAAGTGATAGAACATTTGAATGTCCTTAGTCCATCAAAAAGTATGAGAATAAGGGTTTGAAGATTCAAAAGTCTTCTGAAAAACAGGTGGTTGGTATGTACCACACAGGTTGGATGTCCTGGTGAACAGGTAATGACACGAGTTTCAGATTCACAGTTCTGGGTACGACACTTGGTGTACCTAATGTATCATAGGTTAAGGTCATAGGTCGTCTTCGTTCTCTAATAGAGGTCTTTCTACTTGGTAGTACTTCTGATGTATCAAGTTCCTCATTTTCTGTGACATCCTGTTCCATTTCTTGGTTTGGTTCAAGTTCAACTTCTGGTTCTGGTTCAACTGTTACTGGATCAATAGGTTCTAAATCCGTGGTTGGTTCAGCTATTTCAGGATCTTCTTTTAGTTCTTCCACTGTTAACTCTGGAATTACTTCAGGACTTTGTGGAATTACACACCTTGAACGTTGGTTTACTGATGTTTGGGGCACAAACTCTGTAGCTTTAGGATCTAATCATCTCCTAGTTCTTTGATAACAACCTCTTCTTGTTGGCATTCTCACAACATAGGTAGCATCTTCTTCATCTGAACTATGTACTGCTCGGCAAACTACGACTCCATGGCTCTCTCTCTCTCTCAGCAATCCATGTTCTCTCAACTCAGTACAAGCGACAACTGTATGTTCTAGAAAGGTGTCAGCTCTTATATCACCTCTGTTTATGATGTCACTTTCCCACAGCAGCCTCTAGTGGTTAACTCCGTAACTGCTGTTATGTCTTATGCAGCCAAGCTGTTTTACACAGGGTTTTCAATGAGAGATTAGTGCCCTTATTCATCAAGCGATAGCGCCAGGTAGTGTCTGACGAGCGCCAGGTAGCGGCAGCTAACGGCGACTACCGACTCAAGTACGCCCGGCGGCGGTCACAATGACGCATTTATCAAGCAAAATGAGGCTAGCGCCGGCGAGAGCGACGGCTAGTGCGGCATTCATCATGAAGCCGCCTGGACCGAACAGCGCCGCTGCAAATTCCCTCACAGCGCCAGGTATGAGCTGTCGCTCCCTGGCGATGTCCAATGCATTTCAATGGAGCAATCTATAATTATTCATAATTAATTGGTATTTTTTTTTTTTTTTTTTTTTTTTTTAATGTCAAAAAATCGGAGACCACTTCTGCAATGTTAGGATTTATTTTTAAGTAAAAAAAAAAATTAAAAAAAAAATGTGCAGAATTGATCTAACAGGTCTGAGTTTAATGTATTCATATTACAAAATGATTCTAAAAACATGTATAATGTTACATTCACAAAATATGGTTGTTTAGGGGTTAAAAACTAGTTAATACACATCGCCGCCAGCGCTCTGGGGTTTAAACAAGGAATGGACAGCGACAGCACATTCGGAGCGTGATTTGTTGATGAATATGAAGCTAGCCGTTTGCTCTGGCCATTCGTTGTCAGGCGCTCACATACAACGCTGGACCTGTGAAACAGCGACCCCCCCAGCCCGTATTCAACATTACCGCACACCGACTGAGTCGCTGTCATCAAGCTAACGCCGGCCAAGCACAGCGAATACTGGCTGGCGCTGAAAAAATCACGCTACAGTCGCTCATCTGTCGCTACCTGGCGCTATTAATGAATCGGCCTCTAGGTAACCCCAGTTTTTATCTGGGCCACACAACTATTCTGACTCACCGTATGGCAGTAATGTGAATCCTGTAGACCAGGGCCAGCTCTAGGTTTGTGGGGGCCCTCGGGCAAGAGAGCCTTAGTAGGTCCCAAAGTAGTGAGTCACATGATGTCACCTTTCATCTCCGATGCCACAAACGGGTCATCTTCTGCTGCTGATCACCCTCCAGTCCTTGTCAGCTGTCACCTGGTTCTCGCCACCTACTGCACTTCCATCAACGTTCTCCAGTGTTGCTGATCACCCCCCGTTGTTGAGGCCAACCATGAGAAACGGGCATTCGATGATTGGGCCCGCTGTTAAATAATACCATGGCCAAGTGTGAGCCTGAGTGTTCCCCTGAAGATGCCAGGTACACCACGTTCCCTGTATGCGTGGCTTGGCAGATAGCTTACTCAACTGCTTGTGGATCACGTGGATGCTGAATGCCTCGAGCTAAGCACACAATGCCCAAGGAGGCTGCGCACACTGAATGGAGTGGTGCAGGGGAGGCCCAAACATGCAATATGAGATCTAGGAATGAGTTAAGATTATGGGCATCACTTTGGGATAACCCTAAGTAAGGCTTGTGGGCCAGGTCTTGTGGGTTTTGGTCCACTTTAATGCTGGGGTGTCTTTTTTGGGGGGCCTACTATGAGATTTGCTATGGGGCCCTGTGAATATATACACCTCTGGGAATATATTATTAGAAAGAAATAAAGAAAAGAAAAAAAAAAGAAAGAAATCGAAATAAGAAAGAGAAAGAAATAGCAAGAAGAGAAAGAATGAAGGAATAAATAAAAAGAAAGAATAGAATAATTGACAGAATAAAAAGAAAGAAAGCAAAAATAAAAGGATGAATAAAAAAAAGCATTTCACATCCGATTGTCTTTACCAAAAAAAAAAAACAGGAAAGACCACAGGGAAAGTGGGACACACCCATCTTCAGGCCCCAGTAAGCCTCTGCCTTCTGCATGGAGCTCCTTGGCACTTACATAAGTAGATGTAAAACAACGAAGATGCCAAGAAAAAGAAAACGTCCTTGTGTGGATCACATGACCACCATGGGAGGTGGAGCCTCCTAAGTTTGTGGCTCTAGAACATGCTCAGTGAAAAAGCTCCAAATAGGGTTGCCACCTGGCAGGGCCGGCTCTACGTTTATGCGGCATAGAGTCTTAATGGGCCCCTTGCACACCATAGATACTGGTGAATACTGCTAATGAATGGAAAGAAAAAAATAATAGAAGTATAGACGGAATAACAAAGAGAAATAAAGATAAAAGAATAGAAGCTGACAGAAGAAAAAAACAAACGCAAGCAGCAAAGAGAGAAAAGAGGGATGACAAAAAAAAAATTGGAATAGTTGGAAATAAATAAAGAAATATAAAAAAAAGAAAAGAAACAAAGAAAGAACAAAAGCATAGAATGAATGACAGAAACAAAGATGGAAAAGAAATAACAGAAAAATCAAGAAAAGTGAAAGAAGCAATGGAAAAAAAGCGAAAGCAAAGAAAGAATAGAAGACAGACAGAAAAAAGAAAGAGAAGGAACGACAGAAAATAAAATATTAGAAGGAAAGCAAGAAAAGGAATGGCGGAACAAACAGATGAAAGAAAGTTGCAAAGCAAAGTTGGAAAGAAGGAAAAAGACGAAAAGAAAAGGATAGAAGGAAAGAAACAAAGCAATAAAGAAAAAATAAAAAATAAATAGAAAAAAACAAATGAAAGAGAGATGCAAAGGATAAATGGAAAGAAAGAAAGAACAAAGGAGAAAAGAGTAGATGAAAAGAAACAGGGAATAGAAGGACTACCAGAAAGAAAGGCTCCCAGTGACCAGTCAGCCCCTGGCTGATGTTCCTTAGGCCCTTATTTAACAAGAGATAGTGCCAGGTAGCGACTGGTGAGCGGCCGGTAATGATGGGCCCCGCCACGAGAACGCCGGCTCCCCACCACAATCACACATTTATCAAGCCGATCCTGCTTAGCGACTGAGATAGCGCCATATAGCGACTCATTCATCATTGTGCCAGCCTCACCCCACAGCGCCAGCGAGCGACCTTGAACAGCGACAGGTATGACCTCTCACTACCTGGCGCTCTCCAATGCATTTCAATGGAACAATCTTTAAATATTCATAATTAATTGTTATTAATTTTTTTTTTTTTTTTTTATGTGAAAATTTCTGCTACCACTTCTGCAATGTTAGATATTTTTTTTAAGGTAAAAAAAAAAATAAAAAAAAAATTGTACAGAATTGATATTACAGGTCTGATATTAATGTATTCATATTACAAAATGTTTTTATAAACTTGTTTTTTTTGGTTTCCAAAAATATGGTTGTTTGGGGGTTAAAAAACTACTTTTAACCCATTGCCGCCAGCGCTCTGAGGTTTAAACAAGCATTTCGCAGCGCCAGAATTTTTTGAGCGTGATTTGTTAATGAATATGGTGGGAGCCGTTCGCTAAGGCCATTCGCTATCATGCGCTCCCATACAGCGCGGAACCTGTCCAATGGCGACTCCTCACCCAATATTCAACATTACGGCAAACCGACTGAGTCGCTGTCAACAACCGAACAACGGCCAAGCACAGCGACTACTAGCGGGCGCTGTGAAAATGCCGCTACATACGCTCATATGTCGCTACCTGCCGCTATTAATGAATCGGCCTCTTAGTTCTGGTGGGGCCCCGGCACCTGCCCAGGTATGCCCAGTGCTGACGCCTGCCCTACCACCTGGTGGGTATTTCTTTTGTTACTTTACTGGGCACTGGCCTGGCGATGCCAGTATTTGTTTTTTAACTGGTGACTGAGGATAGGAAAAGTATATCCACAATTACCAACAAACACAACAAATACCAGCACCTCCAGGCCAGTGGCCAGTAATGTACAAAAAAAATAAAATAAGAGAAAGTAAAAAGAACCAACAGTCAAAATCTGGCCCCTCTGACCTGCTAGGCCCTGGTGCAGTCACCCCCTTATAATTACACCCCATGGCACTGTATTAGCAAACACATGTGTGAATGGGAGGTGGGAGGGGCATATACCAATATATGTGGTTGTCTTCTATGGGGGTTATTCATGAAGGTATAGCGGCAGGTAGCGCCTCGTAGCGGCAGGCAGCGTCTGGTGAACAGCGGGTGCTGTACGGGAAACCACATTTATGAAAGCGACCGGTGAGCGACTCTAACAGCGCCATGTAGCGTCACATGTATTATTACAGGCGGCTCAGTGTATAGCACCTCTAACAGCGCCATGTAGCGTCACGTGTATTATTACAGGCAGCTCAGTGTATAGCGCCTCTAACAGCGCCATGTAGCGTCACATGTATTATTACAGGCAGGTCAGTGTATAGCGCCTCTAACAGCGCCATGTAGCGTCACATGTATTATTACAGGCAGCTCAGTGTATAGCGCCTCTAACAGCGTCATGTAGCGTCACATGTATTATTACAGGCGGCTCAGTGTATAGCACCTCTAACAGCGCCATGTAGCATCACATGTATTATTACAGGCAGCTCAGTGTATAGCGCCTCTAACAGCGCCATGTAGCGTCACATGTATTATTACAGGCAGGTCAGTGTATAGCGCCTCTAACAGCGTCATGTAGCGTCACATGTATTATTACAGGCAGGTCAGTGTATAGCGCCTCTAACAGCGTCATGTAGTGTCACATGTATTATTACAGGCAGCTCAGTGTATAGCGCCTCTAACAGCGCCATGTAGCGTCACATGTATTATTACAGGCAGGTCAGTGTATAGCGCCTCTAACAGCGCCGTGTATTGTCAAATGTATTATTACAGGCAGCTCAGTGTATAGCGACTCTAACAGCGCCATGTAGCGTCACATGTATTATTACAGGCAGCTCAGTGTATAGCACCTCTAACAGCGCCATGTAGCGTCACATGTATTATTACAGGCAGGTCAGTGTATAGCGCCTCTAACAGCGTCATGTAGTGTCACATGTATTATTACAGGCAGCTCAGTGTATAGCACCTCTAACAGCGCCATGTAGCGTCACATGTATTATTACAGGCAGGTCAGTGTATAGCGCCTCTAACAGCGTCATGTAGTGTCACATGTATTATTACAGGCAGCTCAGTGTATAGCACCTCTAACAGCGCCATGTAGCGTCACATGTATTATTACAGGCAGGTCAGTGTATAGCACCTCTAACAGCGCCATGTAGCGTCACATGTATTATTACAGGCAGCTCAGTGTATAGCACCTCTAACAGCGCCATGTAGCGTCACATGTATTATTACAGGCAGGTCAGTGTATAGCGCCTCTAACAGCGTCATGTAGTGTCACATGTATTATTACAGGCAGGTCAGTGTATAGCGCCTCTAACAGCGCCATGTAGCGTCACATGTATTATTACAGGCAGGTCAGTGTATAGCGCCTCTAACAGCGCCATGTAGCGTCACATGTATTATTACAGGCAGCTCAGTGTATAGCGCCTCTAACAGCGCCATGTAGCGTCACATGTATTATTACAGGCGGCTAAGCGTATGGCGCCGGCGCTCTAGCTTCCAGTGCGCCAGGTATTACCTTTCGCTCAGTGTCGCTCTCCCATACATTTCAATGACCATTCATTTGCTTGTGTTTAAACAGCGTGTTTCACATTTTTTTTTTTTGCTCCGATCATTGTGTGACGTCTCCTGGCTGCAAACAAACATTTTTAGAAACTTTTTTGACTTTTTAGATTTTTATGCAGAATTGTCATTACAGGTCTGGCACTAAAGTGTTAATGCCACAGTGTTATAACAATGTCATTCCATGTGTTTTCGCTTTGTTACAGGTGGATATGTGTTCAAAGACAGACTTTAATCACGCAGCGTTTGGTGTTCTATGCTATAGCGCCCAGCTTTAGAGTGCCGACGCTGTGTGTGTGTCCTTTTTTGGTAAGTATGGTGTGGAGCGCTGAGAGTCAGTCGCGCTGAGCTGCCTTTCGCTCTGTACTGGTGTTAGAGCGCCCAACATACATCACATTCATCAATGCCGGCCAGGTCACTACAGCGACCGAGACACTCTGTTACAGTGCCCGATACCCGCTTACAGCGTCTACTAGCGGTCACTCTAAGCGCCGCTATACAGGCGCTCATCTGCCGATACCTGGCGTAAGTAATATGGACATGTGTAGACAGTGGGGGAGACAGCACGCCATACTGCGATCAGCCCCCGTCAGAGAGGAAAAGGGAGAATCCATGTAATCATGTCATTCTGCTTCCTAAACAATGCGAGGTCGGAGCCCTGCCTCAGGGATGATGTCATTACAAATCATTAAGCCGGAGGCTGCCCACAAATATTACTGTGGTTTTACCACCGTCTGTAATTATGGCGACGAGGCATGTGAGCTAAGGATACTGCGGCGGATGGTTATTTTTTTAACAGAAACCCATGCGGACCTCCCGTGACATGATTATACACCTTTCGTACTGACTATGTTCAGTACTAGAAAAGGACCTGCTATCATAGCAAACCTCCATAAGGTTATTTATCCAGCAGCAGGTGGAGCCTATTACTGGAGATAACAGGATTTACCCATGAGTCTTAGCAGTAGGCAGAGCCATGCAAATCAGCTCTTTGTGCCTTTATGATTTCTGAAGTGCTCAGAAAGAAGCTGCTGGGTGTGCAATGCATATTTATATATTTCTATATAAATATATATATAATAATATATATATATATATATATTTATATATATATTAATAATAAATAATATATAATAATATATATAATAATATATATATATAATAATAGTACATCCGCTGATATTTACACAGCCAGGGGTACAAGGTAAAGAGATAGAAAGAGAGATGTTTACATCTCATGACATCTCATTTCATTACACCTACAGACTTAGAGGCTGATTTATTAATAGCGACATGTAGCGACAGTTGAGCGACTGTAGCGGTATTTTCACAGCGCCCGCTAGTAGTCGCTGTGCTTGGCCGTTGTTCGGTTGTTGACAGCGACTCAGTCGGTGTGCAGTAATGTTGAATACAAGGTTACGAGTCGCTATTTGACAGGTTCCGCGCTGTATGGGAGCGCATGATAGCGACTGGTCAGAGCGACCGGCTCCCACCATATTCATCAAAAAATCACGCTCAAAAAATTCAAGCTCTGTGAAATGCATGTTTAAACCCCAGAGCGCTGGCGGCGATGTGTTAAAAGTAGTTTTTTAACCCCCAAACAACCATATTTTTGGAAACCAAAAAAAAAAAAAGTTTTTTAATTAATTTAGTAATATGAATACATTAATATCAGACCTGTAATATCAATTCTGCACAAATTTTTATTTTTTTTTTCCCTTAAAAAATTATCTAAAATGGCAGAAGTGGTCACAGAATTTTACACATTATATAAAAAAAAAATTAATAACAATTAATTATTAATATTTAAAGATTGTTCCATTGAAATGCATTGGAGAGCGCCAGGTAGCGAGAGGTCATACCTGTCGCTGTTCAAGGTCGGACGCTGGCGCTGTGGGCTGAGGCTGGAATAATGATGAATGAGTCGCTATATGGCGCTATCTCAGTCGCTAAGCAGGATTGGCTTGATAAATGTGTGATTGTGGTGGGGAGCCGGCGTTCTCGTGGCGGGGCCCGTCATTACCGGCCGCTCACCAGTCGCTACCTGTCGCTATTCCTTCATAAATAAGGGCCTAAGAATAACAGGAATTACCCATGGTACTTAGCAGTAGGTGGAGCTATGCAAATCATCTCTTGCTCAAGTGCCAGGAAAGAGCTGGATGGGCATGCAGTGCTTGAGTATATCATATAATATTTGTGTAGCCAACTGGGAAAAAGGAAAGGGAAAGAGAGACAGAAAAAATTGACATACAAAGAATTACAGGATTTACCCATGATACTTAGAGGCTGATTCATTAATAGCGACAGATAGCGACTGTTGAACGACTGTAGCGGTATTTTGACAGCGACTGCTAGTAGTCGCTGTGCTTGGCCATTGTTCGGTGGATGATAGCGACTCAGTCGGTGTGCCGTAATGTTGAATATGCTGAGTCGCTATTTGACAGGTTCGCTGTTGTATGGGAGCGCATGATAGCGACTGGACATAGCGACCGGCACCCACCATATTCATTAAAAAATCAGCCTTAAAAATTCCTAGCGCTGTGAAATGCATGTTTAAATCCCAGAGCGCAGTAGGCGATGTGTTAAAAGTAGTTTTTTAACCCCCTAACCACCCAAAAAAAAAAAAAATGGAATGATTTTGAAATAATATTCAAACCGGAATAGTTTAAAATCAGACCTGTAATATCAATTCTGCAAAAAAAAAAAAAAATTTTTTTTTAAATCCCCAAAATATACATTTTCAAAGGAAGAAGATTTTTTTTTTGAAATTAAAAAAAAAATATATATTAAAAAATAATTATTAATTAAAATACATTCTGCCATTGAAATGCATTGGAGAGCGCCAGGTAGCGAGAGGTCATACCTGTCGCTGTTCAAGGATGTTCGCTGGCGCTGTGGGATGAGGCTGAGATAATGATGAATGAGTTGCTAGGTGGCGCTATCTCAGTCGCTAAGCAGTATCGGCTTGATAAATGTGTGATTGTGGAGGGGAGCCGGCGTTCTAGTTGCGGTACCTGGCTTTACTGGCCGGCTCCCCAGTCGCTATCTGTCGCTATTCCTTGATAAATAAGGCCCTTAGCAGTAGGTGGAGCTATGCAAATCATCTCTTGCTTAAGTGCTGGGAAAGAGATGGAAAAAAATTGACATGGCACTTACAGACCAAGAATTACAGGATTTGCCCATGATACTTAGCAGTGGGTGGAGCTATGCAAATCATCTCTTGCCTAAGTGCCAGGAAAGAGCTGGACGGGCATGCAATGCTTGAGTATATCATCTAATATTCATGTAGCCAATGAGGACAAAGGAAGAGAGATGGAAAAAAAATGACATGGCACTTACAGACCAAGAATTACAGGATTTGCCCATGATACTTAGCAGTGGGTGGAGCTATGCAAATCATCTCTTGCCTAAGTGCCAGGAAAGAGCTGGACGGGCATGCAATGCTTGAGTATATCATCTAATATTCATGTAGCCAATGAGGACAAAGGAAGAGAGATGGAAAAAAAATGACATGGCACTTACAGACCAAGAATTACAGGATTTGCCCATGATACTTAGCAGTGGGTGGAGCTATGCAAATCATCTCTTGCTCAAGTGCCAGGAAAGAGCTGGACGGGCATGCAATGCTATCATCTAATATTTATGTAGCCAGCAGGAAAAGGGGAAAACAGATGGAAACAAATTAACATGGCACTTACAGACCAAGAACTACAAGATTTACCCATGATACTTAGGAGTGGGCGGAGCCATGCAAATCATCTCTTGGTGCATTTCTGATTTCGAAAGCACCTGGAAAGAGCAGAACGGTGAGCAATGCTTGCTTATATGTTCTAGTATTTACACAGCTAATGGAGTACAAGGTACAAAGATAGAAAGAGAGATGGAAAATATTTACATGGCACCTGTAAACCCAGAATAACAGGATTTACCCATGATACTCAGCAGTAGGTGGAGCTATGCAAATCACCTCTTTTCACCTTTGTGATAGCTCAAGTGCCAGGAAAGAGCTGGACGGGCTGCAATCCTACCATCTAATATTTATGTAGCTAACAGGGAAAAAGGAAAATAGACGGAAAAAAATAACATTTATCCATGATACTCAGCAGTAGGTGGAGCCGTGTAAATCATCTTTTTGTGCATTTGTGATATCTGAAGCACCCAGAAAGAGTCGGCTGGGTTGCAATGCATGAGTATATCTTATCCTTCTCTCTCTCTCTCTTGTCTCCGTCCTTCTTTATTTTGTTCTCCTCTTTTTCATTCTTTCCCTCTCTTCCTTTTTTCTCTCTTTTCTGTCTTCTTTCTCTGCATTCAAAATGATTTCCCTCTCTTTTTCTAACCCTCTTAGAATCTCTCACTTTCTCTCTTCTTCTCCTTCACTCCCTTGTTTTCCTACATTCCTCCCATCTCAATCTTATTACCTCTTCCATTCTCTGGCTTCACATAGCACAGAGGGGGTGGAGGCAGTGTGTGACGGGCCACCTTGTACCATGTGACTGGGGGCACGTACCTGCACTGCCCCTATGGTATGTACACCCCTGACCTCCAGTCTTTTATTCTGCATTCCCCCTGTGGGGGACAAGTGGGGGCACCATTTCGAATGTTTGCCCCAAGTACCAAGAAAGCCTAGCTACTCCTCTGCCTTTAGTGCCCCCCGACCTGCTGCAGCCAGGGCACGTGCCCACCCCGCCCTCCCTAGCTACACCCTGCCCTCCCTAGCTACACCCCGCCCTCCCTTAGCTACACCCTGCCCTCCCTAGCTACACTCCGCCCTCCCTAGCTACACCCTGCCCTCCCTAGCTACACCCCGCCCTCCCTAGCTACACCCCGCCCTCCCTAGCTACACCCTGCCCTCCCTAGCTACACCCTGCCCTCCCTAGCTACACCCTGCCCTCCCTAGCTACACCCCGCTCTCCCTAGCTACACCCTGCCCTCCCTAGCTACACCCTGCCCTCCCTAGCTACACTCCGCCCTCCCTAGCTACACCCTGCCCTCCCTAGCTACACCCTGCCCTCCCTAGCTACACCCCGCCCTCCCTTGCTACACTCCGCCCTCCCTAGCTACACCCCGCCCTCCCTAGCTACACCCTGCCCTCCCTAGCTACACCCCGCCCTCCCTAGCTACACCCTGCCCTCCCTAGCTACACCCTGCCCTCCCTTGCTACACTCCGCCCTCCCTAGCTACACCCCGCCCTCCCTAGCTACACCCCGCCCTCCCTAGCTACACCCCGCCCTCCCTAGTTACACCCTGCCCTCCCTAGCTACACCCTGCCCTCCCTAGCTACACCCCGCCCTTCCTAGCTACACCCCGCCCTCCCTAGCTACACCCCGCCCTCCCTAGCTACACCCTGCCCTCCCTAGCTACACCCTGCCCTCCCTTGCTACACTCCGCCCTCCCTAGCTACACCCTGCCCTCCCTAGCTACACCCTGCCCTCCCTAGCTACACCCTGCCCTCCCTAGCTACACCCCGCCCTCCCTAGCTACACCCCGCCCTCCCTAGCTACACCCCGCCCTCCCTAGCTACACCCTGCCCTCCCTAGCTACACCCTGCCCTCCCTAGCTACACCCCGCCCTCCCTAGCTACACCCCGCCCTCCCTAGCAACACCCTGCCCTCCCTAGCTACACTCCGCCCTCCCTAGCTACACCCTGCCCTCCCTAGCTACACTCCGCCCTCCCTAGCTACACCCCGCCCTCCCTAGCTACACCCCGCCCTCCCTAGCTACACCCCGCCCTCCCTAGCTACACCCTGCCCTCCCTAGCTACACCCTGCCCTCCCTAGCTACACCCCGCCCTCCCTTGCTACACTCCGCCCTCCCTAGCTACACCCCGCCCTCCCTAGCTACACCCCGCCCTCCCTAGCTACACCCTGCCCTCCCTTGCTACACTCCGCCCTCCCTAGCTACACCCTGCCCTCCCTAGCTACACCCCGCTCTCCCTAGCTACACCCTGCCCTCCCTAGCTACACCCTGCCCTCCCTAGCTACACTCTGCCCTCCCTAGCTACACCCCGCCCTCCCTAGCTACACCCCGCCCTCCCTTGCTACACTCCGCCCTCCCTAGCTACACCCCGCCCTCCCTAGCTACACCCTGCCCTCCCTAGCTACACCCCGCCCTCCCTAGCTACACCCTGCCCTCCCTAGCTACACCCTGCCCTCCCTAGCTACACCCCGCCCTCCCTAGCTACACCCCGCCCTCCCTAGCTACACCCTGCCCTCCCTAGCTACACCCTGCCCTCCCTAGCTACACCCTGCCCTCCCTTGCTACACTCCGCCCTCCCTAGCTACACCCTGCCCTCCCTAGCTACACCCCGCCCTCCCTAGCTACACCCTGCCCTCCCTAGCTACACCCTGCCCTCCCTAGCTACACCCTGCCCTCCCTAGCTACACCCCGCCCTCCCTAGCTACACCCCGCCCTCCCTAGCTACACCCCGCCCTCCCTAGCTACACTCCGCCCTCCCTAGCTACACCCTGCCCTCCCTAGCTACACTCCGCCCTCCCTAGCTACACCCCGCCCTCCCTAGCTACACCCTGCCCTCCCTAGCTACACCCCGCCCTCCCTAGCTACACCCCGCCCTCCCTAGCTACACCCTGCCCTCCCTAGCTACACCCTGCCCTCCCTTGCTACACTCCGCCCTCCCTAGCTACACCCTGCCCTCCCTAGCTACACCCTGCCCTCCCTAGCTACACCCCGCCCTCCCTAGCTACACCCCGCCCTCCCTAGCTACACCCCGCCCTCCCTAGCTACACTCCGCCCTCCCTAGCTACACCCTGCCCTCCCTAGCTACACTCCGCCCTCCCTAGCTACACCCCGCCCTCCCTAGCTACACCCTGCCCTCCCTAGCTACACCCTGCCCTCCCTAGCTACACCCTGCCCTCCCTAGCTACACCATGCCCTCCCTAGCTACACCCCGCCCTCCCTAGCTACACCCCGCCCTCCCTAGCTACACCCTGCCCTCCCTAGCTACACCCTGCCCTCCCTAGCTACACTCCGCCCTCCCTAGCTACACCCCGCCCTCCCTAGCTACACCCTGCCCTCCCTAGCTACACCCCGCCCTCCCTAGCTACACCCCGCCCTCCCTAGCTACACCCTGCCCTCCCTAGCTACACCCTGCCCTCCCTAGCTACACCCTGCCCTCCCTAGCTACACCCCGCCCTCCCTTGCTACACTCCGCCCTCCCTAGCTACACCCCGCCCTCCCTAGCTACACCCCGCCCTCCCTAGCTACACCCTGCCCTCCCTTGCTACACTCCGCCCTCCCTAGCTACACCCCGCCCTCCCTTGCTACACCCCGCCCTCCCTAGCTACACCCTGCCCTCCCTAGCTACACTCCGCCCTCCCTAGCTACACTCCGCCCTCCCTAGCTACACTCCGCCCTCCCTAGCTACACTCCGCCCTCCCTAGCTACACCCCTGTCTTATGTGTTTCCCCTGTTGCTCGCTTTCTATTTAATGTGTGTGTGCGTCTGGCGAGCGCCCTCTTTAACAGGGCTACACTGACCCTAAGGCTTGTCTTCTGCTCTCTATTGTAGAAAGCGTGACAGTGTGAAAACCTTCACACCTCATATCCACGCAGACCTCCCAACTTGAAAGCCATAAATAGGGACATGAGAAGAAATTTTTTAACATTTTAACCACACCATAGCCAGTGAGGGGCATCCCTCCAATACAGCCAGTGAGGGGCATCTCTCATTACAGCCAGTTAGGGGCATCCCTCATTACAGCCAGTTAGGGGCATCCCTTATTTCAGCCAGTTATAGGCATCCCTCATTTCAGCCAGTTAGGGGCATCCCTCATTACAGCCAGTTAGAGGCATCCCTCCAATACAACCAATGAGGGGCATCCCTCATTACAGCCAGTGAGGGGCATCCCTCATTACAGCCAGTTAGCGGCATCCCTCATTACAGCCAGTTAGAGGCATCCCTCCAATACAACCAGTGAGGGGCATCCCTCATTACAGCCAGTGAGGGGCATCCCTCATTACAGCCAGTTAGAGGCATCCCTCATTACAGCCAGTTAGAGGCATCCCTCCAATACAACCAGTGAGGGGCATCCCTCATTACAGCCAGTGAGGGGCATCCCTCATTACAGCCAGTTAGAGGCATCCCTCATTACAGCCAGTTAGAGGCATCCCTCCAATACAACCAGTGAGGGGCATCCCTCATTGTAGCCAGTTAGGGATAACACACAGACTCACGCACACAGACACACACACAGAGACATACTCATACTAGGTGACCTACTCACCGCAATGCAGCAATTTCCCCCTCCCTCCTGCGCGATCTTCAGTGAGGCTCCAGACAACCAGTTAGGGGCATCCTTCATTGCAGCCAGTGAGGGGCATCCCTCATTGCAGCCAGTTAGGGGCATCCCCCATTATGGTCAGTGAGGGGCATCCCTCCATTACAGCCAGTGAGGGGTATCCCTCATTACAGTCAGTGAGGGCATCCCTCATTACAGCCAGTGAGGGGCATCCCTCATTGCAGCCATTTAGGGGCATCCCCATTATGGTCAGTGAGGGGCATCCCTCATTGCAGCCAGTTAGGGGCATCCCTCATTGCAGCCAGTGAGGGGCATCCCTCATTACAGCCAGTTAGGGGCATCCCTCATTACAGTCAGTGAGGGGCATCCCTCATTACAGTCAGTGAGGGGCATCCCTCATTACAGCCAGTGAGGGGCATCCTTCATTGCAGCCAGTGAGGGGCATCCCTCATTACAGTCAGTGAGGGGCATCCCTCATTACAGCCAGTGAGGGGCATCCCTCATTACAGTCAGTGAGGGGCATCCCTCATTACAGTCAGTGAGGGGCATCCCTCATTACAGCCAGTGAGGGGCATCCTTCATTGCAGCCAGTGAGGGGCATCCCTCATTACAGTCAGTGAGGGGCATCCCTCATTACAGTCAGTGAGGGGCATCCCTCATTACAGCCAGTGAGGGGCATCCCTCATTACAGTCAGTGAGGGGCATCCCTCATTACAGTCAGTGAGGGGCATCCCTCATTACAGTCAGTGAGGGGCATCCCTCATTACAGTCAGTGAGGGGCATCCCTCATTGCAGCCAGTGAGGGACAACACACAGTCACACACACACACACACACGCACGGAGATTCATACTCAGTGACATACTCACTGCAATGCAGCAATTTCCCCCACCCACCTGCGCAATCTCCAGTGAGGCTCCTTCCTGGAGTCCCGCCCACCCACTTAAAAACACCAATGAGATTAAAGCAAAGAAAAAGGCCTCCCAGACACCCGACTGCTGCGGCCTCTCAGACGCCCGCTGCCACCGGCTCCACATGTGCAGCCGAGTGCCGGTTTCTGGCATCTGAGAGGCCGCGGCAACTTCCCACCCAGTAACGGGCGGCGGAGAGCGGCGATGTCGCGGGACAAGTGCATGCGCCGCGGGGCGCCGGGATCAATAGCCAGAAATCTGGATTGTCCCGGGAAAATTGGGGCAGCTGGGGGTATGTATCCACATCCCATCACCTTCTAACTGTGAAAGCTCTGTGACTATTCTGAGCAGCTTCCTCTGCTCTTCCTGCTGCTCTCCAGTCACTGTAATGAAGGTGGAAGTTTATATAGCGGCTCTATTGAAGTTCTGTAAGCTGTCGTAATTCTGTCTGCATGTAACGGGCGGGGGCGAGGTCACTGTGACCCAAAGATTAACCGTGTGCAGCACTTCCTGTGCCGGGGAACAGTGACTATCTTCTCCCCATAACATCCCTTGTCTGATGGATAAGCTTTGATGGCTGGGAAAATTAGCTATTAAAGGGACAGTCTAGGCAAAAGGATAAATCAGCTCGACTTTCTGCTCTCCCCATGCTGGCTGGGAGCGGCCGCATCTTTCATTTAGTCTGCTTAAAGTAGACCAAAACCCATACCGATCCGCCCTCGGACTCTATAAGATTCCAGGGCTGATCAATTCCCTCCCCATGGGGCCTCCAAAATCTGGATGCCCCACTGTGTGAAACCCCCCAGGTCTCACCATTTACATCTATGATTAAGGACCCCAGGTGTCCGAAACGCGTAAGCTTGCATGGCATTTTTCACATTCGCCAGGGTCTGACATTGTATTTTAGCTGCCTTTTTTTGATATGGAGATGTTTTTAAAGTGTCTTTATTAAAGCATTGGACTTTTAGGAGTGCTGACCTTTTGCCTTTTTCTCCCCATTTACTTACCTTGTTCTCTGGTCCAACCCTCCCTCTAGCAGGATGCGTGCCCGCACCAGGCATTTGTGAATGGCCGGCATGTGAATGGCACGCGCCCTGCTAGAGGGATAGCGAGGATGCACCCACGGACTGCGCATGCGCCATCCGCCCGGGATTAAGGTCCCCGTGGGGAGGGAATGGATCGGCTCGGAAGATCCAGCTGGGTTTTGGTCCATTTAAAGAGGACCAAATCCCATGTAAAAAGAATCAAGGACTGCGCTACAGCTTTTCTTTTCCCCTTTGGCACCCTAGTTTGGGATGCTCACTCTATATACTCACCTCACCAGCAATCCAATAATGCATGCCCTTGGCAGCTGCTCGAACCAGCACCGGGCATACCTGATTGGCTGGTGCGAGGAACGGCCAGTGAGAGGCAAATTACAGTATACCATACCCCCCAACTGTCCTGATTTTTGCAGGATTGTCCCGCGAACGGCTCCTTGTTCCGCCGCCCCGGGCTGCTATTCAGTGTCCCGGGACAGGCAGCTAAGGCCCTTATGTATGAAAGAATAGCGACAGGTGACTGGTGAGCGGCCGGTAATGACAGGCCCCACCACGAGAACGCCGGCTCCCCACCACAATCACACATTTATCAAGCCCATCCTGCTTAGCAACTGAGATAGCGCCATATAGCGACTCATTCATCATTATTCCAGCCTCAGCCCACAGCGCCAGCGTCCGACCCTGAACAGCGACAGGTATGACCTCTCGCTACCTGGCGCTCTCCAATGCATTTCAATGGAACAATCTTTAAATATTAATAATTAATTGTTATTAATGTTTTTTTTTTGTTTTTTTTTTAAATGTGAAAAATTCTGTGACCACTTCTGCCATGTTAGATAATTTTTTTAAGGGAAAAAACATTTAAAAAAAAATTGTACAGAATTGATATTACAGGTCTGATATTAATGTATTCATATTACTAAATTATTGAAAATATTTTTTTTTTTTGGTTTCCAAAGATATGGTGGTTTGGGGGTTAAAAAACTACTTTTAACACATCACCGCCAGCGCTCTGGGGTATAAACATGCATTTCACAGCGCGAGAATTTTTTGAGCGTGATTTTTTGATGAATATGGTGGAAGCCGGTCGCTCTGACCAGTCGCTATCATGCGCACCCATACAGCGCGGAACCGGTCAAATAGCGACTCGTCACCTTGTATTCAACATTACGCCACACCGACTGAGTCGCTGTCAACAACCGAACAACGGCCAAGCACAGCGACTACTAGCGGGCGCTGTGAAAATACCGCTACAGTCGCTCAACTGTCGCTACCTGCCGCTATTAATAAATCAGCCTCTAAGTAGTCGGGGACTCGGGAGCTGCGGCTTGCTTGGGGGGCGGAGCCAGAGGCGGGGCCTCTTCCTGCTCATGGTGTTAGTAATGAATCAGCCTCCACGTGTAGCTAAATAAGAATGATTGAATTGCAGACAGTTTTTCCACTTTCAGGTGGACCTGAAGTCATCATTCTGCAGGCCTGCCCTATCCCTATGCCAATGAAAGTGCTCTTCCAAGCCAGGCCCTGTGCTCTCCCCTAAGGCACACCCAAACTCGTCCGGGTGTCCCTAATACAACAGTTGCCTGAAATAACATTGCATTCAGTAGTATGAGAGTAACACTACAAGGAGGAGGAGTGATGGGAGATCCATTAAAACACTTTGTACAGGAAATCTGGAATCCGGCTGCCGTAAATTCCTAGTGAGTTTACATAAAAAGAAGAAAAATAAAATACTGTGGCTGTTTCTCAACAAAATTCGGATAATCTGCCGGCCGCACAAAGCGGGGATATGGCCTAAAAATACAATAATACTGTGCTTGGCATGGACCACACATACTTTAAATACTTTCCCATGTCACACTGGAAAACAGGCTGACAGGAGTCCTGTGCTCTCTCAGGTAGCCAGGTATACATAGGCCCTTATTTATGAAGGAATAGCGCCAGGTAGCGACTGGCGAGCGGCCGGTAATGACGCTCACCGCCACGAGAACGCCGGCTCCCCACCACAATCACACATTTATCAAGCCAATCCTGCTTAGCGACTGAGATAGCGCCATATAGCGACTCATTCATCATTATTCCAGCCTCAGCCCACAGCGCCAGCGTTCGACCTTGAACAGCGACAGGTATGACCTCTCGCTACCTGGCGCTCTCCAATGCATTTCAATGGAACAATCTTTAAATATTCATAATTCATTAATTTTTTATTTTTTTTTTTATGTGAAAAATTCTGTGACCTCTTCTGCCATGTTAGATAATTCTTTTAAGGTAAAAAAAAAAATTGTACAGAATTGATATTACAGGTCTGATATTAATGTATTCATATTACAAAATTATTTAAAAAACTTGTGGTTTGGGGGTTAAAAAACTACTTTTAACTCATCGCCGCCAGCGCTCTGGGGTTTAAACATGCATTTCACAGCGCGAGAATTTTTTGAGCGTGATTTTTTAATGAATATGGTGAAAGCCGGTCGCTCTGACCAGTCACTATCATGCGCTCCCATACAGCGCGGAACCTGTCAAATAGCGACTCCTCACCCAATATTCAACATTACTGCACACCGACTGAGTCGCTATCAACTACCGAACAACGGCCAAGCACAGCGACTACTAGCCGCTACAGTCGCTCAACTGTCGCTACCTGCCGCTATTAATGAATCGGCCTCCCAGTGTTAGTGTCCTACCTGAAGCCCAAACACCCCGGGAAACAATTCACCTTCAAGGGGTTCCCTACCACCTCTGGTAGACATTAAACCGGACCAACATCCTGGCACAGTTGGAAAAGAAAGGTAAAGGCCATTTTGGAGCTTCTTCTCCCAGCATCTCAGCCATGCTGCTGCCTGGATATAACTGACAATGCACAGTAACAGGAAGCCCAGCAGCACTTCCTGTTTTGCAGGCCTCTTGCAAATGTATGAGCCGCCATTTTGTTTCCAAAATTTACTACAGCAAGAGTTTGAAAAAGGTACATTTTTTATGTGCAGTAATCTAAATTGCCCCGGGGAGGGATGGATATGAGCACTGTTTGTTGTGTTGGTAAAATCCTCTCTAAAGACAAGGGGGGCACACCCCCATCGACTGGAAAAAAAGAAATTCAGTCTCCGGAGGAGACAATCATTTTTTTACCATAAGAACTATAAATCTATGGAATAACCTCCGACAGAAGCTTTTTACAGCATCAACCACTGACAGCTACAAAAAAGGATTAGATACTTATTTAGAAGAAAAAAACAATTATTGTTATTTATTATTATTATTAAATTAACAGTTACTATTAGCGGTTATAAGTAAAGACAAAGGGGCACACCCCCATCGACTGGAAAAAAATAAATTCATTCTCCGGAGGAGACAATCGTTTTTTACCATAAGAACTATAAATCTATGGAATAGCCTCCCACAGAAGAATGTTACAGCATCAACCGCTGACAGCTTCAAAAAAGGATTAGATGCTTATTTAGAAGAAAAAAACATTAACAGTTACTATTAGCGGTTATAAGTAAAAAAAAAACACAAAAAATAAAATAAATAACTTCCCCCTATAAAATAAAAAATAACGTCCCCTATCCCTTGGTTGAACTTGATGGACATATGTCTTTTTTCAACCGAATTAACTATGTAACTATGGTCTGGTTTAAGTCGTTTTTGACTGTGGGTCTGCTTTAATGCTTTACTGTAGTTTGCCACGCTAAAGGCCTTATTTTGTCCGGAAAGGTACGCAGAGCGTCCAGGCCACGCCTACCTGCTGCACGGGGCCGGGTGTTTGACTGTGCCTGCACCCTGGAAGGACGACGGCGGCAGCGGGGAGGCGAAGGGGACAGCGGCGGGCTTCAGTAACCCTGCCCTTCCCTCGCTTCTAGCCTCCCATTAGCCAGCAGTGCTGGAGCGCCAGGGCATATATACTTTTTTTTTTAGTATACTTGTTTTTTTTACATTCAGCTGCGCTCTATTCTCACTCACCAGATGGCAGTAATGTGAATCCTGTAGACAGCTCCAGGTTCCCTGTGTGTGTGTCTGTGATGGATGTTTTCTTTACTCCATAAGGCATGGCAGATAGCTTACTCGGCTGCTCGTGGATCACGTAGGACATGTTTCAAAAGCTTTATTTCAGTACAGAATCTTGCAGCAAACATTTCTTACAGCAGGAATCTCGACATGTACGTTCGATACAGCATCAAACTTGTGACGTAACCCATAACAGCAGCAGGTAGAAAGACTGTAGCTGCAGAAGGGAGCAGCAGGTGTGCACTGCTTGGATGCCAAACTAAAAATGGCTGAGGGAGAGGGGCAGAAGGGAGGCAGGAAGGGACATAGGGGATTAAAGGTACACTGCACAGCCTATGTAAATAAACATTATATTATACAGTTACCCTGGGTAAAATAAAACACACATCATGGGACATGACTTGTGCACGTTCCCCCCTCACTTTTTGGGGAATAAAAGTGTGTCTTATGTGGCGATAAATATGGTAAATATTGTGCCAAGCAGCAGGCTTGCCCCCAAACGAGTGTTATACATGTTGGGGGCTTGCATGCCTTCCAACTTTTCAGGGTGGGAAGGAGGGACATTTGTTAAATTAGGCCACGCCCCCTCATTTAGGGATGGATAGGAGATAGGGTGTAACAGTTGCAACAATAGAAACACTTTGTTTGAACAGGCAAATTAAAGGAGTAATATCGCGAAATTGTCAAATATTATAAATACATATAAACACATTGGCTAATGAGAGGAGGAGTCACTTATACAACCCAACTGAATAAAGCTCCTGTTTTCTTCTCATAGTAGGAATAAAATCCAGGGGTGAAAGGTTTAGGCCCTTATTTATGAAGGAATAGCGACAGGTAGCGACTGGTGAGCGGCCGGTAATGACGGGCCCCGCCACGAGAACGCCGGCTCCCCACCACAATCACACATTTATCAAGGCAATCCTGCTTAGCGACTGAGATAGCGCCATATAGCCACTCATTCATCATTATTCCAGCCTCAGCCCACAGCACCAGCGTCCGACCTTGAACAGCGACAGGTATGACCTCTCGCTACCTGGCGTGCTCCAATGCATTTCAATGGAACAATCTTTAAATATTCGTAATTCATTAATTTTTTTTTTTTTTTTTTTTAAATGTGAAAAATTCTGTGACCACTTCTGCCATGTTAAATAATTTTTTTAAGGTAAAAAAAATAAAAAAAATTGTACAGAATTGATATTACAGGTCTGATATTAATGTATTCATATTACTAAATTATTTAAAAAACTTGTTGTTTGGGGGTTAAAAAACTACTTTTAACTCATCGCCGCCAGCGCTCTGGGGTTTAAACATGCATTTCACAGCGCGAGAATTTTTTGAGCGTGATTTTTTTAATGAATATGGTGGGAGCCGGTCGCTAGGGCCAGTCGCTATCATGCGCTCCCATACAGCGCGGAACCTGTCAAATAGCGACTCCTCACCCAATATTCAACATTACGGCAAACCAACTGAGTCGCTATCAACTACCGAACAACGGCCAAGCACAGCGACTACTAGCGGGCGCTCTGAAAATGCCGCTACAGTCGCTCAACTGTCGCTACCTGCCGCTATTAATGAATCGGCCTCCCCGTCTATCAGGGGTGACAGAGCCTGTCACCCCAGATGTCATTTTTCTTCCTTTAAAAGAAAGAAAAACAAGCCTGATTGGATATTTCTTGACGCTGGGTGTATAAGTGACCCCTCCTCCCACCATCCAGCAAATTTATATGGATTTTTATCATTGGGTCATTTTTTCGTAATAGTGCTCCTTTAACCCTTCTAGCGCCAGCTACGTAAAATTCACGTAGCTGCCTCTCCTGTCGTTAAACGCCAGCTACGTGAATTTCACGTAGCTAGCGTTCCCTTACCTTCCGGGCCATCGGGGGGGCATCAGCGGGCCAGTTGCTGTGGAGCAGCTTGCAGGGAGTCCAGGGGTCAGGGGGAGGTGACCTGGGTGTGAACCAAGTCACCCGATCGCTCCCCTGACCAATCAGCAGGGGGCGCACGGCAGCTGTCATCAGCCGGCGCCCCCTGCTTACCTCATCAGATGACGCTGGAGCAGAAACCTTTCCGGAGCCCAGGGGGTCAGGGCGACCGTAAGTAATACCGATCCCCGCCCCCCCCCCGCCCGATCGCCCGCCCCCCCCCCCCCCCGCCCGATCGAACGCCCCCCCCCCCCCGCCCGATCGCCCGCCCCCCCCCCCCCCCCGCCCGCCCGCCCGCGCCGCTGATCATCTGTCTGTCGCCGCCGCCAGGTAAAGGCGATCGTTATGGAATGCTGCCATCCATCCATCCATCCATCCATTCATCCTGTCACCCCCCATGCAGCCATCCATTCATCCTGTCACCCCCATGCAGCCATCCATTCATCCTGTCACCCCCATGCAGCCATCCATTCATCCTGTCACCCCCATGCAGCCATCCATTCATCCTGTCACCCCCATGCAGCCATCCATTCATCCTGTCACCCCCATGCAGCCATCCATTCATCCTGTCACCCCCATGCAGCCATCCATTCATCCTGTCACCCCCATGCAGCCATCCATTCATCCTGTCACCCCCATGCAGCCATCCATTCATCCTGTCACCCCCATGCAGCCATCCATTCATCCTGTCACCCCCATGCAGCCATCCATTCATCCTGTCACCCCCATGCAGCCATCCATTCATCCTGTCACCCCCATGCCGCCATCCATCCAGTCACCCCCATGCCGCCATCCATCCAGTCACCCCCATGCCGCCATCCATCCAGTCACCCCCATGCCGCCATCCATCCAGTCACCCCCATGCCGCCATCCATCCAGTCACCCCCATGCCGCCATCCATCCAGTCACCCCCATGCCGCCATCCATCCTGTCACCCCCATGCCGCCATCCATCCATCCATCCTGTCACCCCCATGCCGCCATCCATCCATCCATCCTGTCACCCCCATGCCGCCATCCATCCATTCATCCTGTCACCCCCATGCCGCCATCCATCCATTCATCCTGTCACCCCCATGCAGCCATCCATCCATCCATCCATCCTGTCACCCCCATGCCGCCATCCATTCATCCTGTCACCCCCATGCAGCCATCCATCCATTCATCCTGTCACCCCCATGCAGCCATCCATCCATCCATCCATCCATTCATCCTGTCACCCCCATGCAGCCATCCATTCATCCTGTCACCCCCATGCAGCCATCCATTCATCCTGCCACCCCCATGCAGCCTCCATTCATCCTGTCACCCCCATGCAGCCATCCATTCATCCTGTCACCCCCATGCAGCCATCCATCCATCCATCCTGTCACCCCCATGCCGCCATCCATCCATCCATCCATCCATCCTGTCACCCCCATGCCGCCATCCATCCATCCATCCTGTCACCCCCATGCCGCCATCCATCCATCCATCCTGTCACCCCCATGCCGCCATCCATCCATCCATCCTGTCACCCCCATGCCGCCATCCATCCATCCATCCTGTCACCCCCATGCCGCCATCCATCCATCCATCCTGTCACCCCCATGCCGCCATCCATCCATCCATCCTGTCACCCCCATGCCGCCATCCATCCATCCATCCTGTCACCCCCATGCCGCCATCCATCCATCCATCCTGTCACCCCCATGCCGCCATCCATCCATCCATCCTGTCACCCCCATGCCGCCATCCATCCATCCATCCTGTCACCCCCATGCCGCCATCCATCCATCCTGTCACCCCCATGCCGCCATCCATCCATCCTGTCACCCCCATGCCGCCATCCATCCATCCTATCACCCTCCCATGCAGCCATCCATCCTGTCACCCCCAGGCGATCATGTGCTCCCTGGCGGCCGCGCTCGCACCCACCTGGCCTCCATCTCGGTCGGCTCTGACAGCTGGCATCTTGATTGGCCTCCTCGCCCTGCCTGCCCCGCCTCAGCCATTGGTTAAAGAGCATTGCCAGCGCGGGACATGAGAGCAGGCCACCGGACTCCGCCCACCTACTGGGTCAGGGACGTGTGACTGACTGAAGTGCTGAGGAAGAGACCCCGGAAGAAAAGGTATTTAAAAAAAACTAAAAAAAAATAGATGTTGATTTTGGAGAGGAAGTGTGTGTGTATATGTGTGGTTTTTTTTTTCAGTTTGGTCACGGGGCTCCCGAGCGCATGCCCATAGGGGCGCCCGTGCCCCATGACCAACAAGTAAATCTGGCCAGTTCGGTGGTTCCGGCGCCCTTCCCCAGGGGAAGACCAACCTCCACAACAACCAGTATAACCAGTGAGTTTCAGGAAGGCTTGCGTCCAGAAAGCTGCAGCTACAACAACAAGCCTGGTACTCCTAGAACGCTTGAGGTGTGTACTTTCAGGGAACATGTGGTTTGTGGGGGGTATTTTTAATGAAAAGTGATGTTTTGGTTGAAAAAGCGCAAGGTGCGCACTTTGTCTGCAGAGCAGGAAATTTCAATGGAAATGCCCGTTATGCATACGCTTTGCTTTGGGGTAATTGGCAACCCTACCCTTGGAGGTAGCTATGCATGTTGGGTATTGTTCTGTTCAGGGGACCTTGCCATTTCAGATTTGATTAGTTTTTTTTGGTTAGCGCATGTTTTTTATAGAAAAATTTGGTCTTAATGCTGCATTTTTGCTATTTTTTTAGGGAAATCCGGTACAACCAGTGAGTTTCGGGAAGGCTTGCGCCCAGAAAGCTGCAGCTACAACAACAAGCCTGGTACGCCTAGAACGCTTGAGGTGTGTACTTTCAGGGAACATGTGGTTTGTGGGGGGTATTTTAATTGAAAAGTGGTGTTTTGGTTGAAAAAGCGCAAGGTGCGCACTTTGTCTGCAGAGCAGGAAATTTCAAGTGAAATGCCCGTTATGCATACGCTTTGCTTTGGGGTAATTGGCAACCCTACCCTTGGAGGTAGCTATGCATGTTGGGTATTGTTCTGTTCAGAAGATCTTGCCATTTCAGATTTGATTAGTTTTTTTTGGTTAGCGCATGATTTTTATAGAAAAATTTGGTCTTAATGCTGCATTTTTGCTATTTTTTTAGGGAAATCCGGTACAACCAGTGAGTTTCGGGAAGGCTTGCGCCCAGAAAGCTGCAGCTACAACAACAAGCCTGGTACGCCTAGAACGCTTGAGGTGTGTACTTTCAGGGAACATGTGGTTTGTGGGGGGTATTTTAATTGAAAAGTGGTGTTTTGGTTGAAAAAGCGCAAGGTGCGCACTTTGTCTGCAGAGCAGGAAATTTCAAGTGAAATGCCCGTTATGCATACGCTTTGCTTTGGGGTAATTGGCAACCTTACCCTTGGAGGTAGCTATGCATGTTGGGTATTGTTCTGTTCAGGGGACCTTGCCATTTCAGATTTGATTAGTTTTTTTTGGTTAGCGCATGATTTTTATAGAAAAATTTGGTCTTAATGCTGCATTTTTGCTATTTTTTTAGGGAAATCCGGTACAACCAGTGAGTTTCGGGAAGGCTTGCGTCCAGAAAGCTGCAGCTACAACAACAAGCCTGGTACTCCTAGAACGCTTGAGGTGTGTACTTTCAGGGAACATGTGGTTTGTGGGGGGTATTTTAATTGAAAAGTGGTGTTTTGGTTGAAAAACTGCAAGGAGAGCAAAATGGTTGAGTTTTCTTTCAAAATTGGCTCAGTCGCTATTTTCAGTTTTACGTGTCTCCTGGGCAAGAAAGGGTGTCTACCAATACATATGTGGTACTGTTGCAATCGGGAGCAATAAGGCTTTTACACACAATATGATTTCCTGAAATAACTTGCATGTTTTATTAAGAAAACGCACTACAAATTGTAAAAAAAATGTTTTTTTGGTTTTTTTTAACATATTTTCCACAAAAATATTTAAAAAACACTGACAATCTTACAAACAAGACACTTCATGTTAAAGCCCAGACTGTGCTGAAAAAAACAATATATAATTTTCCAGGGAAATACTGGGAAATCCCTTCAAAAATCACAGTTGAACATGTGGAGCGCAAAATAGTGCAAAATGGTCTGGCAACAAAGGGTGACAAAATCTCAAGGTAGGCTGGCGGTTAAAGGGTTAATCATTTATTGATGAAGATCTGCATGTTATACCTTAAAGAGGGACAAATGAGAACAATAAAGGACAGGGGGTATGAGGATAGTCCCTCCAAATCAGGGACACTTAGGAGGTATGGGCTTGGTCAAAGCAAAAAGAGCTACACCTCCACCCATGACAGCACCTCACATAACCATACCTTTCAACTTTTTAGGGTGGGAAAGAGGGGCAATTGTTAAATTAAGCCACGCCTCCTCATTGAGGAATAGATAGGAGATAGGTGGTAACAGTTACAACCAGGGTCGGATTTAAAGTGGTGGAGGTCCGGAGGCACAAAATCTGGTGGAGGCCCTAGATACTGATTTTTTTTTTTCCTTTGTCTGGCACACGTCCACTTACTAGAACTTTTCGGGGCAGGAAAGAAGGACAATTGTTAAATTAGGCCACACCCACTAATTTTGGAATGGATAGGAGATAGGTTGTAACGGTTACAACCAGGGTTGGGTTAAAATTGGTGGAGGCCCCTGGGCACAAATTCTGGTGGAGGCCCAGGATACAGACTTTTTTTCCTTTAAAATAATAGTCCAGCCAAGTAACTGATTGGTGGTTGTCTGGCTCCCGCCTACTTACTGGAGCGTCAGATGGAGTCCCTTGTGCCATCCAGGCTCAGGCCCTTATTTAAGAAGGGATAGCGCCAGGTAGCGCCTGGTTAATGAGAGGTAGCGACAGGTAGCGACTGGTGAACGCCGGACACGGCACGCAATCACACATTTATCAAGCAGAATCTGTTTAGCGACTGGGATAGCGCCATGTAGCGTCTGATTCATCATTTTCACAGCCTCAGCGAACAGCGCCGGCGTTCAGCCTTTCACAGTGCCAGGTATGACCTCTCGCTACCTGTCGCTCTCCCATACATTTCAATGGACAATCCTTTTCTTCTCTTTAAAAGTTTTTTTGTTTTTTCAAAAAAATCACAAATAATTCTGTGACCTCTCCTGGCAATGAATAAGCAGTTTTTTCATAATTTTTTCATGTTTTATATATTTCTTCAGAAATGACATTACAGCTCTGCCATTAAAGTGTTCATGTTACAATGTTGTTACAATGTAATTCCATATGTTTTCGCTTTGTTACTAGTTGATAGATGCTGGAAAACAGACTTTAAACACACCGCCTCCTGCGCTCTGGGCTTCAGAGAAGCATTTTTCAGCGCCAGAGATTTGTGAGGCTGTTTTTTTGCTGAATATGGTGTGAGTCGGTCGCTATGAGCAGTCGCTAACATGCGCTCCCATACAGCGCTGTACTGGTCAAATAGCGACTCCTCACAATGTATTCAGCATTACTGAACAGCGACTGAGTCGCTATAAAGTAGCGACCCACGGGCGAGCACTGCGACTACTAGCGGGCGCTCTGAAAATGCTGCTACAGACGCTCATCTGTCGCTACCTGGCGCTAATGATTATTCACCCTCTTTATCACCTGTCACCAGGCAGCCTCCCTTTATATCCCTGTGGACCACCAACAAACTCTGACCTTCCGGTGATCCCATAGTACAGACGCAAGACTCTTTCCATTCAGCCTCTCTGACCCGCGCTCACCTCTAGCTGTGGGGAGCACCTGCGTCAGCCATTCACAAATACCTGGTGTCAGTATTTGCTTTGCTAAAGGCAGGGCCGGCTCCAAGGTGCTGTGGGCCCCTGGGTGACAGAGTCTCAGTGGGTCCCTTGCGGTGTGGTATGACACCCCATACACGGTAGTAAAGTTGCATGTATAGATACCGCCAAGAAAAAAAAGAAAAAAATAATAAAAGTAATGGCAGAGAAAAAGTATATAAGAAATAAGGAATGACTGAAATAAAAGAAGGGATTACAGAAAGAAAGAAGAAAAGGTGAAATGACAGGAAAAAAGAAAGCAAGAATGAACGTCAGAAAAGGAATTATAGGGAAAGAAGCAAGAAAAATGATACAAAAAATAAATAGAAATTAAGAATAGATGGAAAGAAATATAAAAAAAAATAAAAAGAAAGAACAAAAGCACAGACTAAATGACAGAAAAAAAAATGACTGAACAACAGAGACGGGGAGGCCGATTCATTAATAGCGCCAGGTAGCGACAGATGAGCGACTGTAGCGTGATTTTTTCAGCGCCAGCCAGTATTCGCTGTGCTTGGCCGGCGTTTGCTTGATGACAGCGACTCAGTCGGTGTGCTGTAATGTTGAATACGGGCTTAGGGGTCGCTGTTTCACAGGTTCAGCGTTGTATGTGGGCGCCTGACAACGAATGGCCAGAGCGAACGGCTGGCTTCATATTCATTAAAAAATCACGCTCCGAATTTGCTGGCGCTGTCCATTCCTTGTTTAAACCCCAGAGCGCTGGCGGCGATGGGTGTTAACTAGTTTTTAACCCCTAAACAACCATATTTTTTGATTGTAACATTATACATGTTTTTTGAATCATTTTGTAATCTGAATACATTAATATCAGACCTGTTAGATCAATTCTGCACAAATTTTTTTTTTTAATTTTTTTTACTTTAAAAAAAAAACCTAACATTGCAGAAGTGGTCTCAGAATTTTTGACATTTAAAAAAAAAAAAAAAAAAAAAAAAAATAATACCAATTAATTATGATTAATTAAACATTGCTCTATTGAAATGCATTGGACAATGCCAGGGAGCGACAGGTCATACCTGGCGCTGTGAAGGAATTTGCAGCGACGCTGTTCGTTCCAGGCGGCTTCATGATGAATCCCGCGCTAGCCGTCGCTCTCGCCGGTGCTAGCCTCATTTAGCGTGATAAATGCGTCATTGTGACCGCCGCCGGGCGTACTTGAGTCGGTAGCCGCCGATAGCTGGCGGTACCTGGCGCTCGTCAGACACTACCTGGCGCTAGCCCGTGATAAATAAGGCCCAAAGAAAGAATGAAAGGGTGGGTAGAAAAAAGAAAGTAGGAATTTACAGAGATGAAAAGAGAAAAAGAAGGAAAGAAACGGGGAGGCTGATTTATTAATAGCGACATGTAGCGACAGTTGAGCGACTGTAGCGGCATTTTCAGAGCGCCCGCTAGTAGTCGCTGTGCTTGGCCGTTGTTCGGTAGTTGATAGCGACTCAGTCGGTTTGCCGTAATGTTGAATATTGGGTGAGGAGTCGCTATTTGACAGGTTCCGCGCTGTATGGGAGCGCATGATAGCGAATGGCCATAGCGACCGGCTCCCACCATATTCATTAAAAAATCACGCTCCAAAAATTCTCGCGCTGTGAAATGTATGTTTAAACCCCAGAGCTTTGTACTACGCTCCGCGGCTGTGGGCGCTATAACCTGAGGTAATTTTGCTTTGTCATGGCGCCGGGCCAGGTCACGTTTGGTGTTTTCTGAGGTAATTTGGCAATTTTGGTGTGTTTTTTGGGTGTTTTAGCTGTCGCGCAGCTTTGTACTACGCTCCGCGGCTGTGGGCGCTATAACCTGAGGTAATTTTGCTTTGTCATGGCGCCGGCCAGGTCACGTGTGGTGTTTTCTGAGATCATTTGGCGATTTTGGTGTGTTTTTGGGTGTTTTTAGCTGCCGCGCAGCTTTGTACTACGCTTCGCGGCTGTGGGAGCTATAACCTGAGGTAATTTTGCTTTGTCATGGCCCCGGCCGGGTCACGTGAGCGCCGTTTTCGCGCTCTTCGAGGGGGGGGGGGGCCTGGTGATGCTGTGGATCGTGCTGTTCCCCTGCGGCCCACCCCTCGAGGTACCTCAGCCGGCGCCATTTTGTACAACCTGCGTGTCTGGTTTTCTTCATTCCCGGCTGCAGCGCTGCTTTCCCTGGTGTATCGCTTTACCTAGCGGTCTGTGCCTGAGTGACCCCACGGTGTCTTTGGTCTGTGAGTCCCCCTTGGGGTTTTTTTTTATTGACCCTGGGATTTTCATGTGCTGCGGGATGCTCATGTGTATTTTTACTTATGTCTTTCAGGCGGGATACCATTGGGTTGTGGTTCTCCCGGCGTACTCCTTCCTCCCCCTTCACAAAATAGACTTCTGGGGGCATCCCGTGGGAGGGCATCCCGGGTGGCTTCTGTCTTAAGCCTTTACCCACTACTGGTCTATTGCGCCTGTGTTAATCACCATATGGAGGCTTCAGGGGACAGCGTGCTTGGGGGCCCTGCGGGGCTATGTTTCATGTGTGGGTATCCCCTGTGATTAACAGTGTCATGGTGTGCGAATGCCGCGTTTTGTTAAATATGCTGTGCCAGGCTGTTGGTCCGGTTTAAGCAGCTGACTGGTATAGAGAAAGGTTAGAGAAGCGTTCTGTCTTGTGTAAGTAGGATCGCCAAACAAATACCGGCACCACCAGGCCAGTGGCCAGCAAAGTAAAAAGAAAACCAGGTGCCAACCTTATGTGTAAGATGGTTTGCTGGAGCCCGGGCGGAGTGTCAGCCAAGAGCATGCTGTACTTATCTTTTAGCTACAAGGTGAATACAGCATTACTTATTTGGATTACTGGATTATTAACTGATTAGTATTATTAATAATAATAATAATAATAATCAGTTTATAATCCTGTAACCCTAAATAAAGAACATAAAAAGTTAAATTTAATATTAATTAAAAAATGCTTCTTAAATCTTATATGTTTCCCACACCCTGTACATACAGATTGCCTACATTAAAAATCATCCTACCTGCATCTACTGCATGTTATGAGCCTTTAAACATCCAAGATGGCGGCTTATGGAAGCCGCCATCTTATCAGGCAGCCTGCAAACAGGAAGAGTCTTCTGACTGTGTCGCTCTGCATTCTGTGATTGCTGACCTTTTCCTGACCCCAGCTCTGCTTTGTCTGTGCAAAGCACAGCTATAACCCCGGCCCCAATACATTATCCCGCTCTCTTCTCATCAGTATGTGATGCTTCTGAGGCAAGATGGCGGCGCCCGTATTCTAAAGTCCTGAACAGAGTTGCAACCTGGTGGGGGAAAGAATAATATGTAAGTGACTAAAAACTTAAAATATATTCATTTTAGATGCTGGGGAAATTTTTTTAAGAGTTCGGGCTTTTCATTAAATCATGCTGAATGATCAAAAATCACATTTATAATAGGAAATTAATTATACAAATCTCTCTCTATATATATACTGTATATAATATAAAAATATATATATATAAAAAAAAAAAAATATATATATATATATATATATATATATATATATATATATATATACATTTATATACTGTATATAATATAAAAATATATATTAAAAAAAAAAAATATATATATATATATATATATATATACATTTATATACTGTATATAATATAAAAATATATATTAAAAAAAAAATAAAATAATATATATATATATATATATATATATATACATTTATATACTGTATATAATATAAAAATATATATTAAAAAAAAATATATATATATATATATATATATATACATTTATATACTGTATATAATATAAAAATATATATTAAAAAAAAAAATATATATATATATATATATACATTTATATACTGTATATAATATAAAAATATATATTAAAAAATATATATATATATATATATATATATATATATATATATACATTTATATACTGCATATAATATAAAAATATAAATAAAATGTATAAAACATTTCCTAGCCATAACCAAACAATTAAAGCAAATTAGGTTCTGATCTTGTTTATTAAAAAATAATAATGATACCGTTATTACATATTTATTGAAATCATTAAACAATTAAACATATATCATTTTTAAGTCATTAAAATAGTCAAATATTATTTAAATAAATATATAAATAATTAACAATTAGGCTGAAAAAGGGGCAAAGGGAGAAATGCGTGTAATCATTAGTCGTGTGTATTTATCTGCATGTGATTTGCGGTTTGCGGCACAGACCAGAGCGGAGCGTCGTGTTGGTTTTTGGAGCCGGTGAAGGTCATTAAAGACTAATTTGGGAACAATTGACTTGACTTTTGTGTCTATGGGTCCTAATAATAATAGAGGCCTATGTGCCAACACTGGAGCACACTAATGTGATCTGGAGAAAGGAGCTGAGGCCTGTCTGGTATGAGCGGCAGAGAAGAGCCCGGCGTGGGGGAGGGGGGGGTTATTCCCTGTCGGGCCCCCTGCTCTTATTTCCGAGCCCCCCTCTCTGCAGGGACACAGGGCTCATTCATATGGGCGCCATTGAAAAGTCAGAGTGCTAGTGAAGGGGAAGTGGGTTGGGAAGGACGTGAGAGGAGGAGGAGGCCACACTCATGAAAGGATGAAAGGTCAGCATGAGGGGCTCCCTAGGAAATGTGTGACCTCCCTCTTTTTTTTTTTTTTGTCTTTTTGTGAATATAAATAGAAAGTCATTTTTGGCGTTGGATGCGGGACATTCACCCATCATTCTTTTCATTTTAAAGGAGAGCTCCGGAATGTTTAGGAGCAAGGAGCGAAGTAGCTTTTTCTCTATCTCTTTCTAGGTTTCTCTCTTTTTTTCTTTCTTTCTCTCTCTCTCTCTCTCGCACACTTTTTCTTTTTTTCTCACACTCTCTCTCTTTCCTTCTTTTTTGATCTCTCTCCTTCTTTCATTCTTACTTCCTCTTTTTCTATTTCTTTCTTTCTTTCTCTCTCTCTCCTTCCTTATTTCTTTCTCTACAACCATATTTGGCTCTCTTCTCTCTCTCATACACTCATTCTCTTCCTTTCTCTGTCTCTCCCTCTCTCACACACACTTTCATTCTTTCTCTTTTTTTATTTCCTTCTTTCTTTCTCTCTCTCTCTCCTTCCTTACTTCTTTCTCTACAACCATATTTGGCTCTCTTCTCTCTCATACACTCATTCTATGTCTCTTTCTTTCTCTCTCTCACACACTTTCTTTCCTTTTCTTTTTTTCTTACACACTCTCTCTCATATAATCATTCTCTTCCTATCTAACACAAGAAGCGTGCAGCATAAAAACATCCACGATTTTATTTTCAAATCATTAAAATCTATCCATGATCAAAACATGAGCGAGAAAAGGAACATCAAGATTACATGTATAGTCTCCTTGTCTACGCATTTCGGACGTCAGTCCTTACTCATGACTCATTCTCTCTCATACACTCATTCTATGTCTCTTTCTTTCTCTATCTCACACACTTTCTTTCCTTTTCTTTTTTTCTTACACACTCTCTCTCATACACTCATTCTCTTTCTTTGTCTCTCTCTCCCTCACTCACACACACTTTCATTCTTTCTCTTTTTTATTTCCTTCTTTCTTTCTCTCACTCTCCTTCCTTATTTCTTTCTCTACAACCATATTTGGCTCTCTTCTCTCATACACTCATTCTATGTCTCTTTCTTTCTCTATCTCACTTTCACTTTCTATCCTTTTCTTTTTTTCTTACATACTCTCTCATACATTCATTCTCTTTCTTTCTCGCTCTCTCCCTCTCTCACACACACTTTCATTCTTACTTTCTCTTTTTCTATTTCGTTCTTTCTCTCTCTCTCTCTCCTTCCTTATTTCTTTCTCTACAACCATATTTGGCTCTCTTCTCTCTCATACACTCATTCTATCAGGCTGATTCATCACTAACGCCAGGCAGCGACAGATGAGCGTCTGTAGCGGCATTTTCAGAGCGCCCGCTAGTAGTCGCAGTGCTCGGCCGTGGGTCGCTAGTTTATAGCGACTCAGTCGCTGTGCAGTAATGTTGAATACATTGTGAGGAGTCGCTGTTTGACCAGTACAGCGCTGTATGGAAGCGCATGTTAGCGACTGCTCATAGCGACCGACTCACACCATATTCAGCAAAAAAACAGCCTCACAAATCTCTGGCGCTGAAAAATAGTTGTTTGAAGCCCAGAGCGCAGGAGGCGGTGTGATTAAAGTCTGTTTTTCAGCATCTATCCACTAGTAACAAAGCGAAAACATATGGAATTACATTGTAACAACATTGTAACATGAACACTTTAATGGCAGAGCTGTAATGTCATTTCTGAAGAAATATATTAAAAAAAATGAAAAAATTATGAAAAAAAACTGCTTTTCAATGCCAGAAGAGGTCACAGAATTATTTGTGATTTTTAGAAAAAAAAAAAAAAACCCGGTTTAATGAGAAGAAAAGGATCGTCCATTGAAATGTATGGGAGAGCGACAGGTAGCGAGAGGTCATACCTGGCGCTGTTCGATGAGGCTGTGAAAATGATGAATCAGACGCTACATGGCGCTATCCCAGTCGCTAAACAGATTCTGCTTGATAAATGTGTAATTGCGTGCCGTGTCCGGCGTTCACCAGTCGCTACCTGTCGCTACCTCTCATTAACCAGCCGCTACCTGACGCTATCCCTTCTTAAATAAGGGCCTATGTCTCTTTCTTTCTCTCACACACTTTCTTTCCATTTCTTTTTTTCTTACACACTCTCTCTCTCATACACTCATTCTCTTCCTTTCTCGCTCTCTCCCTCTCTCACACACACTTTCATTCTTTCTTTTTTATTCTCTCTCTCTCTCTCCTTCCTTATTTCTTTCTCTACAACCATATTTGGCTCTCTTGTCTTTCATACACTCATTCTATGGCCTCGATTCAATAAAGGTAGAAAAAAATTCTCATGGTAGTAAAAAATTCAATTCATGAGAAAAAAGCCTGAGAATGTCACTGTTACTGAATCACCAGATAGGAAGACAATGAAAGTCAATGGCACTTTTTTACTCCTAAGAAAAGTAGAGAACTGTTTCCTCCTTTCTACACTGTAGTAAAAGCTGCCATTGACTTTCATTGTCTTTTTAACTAGTGATTCAGTAACAGTGACATTCTCAGGCTTTTTTCTCATGAATTGAATTTTTTACTACCATGAGAATTTTTTTCTACCTTTATTGAATCGAGGCCTCTGTCTCTTTCTTTCACACACTTTCTTTCCTTTTCTTTTTTTTCTCACATACTCTCTCTCATACACTCATTCTATGAGGCTGATTTATTAATAGCGGCAGGTAGCGACAGTTGAGCGACTGTAGCGGCATTTTCAGAGCGCCCGCTAGTAGTCGCTGTGCTTGCCCGTTGTTCGGTTGTTGACAGCGACTCGATCGGTGTGGCGTAATGTTGAATACAAGGTTACGAGTCGCTATTTGACAGGTTCCGCGCTGTATGGGAGCGCATGATAGCGACTGGTCAGAGCGACCGGCTCCCACCATATTCATCAAAAAATCACGCTCCAAAAATTATCGCGCTGTGAAATGCATGTTTAAACCCCAGAGCGCTGGCGGCGATGGGTTAAAAGTAGTTTTTTAACCCCCAAACCACCATATTTTTGGAAATAAAAAAAAAAAAATGTTTTTAAAGAATTTACCGTAGTAATATGAATACAATAATATCAGACCTGTAATATCAATTCTGTACAAATTTTTTTTTTTTCCCTTAAAAAAATTATCTAACATGGCAGAAGTGGTCACAGAATTTTTCACATTTAAAAAAAAAAAAAAAAAAAAAAAAACATTAATAACAATTAAATATTAATATTTAAAGATTGTTCCATTGAAATGCATTGGAGAGCGCCAGGTAGCGAGAGGTCATACCTGTCGCTGTTCAAGGTCGGACGCTGGCGCTGTGAGCTGAGGCTGGAATAATGATGAATGAGTGGCTATACGGCGCTATCTCAGTCGCTAAGCAGGATCGGCTTGATAAATGTGTGATTGTGGTGGGGAGCCGGCGTTCTCGTGGCGGGGCCCGTCATTACCGGCCGCTCACCAGTCGCTACCTGTCGCTATTCCTTCATAAATAAGGGTCTAAATACAACCCAGCAGATCCCCCTATTCAGCAAATGGACTGAGCCATCGTCATTATACAATTTAAAAGAAAGGCAGATATTTTTTCCTTTTTCTATCGCCACATTATTTATACACATGTGTGGCTATTTAATTAAGGTGTAGAACTAGAAATGGATATTTTCACTTTTCCATTTGTTTTGGATTTTTTGGTCTAAGATGACAGGTGACCAATCATTGCATTGCTGTGGCAATGACATCATTACCACACACAACAATGGCAATGAATGGAGGGGGCGGAGCTTTACAGCTAAATCAGGCGCCATTATCTGGGATTAGATTAGCGGAAGCTCCTATTCGTGGGGGGAGCAATTCAGGGGATGACAGTTATAAATCCAAACTGGACAAATCGTGAGACAATCGCACTGTGAAATGCCGGTGAGTTTCCTGGTATGTACTTCATTAATTAATTAATTTCTTAATTAATCAGTCAGCGTGCAGGCTGATTCATTACTAGGTATGAGCGCGTAGTGATGCATAGTAGTCGCTGTGATCGGCTATGGGTCGCTGTTACAGAGCGCCTCAGTCGCTGGCCGGCATTGACGAATTTGATGTGTGAGTCGCTATAAAACCAGTACAGAGTTATATGGGAGCAAACGGTAGCAACTGGTCAGTGTGAGCGACTCAAACCATATTCATCCAAAAAAACAGCCTCACACAGCGCCGGCGCTCAAAATTGTGTCGCTGTAGCCCAGAGCGCCGACGCTGTGTGATTAAAGTCTGTTTTTGAACACATATCCACTAGTAACAAAGCAAAAACACATCTAATGATATTGTTATAACATTGTGACATTAATACTTTACTGCCAAACCTGTAATGACAATTCTGCTTAAAAATATAAACAGTCAAAAATGACTTTCAATAGGCCAGGAGAGGGGACACTATTATTTGATTAAAAGAAACCCCCGAAGAAAAGTAACGTCCATTGTAATGTATGGGAGAGCGATAGGTAGCGACAGGTAATACTCTGGAAGCCAGAGCGCCGGCGGTATACGCTGAGCCGTCTGTGATGATGAATCGGACACTACATGGCGCTGTTAGAGTCGCTCGCCGGAATCGCTTTGATAAATGTGGTTTTGAGTACAGAGCCCGGCGTTCACCATTCGCTACCTGTCGCTATTCCTTGATGAATAAACCCCTAAGAATGTGTCAATCTGCTGATCGCTTCCCCTTCAAGGGTCAGCAACCTTAGACCTTGCTGGAATAGCAATCATGGCGGATGGATGGATGGCAGCACTAACCTCCATGTGACCACCCCGGCCAATGGCTGACCTTCTTTTCCAGGGCATCCTTTTCCCTTAAGGTCATTGATGGCCGTCCAATAGCCTGTCAGTTACATCCCACATATAAAACACGTGGAGGCCGATTCATTAACAGCGGCAGGTAGCGACAGTTGAGCGACTGTAGCGGCATTTTCAGAGCGCCCGCTAGTAGTCGCTGTGCTTGGCCGTTGTTCGGTAGTTGATAGCGACTCAGTCGGTGTGCGGTAATGTTGAATATTGGGTGAGGAGTCGCTGTTTGACAGGTTCCGCGCTGTATGGGAGCGCATGATAGCGAATGGCCATAGCGACCGGCTCCCACCATATTCATTAAAAAATCACGCTCCAAAAATTCTTGCGCTGTGAAATGCATGTTTAAACCCCAGAGCGCTGGCGGCGATGGGTTAAAAGTAGTTTTTTAACCCCCAAACAACCATATTTTTGGAAACCAAAAAAAACAAGTATTTTAAATAATTTAGTAATATGAATACATTAATATCAGACCTGTAATATCAATTCTGCACAATTTTTTTTATTTTTATTTTTTACCTTAAAAAAAAATCTAACATTGCAGAAGTGGTCACAGAATTTTTCACATAAAAAAAAAAAAATATATATATATATATTAACAATTAATTATGAATATTTAAAGATTGTTCCATTGAAATGCATTGGAGAGCGCCAGGTAGCGAGAGGTCATACCTGTCGCTGTTCAAGGTCGGACTCTGGCGCTGTGGGCTGAGGCTGGAATAATGATGAATGAGTCGCTATATGGCGCTATCTCAGTCGCTAAGCAGGATTGGCTTGATAAATGTGTGATTGCGGTGGGGAGCCGGCGTTCTCGTGGCGGGGCCCGTCATTACCGGCCGCTCACCAGTCGCTACCTGGCGCTATCCCTTGTTAAATAAGGGCCTTAGAGTGACCGCTAGTAGTCGCTGTGCTCGGCTGTGGTTCACTAGTTCAGAGCGACTCAGTCGCTGTGCAGCATTGATGAATACGTTATGGGGAGTCGCTGTATGACCAGTACAGCGCTGTATGGGAGTGAATAGTAGTGACTGGTCAGTGCAACCGACTCACAACATATTCATCAAAAAAACAGCCTCACACAGCGCTGGCGCTCAAAAATGCTTCGCTGTAGCCCAGAGCGCCGGAGGCTGTGTGATTAAAGGCTGTTTTTTAACATAAATCCACTAGTAACAAAGCGAAAACATATTGAATTACATTGTAATAACATTGTAACATGAACACTTTGAGGCCGATTCATCAATAGCGCCAGGTAGCGACAGATGAGCGACTGTAGCGTGATTTTTTCAGCGCCAGCCAGTATTCGCTGTGCTTGGCCGGCGTTAGCTTGATGACAGCGACTCAGTCGGTGTGCGGTAATGTTGAATACGGGCTGGGGGGTCGCTGTTTCACAGGTCCAGCGTTGTATGTGAGTGCCTGACAACGAATGGCCAGAGCGAACGGCTTGCTTCATATTCATCAACAAATCACGCTCCGAATGTGCTGTCGCTGTCCATTCCTTGTTTAAACCCCAGAGCGCTGGCGGCGATGTGTATTAACTAGTTTTTAACCCCTAAACAACCATATTTTTTGAATGTAACATTATACATGTTTTTAGAATCATTTTGTAATATGAATACATTAATCTCAGACCTGTTAGATCAATTCTGCACATATTTTTTGACTTATAAATAAATCCTAACATTGCAGAAGTGTTCTCCGATTTTTTGACATTAAAAAAAAAATTTAAAAAAATAATACCAATTAATTATGATTAATTATAGATTGCTCCATTGAAATGCATTGGACATCGCCAGGGAGCGACAGCTCATACCTGGCGCTGTGAGGGAATTTGCAGCGGCGCTGTTCGGTCCAGGCGGCTTCATGATGAATGCCGCGCTAGCCGTCGCTCTCGCCGGCGCTAGCCTCATTTTGCTTGATAAATGCGTCATTGTGACCGCCGCCGGGCGTACTTGAGTCGGTAGTCGCCGTTAGCTGCCGCTACCTGGCGCTCGTCAGACACTACCTGGAGCTATCGCTTGATGAATAAGGGCATTTAATTAATAAATATATAAAACATGAAAAATATTTTCAAAAATGGCTTTTTCTAGGTCACAACATAATTTGAGAATAAAAAAAATAAAAATAATAAAAACCCCCTTTTTAGAGAGAAGTAAAAGCATCGTCCATTGAAATGTATGGGAGAGCGACAGGTAGCGAGAGGTCATACCTAGCACTGTGCAAGGCTGAACGCCGGCGCTGTACGCTGAGGCTGTGATAATGATGAATCAGACGCTACATGGCGCTATCCCAGTTGCTCAACAGATTTGGCTTCATAAATGTGTAATTGCGTGCCGTGTCCGGCGTTCACCTGCCGCTACATGTCGCTATCACTTCATGAATAAGGCCCTCAGCATATAGCGCCGCTGCTCTCAGTTCCAGAGCCTGGTATTACCTGTCGCTACCTGTCGCTCTCCCATACATTACAGTGGACGTTCCTTTTCTTCTGTTTAAACAGGGTTTTTTGTGTTTCATTTTTTTTTCTCTCAAATAATTGTGTGACCTCTCCTGGCCTAGAAAGAGTCATTTTTGACTTTTTATATTTTTATGCAGAATTGTCATTACAGGTCTGGCACTAAAGTGTTAATGTCACAATAATACACAATGACATTCCATGTGTTTTAGCTTTGTTACTGGTGAATATGTGTTCAAAGACAGACTTTAATCACACAGCGTCTGGCGCTCTATGCTACAGCGCCCAGATTTAGAGCGCTAACGCTGTATGTGTGTCTGTTTTTTTGATAAATAGAGTCGCTGAGAGTCGGTCGCACTGAGCTGGCGCTACCTTTCGCTCCCTGCAGTGCTGTACTGGTGTTAGAGCGCCCAACATACATCACATTCATCAATGCCGGCCAGGTTACTACAGCGACTGAGGCGCTCTGTTAGAGCGCCCAATACCTGCTTACAGCGTCTACTAGCGGCCGCTCTAAGCGCCGCTATACAAACGCTCATCTGCCGATACCTGGCGTTAGTAATAAATCAGCCTGTGAGCGAAAGAAGGTGCTAGAGCGCTGGCGCTATACGCTGAGCCGCCTATAATACATGTGACGCTACATGGCGCTGTTAGAGGCGCTATACACTGAGCTGCCTGTAATAATACATGTGACGCTACATGGCGCTGTTAGAGGTGCTATACACTGACCTGCCTGTAATAATACATGTGACACTACATGGCGCTGTTAGAGGCGCTATACACTGACCTGCCTGTAATAATACATGTGACGCTACATGGCGCTGTTAGAGGTGCTATACACTGACCTGCCTGTAATAATACATGTGACACTACATGGCGCTGTTAGAGGCGCTATACACTGACCTGCCTGTAATAATACATGTGACGCTACATGGCGCTGTTAGAGGTGCTATACACTGACCTGCCTGTAATAATACATGTGACGCTACATGGTGCTGTTAGAGGCGCTATACACTGAGCTGCCTGTAATAATACATGTGACGCTACATGGCGCTGTTAGAGGCGCTATACACTGAGCTGCCTGTAATAATACATGTGACGCTACATGGCGCTGTTAGAGGTGCTATACACTGAGCCGCCTGTAATAATACATGTGACGCTACATGGCGCTGTTAGAGGTGCTATACACTGAGCCGCCTGTAATAATACATGTGACGCTACATGGCGCTGTTAGAGGTGCTATACACTGAGCCGCCTGTAATAATACATATGACGCTACATGGCGCTGTTAGAGGCGCTATACACTGACCTGCCTGTAATAATACATGTGACGCTACATGACGCTGTTAGAGGCGCTATACAATGACCTGCCTGTAATAATACATATGACGCTACATGGCGCTGTTAGAGGCGCTATACACTGACCTGCCTGTAATAATACATATGACGCTACATGGCGCTGTTAGAGGCGCTATACACTGACCTGCCTGTAATAATACATATGACGCTACATGGCGCTGTTAGAGGCGCTATACACTGACCTGCCTGTAATAATACATATGACGCTACATGGCGCTGTTAGAGGCGCTATACACTGACCTGCCTGTAATAATACATGTGACGCTACATGGCGCTGTTAGAGGCGCTATACACTGACCTACCTGTAATAATACATGTGACGCTACATGACGCTGTTAGAGGCGCTATACACTGACCTGCCTGTAATAATACATGTGACGCTACATGACGCTGTTAGAGGCGCTATACACTGACCTGCCTGTAATAATACATGTGACGCTACATGGCGCTGTTAGAGGCGCTATACACTGAGCTGCCTGTAATAATACATGTGATGCTACATGACGCTGTTAGAGGCGCTATACACTGACCTGCCTGTAATAATACATGTGACGCTACATGGCGCTGTTAGAGGTGCTATACACTGACCTGCCTGTAATAATACATGTGACGCTACATGGCGCTGTTAGAGGCGCTATACACTGACCTGCCTGTAATAATACATGTGATGCTACATGGCGCTGTTAGAGGCGCTATACACTGACCTGCCTGTAATAATACATGTGACGCTACATGGCGCTGTTAGAGGCGCTATACACTGACCTGCCTGTAATAATACATGTGATGCTACATGACGCTGTTAGAGGCGCTATACACTGACCTGCCTGTAATAATACATGTGACGCTACATGGCGCTGTTAGAGGTGCTATACACTGAGCCGCCTGTAATAATACATGTGACGCTACATGGCGCTGTTAGAGGCGCTATACACTGAGCTGCCTGTAATAATACATGTGACGCTACATGGCGCTGTTAGAGGTGCTATACACTGACCTGCCTGTAATAATACATGTGACGCTACATGACGCTGTTAGAGGCGCTATACACTGACCTGCCTGTAATAATACATGTGACGCTACATGGCGCTGTTAGAGGTGCTATACACTGACCTGCCTGTAATAATACATGTGACGCTACATGGCGCTGTTAGAGGCGCTATACACTGACCTGCCTGTAATAATACATATGACGCTACATGGCGCTGTTAGAGGCGCTATACACTGACCTGCCTGTAATAATACATATGACGCTACATGGCGCTGTTAGAGGCGCTATACACTGACCTGCCTGTAATAATACATATGACGCTACATGGCGCTGTTAGAGGCGCTATACACTGACCTGCCTGTAATAATACATGTGACGCTACATGGCGCTGTTAGAGGTGCTATACACTGACCTGCCTGTAATAATACATGTGACGCTACATGACGCTGTTAGAGGCGCTATACACTGACCTGCCTGTAATAATACATGTGACGCTACATGACGCTGTTAGAGGCGCTATACACTGACCTGCCTGTAATAATACATGTGACGCTACATGGCGCTGTTAGAGGTGCTATACACTGACCTGCCTGTAATAATACATGTGACGCTACATGACGCTGTTAGAGACGCTATACACTGACCTGCCTGTAATAATACATGTGACGCTACATGACGCTGTTAGAGACGCTATACACTGACCTGCCTGTAATAATACATGTGACGCTACATGGCGCTGTTAGAGTCGCTATACGCTGAGCCGCCTGTAATAATACATGTGACGCTACATGGCGCTGTTAGAGGTGCTATACACTGACCTGCCTGTAATAATACATGTGACGCTACATGGCGCTGTTAGAGGCGCTATACACTGACCTGCCTGTAATAACACATGTGACGCTACATGACGCTGTTAGAGGCGCTATACACTGAGCCGCCTGTAATAATACATGTGACGCTACATGGCGCTGTTAGAGGCGCTATACACTGAGCTGCCTGTAATAATACATGTGACGCTACATGGCGCTGTTAGAGGAGCTATACACTGACCTGCCTGTAATAATACATGTGACGCTACATGGCGCTGTTAGAGGCGCTATACACTGACCTGCCTATAATAATACATGTGACGCTACATGGCGCTGTTAGAGGTGCTATACACTGACCTGCCTGTAATGATACATGTGACGCTACATGGCGCTGTTAGAGGTGCTATACACTGACCTGCCTGTAATAATACATGTGACGCTACATGACGCTGTTAGAGGCGCTATACACTGACCTGCCTGTAATAATACATGTGACGCTACATGGCGCTGTTAGAGGTGCTATACACTGACCTGCCTGTAATAATACATGTGATGCTACATGGCGCTGTTAGAGGTGCTATACACTGACCTGCCTGTAATAATACATGTGACGCTACATGACGCTGTTAGAGACGCTATACACTGACCTGCCTGTAATAATACATGTGACGCTACATGGCGCTGTTAGAGTCGCTATACACTGACCTGCCTGTAATAATACATGTGACACTACATGGCGCTGTTAGAGTCGCTATACGCTGAGCCGCCTGTAATAATACATGTGACGCTACATGGCGCTGTTAGAGGTGCTATACACTGACCTGCCTGTAATAATACATGTGACGCTACATGGCGCTGTTAGAGGCGCTATACACTGACCTGCCTGTAATAATACATGTGACGCTACATGACGCTGTTAGAGGCGCTATACACTGAGCCGCCTGTAATAATACATGTGACGCTACATGGCGCTGTTAGAGGCGCTATACACTGAGCTGCCTGTAATAATACATGTGACGCTACATGGCGCTGTTAGAGGAGCTATACACTGACCTGCCTGTAATAATACATGTGACGCTACATGGCGCTGTTAGAGGCGCTATACACTGACCTGCCTATAATAATACATGTGACGCTACATGGCGCTGTTAGAGGCGCTATACACTGACCTGCCTGTAATAATACATGTGACGCTACATGGCGCTGTTAGAGGCGCTATACACTGACCTGCCTGTAATAATACATGTGACGCTACATGGCGCTGTTAGAGGCGCTATACACTGACCTGCCTATAATAATACATGTGACGCTACATGGCGCTGTTAGAGGCGCTATACACTGACCTGCCTATAATAATACATGTGACGCTACATGGCGCTGTTAGAGGTGCTATACACTGACCTGCCTGTAATGATACATGTGACGCTACATGGCGCTGTTAGAGGCGCTATACACTGACCTGCCTGTAATGATACATGTGACGCTACATGGCGCTGTTAGAGTGACTCACCAGATTCGCTTTCATAAATGTGGTTTTGCGTACAGCGCCCCGGGTTCACCAGACGCTGCCTGCCGCTACGAGGCGCTACCTGGCGCTATCCCTTCATGAATAACCCCCTAACACAGCACCTTTATATAACACATACAATGCTCTTATCAAACATATAAATCATAGACCAGGGGAAGTGGAGAGGACAAAATATAAGCCAGGGAGGAAGAGCGTGTAAAGCAGGAGAAGGAGAAAGTGGGGAGATAATAAGGGGAAAAAGTAAAAAAGAGGAGAAACAAATTGGTGCAGAAGTTAAAAAAGGAGAATATAGGAAAATAGGAAACAAGTGAAGATGGGGAAGAGAAAAGCAACTGGAAGATAAGAAAGAGAAAACAAGTGGAAGATGGGGAAGAGAAAAGCAAGTGGAAGATAAGAAAGAGAAAACAAGTGGAAGATGGGGAAGAGAAAAGCAACTGGAAGATAAGAAAGAGAAAACAAGTGGAAGATGGGGAAGAGAAAAGCAAGTGGAAGATAAGAAAGAGAAAACAAGTGGAAGATGGGGAAGAGAAAAGCAACTGGAAGATAAGAAAGAGAAAACAAGTGGAAGATGGGGAAGAGAAAAGCAAGTGGAAGATAAGAAAGAGAAAACAAGTGGAAGATAAGAAAGAGAAAACAAGTGGAAGATGGGGAAGAGAAAAGCAAGTGGAAGATAAGAAAGAGAAAACAAGTGGAAGATGGGGAAGAGAAAAGCAAGTGGAAGATAAGAAAGAGAAAACAAGTGGAAGATGGGGAAGAGAAAACAAGTGGAAGATGGGGAAGAGACAACAAGTGGAAGATAAGAAAGAGAAAGCAAGTGGAAGATAAGAAAGAGAAAACAAGTGGAAGATGGGGAAGAGAAAACAAGTGGAAGATGGGGAAGAGAAAAGCAAGTGGAAGATAAGAAAGAGAAAGCAAGTGGAAGATAAGAAAGAGAAAACAAGTGAAAGATAAGAAAGAGAAAACAAGTGGAAGATGGGGAAGAGAAAAGCAAGTGGAAGATAAGAAAGAGAAAACAAGTGGAAGATAAGAAAGAGAAAACAAGTGGAAGATGGGGAAGAGAAAAGCAAGTGGAAGATAAGAAAGAGAAAACAAGTGGAAGATGGGGAAGAGAAAAGCAAGTGGAAGATAAGAAAGAGAAAACAAGTGGAAGATGGGGAAGAGAAAACAAGTGGAAGATGGGGAAGAGACAACAAGTGGAAGATAAGAAAGAGAAAGCAAGTGGAAGATAAGAAAGAGAAAACAAGTGGAAGATGGGGAAGAGAAAACAAGTGGAAGATGGGGAAGAGAAAAGCAAGTGGAAGATAAGAAAGAGAAAGCAAGTGGAAGATAAGAAAGAGAAAACAAGTGAAAGATAAGAAAGAGAAAACAAGTGGAAGATGGGGAAGAGAAAAGCAAGTGGAAGATAAGAAAGAGAAAACAAGTGGAAGATGGGGAAGAGAAAACAAGTGGAAGATGGGGAAGAGACAACAAGTGGAAGATAAGAAAGAGAAAAAAGTGGAAGATGGGGAAGAGAAAAGCAAGTGGAGTATAAGGAAGAGAAAACAAGCGGAAGATGGGGAAGAGAAAACAAGCGGAAGATGAGGAAGAGATAACAAGTGGAAAGAGAAGAAGTAACATGAGAAAGAAAGAAAGGAATAGTGAATTAGGATAAGATGGGAAAGAGAAAACAAGCGAACATGTGTAAGAAAAAGAATATAAGAACATAAGAAAGGAAGAAAAGAAGGGTGAATAAGGAAAAGATGGGAAAGAGAAAGCAAATGGAAGACGGGGAAGAGAAAACAAGCGGAAGATGGGGAAGAGAAAACAAGGGGAAGGAGAAGAAATAACATGAGAAAGGAAGAAAGGAAGGTTGAATAAGGAGAAGATAGGGAAGAGAAAGCAAGTGGAAAATGGAGAAGAGAAAGAAAGTGAACATGTAGAAGAAAAAGAATATAAGAACATAAGAAAGGAAGAAAAGAAGGGTGAATAAGGAAAAGATAAGGAGGATAAATCAGTTGCAGGTGTGGAAGAAGAAAGAACACGATGAGGGAATAAAAGAAGGATGAATAAGGAGAAGAAAACAAAAGTGGAAGCATAGAAGATGACGAAATAACAAGAGTAAGGAAGAAATGAAGGGGAAATAAGGAAAAGATAGGGAAGACAATTAAGGTGGAGGTGTGGAAGGAGAAATAACATGATGAAGGATGAATAAGTAGAAGAAAAAGAAAGAGGAGGCATAGACGATGAAATAACAAGAGTAAGGAAGAAAAGAAGAGCGAATAAGGAAAAGATAAGGAGGGTAAATAAAAAAAAAGCATGATGAAGGAATAAAAGGATGCAAAATGATAAGAAAAAGAACGTGGAGGCATAGAATATGCTGAAATAACAAGAGTAAGGAAGAAAAGAAGGGGGAAACATAGGAAAACAAAGGAGAGATAACTAAAGTGCCGGTGTGGAAGAAGAAAGAAGAAGAAGGAATAAAAAAGAAGGGTGAATAAGGAGAAGAGAAAGAGGTTTAGAAGAAGAAAAAAATAACACAAGAAAGGAAGGAAAGTAAGGAGTAAGGAGAAGATGGGCAAGAGAAAACAAAATGGTGACGAAAAAAAGTATGGAAGCAGAGGAAGGAAAAAGAAAATAAGAAAGGAAGAAAACGATGAAGAAAAGGAAGAGAAAGCAAATGGCGTGGCAGAAGAGAAAAGAACATAAGGAAGGAAATGCAACAGGCTAAATAAAGAGAGTAGGGAAGAGAAAGCAAACCGAGGAAGGAAAAAATATAGATATGAGATCCAAAAGATAAAGCAAGTGGAGGCATAGAAGAAGAAGAAGAAATAAGGAGAAGATGGGGAATAGAAAGCATATGGAGGTTTGGAAGAAAAAGAAAGAACATAAGGGAGGAAGAAACAGATTAAGCTGGGGTAGAAAACACAAATAGAGGTGCGGAAGAAGAAGGAAGAATATAAGCAAAGAAATAACACATGATAAATAAGGAGAAGATGAAGAAGGGAAAGCAAGGGAAGGTGTGTAAGAAAAAGAAAGAACAAAAGGAAGGAAGGAAAGATGGATAATAGAGGCGACAGGGAAGAGAAATAAAGTGGAGGCATGGAAGAAGGTTCGAGAAGAATGAAAAAAGGATGAATAAATAGTAATAAATAGAAGATGGAAAAAAGACCATAAGAAGGGATAAGTAAACAGAAGATGGGGAAAAGCACACAGAGTTGTGGAAAAAAAAAAGGAAGCATGGGAAGAAAGACAGGAAAGAGCATAGAAAGGGAAGAAAAGAAGGATTAATAAGCAGTTGGGGAAGAAAAAGTAATTGGAAGTGGAGAAGAAGAAGAAAAAACATAAGGAAGGAAGAAAAGATGGATAATAGAGGCAACGGGGAAGAGAAATAAAGTGGAGGCATGGAAGAAGGTCGAGAAGAAAAAAGGATGAATAAATAGCTATAAATAGAAGATGGACAAGAAAGAACGAACATAAGGAAGGATAAATAAACACAAGATGGGGAAAGGCACACAGATGGAGGAGTGGAAGAAGAAAGGGTGTAAGAAAAGAAGAAAACAAGACTTAATAAAGGGGAAAGGAAAGCAAGTAGAGCTTTACAAGAAAAAAGAAAGAACATAAGGGAGGAAGAAACGGATTACACTGGGGTAGAGAACACAAATAGAGGTGCGGAAGAAGAAGAAAGAATATAAACAAGGAAATAACACATGATAAATAAGGAGAAGATGAAGAAAAGAAAACAAGGGAAGGACAAAATAAGAAAGAACAAAAGGAAGGAAGGAAAGATGGATATTAGAGGCGACAGGGAAGAGAAATAAAGTAGAGGGATGGAAGAAAAACAACAAGAAAGAAGGTTCGAGAAGAATGAAAAAAGGATGAATAAATAGTAATAAATAGAAGATGGAAAAAAAAAAGAGATTTACAAGAAAAAAGAAAGAACATAAGAAGAACGAGTAACGAGAAGTAAGAAACGGATTAAGCTGGGGTAGAGAACACAAATAGAGGTGCGGAAGAATAAGAAAGAATATAAGCAAAGAAATAACGCATGATAAATAAGGAGAAGATGAAGAAGGGAAAGCAAGGGAAGGTGTGTAAGAAAAAGAAAGAACAAAAGGAAGGAAGGAAAGATGGATAATAGAGGCGACAGGGAAGAGAAATAAAGTGGAGGCATGGAAGAAGGTTCGAGAAGAATGAAAAAAGGATGAATAAATAGTAATAAATAGAAGATGGAAAAAAGACCATAAGAAAGGATAAGTAAACAGAAGATGGGGAAAAGCACACAGAGTTGTGGAAGAAGAAAGGGTGTAAGAAAGAAAGAAAATGAGGGGAAGATAGGAAAAAGAAAGCAAGTGGAGATTTAGAAGAGAATAAAAGAAAGAACATAAGGAAGGAAGAAAAGATGGATAATAGAGGCAACGGGGAAGAGAAATAAAGTGGAGGCATGGAAGAAGGTCGAGAAGAAAAAAGGATGAATAAATAGTAATAAATAGAAGATGGACAAGAAAGAACGAACATAAGGAAGGATAAATAAACACAAGATGGGGAAAAGCACACAGTTGGAGGATTGGAAGAAGAAAGGGTGTAAGAAAAGAAGAAAACAAGACTGAATGAGGGGAAAGGAAAGCAAGTAGAGCTTTACAAGAAAAAAGAAAGAACATAATGGAGAAAGAAACGGATTAAGATGGGGTAGAGAACACAAATAGAGGTGCGGAAGAAGAAGAAAGAATATAAACAAGGAAATAACACATGATAAATAAGGAGAAGATGAAGAAAAGAAAACAAGGGAAGGACAAAATAAGAAAGAACAAAAGGAAGGAAGGAAAGATGCATAATAGAGGCAACGGGGAAGAGAAATAAAGTAGAGGGATGGAAGAAAAACAACAAAAAAGAAGGTTCGAGAAGAATGAAAAAAGGATGAATAAATAGTAATAAATAGAAGATGGAAAAAAAAGAGATTTACAAGAAAAAAGAAAGAACATAAGGGAGGAAGAAACGGATTAAGATGGGGTAGAGAACACAAATAGAGGTGCGGAAGAAGAAGGAAGAATATAAGCAAAGAAATAACACAAGATAAATAAGGAGAAGATGAAGAAGGGAAAACAAGGGAAGGAAAAGAAAGAACAAAAGGAAGGAAGGAAAGATGGATAATAGAGGCGACAGGGAAGAGAAATAAAGTAGAGGGATGGAAGAAAAACCAACAAGAAAGAAGGTTCGAGAAGAATGAAAAAAGGATGAATAAATAGTAATAAATAGAAGATGGAAAAAAAAAGACATAAGAAAGGATAAGTAAACAGAAGATGGGGAAAAGCACACAGAGTTGTGGAAGAAGAAAGGGTGTAAGAAAGGAAGAAAATGAGGGGAAGATAGGAAAAAGAAAGCAAGTGGAGATTTAGAAGAAAATAAAAGAAAGAACATAAGGAAGGAAGAAAAGATGGACTTTTGTGGAGATGGAGAGAAAAAAAAGGAAGCATGGGAGAAGAAAGACAAGAAAGAGCATAGAAAGGGAAGAAAAGAAGGATTAATAAGCAGTTGGGGAAGAAAAAGTAATTGGAAGTGGAGAAGAAGAAGAAAAAACATAAGGAAGGAATATATGAATAAAGAGAAGAATGGGAAGATAAAGCACGTGAAGGTATTGAAAAAGATAACGGAGAACATAAGGAAGAAAGAAAAGAAGGATGAATAAGTAGAAAGACTAGAAGGAAAGATAAATAAAAACAAGATGGGGAAAAGAAGGCAAATGGAGGTGTGGAAGAAGAAAGAGTGTAAGGAAGGAAGAAAAGGAGACTGAATGAGAAGATAGGAAGAGGAAAGCAAGTGAAGGTGTAGAAAAAGAAGAAAAAGAAAAAACATAAAGAAGAAAGAGAAGTTGAGGAGATGGGAAAGGAAAATAAAGCAGAGGCATTGAAGAAGAGAGGCAAGAAAGAATGTAGATAAGGAAGAAAAGAAAAGTGAATAAGAAGCTGTTGAAGAAAACGCAAGTGAAAGTGGAGATGTAGAAGAAGAAAAAGAAAAAACATAAGGGAGGAAAACATTTATGAATAGAGAGAAGATGGGGAAGATAAAGCATGTTGGAAAGAAGATCGAATTGGGAAAGGAAGAAAGAAAAGACAGAAAGATACTAGAAAGGATTGAAGACAGGAAAGAGAAAGAAAGTAAGAAAGGGTAGAAGGGAATAAAGAAAGCGGGAGAGAAGGAAAGAAAATGGAGATAGAAAGGAAAAGATTTTTGGGGTGAATAAAAAAAGGAAGGAGGAAACTGGAAAGAAAGATATTTTTGGAAAGAGAAAGAGCGAATAAGAAACGAAGAAATAAAAATAGATGGGAATGAAAACGGAAGAAGGAAAAGCAAAAGTGAAAGAAAAATAGAGGGGGAAGTCTGAGTTGGGATGGAAATTGTGATAATTGGAAAAAAAGAAGGGAGAAAAGAAACTAGGACTTGGCGTTAAAAGAAAGAATGTAACGAAAGAGAAAAAGTAAAGAGAGATTGAAAATAAAGATAGAAAGGAAAGAAAAAAACAGAGGGGGGAGATGGAGATAGAAAGGAAAAAGGGTCCAGGGTAATTTAAAAAGAAAATCATTGAAGAAAGAAATATGGCATTGATTAGAAAGGAAAAGAGGAAGAGCAAAAAAAAAAAGAAAGGAAATAGAGAAGGAAGGTTCAGTTTGGAAAGAGAATGTGGAAAATGGAGGAATGTAAGAAAGAAAGTAACTAGGATGTTTAGTTAGTGGACGAAGGGAAATAAAGAAAGAAGTAAAGAGAAAGAAGGAAAAAAGAAGGAAGGAAGGAAGAGTGGAAGAAATGAAGATATAGGTTAGGAGTGAGGAAGGAAGGAAGGAAAGAAAGGTGAAAATAGGGAAGGAGGAAAAGCAAACATGAAAGGAAACAGGGAATGAGTGAAAAGATAAAGAAAGCAAGCAAGAAAGAAAGAAAGAAAGAAAGAAACTAGTATTTTGAGTTAAAGAATGGACGAAAATCAAGAAAGAAAAAAACAGAATGAAAGGGAAAGTAAGAAGAAAGGAAGGAATGAAGAAAAGAAAGACAGGGGAAGAAAATGCAGATATAGGTTAGTGGTGAATAAAAAAGGAAGGCAGAATTGGGGAAGGAGGAAAAGCAAAAATGAAAGGAGACGTGATGGGAAAAAAGGTGAAACGTGGAAGAAGGAAAGAGAGAAAGTAAGTAGTATTTCGAGTTAAAGAACGAATGGAAATCAAGAAGGAAGATACAGGATGAAAGAAGAAAGAAAGGAATGAAGAAAAGAAAGAGAGTGGGAAGGAAATGGAGATATAAGTTAGGAGAGAATGAAAAAGGAAGGCAGAAATTGAAAGTGAAAAGAGAAAGAAAGAAAGAAAGAAAGAAAGAAAGAAAGAAAGAAAGAAAGGAGGACTTGCAGTGTAAAGATTGGTGGGAAGCAAGATACAACGCCAAGAAAGAAGGAATGATGGAAAGGGAGGGTGAAGAGGCAGAAAGAATGAAAGAAGGGGAAAAAACAAGAAAGAAAGAAAACAGAGAAAGAAACGTGCATTGCGGTAAAGAGATGCGAGTGGTCACGTGACAGGCATCGATATGTGTGTGTGGTCGGGACGCGATCCCCTGATGCAGAGGGGGCGGGGCCTCAGCACAGAAACCCACCAGCAGACAGGCGAGCGGGGCTGGCAGCATTCCGGGGGGCGGGGCCCGAAGCAGCGGAGGGGCGGAGCCTCAGCATAGAAACCCACCAGCAGACAGGCGAGCGGGGCTGGCAGCATTCCGGGGGGCGGGGCTCGAAGCAGCGGAGGGGGCGGGGCCTCAGCATAGAAATTCACCAGCAGACAGGCGAGCGGGGCTGGCAGCATTCCGGGGGGCGGGGCCCGAAGCAGCGGAGGGGCGGGGCCTCAGCACAGAAGCCCACTAGCAGACAGGCGAGCGGGGCTGGCAGCATTCCAAGGGGCGGGGCCCGAAGCAGCGGAGGGGCGGGGCCTCAGCTTAGAAGCGCACCAGCAGACATGCGAGCGGGGCTGGCAGCATCCCGGTGGGCGTGGCCCGAAGCAGCAGAGGGGGCGGGGCCTCATCACAGAAGCCCACCAGCAGACATGCGAGCGGGGCTGGCAGCATTCCGGTGGGCGGGGCCCGAAGCAGCGGAGGGGCGGGGCCTCAGCTTAGAAGCGCACCAGCAGACATGCGAGCGGGGCTGGCAGCATCCCGGTGGGCGGGGCCCGAAGCAGCGGAGGGGCGGGGCCTCAGCACACTGTCTCTGCAGAGCTGCAGGAGAGGGGGAAAGTTGTGCGGGAACTCCGGAGGAGCACTACAGAGCCCAGCAGCCCCCGGACTTACTACAGCAGCGGGACCTAGCTAGGACCTTACCCCGGGGATGTACAGGCGCCTGCTGGGACCAGCACAGTGAGGGTGAGTGACCTGTCATTGTGCCCATAGATGCCAGGGCTGGCTGTGTCGTCCACAGATGTGCCATTCCTTCCCGGTGGTCGGGTTTATGCCTCCGGATCGCCCATAGACATGAGATAGGTCTGTGCACCCCCCCCCCCAGCCTTTACATTACATTATAAAATAACCAAGGATGAGCCTTGTGGCTTTTCTTATCCCCTCTCATCCAATCTGATCGAATCCAGCGCACATCATTTTCTGCACCTTGCAATCTGATTGGACAATTTCTGCTACTGAATAGTGTTTAATGAAAGTGGTCATTGCCAACCACATACCACCAATCAGATTGTCAAGCAGGTGTACAATGTGATTGGAGCCTCTGCTGAATATGATTAAGCCAATCAGGAGTCTTATATTACAACCGTGTGTTATTATACCTCCTGTATTAGGTGATTGTATGGAGATTGTACAATCAGATTGTAAACCACGCTTCCAGCATTAGCATGGCCACACCCCTTATAATAATCACACTACTTATACTTACCACACTCCTTACAATCCGATTGGACACTTTATTAGTAGGGGTTAGAGCCTCTATTGAATATGATCAGGAGTCTTATATTACAATCGTTTATTATTATACCTCCTGTAATAGGTGATTGTATGGAGATTGTACAATCAGATTGTAAGACACGCTTCCAGCTTTAGGATGGCCACACCCCTTATACTAATCACACACCTTACAATCTGATTGGACACTTTATTAGTGGGGTTAGAGCCCCTATTGAATATGATTTAAGCCAATCAGGAGTCTTATATTACAATCGTGTGTTATTATACCTCCTGTATTAGGCGATTGTGTGGAGATTGTACAATCAGATTGTAAGACATGCTGCCAGCATTAGGGTGGCACACCCCTTATACTAACCACACACCTTACAATCTGATTGGACACGCGGGGTTAGAGCCCCTACTGAATACAATTTCATTAAGCCAATCAGGAGTCTTATATTACAATCGTACATTATTATACCTTCTGTATTAGGTAATTGTATGGAGATTGTACAATCACATTGTATGGCATGCTTCCAGCATTAGGGTGGCCACATCCCTTATACTAACCACACACCTTATACTAACCACACACCTTACAATCTGATTGGACACTTTATTAGTGGGGGTTAGTGAATATGATTCAATCAGACTGGCCAATCTAATCTGTTATATTATAATGTTTTGGTAAGTCTGTACAATCAGATTGTATGGCCGATTTAAGACCATCCCACCTTATAATAGTTACACCCATACAATCTGATTGTACAATGCTGATTAGTAAGATTAGAAACCCTGCTGAATATATTAGGATGACATTGGTCAGTGTAAACTGCTATGTTTCAAGGATTTGGTAAGATTGTATGGAGATTGTACAATCAGATTGTAAAGCATGCTTCCAGCCCTAGGGCGGCCACACATCTTATACTAACCACACACTTTACAATCAGATTGTACCAATGTTATTAGTGGGGTTAGAGTCCCTACTGAATATAATTGGCCAGTTTAGTAAGATTGTATGGAGATTATACAATCAGATTGTAAAACAGGACAGCCGCACACCTTATACTAATCACACACCTTACAATCTGATTGTACAATTTGCATCTATTAGAGGATTATTAATATTGTATTTATTAAAGGATTAGAGCCCCTACTGAATATAATTTAATGCAATTGGCCGGTGTGAACTTTTATATTATCAAGGTTTGGTAAGATTGTACGGAGATTGCACACACCTTACAATCAGATTGTACCAATGTTATTAGTGAGGTTAGGGCCCCTACTGAATATAATTGGCTGGTCCGTACTTGGCTTGGTAAGATTGTATGGAGATTGCACAATCAGATTGTAAGGCATTCTTCCAGCTTTAGGATGGCCACACATCTTATACTAACCACACACCTTACAATCTGATTGGACACTTTATTAGTGTGGTTGGAGACTCTACTGAATATAATTTGATCATATTGGCCAGTCTAATCTGTTATATTACAAGGTTTCGGTACAATCAGATTGTATGGCATGCAGCCGATATATATAAGATCACCCCACCTTCTACTAATTACACCCATACAATCTGATTGTACAGTGGCCATACAATCCTATGGAAACAGTCTTATTGCACATCCCCCCAATGCTTTCTATGTCAGGATTGTTTAGAGATTGTACAATGAGATTGCATTGCCGGCATTAAAACCAACACACACATACTAATTCCAGCATCCAATCTGATTGTACAGTGGCCATTTAATCCTACTGAAGACTTGTGATCCAATTGCACATCCCCCAATGCTTTCAGGATTGCTTAGAGATTGTACAATCAGATTGCACTCATGCACACACTTCATACTAAGAGGCCGATTCATTAATAGCGCCAGGTAGCGACAGATGAGCGACTGTAGCGTGATTTTTTCAGCGCCAGCCAGTATTCGCTGTGCTTGGCCGGCGTTAGCTTGATGACAGCGACTCAGTCGGTGTGCGGTAATGTTGAATACGGGCTGGGGGGTCGCTGTTTCACAGGTCCAGCGTTGTATGTGAGCGCCTGACAACGAATGGCCAGAGCGAACGGCTAGCTTCATATTCATCAACAAATGACGCTCCGAATGTGCTGTCGCTGTCCATTCCTTGTTTAAACCCCAGAGCGCTGGCGGCGATCTGTATTAACTAGTTTTTAACCCCTAAACAACCATATTTTCTGAATGTAACATTATACATGTTTTTAGAATCATTTTGTTATATGAATACATTAATATCAGACCTGTTAGATCAATTCTGCACATATTTTTTTTTTTTTTTTTTTTACTTAAAAATAAATCCTAACATTGCAGAAGTGTTCTCCGATTTTTTGACATTAAAAAAAAAAAAATTAATACCAATTAATTATGATTAATTATAGATTGCTCCATTGAAATGCATTGGACATCGCCAGGGAGCGACAGCTCATACCTGGCGCTGTGAGGGAATTTGCAGCGGCGCTGTTCGGTCCAGGCGGCTTCATGATGAATGCCGCGCTAGCCGTCGCTCTCGCCGGCGCTAGCCTCATTTAGCGTGATAAATGCGTCATTGTGACCGCCGCCGGGCGTACTTGAGTCGGTAGTCGCCGTTAGCTGCCGCTACCTGGCGCTCGTCAGACACTACCTGGCGCTATCGCTTGATGAATAAGGGCATAAATCTAGCCTCCAATCTGATTGTACAGTTGCCATTTAATCTCAATGAACTGATTCAATTGCACATCCCCCAATTCTTTGTTGTACAATCAAATTGGAAGGTGTGTGGTCAACATCTGGACCACCACACACCTTATACTAGCCACAATCTGATTGGACAGGTAACGGCAAAACCTTGTGATCCAGTTGCATATATCTCAGTGCCGTCTATGTCAGGATTGTTTCGAGTTTGGACAATCAGATTGCATTCCTGCAATTAGAACCACCACACACCTTAAACTAACCACATACCTACAATCTGATTGGATGGGTGACAGCACAACCTTGTGATCTGATTGCAAATCCCTTAGTGCCGTCTATGTCAGGATTGCTTAGAGATTGTACAATCAGATTGCATTCATGCACACACTTCATACTAAATCCAGTCTCCAATCTGATTGTACAGTGGCCATTTAATCTCAATGAAAACTTCTGATCATCCCCCAATTCTTTTATTAAATCAGAGATGTACAATCATATTGGAAGGGGTGTGGTCAACATCAGGACCACCACACACCTTATACCAGCCACAATCTGATTGGACAGGTGACAGCAAAACCTTGTGATCCAATTGCATATATCTCAGTGCCGTCTATGTCAGGATTGTTTAGAGTTTGGACAATCAGATTGCATTCCTGCAATTAGAACCACCACACACCTTAAACTAACCACATACCTACAATCTGATTGGATAGGTGACAGCACAACCTTGTGATCTGATTGCAAATCCCTTAGTGCCGTCTATATCAGGATTGTTTAGAGATTGGACAATCAGATTGCATGCCATCATTAGAGCCACCAAACACATTAAACTAACCACATACCTACAATCTGATTGGATAGGTGACGGCACAACCTTGTGATCCAATTGCACATCCCCCAATGCTTTCTATGTCAGGATTGCTTAGAGATTGTACAATCAGATTGCATTCATGCACACGCTTCATACTAAATCCAGCCTCCAATCTGATTGTACAGCGGCCATTTAATCTCAATGAAAACTTCTGATTCAATTGCACATCCCCCAATTCTTTTTTGTACAATCAAATTGGAAGGTGTGTGGTCAACATCAGGACCACCACACACCTTATACCAGCCACAATCTGATTGGACAGGTGTCGGCAGAACCTTGTGATCCAGTTGCATATATCTCAGTGCCGTCTATGTCAGGATTGTTTTGAGTTTGGACAATCAGATTGCATTCCTGCAATTAGAACCACCACACACCTTGATGTGACCACATACCTACAATCTGATTGTACACTTTTTATTAGTGGGATTAGAGCCCCCACTGAATATAATACGTCTGATCTTTTATATTGCAAGGTTTAGGTAAGATTGCTTGGAGATTGTACAATCAGATTGCTTTGCCAGCATTAGAACCACCACATACCCTAAACTAACCACATACTACAATCTGATTGGACGGGTGACAGCATAAACATGTGATATGATTGCACATATGTTAGTGCCAGTTATGTCAGGATTGTTTAGAGATTGGACAATCAGATTGCACTGCCATCATTAGAACCATCATACACATTAAACTGATCACATACCTACAATCTGATTGGACAGCCACCATACAATCATATAAGCCCAGCAGCCAATCAGCAATCACCTATCATTGTACTGGCTGCTGGCAGGCACGTTATCAGCCAATCAGAAGTGTCCAATCATCAGACAAATCAATAAAGTCATCACTAATTCACTAATGATCACATACCTACAATCTGATTGGATGGGTGACAGCACAACCTTGTGATCTGATTGCAAATCTCTTAGCGCCGTCTATATCAGGATTGTTTAGAGATTGGACAATCAGATTGCATGCCATCATTAGAGCCACCAAACGCATTAAACTAACCACATACCTACAATCTGATTGGACAGCCACCATACAATCATATCTTAACCCTGTGCACGTCTCTCTGTACTCTGAAGTCAATGTTTTTTTACTGATTGTACAATCAGATTGTAAAGCAATGCTAATATCTTACAGGCCTATTGTATAGCAGCTATACAACCTCATAGCAGAACCTTGTGATTGGATCAGTGTAATCTGTGTCAGGATTGTATGAAGTCTGTGCTATGAGATTGTATCACCACACACACACCTACTGATCACATACATACAATCTGATTGTACAGTCATCATACAATCTCATCTGTGGTCAGGTCGCATGTATCTATGTAAAGATTGCATGAAAATGGTACAATCAGATTGCAAGACGTGGTCAACATGAGGACCACCACACGCCTTATACAAACAATCAGATTGTACTGTAGCCATAGAACCTTGTGATCAGATTGCACATCTCTCGATGATTGGATTGTATGAAGACGTTACAATCAATACTGTGCAATCGGATTGTAACTATGTTATGTGTTTGATTGCGTCATTCCGCAGACGGCTGATTACGCAAAGGTCGTACAATCAAATTGTAAGGTGTGTAACTGATAATTATTAATCCGTTAATTGATTATCGGATTATCGATGGCATCCACATTGGGACGTTTTTAGATGCAATCGTTATCTGTCAGATCGGATCTTCATTACGTACTGAAATAAGCTTCTGATTGACAGACATTATATTGGATAAAGATTGGAGCTGGAATATGTTGATTGTTTATTTAATTGCTTGATTGATTTGATTGTATATCTGTATTAATCCGAATTAGTGATGATTTTATTGATCTGGCTGATGATTGGACGCTTCTGATTGGCTGATAACGTGCCTGCCAGCAGCCAGTACAATGATAGGTGATTGCTGATTGGCTGCTGGGCTTTATGATGCTATGGGGGTTATTTAAGAAGGGATAGCGCCAGGTAGCTCCTCGTAGCGGCAGGCAGCGTCTGGTGAACGCCTGGCGCTGTACACACCACATTTATGAAAGCGAATCTGGTGAGCGCCTCTAACAGCGCCATGTAGCGTCACATGTATTATTACAGGCAGGTCAGTGTATAGCGCCTCTAACAGCGCCATGTAGCGTCACATGTATTATTACAGGCGGCTCAGTCATAGCGCCTCTAACAGCGCCATGTAGCGTCACATGTATTATTACAGGCAGCTCAGTGTATAGCTCCTCTAACAGCGCCATGTAGCGTCACATGTATTATTACAGGCAGCTCAGTGTATAGCACCTCTAGCAGCGCCATGTAGCGTCACATGTATTATTACAGGCAGGTCAGTGTATAGCGCCTCTAACAGCGCCATGTAGCGTCACATGTATTATTACAGGCAGCTCAGTGTATAGCACCTCTAACAGCGCCATGTAGCGTCACATGTATTATTACAGGCAGCTCAGTGTATAGCGCCTCTAACAGCGCCATGTAGCGTCACATGTATTATTACAGGCAGGTCAGTGTATAGCGCCTCTAACAGCGCCATGTAGCATCACATGTATTATTACAGGCAGGTCAGTGTATAGCGCCTCTAACAGCGCCATGTAGCGTCACATGTATTATTACAGGCGGCTCAGTGTATAGCGCCTCTAACAGCGCCATGTAGCGTCACATGTATTATTACAGGCGGCTCAGTGTATAGCGCCTCTAACAGCGCCATGTAGCGTCACATGTATTATTACAGGCGGCTCAGTGTATAGCGCCTCTAACAGCGCCATGTAGCGTCACATGTATTATTACAGGCGGCTCAGTGTATAGCGCCTCTAACAGCGTCATGTAGCGTCACATGTATTATTACAGGCGGCTCAGTGTATAGCGCCTCTGACAGCGCCATGTAGTGTCACATGTATTATTACAGGCAGCTCAGTGTATAGCGCCTCTAACAGCGCCATGTAGCGTCACATGTATTATTACAGGCAGCTCAGTGTATAGCGCCTCTAACAGCGCCATGTAGCGTCACATGTATTACTACAGGCAGGTCAGTGTATAGCGCCTCTAACAGCGTCATGTAGCGTCACATGTATTATTACAGGCAGGTCAGTGTATAGCGCCTCTAACAGCGCCATGTAGCGTCACATGTATTATTACAGGCAGCTCAGTGTATAGCTCCTCTAACAGCGCCATGTAGCGTCACATGTATTATTACAGGCGGCTCAGTGTATAGCGCCTCTAACAGCGCAATGTAGCGTCACATGTATTATTACAGGCAGGTCAGTGTATAGCGCCTCTAACAGCGCCATGTAGCGTCACATGTATTACTACAGGCAGCTCAGTCATAGCGCCTCTAGCAGCGCCATGTAGCGTCACATGTATTATTACAGGCAGGTCAGTGTATAGCACCTCTAACAGCGTCATGTAGCGTCACATGTATTATTACAGGCAGGTCAGTGTATAGCGCCTCTAACAGCGCCATGTAGCGTCACATGTATTATTACAGGCAGGTCAGTGTATAGCGCCTCTAACAGCGTCATGTAGCGTCACATGTATTATTACAGGCAGGTCAGTGTATAGCACCTCTAACAGCGCCATGTAGCGTCACATGTATTATTACAGGCAGCTCAGTGTATAGCACCTCTAACAGCGCCATGTAGCGTCACATGTATTATTACAGGCAGGTCAGTGTATAGCGCCTCTAACAGCGCCATGTAGCGTCACATGTATTATTACAGGCAGGTCAGTGTATAGCGCCTCTAACAGCGCCATGTAGCGTCACATGTATTATTACAGGCAGGTCAGTGTATAGCGCCTCTAACAGCGCCATGTAGCGTCACATGTATTATTACAGGCAGCTCAGTGTATAGCACCTCTAACAGCGCCATGTAGCGTCACATGTATTATTACAGGCAGGTCAGTGTATAGCGCCTCTAACAGCGCCATGTAGCGTCACATGTATAATTACAGGCAGCTCAGTGTATAGCGCCTCTAACAGCGCCATGTAGCGTCACATGTATTATTACAGGCAGGTCAGTGTATAGCGCCTCTAACAGCGCCATGTAGTGTCACATGTATTATTACAGGCCGGTCAGTGAATAGCGCCTCTAACAGCGCCATGTAGCGTCACATGTATAATTACAGGCAGCTCAGTGTATAGCGCCTCTAACAGCGCCATGTAGCGTCACATGTATTATTACAGGCAGGTCAGTGTATAGCGCCTCTAACAGCGCCATGTAGCGTCACATGTATTATTACAGGCGGCTCAGTGTATAGCGCCGGCGCTCTAGCTTCCAGTGCGCCAGGTATTACCTTTCGCTCAGTGTCGCTCTCCCATACATTTCAATGGACGTTCATTTGCTTGTGTTTAAACAGCGTGTTTCACATTTTTTATTTTTTGCTCCAATCATTGTGTGACGTCTCCTGGCTGCAAACAAACATTTTTAGAAATGTTTTTGACTTTTTATATTTTTATGCAGAATTGTCATTACAGGTCTGACACTAAAGTGTTAATGTCACAGTGTTACAATGTAATTCCATGTGTTTTAGCTTTGTTACTGGTGGCTTTGTGTTCAAAAACAGACTTTAATCACACAGCGTCTGGCGCTCTATGCTACAGCGCCCAGATTTAGAGCGCCAACGCTGTGTGTATGTGTGTCCTTTTTAATAAGTATGGTGTGGAGCGCCAGAGTGACGGACACACTGAGCTGGCACTACCTCTCGCTCCCTGCAACACTGTACTGGTGTTAGAGCGCCCACATACATCACATTCATCAGGTTATTACAGCAACTGAGACGCTATGTTACAGCGCCCGATACTCGCTTACAGCGTCTACTAGTGGTCGCTCTAAGTGCCGCTATACAGACTGCCGATACCTGCTGTTAGTAGTGAATCAGCCTCCACGACTGTTATCTTGTAAAAATTAGCCCTGCTTGAGGCTGTTGAATTGTGAGGTCATTAGTTGTCTCCTCTGATTGGCTGTAGAAGGGGGATGCAGAAAGTGGAAGAGCTTACAATCTATTAGGGTATAAGGGAGGATACAGAAGGAGAAGAGCTTACACTCTATTAGGGTATAAGGGAGGATACAGAAGGAGAAGAGCTTACAATCTATTAGGGTATAAGGGAGGATACAGAAGGAGAAGAGCTTACACTCTATTAGGGTATGAGGGAGGATACAGAAGGAGAAGAGCTTACAATCTATTAGGGTATAAGGGAGGATACAGAAGGAGAAGAGCTTACACTCTATTAGGGTATAAGGGAGGATACAGAAGGAGAAGAGCTTACAATCTATTAGGATATAAGGGAGGATACAGAAGGAGAAGAGCTTACAATCTATTAGGGTATAAGGGAGGATACAGAAGGAGAAGAGCTTACACTCTATTAGGGTATAAGGGAGGATACAGAAGGAGAAGAGCTTACAATCTATTAGGATATAAGGGAGGATACAGAAGGAGAAGAGCTTACAATCTATTAGGGTATAAGGGAGGATACAGAAGGAGAAGAGCTTACAATCTATTAGGGTATAAGGGAGGATACAGAAGGAGAAGAGCTTACAATCTATTAGGGTATAAGGGAGGATACAGAAGGAGAAGAGCTTACAATCTATTAGGGTATAAGGGAGGATACAGAAGGAGAAGAGCTTACAATCTATTAGGGTATAAGGGAGGATACAGAAGGAGAAGAGCTTACAATCTATTAGGGTATAAGGGAGGATACAGAAGGAGGAGAGCTTACACTCTATTAGGGTATAAGGGAGGATACAGAAGGAGAAGAGCTTACAATCTATTAGGGTATAAGGGAGGATACAGAAGGGGAAGAGCTTACAATCTATTAGGGTATAAGGGAGGATACAGAAGGGGAAGAGCTTACAATCTATTAGGGTATAAGGGAGGATACAGAAGGGGAAGAGCTTACAATCTATTAGGGTATAAGGGAGGATACAGAAGGAGAAGAGCTTACACTCTATTAGGGTATAAGGGAGGATACAGAAGGAGAAGAGCTTACAATCTATTAGGATATAAGGGAGGATACAGAAGGAGAAGAGCTTACAATCTATTAGGGTATAAGGGAGGATACAGAAGGAGAAGAGCTTACAATCTATTAGGGTATAAGGGAGGATACAGAAGGAGAAGAGCTTACAATCTATTAGGGTATAAGGGAGGATACAGAAGGAGAAGAGCTTACACTCTATTAGGGTATAAGGGAGGATACAGAAGGAGAAGAGCTTACACTCTATTAGGGTATAAGGGAGGATACAGAAGGAGAAGAGCTTACACTCTATTAGGGTATAAGGGAGGATACAGAAGGAGAAGAGCTTACACTCTATTAGGGTATAAGGGAGGATACAGAAGGAGAAGAGCTTACACTCTATTAGGGTATAAGGGAGGATACAGGAGGAGAAAAGCTTACAATCTATTAGGGTATAAGGGAGGATACAGAAGGAGAAGAGCTTACAATCTATTAGGGTATAAGGGAGGATACAGAAGGAGAAGAGCTTACACTCTATTAGGGTATAAGGGAGGATACAGAAGGAGAAGAGCTTACAATCTATTAGGGTATAAGGGAGGATACAGAAGGAGAAGAGCTTACACTCTATTATGGTATAAGGGAGGATACAGAAGGAGAAGATCATAGAGAGGGGCCATGAGGCTGCATGGAGGAGCAGCAGGACAGCCAGGTGGCGGCTCTTATCTTAGGTCACCTTTAAGGCTGTAGCTAATCTGAGAGCTGTGTATGCAGATCCATCATGTGATAGGGATCAGAGTCGCTGGGCTGCAGCCAATGACAGATCAGAGATTGGAATCTCCGTGCCAGGGCCACCCTGCGGAATGTTCAGAATTCCCAGAGGAATGCGTTAAGGTGATCCTCCGGATTCACTTGCAGTCTTTTGACAGTCCTTGCAAACTTTAGAAGCACTGTTAATACATGACCTTAAAATGTCTGCTGATATTGAATGATTTTAGCACATGAAATCTATGGGGAAAAGGGAACCCAGTATGGCCCAGGCTCCCCATAGAGTGATAGCATTCTGATCAGGAGGCTTCGGAGCTGCTTTAGTGTTGGTTCTTGCTGACCTTGGGGAGACCCAGCATGCATCCTGCCCAGACAGGAAGTTTATCCAGTAGGAAAGCCATGGGTGTCACTGTCTTAGCGGGCATATACCGTAGGTGCGGGACATCGCCCATGATGCCCCTGGGTTTCCTGTGGCAAAAAACTGAATGCAAGGTTAAAGCTAACCAATGGGGATAAAGGGGAACTCTATCCTTGATGTATAGTCTCTCCCTATAGGACAAACTTTTTTTCCCTTCCTAAGCTGTGGCTAAAGTGGAGCTAATCAGTTTGGGTAGAATTGGGCCCTTATTTAACAAGGGATAGCGCCAGGTAGCAAATGGTGAGCAAACGGTAATGACGCTCACCGCCACGAGAACGCCAGCTCCCCTCCGCAATCACACATTTATCAAGCCGATCCTGCTTAGCGACTGAGATAGCGCCAGATAGCGAATCATTCATCATTATTCCAGCCTCACCCCACAGCGCCAGCGAGCGACCTTGAACAGCGACAGGTATGACCTCTCGCTACCTGGCGCTCTCCAATGCATTTCAATGGAGCAATCTTTAAATATTCTTAATTAATTGCTATTAATGTTTTTTTTTTTTTTTTTAAATGGCAAAAATTCTGTGACCACTTCTGCAATGTTAGATATATTTTTTAAGGTAAAAAAAAAAAAAAACAACATTTGTGCAGAATTGATATTACAGGTCTGATATTAATGTATTCATATTACAAAATGTTTTGAAAAACTTGTTTTTTTTTTCAAAAAAATATGGTTGTTTGGGGGTTAAAAAACTACTTTTAACCCATCGCCGCCAGCGCTCTGGGGTTTAAACAAGCATTTCACTGCGCGAGAATTTTTTGAGCGTGATTTGTTAATGAATATGGTGGGAGCCGTTCGCTATGGCCATTCGCTGGCATGCGCTCCCATACAGCGCGGAACCTGTCAAACAGCGACTCCTAACCCCGTATTCAACATTACCGCACACCGACTGAGTCGCTGTCAACAACCGAACAACGGCCAAGCACAGCGAATACTAGCGGGCGCTGTGAAAATAACGTTACTGTCGCTCATCTGTCGCTACCTGGCGCTATTAATGAATCGGCCTCTTTATTTCCCTTCCCTTCCTAAGCTGTGGCTAAAGTGGAGCTAATCAGTTTGGGTAGAATTAGATGTGGTTAATCAATAATACTGTATATATATGTATATATATATATATATATTTATTTATATATATATATATATTATATATTATTATTATTATTTTATAATATATATATATATATATATATATATATATATATATATATATATATATATATATATATATATATACAGTATTATTGATTAACCACATCAAATTAAAATAATGTAATTGAAATCATGTAATCAAATTTGAAGCTTTAGAATTATTATTTTTATAATTTATTTTTTATTTTATTGAATTTTAGAATCAAATTCATGGTTCTATTTTATTCAATGTTGACTATTTTTGTAATGTTATTTTGCTTGGGTTTTTCCACATTTATTTTGACATTTTTTTTTCTTTTTTTAATTTTGGTCTTTTCTGGGGATTTTTTTCAAAAAACTATTTTTGTATTTTTCTTTCAATATCATTTTTTTTCCAAATCGGCTCAGATTAATATTATGATCATTTATGAATATACTTTTTGGGGGATTTAAAAAAAAAAACAATTTTTGTATTTTTTTTATTGTTTTATGATCCAATTGCATTATAAATATTTTTTTAAAAAAGCTCTATGTATATTAATTGATGTTTCTTTATATATTATTTTCTTCTTCTTTACATACTTTTTTATTTCATTTTTTTAATTGACAATTTTTGATTTTAAATTGCGATTGCATTCGTTTTTAAGTTTTTAAATGAAAAATTGGATTTATTCAAAAAAATGACTTTTTTTTACTACGGATATATTTATTCAGTTTTATGATTTATGATCCAATTGCATTATAAATATTAAAAAAAAAAAAAAAACATTACCAATAAATCACCTGTATGAATCCTAGAGGCCGATTCATTAACAGCGGCAGGTAGCGACAGTTGAGCGACTGTAGCGGCATTTTCAGAGTCGCCGTTGTTCGGTTGTTGATAGCGACAGGCTCGGTGTGCAGTAATGTTGAATATTGGGTGAGGAGTCGCTATTTGACAGGTTCCACGATGTATGGGTGCGCATGATAGCGACTGGTCAGAGCGACCGGCTCCCAACATATTCATCAAAAAATCACGCTCAAAAAATTAAAGCGCTGTGAAATGCATGTTTAAACCTCAGAGCGCTGGCGGCGATGGGTTAAAAGTAGTTTTTTAACCCCCCAACCACCATATTTTTGGAAAAAAAAAATGTTTTAAATAATTTTGTAATATAAATACAATAATATCAGACCTGTAATATCAATTCTGCATTTTCTTTTTTTTTTTTTACCTTAAAAAAATTATCTAACATGGCAGAAGTGGTCACAGATTTTTTCACATTGAAAAAAAAAAAAAACATTAATAACAATTAATAATGAATATTTAAAGATTGCTCCATTGAAATGCATTGGAGAGCGCCAGGTAGCGAGAGGTCATACCTGTTGCTGTTCAAGGTCGGACGCTGGCGCTGTGGGCTGAGGCTGGAATAATGATGAATGAGTCGCTATATGGCGCTATCTCAGTCGCTAAGCATGATCGGCTTGATAAATGTGTGATTGTGGTGGGGAGCCGGCGTTCTCGTGGCGGGGCCCGTCATTACCGGCCGCTCACCAGTCGCTACCTGTCGCTATTCCTTCATAAATAAGGGCTTTAGTGCTGTCTCCTGTGTCAGTAAAATGTGATTCCGCCGCTCATGCTGGTTCACTGGCTGCCCTGGGGGGTCGCTCTGTGACATGTCAGTACGCAGAGTTATTTCTTTCCTTCAGCCTTAGGTATCCAAACTACATGACCCTCTGACGCTGGCTTTGCAGTCTCCACATTCCTCCTTGGTCATGGGCCCCGACCCCCGTCATGTGTAGGCCACCTTCTTTTACAAAGCCTTCTGTATAATATGGCAGCGTGGTCAGAGTTCACCGACCAATCAAAACTCCCATTTTTTCCTATTTCCTGGTGACACCCATGGCTTAGAACACGGGGAGGCCGAGTCATTAATAGCGGCAGGTAGTGACAGTTGAGCGACTGTAGCGGCATTTTCAGAGCGCCCGCTAGTAGTCGCTGTGCTTGGCCGTTGTTCGGTAGTTGATAGCGACTCAGTCGGTTTGCCGTAATGTTGAATATTGGGTGAGGAGTCGCTATTTGACAGGTTCCACGCTGTATGGGAGCGCATGATAGCGACTGGCCCTAGCGACCGGCTCCCACCATATTCATTAAAAAATCACGCTCAAAAAATTCTCGCACTGTAAAATGCATCTTTAAACCCCAGAGCGCTGGCGGCGATGGGTTAAAAGTAGTTTTTTAACTCCCAAACAACCATATTTTTGGAAACCAAAAAAAACAAGTTTTTAAAATAATTTGGTAATATGAATACATTAATATCAGACCTGTAATATCAATTCTGTACAATTTTTTATTTTTTTTTTACCTTAAAAAAATCTAAAATGGCAGAAGTGGTCACAGAATTTTTCACATTTAAAAAAAAAACAAAAAAAAACCAATAACAATTAATTATGAATATTTAAAGATTGTTCCATTGAAATGCATTGGAGAGCGCCAGGTAGCGAGAGGTCATACCTGTCGCTGTTCAAGGTCGGACGCTGGCGCTATGGGCTGAGGCTGGAATAATGATGAATGAGTCGCTATCTGGCGCTCTGTCAGTCGCTAAGCAGGATCGGCTTGATAAATGTGTGAGGACACCGTGGAGGCCTCACACTTGGCTCCTCCACCTGAAGCCTGTGCTGTTTACTAACAGAGTGTAAATAGAGGAGAGCTGCCGTTGGATGGCCGCCGTGGTGGAGCAGATGCCAGTAACTCCTGGAATAGCTGGGAAGGTCAAGGGAAGTCCCCGGACAATATTAGCAGGGAAAAAGCATGCCACATTCTGTGTGCTGGGAAGTATGTGCAGCAGACCGTGCAGGGTGGCTGGGGTCATATTCATGTTGGGCATTTTTAGAATAATAGATCAAGAGGACCTACATGAGTGAAAGCCTAAATGTGTGGCACGGCTACACTATTTTCTGCCCATCAACTCCTTCAACCCACAACAACCTTCAACCAACAAAATAATGACCTCTAAACCATGACCCTACCCATCCATGTCATACCACCTCCACCCAAATAGATATCCCACAAACCATATAAGTCCACCGTAAAGGTCACATTCATATCCATATCATGTATCCTCAACTCAAATGGACACCTTATAAATTATATAAGGCCACCTCAACCCAAAGGAAACCTCCCCATTCATATCATTCTACTTCAACCTAGATGGACACCTCACAATCTATATAATGCCACCATAACCAACTGGGTACCTTCCTATTGATTAGAAACAGACCCATATCATACAACCACAACCCAATTGGGCACCTGCCTATCAATATCATGCAACTACAACCCAATTGGGCACCTGCCTATCCATATCCTGCAACCACAAGCCAATTGGGCACCTGCCTATCAATGTCATGCAACTACAACCCAGTTGGTCACCAGCCGATCCATATCATGCAACCACAACCCAATTGGGCACCTATCTATTCATATAATGCAACCACAACGTGAATGGGCACCTACCAATTCATATAATGCAACCACAATCCAAATGGGCACCTGTCTATCCATATTGTGCAGCCACAACCCAATTGGGCAGCTGCCTTTCCATGTAATGCATCCACAACCCAAACCAATTGGGCAGCTGGCTATCCATATAATGTCACCATAACCCAACTGGTCACCTTCCTATACATATCATGCCTTGCCAACTCAAATGGACACCCCACAATCCATATAAGACCACCTCACCCTAAATGAACTCCCTAAAACCATATCATGGTTGCCCCAGCATTGGACCTCAACCTCTGGATCTTGGATGGACCCTTTGGCTTTTGGACTTTGACCTCCCCACCGATATCCTGCCACCTCAACCTAAATGGACTCCACCAAAACCATATCATGGTTACGCTTGCATTGAACCTCAACTCCTGGATGTCCCCTTGGATTGCCCTGTTGGCTTTTGGAGTTTGACCTTGCATCTCTTCTGCCTGCCACGCTCCCCCCTCTCGGATGGCGACTGTGCTGCCCTCGACTCTAGCCTGAACTTTGACCCTGCTCAGAAAAAGCTCCTAGGATGGATTTCATGAAAGCTCTTTGGACATTTGATAGGACAATCTGGAGAATCAAAATGTATACTCCTCCATTTAGCAGGTTGCAAGGTTGTTGGGCATGTGGCCAGGAAGCTCTAGATGGAAAATAAAAAAAAATGAATGAAATGTAAGAAATTAGTTTTGGTATAATTCGCCAGGAAGGAAAAAAAAAACTGGTGGCAGCGCGCCTAGAAGTATGTTACGGGCGGCCAGGTAGGTCGGCCACCTATTTCGCTGCACCCTGAATGAGATTCTTTGTCCTCAGCTGCGGCACAGTGATTTGCGCTGACCTTACCTGCACCCGAACAGATCCTCCGGGAGTGAGGTGCGCGGGTTACGCTCTTCTCCTAGTAATGGGAAGGAATCACAGTCTGGAAGGGTCGGTGCGTTGGATCGGCTCCCTGAAAGTCAAAGAAGAACTGACTCACTTACTATGTGCGGTGACGGGTGCCAGGTATATCCTGAGCACTATTTGTATGACACCGTGTAGACATGAGCGCCTGGGCTGTGTGGTTACACCAGCAAAACAGCTGAAAGGGTTAAACCTTGGCTTGCAGGCTTTCCTTCTTCTCCAAAGATCAGCACAGAGCTGGCTGTGATTGGCTGAGAGGAGACAAGCTCACAAGAGAAAGAGAGCTTGAGTAATGGAAGGAGGGCAGCGGAGCATCCCAAATCTGGATGCCCCATAAAGAGGTGGACCAAACCCCCCCTCAGAGCTTTGTAGACTCGCGGGGGGAGGGGGGGCATGCTTTAGAGCAGTAGTCCTCAAACTTCCTCCTCAAGGGCCGAGACAGGCCAGGTTTTGCAGCTTTCTATGCTGATGCACAGATGTAATAATTAGGGCTATAGCTCTGTCTGAGCACCAGTTAGTAATTCACCTTTGGAGTAGCGTGGAGAGCTGCAAAACCTGGCCTGTCTCGGCCCTTGAGGAGGAAGTTTGAGGACTACTGCTTTAGAGTTTAGGTCTTTTTAACCCTCACACTCTAGGATATCCTAGTTTGAGATGCCCTTCTCCTTAATGAACTCTAGGAAGCCTGAGAGTAGACTTTAACGCCCTCCGTTTGTGGCAGCCACAGCCCAACCTTGCCTCTTCTGTGGCCTGTGACCCAATAAACCCCTTTGCGCACAGGTGGTCACATGGAGTGTGAGAGCATGAACTGGCTGAGTAATGAAGCCCATTCCAAATCAGGATGTCCTTGGAGGAGGTTGTTAGGCAGATGTCAATCTAATTTGTATTTAGGTCTGCTTTGATGTAACTATTAATAGTTGTGACCAGAACAATAGACAGGGTTCATTATTGCTATCTATCCAAAGCCTAAATAAAAATGTCAGCTGTGGTTGGATCTTGCTTTAAAGTGGACCAAAACCCACAGCGATCGGCCGAATAATTCCCTCCCCTCCGGGGCATCCAAAATCGGGATGCTCCGCTGTGTGAAACCCCCCAGGTCCCTTATACACTTACCTTGTTTCCTGGTCCAACGGCGCATGCGCGAGCCACGTCTGCATCCACCTCTAGTAGGGCGCATGCCCACGCTAGGCATTTGTGAATGGCCGGCGTGTGCACGCTCCTTGTTAGAGGGTAGCGGGGGATGCGGCTGCCGGTGCACTCAGAGCCGCTGGCCTTACACGAAGGCTTAGATGATGCGACGTCAGCGGCTCCGAGCGCGCTGATTGGACAAGCTGCCGCTCATGCGCCGTAGGATCGGGCAGAGCGGATTTGGCTTCGGTGATCAGTGGGGTTTCATGCAACGTGGCACCTAGATCGGGGGAAAGGACTAAAACCCAGAATCGTAAAAAGCCTGGGTTTTGGTCCACTTTAAGTGTTAATGCGGACCTAAAAGGCACCTTTTAATAATTGCCACCATCATGTCTCTACATTTTGTCCTTAGGAAGCTTAAACTGGACATGGAGCTCAGTATGGCGAAGGACAGAAAATAGCTGCACGCTGCAGTGAAGACATCACCTAGTGGAGCAGGTGTGGCTGCTGCACGTTGCCCATCAAATGGTGCTTCACTAGCAAAAGTGGAGTATATCTCTAATGCAGGTCTCACTGGATGGTGGGAGGGGGTAGGAGAGACCACACAAAGATTTACCAGTTAAGGTTTGGGTCCAGTTTAAGGTTTAACCGTTCATTAAGGAGGTTGAGGACTTACTCAAACTTACAGTACATTTTATATACGTATGGTATAGCGTGGCAAGAGGTTGTTTTTGGGACTACAACTCCGAGCATGCCTTGCCACTCTTGGGCATAGCCACAGCATGGCCGACAGGGCATGCTGGGAGTTGTAGTCCCCATAATCTATGCTAGGCAGATCAGACCTGTACGGAATGATAATTTAACCCTTTCCACACTCACTCCAGGCCAGTCTCATTGGACAGTAAGGGGAAGCCCCGGCTGTCCTAGCGAGTGAGGTTTCCTCAGCACTGAGCAGGGTTCTCCATCTGTCCACAACCCGCAGAGTTGCGTCAGTGGGGTCAGGGGATTGGCGCGGGACATATGGAAGCTATTATGGCTCCAGACGGCCGCCATCTTTCTTTATTATTTTCCTCCGGTGCTGTAATAAAAAGCACGTCTGAAATTTATGAAACTTACACCATGCGGGCCGAGCCTCAAGCTGCGGAATGACAAAAATCCACCTCCATCATTTATCCCGAGACGGGAGACTATTGTCTATATCTGTGGAATTATGGGGGTGGTATTGTTTTTGCTTTCTTGGGACGCAGGTAGTTTATCTTACAGAAAATATATGGGTGTCATCAGGGCAGAAGTGGGGGCCAGCACAAAAACCTAGAGCATGTAGCAGGAGCACAAGCCTGGATCCAGGAACATGGATCAGAGGTACAGACCTGGAACAAAAAGAAAGGTCAATAACAGGTGACATGAGCAACGAACATGTAGCATGAACACAGAGCAAGAGCACGTCGCAGGTGCATAAACCAGGTGCCACGATCATGGATTAGAGACATAGACCTGGAACACAATGCAAGGTCAGTAACAGGTAGCAGGAACAAGGACCAGGAAGGGGTAAAATGGACAAGGACAAGGTACCAGGAACATGGAGCAGAGACATAGACCAGGAACAAAATGCAAGGTCAGTAAAAGGGAGCAGGAACAAGGACCCGGATAGGGTAAAATGGACAAGGTACCAGGAACATGGAGCAGAGACATAGACCTGGAACATAAGCAAGGCCAATAACAGGTGGCAGAAGCAAGGAACATGTAGCATGAACACAGATCAAGAGCACGTAGCAGGTGTACAAACCAGGTGCCATGATCATGGATCAGAGACATAGACCTGGAACATAATGCAAGGTCCGTAACAGGTAGCAGGAGCAAGGAGCCGGAAAGGGTAAAACAAACAAAGACAAAGGTACCAGGAACATGACATGGGTCAGACACAACACAAGGCCAATAGCAGGTTGCAGGAGCAAGGAACATGTAGCATGAACACAGAGCAAGAGCATGTAGCAGGTGCACAAACCAGGTGTCATGATCATGAATCAGAGACATAGACCTGGAACAAAATGCAATGCCAGTAACAGGTTGCAGGAACAAAGTCCAGTTTAGGGTACAATGGACAAGGACAAGGTTCCAGGAACATGGGTCAAACACATTCCTGTAACACAAAGCAAGGCCAATAACAGGTGGCAGGAGCAAGGAAAACATGTACATGAACACAGAACAAGAGCACGTAGCAAGTAAACAAACCAGGTGCCATGATCATGGATCAGAGACATAGACCTGGATCAAAATGCAGATTCAGTAACAGGAGCAAGGACCGGGAAAGGGAAAATGGACAAGGTACAAGGAACATGGAGCAGAGACATATAGCTGGAACATAAGCAAGGTAAGTAGCAGGAGCAAGGACCCGGAACAAGGTCAGTAACAAGTAGCAGGAACAAGGGCTAGGAACAGGTAGCATAAAATCACAAACCAAGAACACAATATTCCAGGAGTCATAGTCCAGGACCAGGAAACAAGGTCACTAATAGGTTGCAGGCACAAGGTCCAGGAGCAGGTAGAATGAACACAGACCAATGGCATGTAGCAAGAGAATGAGCCAGACGCCAAGAACAAGGTTCAGAAGCATAGATGAGGAACACAGAGCATAGGTCAGTAACAGGCTGCAGGAACAAGCACCAGGACATAAACATTCTCTATGGTCTCTGTCAATAGCATAACAGAAAGCAGACCTTAAGCTATTGTTGCCTCATCAGTAAACCATGCTGGCCTTCTTTGTAAGGTGACCTCATGTGTGGGTGGGGAACTTGGACTTCAGTGCCCATAAGGCAGGTCCAGGAATACAACATTGGCTGAAGGTTCTGCCGAAGATATCTGCCAGACGTGGATTATGATTCTGGGAGGGCAGGGGCTGCTCCGCTTGCCAGTATCACTGGAAGCATTCCCGTTGTCCTAGTGAACCAGATGGACCAGAAGACAACACAGAGTACATTTGGCTCAGGTCAACGACAAGCAGCTGCTGCATCTGGCAAGGTGGAATGTGCTTGTTGTGCTCTTTAGTCATTCTCTATAACCTGACGGAAGGTCCTAAATCTAAGCCCAGGAAATGGCAGTCCTACATGTCACAGGTTCTGGTTGTGTCTCCTATCCTCAGGTTCTGGACTTGTCCCTGCTCTTTTCTTGATCTGTATCCCCGATCCATTTAATATTCTCTGTGTTCCTGCCATTTATTAATGATCAGGGCTCTTGGTCTTTGTTCCTGCTACCTGTCCCTGGTCTATAGTCCACCATATGTTTATGGTGTTGTTTCTGATACATGGTCCATATTCTGACCTATAGTTCCTGGTCCTTGTTCTTGCTACCTGTTGCTGACTTTGCTTTGTGTTCCTGGTCCCTGGCTCATTCTCCTGCTACATTTTCATGGTCTGTGTTAATGCTACTTGTTAGGGACCTTGCTTTGTGATCCTTGTCTATGCCTCTGGTCAATTTCTGGCAACTGTTTTGTGCTCCTGGTCCATATTCTGACTTATGGTTCATGGTCCTTGTTTCTGCTACCTGTTACAGACTTGGTACTTGGTTCATGCTCGAGCATTGTGCTTGTTCCTGATCTTCATACCTGGTACCTGCTGCCTGTTCCTGGCCCTTGTTCTGTTAACCTGTTCCCTTTGGTTCGTGCTCCTGGGATATGTCTCTGGTTCTTTTTCTTTTTCCTGGTACCTAGTTTGGGCTCATGCTATGTGCTTTTGTTCTGTATTTATTCTAACTGTTCCCGGTCCTTGCTCCTGACCTTGTTTTGTGTTGCTGGCTTATGTCCCTATCTTTGGTCCATGTTTCTGGTACCTGGCTCATGCTCCTGCTACCTGTTCCCAGTCCCTGGTCTCTGTTTCTGACTTTGCCCTGTGTCTCTGGTTCCTGGTACCTGACTCTTGCTCCTGCTATGTGCTTTTGGCTTGTGTTCATGCTACCTGTTCCTGGTTCTTGTCCCTTCTACCTGTTACTGACCTAGCTTTGTGTTCCTGGCATATGTCCTTGTACCTGGTTTCTGCTTCTGCTATGTGCTCTTGGTCTGTGTTCATGTTTCATGTACCTTGTCCTAGCTCCTGCTTCTGGTCACTGATTGTGCTCCTTGTTCCTCCTTTCGTGTCTGGTCTTTGCTTTGGGTTGTGCTCCTGATTTGTTTCCCCTTTATTTGTTTTTATTCTACCTGTCCTGTTCTTGGTACGAGGTTTATGCTCCAGCTTTGTGCCCTTGGCTCTTTGTTCATGCTACCTTTTTTGGTCTCCTGTTTCTGACCTTGTTCTTTGTCTATGTCTGGTTCATGTTCCTGGTACATGGCTCCTGATCCTGCTACGTGGTCTTGGTCTGTGTTCATGCTCTCTGTTCCTGGTCTTTGCTCCTGCTACCCATGAGTGACTCATTCTCTGTGTCCCTCTGTCTATCCCTCTGGTCTGTGTTCCTTTTACCTTGTTTGTGCTCATGTTTCATATTCCTACTACCTGTTATTGACCTTGTTCTATGTTTCTGGTACATGGCTACTCCTACATACTCTCAGTCTGTGTTCATGCTCCCTTTTCCTGGTCCTTGCTCTTGCTATCTATACATGACTTGTGCTCTGTCTATTCTTCTGGTCTGTGTTTGTTGTGCCTGGTTTGTGCTCTAGGTTCATGTTTCTGCTACCTGGCACTGACATTGTCCTTTGTTTCAGGTCTATGTGTCTGGTTCATGTTTCTGGTACATGTCCCCTGCTCCTGTTTCATTTTCTTGGTCTGGGTTCATGTTTCCTGTTCCTGGTTCTTGCTCCTTTTTCCTAACAATGACTCAAGCTCTGTGTTCTTCTGGTCTGTGTTCCTTGTACCTGGTTTGTGCTCTTCGTTCATGGTTCTGCTCCCTGGCACTGACATTGTCCTTTGTTTCAGGTATAGGTGTCTGGTTCATGTTTTTAGTACATGTTCCCTGCTCCTGCTTCAATTTCTTGGTCTGGACACATGCTACCTGGTCCTGGTCTCTGCCCCTGTTTGCTAACAATGACAAGAGCTCTGTATTCTTCTGGTCTGTGTTCCTTTTACCTGGTTTGTGCTCTTGGTTCATGTTTCTGCTATGTGGCACTGACATTGTCCTTTGTTTCAGGTCTGTGTGTCTGGTTCATGTTTCTGGTACATGCTCCCTGTTCCTGCTTCATTTTCTTGGTCTGGGTTCATGCTTCCTCTTCCTGGTCCTTGCTCCTGTTTCCTAACAATGACTTGTGTTCTGTGTTTTTCTGGTCTTTGTTCCTTGTACCTGATTTGTGCTCTTGGTTCATGTTCCTGCTACCTGGCACCGACATTGTCCTTTGTTTCAAGTCTAGGTGTCTGGTTCATGTTTCTGGTACATGTCCCCTGCTCTTGCTTCATTTTCTCGGTCTGGGTTCATGCTTCCTGTTCCTGGTCCTTGCTCCTGTTTCCTAACAATGACTTGAGCTCTGTGTTCTTCTGGTCTTTGTTCCTTGTACCTGGTTTGTGCTCTTGGTTCATGTTCCTGCTACCTGGCACCGCCATTGTCCTTTATTTCAGGTCTAGGTGTCTGGTTCATGTTTCTGGTACATGTCCCCTGCTCTTGCTTCGTTTTCTCGGTCTGGGTTCATGCTTCCTGTTCCTGGTCCTTGCTCCTGTTTCCTAACAATGACTTGAGCTCTGTGTTCTTCTGGTCTTTGTTCCTTGTACCTGGTTTGTGCTCCTGGTTCATGTTCCTGCTACCTGTTACTGACCTTTGCTCCTGGTCTATGATTCTGGTCCATGTTTCTGGTACCTGGCTTATGCTCCCTCTATGTTCTTGCCATGTTTATGTGTATAATCTCATTTTTCTCTATTTTTATAGCTACTGATTATTAGCACCTGGTTGTGTAGCTGTCATTGTGTCACTTTTTAAGTTATCACTTGGCTCTGTTTCCTGTCCCATTCATGCATTTACGTCCGGAGATCCCCGAACCTGCACGCACATGTTGGTCACGCAATTTCAGTGTATCTGTAATTATCGCTGAAGCGTGTAATCATCATTTGGCGCGCTTTCCCCAGCTGTCATATCATCGGTGCTAGAGGTGCGACTGCTGCTTGTTATTTTATTAGTGATTGTAGCAGCTGCTGCTTTTTGAGGGTGTCATTTATTACTATGACAGATTTAGGGGTGTTTAGGGCGCGCAAAGCCCCAAGGCTCATCATATTTTTATCATTTCAGATTGCGTCCGCCCTATAAGAGGACTTATTGTGTTATTCCTTGGCCTAGGGGCCTCTAATCTGCTTTCATAGCCAAATCTAAAGTGGACCTTCATCTTAACATCCGGTGCCGCTTGGATCCTTGCCGCCAGGCGCCATGGGGCTCACTAGAAGAAATCTGCCTGTCTAAAAAGGGTTTGCAACTAGATTAGCATTTCCTGAAGGGAAATACATGGTGCTTAGAAAGAGCTATGTGTGTGCCATTCAGTTTAAAGTGGGAGTAAAGTGGCCATTAGTGAAGTGATGAGAGGGTTGCAGCATACCGTTTAATTAATAGAAGGACTCATGTGACCATTAATGAAGCAATAGGAGGACCACAGTGTACCATTCAATTAAAAGCTGGAATGAAGAGACCGTAAATGAAGGGATGAGATAGTTTCAGCTTACCATTTAATTTAAGGCAGGAGCGGGTAGACCAGGGCACAGACGCCAGAAGTCCATAAAAAGCACACCCCTCGGCACCAATAGCCTTGATATGTTTAAAGGAAGTCTGTATATTAAGTGGACCAAAACAGATAAATGAGCCTCTTTAAGAGTTTTTTTTTAGGGACAGCCTGATTTGGGATGCCCAACCATGTGAAACCCCCTGAACCTCACCTCAGTCATCCTTACCTTGGCTCAGACTAAGCCTAGATGCACTCTGCAGCACCCCCCCCCCCCCCCCACAGCATCTCCATTTCATCCAGCAAGTGCGGCCCTACCAGCAATCATTCAGGTGGACCAAAAGTTGGTCTAGAATCTTTCCTACTATCCGGCCTGGTGAGATTTCCAGTGATGTTGGGGAACACACAGCAGGGAATTCCAAATTTGGATGCTCCATGGGGATGGACTAAAACCCCGGATTTAAGCCAGACTAGAGTGTTTTAGATTCTTGTCCAGGTTTTTGTCCACTTTCTGTCTCTGATGATGAGACTAAACAGAGAAAAGAGGAATAAAGTAGACCTAACCCTTCCCCAATCTATCCAAAACTCAAAAGTAATGCCTGGATTTGTGCTTGGAAGCCAAGTTTGCAGTTTTTATTGTATTTGGCATATTATCTTTCACTGTGTTGTCTTTCTTTCTAGTTAACTGGGGAGAGGTGCGGGGGTCTGTCTTCCTAGCAAACTGAGGAGAGGTGCGGGGGTCTGTCTTCCTAGCTAACTGAGGAGAGGTGCGGGGGTCTGTCTTCCCAGCTAACTGAGGAGAGGTGTGGGGGTCTGTCTTCCTAGCTAAGTAAGGAGAGGTGCGGAGGTCTGTCTTCCTAGCTAAGTGAGGAGAGGTGCGGGGGTCTGTCTTCCTAGCTGAGGAGAGGTGCGGGGGTCTGTCTTCCTAGCTAACTGAGGAGAGGTGCGGGGGTCTGTCTTCCTAGCTAAGTGAGGAGAGGTGCGGGGGTCTGTCTTCCTAGCTGAGGAGAGGTGCGGGGGTCTGTCTTCCTAGCTAAGTAAGGAGAGGTGCGGGGGTCTGTCTTCCTAGCTAAGTGAGGAGAGGTGCGGGGGTCTGTCTTCCTAGCTGAGGAGAGGTGCGGGGGTCTGTCTTCCTAGCTAACTGAGGAGAGGTGCGGGGGTCTGTCTTCCTAGCTAAGTAAGGAGAGGTGCGGGGGTCTGTCTTCCTAGCTAAGTAAGGAGAGGTGCGGGGGTCTGTCTTCCTAGCTGAGGAGAGGTGCGGGGGTCTGTCTTCCTAGCTTAGTGAGGACAGGTGCGGGGGTCTGTCTTCCTAGCTAAGTAAGGAGAGGTGCGGGGGTCTGTCTTCCTAGCTGAGGAGAGGTGCGGGGGTCTGTCTTCCTAGCTAAGTGAGGAGAGGTGCGGGGGTCTGTCTTCCTAGCGAGCTGAGGAGAGGTGCGGGGGTCTGTCTTCCTAGCTAACTGAGGAGAGGTGCAGGGGTCTGTCTTCCTAGCTAACTGAGGAGAGGTGCGGGGGTCTGTCTTCTTAGCAAACTGAGGACAGGTGTGGGGGTCTGTCTTCCTAGCAAACTGAGGAGAGGTGCAGGGGTCTGTCTTCTTAACAAACTGAGGAGAGGTGCAGGGGTCTGTCTTCCTAGCAAACTGAGGAGAGGTGCGGGGGTCTGTCTTTCCAGCTAACTGAGGAGAGGTGTGGGGGTCTGTCTTCCTAGCTGAGGAGAGGTGTGGGGGTCTGTCTTCCTAGCAAACGGAGGAGAGGTGTGGGGGTCTGTCTTCCTAGCGAGCTGAGGAGAGGTGCGGGGGTCTGTCTTTCCAGCTAACTGAGGAGAGGTGTGGGGGTCTGTCTTCCTAGCTGAGGAGAGGTGCGGGGGTCTGTCTTCCTAGCAAACGGAGGAGAGGTGCGGGGGTCTGTCTTCCTAGCGAGCTGAGGAGAGGTGTGGGGGTCTGTCTTCCTAGCTAACTGAGGAGAGGTGCGGTGGTCTGTCTTCCTAGATAACTGAGGAGAGATGCGGGGGTCTGTCTTCCTAGATAACTGAGGAGAGATGCGGGGGTCTGTCTTCCTAGCAAACTGAGAAGAGGTGCGGGGGTCTGTCTTCCCAGCTAACTGAGGAGAGGTGCGGTGGTCTGTCTTCCTAGATAACTGAGGAGAGATGCGGGGGTCTGTCTTCCTAGATAACTGAGGAGAGATGCGGGGGTCTGTCTTCCTAGCAAACTGAGAAGAGGTGCGGGGGTCTGTCTTCTTAGCAAACTGAGGAGAGGTGCGGGGGTCTGTCTTCTTAACAAACTGAGGAGAGGTGCAGGGGTCTGTCTTCCTAGCAAACTGAGGAGAGGTGCGGGGGTCTGTCTTTCCAGCTAACTGAGGAGAGGTATGGGGGTCTGTCTTCCTAGCTGAGGAGAGGTGCGGGGGTCTGTCTTCCTAGCGAGCTGAGGAGAGGTGCGGGGGTCTGTCTTCCTAGCGAGCTGAGGAGAGGTGTGGGGGTCTGTCTTCCTAGCTAACTGAGGAGAGGTGCGGTGGTCTGTCTTCCTAGATAACTGAGGAGAGATGCGGGGGTCTGTCTTCCTAGCAAACTGAGAAGAGGTGCGGGGGTCTGTCTTCCCAGCTAACTGAGGAGAGGTGTGGGGGTCTGTCTTCTTAGCAAACTGAGGAGAGGTGCGGGGGTCTGTCTTCCCAGCTAACTGAGGAGAGGTGTGGGGGTCTGTCTTTCTAGCAAACTGAGCAAACTGAGAAGAGGTGCGGGGGTCTGTCTTCCCAGCTAACTGAGGAGAGGTGTGAGGGTCTGTCTTCCTAGCTAACTGAGGAGAGGTGTGAGGGTCTGTCTTCCTAGCTAACTGAGGAGAGGTGTGAGGGTCTGTCTTCCTAGCTAACTGAGGAGAGGTGCGGGGGTCTGTCTTCCTAGCTAAGTGAGGAGAGGTGCGGGGGTCTGTCTTCCCAGCTAAGTGAGCAGAGGTGCAGGGGTCAGTATGGTGGTGGGGTGTAACAGTGGCTGGCATTTGTGAGTAGCAGCTATGGTAGTGTTTGATTTACCATGGCCCTCCTGGGGTCATCCCTGCAGTTACACGGGCTAAGCAGAAAACTAAACTCAGACAGGTTCCTCAGAATAGTTTTCTTCTGCTTTGGGTGTTTTTGTAGCATGGAAGTAGAAGTGTGGAGATGGGGAGAGGTATTGGGAGCCTTGTGATTTACGGCCCGCCAAGCTCACTACATTCCTGAGACCTGTGCTCAGGCTTCAAGGATAAGATTACAAAACACAAGAGTTCTTTTTACATAGTCCCGGCAAAATGACCAATATGCCTCTCATAGAGCCATGTGACCAATGCTTTTACTTACTGACTCCTGAGAGAGCTTGAGGAAGTAATTCGGAATTCAGCGGTCATTCGGGATATGCTGCCACTTATTATGCTTTATTCATACGTTCACTGTTATATTTGTAGGAAGTATGGGAGGGAACACTGCTGATCCACTTAAAAGTGTGTTAAAGGCTACGGCAACCTCTGCTGAATACACTTAAAGCGGACCAAAACCCACTGAACTTGTGAAATACCCTTGCCGATACTCCCTTCTTAAATCGCAAAATTGTGTAATGTTAAAAATCCATATAAACACGTAGGCTATTGAGAGTAGGGCCACTTATACCCCTGAACTGAATCAAAGCTTGTGGTTTATTCTCACATGGTAGGAACAAAATCTAGGGATCACAGGTTTAGTCTATGAGGGGTGACAGAGCCTGTCACCCTGGATGTCCTTTTCCTTCCATTAAAATAAAGAAACAAGCCTGGCTGGATATTTCTTGATGCTGGGTGTGTAATTGACTTCTCCTCCCACCATCCAGCATATTTATATGGATTTTTATCATTGGCCCATTTTTTCGCAATAGTGCTTCTTTAAGGTGTAGAACTAGAAATAGATATTTTTCTTTTCAAATCACCCTGGAACACTTTATTTTTTGTTGTCCCTCTCTGTAATATGGTGGGCGATAGGTCATTGCATAGGTGTGGCAATGACATCAACATTGACAATGAATGGAGGAGGCGGAGCTTTATAGCTAAAACAGGCGCCATTATCTGGGGTTAGAGTGAAGCAGGATCAGGGGATCCTAGTTAGGTTTTGTTTGTAGGTTTTGTCCCGCTTTAAATGGGGATTGGGCAATGAATAAATGCAGTCTGCCTAGTCTACAATCACTTTACAGCTAGAGGTCCACTTTGGGTGTATTCAAAACCCATGTAAGTACACTAAACTAATTAATATTATCTGTGTTTATTTCTTAGGCAACACTGCCATCATGTGGATTTATGATGCAATGGCACCTAAGTTCTGTATTTAACTAGTATTAGTAAAGTTCCTATCACTATCAGGGCCTATCCCACTGACAGAGCTCTAATGTTTCCTATGTGTAATGTTGACCACGGTATCCACCCGTCACACTGAGGCCATCCTGATTTGGGATACCCACTGTGTGAACCCCCCCTCGATTGCCCAGATCCAGCAAACCCATGACACATTAACAAGCCACCAACTGCATATCCTGCAGACTTCCATTCATTGCAAGCAGACATATTTGATGAAAGCAATTGAAGAGAGGCCACGCGTGCAGGTCATTTAGCATTAATATGCTGTGGGATGGCTCTCACACAGGCGTATCCCAAATTGTGATGCCCTGTAAAGCAGACCAAGACCCAGGCGGGTGAAATTCGGCTTTAAATACCAGTCAACTGAGAGGTATTTTAAAAAGGAACAACCACCCCCACTGAGCTTATAAATCTCACGGGGCGGTGGTCTACCTCCTCGTTGAACAGCTCATGTGAAAACCAGGAAGGGTTGAGTTTTTGGGTGATCACACGCACATCAGAGCATCCAAAATTGAAATTCTTGGGTTTTGTTCCACTTTAAATACCAGTCAACTATAGTGGAGAGAGGTATTTTAAAGAGGAACAACTACCACCACAGGTCTATAAGTCTCTCTATATGGGGCATCCTGAATTGGGATGCCCCACTGTGCGAAACTTTTGGGTTCACCCGATTGACTCACCTCTTCCCTGAGCCCTTGCTGCATCTCAGTGCCACGCTCTCTTACTTCCCTGCTAGACCTCTAGCTAAGTACAAGACCTAGACACGAACCCACGCCAGGCCTGGCTGGAGCAGGCATGCCCACAGAAAGATGCAAGCGGGGATGTGGCCAGTGGTGCTCGCTCCATTCAGACTTCCTTGCTGCTCCGAGCTCATCTTAAGTGGCTTACTTGTATCTGTAGCTTTAGACCTGAACTCTGTTTAGCAGCCTCCTTACGTGATGTCATGTGACACTTGTTTCTGAGCCACTTGGAGGGCAAAATCTGGGAAATCAGGAGTGGCGGTGAGAGCTGTGGAGACCTGTAAGTCCACGCACTTCTCCACTTGTACTGCCATTTAATCTCTCTGGGACTATGGCTCTGATCAGTGAGGAGTATTTTATGGGAGGGGGGTCCATTGACACTCCGCATTCTCAAGAGTGTCTAAATAGACTTGACTTTCTCTGTTCTTTCCCTTAATACAGGCAGCATGGGGCATACCAATATTAGGTATCCTAGGCCAAAGTCTTTTGAGTGGGGTGAGGTAATCAGAGTGTGATCTTAAGAGTGCTTGAGGTCAGGAAACTTCTAGGAAGACGCTGATTGCTCGCCATTGTTTCAGCGACTCAGCTCGGCGAGCACCAGGACTGCGACTTTTATTAGAGGAGTTATCATGACAGCCACCTGGCAAGGCCTCCATAGATCATGTGTGTGAAGCTGCAGTTTGGAAGGAATCTGCTGTTCGCAGCTTAGGGTGTGGAAACGCGGCAACAATGTGAAGTGACACAACCTGTCATTGAGGAGCCAAGACGCAGGAAATGGGGGGTTATTCGCTGCTTTGGGGCGAGCCCATAAAAGACACAACCTCTCCCACCACAAGTTCAGATGTGACGCTCAAACTTGTGAGTCTGGTGCTGCTGTCACCAGTGTTTTTTTATTAATATTTTATATAGCTTACAACTAATAGCCACAATCTGGATCCTAAGGTTTCAATTCTGCAGAGGATCTCAAATAGTATAAGACTGCAGGGTGGTAACAGTTGTCACACATGTATATGTGGTCCTCAGGACAGTAGTGGTATGTATGGTGGGCAGTGTGCTAAAGAGCCATGCCCTTTTATGGTATGAGTGGGTCACAGGTCCTTATATATATGGAGGGGTCTTTGGAACCAAGGGGTGTCCCTCAGGCTGGCAATGATGCCCTTGTAGATTATAGGTGAGCTGCAGGGTGGTAGCTTATTCCTTGTATGGTATAGTTGCTACCTTGATTGCAAAAGTAGATTGTAGGGTGGCAGGTGGTGCCCTTTCGTTGATATAGTAGGTGGCCAGGAAGGTGGTTGGTAGTATAGTTGGGTGTGCAGAATGCCATGATGAGACCATGATTTGTAGCCTAACCAGTGGTGGACTGACCAAAGGAAGATGCAGGAGAATTCACAGTGGGCTACATAGCACTGGGGCCCGCCGGGCTACTGATTCGAACACTCACATCCAATTCCTTTTTCTACCAAGCCTCCTAATATTTGACAGACTTCCATTACCCTATCATCCTTCTGGAAAAGGCTGCTGATGTAAGAGGAGCCTAATGGACCTTGACAATTCTGCTGAATGACCCCTGGGTATTCCTCAAGGAATGTGTCCATTCTGAGAGTTTTCCAACAGGACTTCCTACCCCTGTTTGTGTTCCTCAACTCTGAGGTCACCTTTAAGGATTAGGTTTGAATCTGGGTAAAAACCTTGCTCTCCGATCTTGGCCAGTTGTTCATGAAACTGGTAAAGGATTGAGAGACCCCTTAACAAATTTTCAGTAAAATGAGAGTGGCGATCACCATGAACGGGATATTAGGCATTAGAAGACCTTTATTTATATATTTTCATACTTTACTGAAAGGGGAAATATTTTCACAGGGCACACTGAGAGGTTGTTCAACACTATAACTGGCCAAAGATAATTGGACGTATAACATGCGATGACTGACACGGGATCTGCATGTGCTCCACCAAGCATAGAGCATGAGTTCTTTCAGTCCTAAATAGAGGCCTCATTGTAGAGCTTCAAGTCATAATTGCCTTCCAGGCATGGGCTAATGCTCAATATTTGCAGCCTAGTAGCAAACAGTCATTGCTCGGGGCACCAATCGGGGCAACAAAGAGGTTTCTTATTTGAAATGTGCCGGCTCCTTTCTGCTTGCCATAGCTGAGCTGAGTTTACATAGCTTACATTAAGCAATTTGGTAGGAAGTTGAGTAGGTGATACTGTCGCCCATCCAAGGTATACTGTCTGGGTCCAAGAGTTCTGGAGGCCTCTGCTTTGCTTGGACCCTCATCATCCGCCAAGAAGAACATGGATGTGGGCCAGTGTCAGAAAGTCTTTTTTGTGTGGCCAAGTGTTGCTATCATCTATCTTTCCCTGGATCCTTCTATTTTCTCTTGGGTTAGGGGACCTTCTATTTAAATTTCCTAATAAAGTTGGAAAAGCTTCACTGTGTTTTTAATTGATGTTGTTAATTCTGTACTGATAATATCTCGTTGATCTCTGGTGGGCATTCTAGACATCTTGAATTAAACGTCCAACCCAAATGTGCAAAAATACATATGGAGTGGGTCTGCCTTTTACTTTTTTAGGGGCAGACCAGTCAAGTTCTTTCACACAAACTCAGGAAACAATATGTTTCATTGGGCTGATGTTGTGTACAGGGGCTTTGTCTTGCTGAAGATGACTCCTCTAAACTTGTCCCATTAAGAACATGATTCTGTAGAATGTCATGTTACGATTAAGGGCCTAACCCAAGTCACGAAAACCCCAGACCATTACCTCTTCACTACCAAACACTGCTGCTTGTAAGCAAGTTGTCGTCAATCTAAGGTATACTTTTCTGTCCAAGAGGCGTCTAATTTGCTTAAAGAACATCAATGGTGGTCAATGTCTAACAGTCTTTTTAAGTTATAGATGTGTGATTGCTATTAACTCTGCTCCGTTGCGTTAGATTGGGCCAACACATTCTATTTAATATATGGCAAAATAAACTAAAGATTGTGATTCTGATTTTAGGTCTTGATAAAGTCCAAAGGTTTCAATCTTTACTATGTTTGCATTTCCATTGAAATTACATACTTCCTTTCATACAAGGTTCTATCTTTTATAGACAATCACAGCATCTTGGAACATTAAACCCATATGTGCAAAACCAAAGGCTTACGTTGGAATTAGTCTCCCTTTGTGGCTAGACTTTGCGGTGGATTTTTTGGACATGGAGATTGTAGTTAAAATTATGAACATTAGGAGACACTGAGCTACATAGCTTGGGTGTCGAAGTTTCATAGGGTTTAAGTCTGGGGTCTGAGCCATTCTTCCATCCCAGACTCAGGGAATCTGTTTCTTCATTGAGAGGGTTTTGTGTACAGGGGGCTTGGTCTTGCCTATCCTAAAAACGTGAAAAACCAAGAATATTGCTGCTACATGTCCAATGGCTGTAATCTGTAAATAGACATAGCTGTTTTTTAAGCCTCTTATAGGAGATTATTGGTCGGTTACCAAAAAGCCCAGTTCCTTTTTCTAACCAGAAAGGAAAGAGGAACATTGAACATTTTTTTAGCTCCTTGAAGATGACCATCTATTCTGGTCCAATATTTGTTGTGTATCCTCTGGAAACGTGTTGTGAAATCAGCAGGTGTTTCTTTAGCCCAAGATATGTGCATTTTGTATTTTCTCGGAAAGGGAAATTCAAGTTTCCTCTTTTCTCCACAGTATATAAAAACAGCCACCTCAGGAACAACACTACTAAGGAGATTCAGCTACAGGAACCTCAGGAGCTCAGGTAGATCATTGCCACTTTTATTGTGATTTTCATTCATCTAATAACATTTTAACAACATTAATTCAGTATAATATTGAGAACGTGTATCTGTGCAGCTAGCTGGTAGGACCTTCTTTTCGTGGAGGTACATGGTTTCTGTCCCCCTTTGAGACCCAAAATCCTCTGCTCTCCTTTTCACAATCTTTCAGGTTTGCTGTCAGAGGTTTCAAGTATCATGAGAAATTTCAGCTCCAGGTCCACTCTCTCTTCAAACTTGATACTACTGGAATGGCCGAGCTTGTGCTCAGGATCCAGCTCACTGGACAAGGCTTGAGCTTTTTTATTGCCTGGCAAATGTTTCAGCCTATCATCTATTCCTTTTTTCTAAATGTTCTATTGTATAAGATGGCGTTCTTGGAAAAGGGAAACCTGGGTGGAGATCTGCAAAACCTGGCCTGTTGGTGGCCCTTGAGGAGGAAGGTTGAGCACAATAATTCATGTTTTGGGCAAGGGGTTCACCAATGGCACCAATGGTGGTACTCAAGATCTTATTAGGTGGTACACAGCATGGGTCCAGGCTGTGATTTGTACACCAACCAGATCTTTGGCCAGTTATACTTACCAAAGCTTGGTTTGCTCCATAAGTACTGAGCCAAATGGTGCTGAAAAAGCTTTATGCTAATTTTAAATAGTTTATCCATGTAGATCACATTTTGAGGCAGACAACTCTTACAGCCCACTCAGGTGTCACCTGATGAAAGAATGTAGGAAACACCTTTTTAGGACTAAAGGTGATTTGTCCATGTTCGTGTCCCCTCAGAGCATATCATTAGGTGGCATCCATAGTGTGTGTGTAAACTAGGGACAATAGGCCAAGAGTTCTTCTGAAGGACTGGAAATGGTGTAAATGTTTTCATGTACACGTTAAATTCCTATAAAGGCCTACAAAGTTGGGATGCCCAGGGGATGGAGGTCCACTTTAAATTCTGCAGAACATTTCAGACCTACATATGTATGAAAAATAATTTATACTGGGAGAGGAGGAGACATTTGAGCAAAAACTCTCCTGATGCAGAGGCTAAGTATTCTCGGTATTGTGGTTAAAGGATTACTGTAGGCTTTAAAAAAGCCCCTTCGATATTGTAGTGTCTCCAGCATGCCCAGACCAACCAAGCTGAGCTAAGACAACTCAACATGGGTGTTAAAGCAAAGGATCCTGCTCCCTCGTGGCTGGCAGGAACGCTCAGTGGAGGTTGACAAAATTATTCATCTGACACTCTTACCAAGCAGTATTAAAATGTGAGTGTAGTACTTTGTTGACCGTCTACCTTCACTCCCAACTCACAATATAACACCACTTGCTCACCTATAGAAAAACACCTGTTTACTGGAAGACATGATACACCTAAATGAACAGGGTTGCCACCTGGACTTACCTTTGCAAGGAATTCCAAATGAGATTGTGAAAGCTGGTCTACCAGGTAAAACAGGGGCTCAAAATCAGAGGAACTCAGTTTTAGTAATAAATAAAAAGTAAAGTAAAGTAAAACTAAGTGTCAAAGCAAGGGGCAAGCAAGAGCATACTCCGCGATGTAGCTAGGGGTGGTGATCAGAAGGGTTACTGTATCTGAAGGGCTCAGGCAAAGGTGTTGTTAGAAATGGGTGACGTTGGTCCGTGCAGCAGCCAAGAGTAGGCCAAACAGTCAAAGGCCATCAACAGAGCCATTAGCAACTGACAGCACATTCAACCTAACTCTATTTAGGGTCTGATTGTGACTCATTGGTCACCAACAATAGGGTTGAGTGGATTTACTAACTTGACTGTGTCAAGTTTCACGTGGTGCAACACAGCCGGAGGGCATATACTGTTCCAGTGCCTCTACTTTGTCTACATTGCATTTATAAGGACAATCCAACGTTGAATATTTATATTCAATTTGGAAACAAGCATGTTGCTATGGTCGTCATGATATCTCATCTATCTTCCGTAATTTAAAGGGTCGGAGATACTGGAAGTTGTTCGGGAACAGATGTGTACAAATGATCCGAAAATGTGTTTGGCTCGGGAAGCCATTAGAAACTATTTCTTGCGGTAATAGAGCAGAAGACTTTCATTTGTGGCCTTCCTTTTATCCCTGTCAATATGCAACTTGGAGACAACACCACAAAACATTGGAAACATAGCGCGTGTGCAGCTGTGTTTGTATGTGACAACCATTCGGAAGTAAAATAGGATGTTGGGAGTTATGTGAAACTAATGCTTGATAAATACAGATGACACCACAGACAATGGTGTATCCGTTTGGCCACCTTTGTGGTGTTGGAAGGATCCTTGGCCCACCCCTAGGAATCAACCCTGGAGAATGTGTGAGGATCAAAAACTTGACATCAAGGGATTATTTTTGCAAACTACAGTTCATGGACAGATGTGCTCTGTGTTTATTTGGTTGCTTCCATCATAAATAAAGGCAGTTTATTTGGATGTTCCACAGATGAATTGTTGGCATCTGAGGTCATTGTTGTCTTATCGATTAATCCAAGATTCTTGTAACCAACTATGAGGGACAACCCAAAAGTTTTATTTTAATACAGCAGACCTAACCATAAAGTACTTCTCGATACTTCTTTGCTGTTTTTGGCCCCTTCTACTTCCTATTGCTACCTCTACGTATCTTTTTGAGTCCTCTTCTGCCTATTGCATTTACAGGCTCGAGTTGCCTCCACTTATATGTCTTTAATGCTTTCCTCTGCTGTCCTTCTAAAGATTCCTGAGGCAAGTATATAAGTAATCTCTAGTGGTAAGAGTTGGAGAATATGTTGTGCGTCTGAACTTCAGTCTAAGATGGTTGTGTGCTATCCTTGTGTTCTTAGCTGTTTCGGTAAGCGCGAGCTATACAGTATAAAGACAGCACAAACATTGAGAGCTTAATGAGCTTCCTGGCATAGTTGTAAGGCTTCTTGCAGTTCTCACATCTGGAATCTGTCTCCTGGTCTGTCTCTCCTCTTCCCTCAGGTTCTCCATCCTCCTGCCCTTGCTTGTTGTATTGTCCATGGTTTTTATTGTCCTAGCCCTGTACGTTATGCTTTACCTTGGCTGGACTACGTGTCTAACGCTAGCTGGTTTGTTATCAAAGTGGCAGTTTGACAAATATGGATCTGAGGCTGAAGAAGCAGATAATGTCAGGTTCTCATTAGTTGGTGGCAACATCGATAGCCCAAGACTTCTGTCATAGTGCGTTCCTTTCTGTTTTTGTCTTCATAACCCATTTTTTTTTGCTCCTAGTTTGTTAGGGAGTTCTCTGTCAAGGCTGAGAGCACTGACGGTGACTTTTTAATGCATGATTATGTCCCAACCTTCTTATTTTCAAGCACTTCCTGGCACTAGGATAAACTGACCAGATGTTCTACTTTCGGTGGGACAGTCCCACTTTGAGGCATTTTGCCCCTAAAAAAACTCTGGGGAAACTTAAATGTTCCACTTTACAGACATTAGCGGGAAGACTGAGGTACAACGGCGCATGCGCGAGCCGCGGCCGTATCCCCGCTATCCCTCTAGCATGGCACGTGCCCAAGCCATGCATTTGTGAATGAACGGCAGAGACACGCTCCCTTCTATAGGGAATCGGAGGATGTGGCCGTCAGCATGCTCGGAGCCGCTGCTCTTAGATGAAGCCTTCGACGGCGTGACGTCAGCGGCTCCAAGCACGCTGATTGGACGAGCGCCGTAGGTCTGGGAAGAAGTGAGCTGCCTTAGGCGATCTGGGGAGTTTCTCGCAGTGGGGCACCCGCGATCGGGGTGCCCCGTGGGAAAGGACCGAAACCCAGGATAGTCAAAATCCTGGGTTTTGGTCCACTTTAAGCCATAAGCTAGCATACACCTTCCTGTACAGTGTGCATATTTATGGGGATTCCCAGGTTGGGGAGAAAAGATAAAGAGATCATTATGTTGAATAAGAGTTTAGAAACTAAGGAAAACACTTGACTGGACAAAAACCTTTTGAATGTTTAATGATGAGTAAGTGAGTTGGGTTGGGATGTACTGATTGTGAACTATGCATCTCTAGGGAGTCCGTATATCGAGGCCAAACCTCCCCATGACCTGTTGACGTTCTGGTTTCTGTCTTGTAATTGGCCAATCTGTTCCTCCATTCCCATTATCTAGGAATTCTCATGTACCCATTAGCTCAGATAATGAGTGATGTCAGTCTCTGTTACCCTAATTAGAAAGAATAGTAATAGCTATTTCCTGGCCTTCTTCATAGACCATGGTAAGCCATATAAATTGGCCTATTTCTGGCCTACATTGGATACTATTGTAGGTGTCATTGTAACTGTATCTACACCAAATATTCTAAGACTGTTTTGTAGATTTTAGGACATTTATTTCATTTTGGTAGAATTTTGACGTTTTGGTGGAACTAGTGCAAAATATTTGTTTCTACCAATCAGGACCGGCCTTAGGGTCAGTGTCGCATTGTGCAAGATTTCAGGATGGCGCCCCCCCAGACACACAAAAATGAAAAGTGAGAAACAGAGGAAATACAGAAAGGAGGGGGACAGAGGGATGGGGCAAGAAAAACAGAGGGAATGCAGAAAAATAAATACTAAAACTGACAAAGAGAGAAGAGGAAATGTGGAAAAGGGAAAGAAAATGGAATGTAATATGAAGAGAAGGTGAGGATGGAGGGAATGAGGAAAAGTAAGGAGAAAAGAATAAAAACAAGGTTAGGTGACATAGAAAGTGAGGGAGAAGGAATGTGATAAAAGAAAGGGAATCTGGAAAGTCAGTAAATAAAAGTAAGATGGGAGGAATGTACAAAAAACGTGGAGGAGAAACAGAGAGGAAGAATATTTAGGAATGCAGGGAAAGAAAGAAAAGAAAGAGAGAAAAGGGAAAAAAGAAATAAAGAAAAATAGAGAAAATTAACAAAAGAGAGTGACGAAAGAGGCAGAATGAAAGAGAAAGAAAGAAACAAAAAAGAGGAAGGAGGAAATAAAAAGAGAGTAAGAAAGCAGGAGAATGAGAGAGGAAAAGAGAATGAAAGAAGGCAGAAAAGAGAGATGGAAGCAAAGGTAAAAATTAGGAGGATGTGAAGAAGCTGAAAAGAGAGGTAGGAGAAACAGGACAAGAGAAAGATGGAGGGAATGTGGAAACGTCCTGAATATGGGAAAGATACAGAAATGAAAATGAAGGGATCTTGAAATAAAAGAGAAAGACGGATACAGGAAAAAAGTAAAATGAAATGCTAAATAAATGTTCAAAATAGAAAAGAAATAGATAGGGGTATTTTGGGAACGGGAGTCATGCTGTTCCAGTTAGGAGCTCTCTGCGTACCTTTGAATAGAGTTTGGGATGGCGCCCGGTGCAGCTGCACACCTGACCATGCTACCAATGAACTTTTAGCCATATTCCCTTCAAGGCTAAAAAAGTCAGTGCTCTTCAAAAACCTTGAAACTGTATAAAGTCCATTAAAAAAGTTAAACATTTCCTCTAGCCTGGGATGCCCCGGGTCATGCACCCTGCCATAGCTTTACCACTCGGAGTGCATTTATTTGCTCTTACGTTATATGTAGACTACCCTGAGACACTGGTCTTTCCTATGAGGAAGAACGTTGTGGATGATCTCTAGAAGGCGAAGGGTCTATATCTATGATAGAGAAAAGGATGCATTGACTCTACAGCCCTTTAGTGGAAACAAGCACCTCCACCTTCTCGTGTCCACTAATGGGTGTACGAAACTGTTTGTGCGCCTCACAAGGTGTTGACCAGGCAAAGGGTTCAGTTAACCTACTTTGTGCATACCCCATGCTGGCTGTCAGGGGATGCCACTTGATCCGCCTTTCTTCTTACCCTGAGACGCCCATCATTGTGGAACAGGGTAAATCTGGACGTGTCTGACCACATGACCTTCTCCATTGCTCCAAAATCTGATTTTTACGCTGCGTAGCAAACTGAGGCTCCTGCTGTTCTTGGGTTTGCATTGCGTTGACAAAGACTTCTATGGAGCTCCTTTTGCGTTGCGTTGAAAACGTAGCATGTCATCTGGTGGGACTGCCCAATAGCCAGGGCCACGTGGAACAGAACGTATAAACTGCTTTCTGACATCACTCACCTTCCAATAACTAGAAATCCCAGGGAAGCCTTGCTCTCCCACAAATCAGGTAAATACTCTAAGAACCAATGGAAATTGATTCAGCATATCTTAGCCACAGTTCGTCTTACCATAGCTAGGAATTGGAAGTCCCCTAGGATCCCCTGGCAAGAAATACTGAACAGAATCTCAGACACTTTATGTAATGAGAAGATCACAGCAATCAAGAATGACACGTTTGAAAGTTTTCTTAGAGTCTGGGACCCCTGGCTAGAATATATAGGTGTCTGCCACCACCAAACAGATCCGCTCCACCCAGTTTGAGGTGGGGGAAGAACCATTTTTCCATATCAGGCCTGGCCCCCCAACTTGGCCCCCCTCCCTGTCCTCCTCCCTTCCCCTCCCTTCCCTCTCCTCCCCCGCTCCTTCTCAATCTTTTCTATCTTTTTCTCCTTTCTTCTTTATTTCTTCCTTTGTCTTCATTCAACTCTAGTAGCTATGCATTAGTATATTGATATATTTGTTTACACCTGGCACCGGTGAAGAAAATGCGTGTCACACACGCCATTCGTATACAGGTTAATAAAATCTATGTAATAGTTCACTATATAAGTTGAGCACTCGCTGTTATGTAACAAGAGTTGGACTTTAATGAGATTCCTGTTGTTCATTTGACTAAAATTGGTAATTACTGTATCTTCTTTGACCGCCATCTCTATCTGTGTTAATGTCTATTTTTTCTGAAGCCCATATATCTGTAAACACCAGTGTATATGTCAATGTTTGATTCTCATGTATACCCTATGAAAATCTCAATAAAATCTTTGTAAAAGAAAACGTAGCATGCAGGACTTTTCCAGCGCAAGTGGCTAGGTGTGAAAGGGGCCTGAATCAGTTATTACAAGTAAGCCTCCCTGACACCTGGTTTTCATAATTCTACACGCATGTTAAAGTGGGTTAAAACTCATGAGGCCGGGCCCGGGGAGTTTAATCTGCTTTACAGAGGACCAAAACCCACCCTGGAGTCTATGAGCCAGGGCAGGCATACTCGATCCTTGGGAGTTTGTTCAGGCGACCTGGGGGGTTTCACACAGGCTCTGTCACCCAAGATAGACTAAACTTGTCACCCCTGGATTTTATTCCTACCATGAGAGAATAAACCTCAAGCTTGGTGGGAGTTTTATTCAGTTTGGATGTATAAGTCACCCCTCCTCTCATTAGCTGAGGTGTTTATATGAATTTTTAATATAACACAATTTCGCAATAGTGTTCCTTTAGGGCTATAGTGTGGGAATATTTCTTGCATACGATCTGTCAATAGAAAGATCTGTCCCTCAATTTATTTATACCTCGGAGTGTAACTATAATCCGAGGGCATCCACTAAGGTTAGAGGAAAGGTGCTTTCTCCACCGACATAGGAGGGGATTCTTCTCTGTAAGAGCAGTGAGACTATGGAACTCGCTGCCAGAGGAGGTAGTTTTGAAGGATACAGTAAAAACGTTCGAAAGTGGCCTTGATGCCTTCCTGGCATGTAATAACATTTCCAGCTATGGCTACTAGACCACTGGAATTAGATAAACAGGCTGAACTGGATGGACTAAAGTCTTTATTCAGCCTTACATACTATGTTACTATGTTAAGACTTGTTCATTTTATGCCCCCCCCTGGTGGGTTTGGAAGATTGGTTGCCATCTATGATGGTATTTATACATTTCCACCGTCATCATTGGCTACAACTTGAGATTTGCTGACCAATTACCCCAGTTTAATTCAATTTAGGTGTGCTTACATTCCTCCCCACATTCAACTGCTTTTCAGTTTCCACACTAGAATAATACAAGCGCTAATACAAGGACTTTCTGTTTTTCTTGGTCAAATAGTAAACACCATTTGCCTGCAAGCTGTGACGGAGGTTTTGTTAGTGAGTACTCGAGAACCCTTATTAATATAATGGATTTGCTGGTTTGGCCAAAGCATCTTTAGCAAAAGTCTTGTTGAGAATATAAAGGTTAACCTGTTCTTTTTTTGTTTATTGTTCCTTTTCTGCATTATTGGAAATGTGTGTTGTAAGAGTCTATGATTAGTCTGTGACTAATCTCCGTGCTTAGTGCTTACTCAGTTTTTACGAAACACTGTCCAAAAAGAGAATGAGGGACCACCCTATACGATGCTGACATTTCCTATGCTAGTTCCTCTTTCCCAACTCGTCCGCACGCGAGGTAGATGGAAGCGACAAGCCATGGTGGAGTAACAGCCCTTCCTCATGTCATGCTATAGATATAACTATGGATTTCTGTGTCCTATACAAACATTATCTGCACACAAAACTGGCAGCTAGTAGACTATTGGAAATGTACAGTGCTTCCAGAAAGTTTGCGACCCCATCGGAATTGTCTATATTTCTATATGACCTAAAATTACACAAATCCCTGTCCTTTTGACTAATTGGTTCTCTTTTAGGACTTCCAATCCGCAAAAGGAACCCAAAAGTTCACATTTCCTTGAGACAGGAGGTGGACTATCTCTAGGGTAATCCTTCCACATGTTTTATTTTTTTTTCTGGCAAGACCATAAGGAACAGAATCAAAACCCTAGGTTAGAGCATGGTCCCCCAGAATTAGATGTCCAAAGGACTGATTTAACATTTGAAGGGTGTGACCTCCCTAAGCCCTGGATTCTTAGGTGCCACATGGGCAGCTGTCAAAGAACAAAGAAAGTTCAGCACGGTTCACCTTAATATCCTGCTACTGGTATCAAAGCTGGGGTCCTGGAAGCCATCACATTTAATCTATTAGGCTGCAATGATGAGGCTCCAACAGAGTCTGAGCCAAAGCATCAGCTGAGGTATTGATGAGCCTGAGCTTAAGCATCAGTTGAGGTATTGTTGTGCCTGAGCCATAGCATCAGTTGAGGTATTGTTGCACCTGAGCCAAAGCATCAATTGAGGTATTGTTGTGCCTGAGCCAAAGCATCAGTTGAGGTATTGTTGCTCCTGAGCCAAAGCATCAGTTGAGGTATTGTTGTGTCTGAGCCAAAGCATCAGCTGAGGTATTGATGAGCCTGAGCTTAAGCATCAGTTGAGGTATTGTTGCACCTGAGCCATAGCATCAGTTGAGGTATTGTTGCACCTGAGCCATAGCATCAGTTGAGGTATTGTTGCACCTGAGCCATAGCATCAGTTGAGGTATTGTTGCACCTGAGCCAAAGCATCAGTTGAGGTATTGTTGTGCCTGAGCCAAAACATCAGTTGAGGTATTGTTGCTCCTGAGCCAAAGCATCAGTTGAGGTATTGTTGTGTCTGAGCCAAAGCATCTGTTAAGGTATTGATGAGCCTGAGCTTAAGCATCAGTTGAGGTATTGATGAGCCTGAGCTTAAGCATCAGTTGAGGTATTGTTGAGCCTGAGCCAAAGCGTCAGTCGAGGTATTGTTGTGCCTGAGCCATAGCATCAGTTGAGGTATCGTTGCGCCTGAGCCAAAGCATCAGCTGAGGTATTGTTGCACCTGAGCCATAGCATCAGTCAAGGTATTGTTGCGTCTGAGCCATAGCATCAGTTGAGGTATTGTTGCGTCTGAGCCAAAGCATCAGTTGAGGTATTGTTGCTCCTGAGCCAAAGCATCAGTTGAGGTATTGTTGTGTCTGAGCCAAAGCATCAGCTGAGGTATTGATGAGCCTGAGTTTAAGCATCAGTTGAGGTATTGTTGCACCTGAGCCATAGCATCAGTTGAGGTATTGTTGCACCTGAGCCATAGCATCAGTTGAGGTATTGTTGCACCTGAGCCATAGCATCAGTTGAGGTATTGTTGCACCTGAGCCAAAGCATCAGTTGAGGTATTGTTGTGCCTGAGCCAAAACATCAGTTGAGGTATTGTTGCTCCTGAGCCAAAGCATCAGTTGAGGTATTGTTGTGTCTGAGCCAAAGCATCTGTTGAGGTATTGATGAGCCTGAGCTTAAGCATCAGTTGAGGTATTGATGAGCCTGAGCTTAAGCATCAGTTGAGGTATTGTTGAGCCTGAGCCAAAGCGTCAGTCGAGGTATTGTTGTGCCTGAGCCATAGCATCAGTTGAGGTATCGTTGCGCCTGAGCCAAAGCATCAGCTGAGGTATTGTTGCACCTGAGCCATAGCATCAGTCAAGGTATTGTTGCGTCTGAGCCATAGCATCAGTTGAGGTATTGTTGCGTCTGAGCCAAAGCATCAGTTGAGGTATTGTTGCTCCTGAGCCAAAGCATCAGTTGAGGTATTGTTGTGTCTGAGCCAAAGCATCAGCTGAGGTATTGATGAGCCTGAGCTTAAGCATCAGTTGAGGTATTGTTGCACCTGAGCCATAGCATCAGTTGAGGTATTGTTGCACCTGAGCCATAGCATCAGTTGAGGTATTGTTGCACCTGAGCCATAGCATCAGTTGAGGTATTGTTGCACCTGAGCCAAAGCATCAGTTGAGGTATTGTTGTGCCTGAGCCAAAACATCAGTTGAGGTATTGTTGCTCCTGAGCCAAAGCATCAGTTGAGGTATTGTTGTGTCTGAGCCAAAGCATCTGTTGAGGTATTGATGAGCCTGAGCTTAAGCATCAGTTGAGGTATTGATGAGCCTGAGCTTAAGCATCAGTTGAGGTATTGTTGAGCCTGAGCCAAAGCGTCAGTCGAGGTATTGTTGTGCCTGAGCCATAGCATCAGTTGAGGTATCGTTGCGCCTGAGCCAAAGCATCAGCTGAGGTATTGTTGCACCTGAGCCATAGCATCAGTCAAGGTATTGTTGCGTCTGAGCCATAGCATCAGTTGAGGTATTGTTGCGTCTGAGCCAAAGCATCAGTTGAGGTATTGTTGCTCCTGAGCCAAAGCATCAGTTGAGGTATTGTTGTGTCTGAGCCAAAGCATCAGCTGAGGTATTGATGAGCCTGAGCTTAAGCATCAGTTGAGGTATTGTTGCACCTGAGCCATAGCATCAGTTGAGGTATTGTTGCACCTGAGCCATAGCATCATTTGAGGTATTGTTGCACCTGAGCCATAGCATCAGTTGAGGTATTGTTGCACCTGAGCCAAAGCATCAGTTGAGGTATTGTTGTGCCTGAGCCAAAACATCAGTTGAGGTATTGTTGCTCCTGAGCCAAAGCATCAGTTGAGGTATTGTTGTGTCTGAGCCAAAGCATCTGTTGAGGTATTGATGAGCCTGAGCTTAAGCATCAGTTGAGGTATTGATGAGCCTGAGCTTAAGCATCAGTTGAGGTATTGTTGAGCCTGAGCCAAAGCGTCAGTCGAGGTATTGTTGTGCCTGAGCCAAAGCATCAGCTGAGGTATTGTTGCACCTGAGCCATAGCATCAGTCAAGGTATTGTTGCGTCTGAGCCATAGCATCAGTTGAGGTATTGTTGCGTCTGAGCCATAGCATCAGTTGAGGTATTGTTGCGTCTGAGCCATAGCATCAGTTGAGGTATCGTTGCGCCTGAGCCAAAGCATCAGCTGAGGTATTGTTGCACCTGAGCCATAGCATCAGTCAAGGTATTGTTGCGTCTGAGCCATAGCATCAGTTGAGGTATTGTTGCGTCTGAGCCATAGCATCAGTTGAGGTATTGTTGCGTCTGAGCCATAGCATCAGTTGAGGTATTGTTGCACCTGAGCCATAGCATCAGTTGAGGTATTGTTGCACCTGAGCCATAGCATCAGTCGAGGTATTGTTGTATCTGAGCCATAGCATCAGTCAAGGTATTGTTGTATCTGAGCCATAGCATCAGTTGAGGTATTGTTGCGCCTGAGCCAAAGCATCAGTTGAGGTATTGTTGTTGAGTCTGAGCCAAAGCATCAGTTGAGGTATTGTTGTTGAGTCTGAGCCATAGCATCAGTTGAGGTATTGTTGTGTCTGAGCCAAAGCATCAGTTGAGGTATTGTTGTATCTGAGCCATAGCATCAGTTGAGGTATTGTTGCGCCTGAGCCAAAGCATCAGTTGAGGTATTGTTGTTGAGTCTGAGCCAAAGCATCAGTTGAGGTATTGTTGTTGAGTCTGAGCCATAGCATCAGTTGAGGTATTGTTGTGTCTGAGCCAAAGCATCAGTTGAGGTATTGTTGTGTCTGAGCCAAAGCATCAGTTGAGGTATTGTTGTGCCTGAGCCATAGCATCAGTTGAGGTATCGTTGCGCCTGAGCCATAGCATCAGTTGAGGTATTGTTGTGTCTGAGCCACAGCATCACCTGAGATATGGCCATTGTGTCTAAGACAAGGCATCAGTGGAAGTATCAATATTATTGTTAGCTCTTTGCCATTTTATCTTACCCTGTTGAGAAAGTTCATGGCATGAAAGTCAGTTAGCGAAGGGTAACTAATAATGTGTGACTAATGGGTTATACCTTATGTCACCGTTTCTTTAACAATTTATTTTAATTTGTTAGAGTATCAGTACTTGGTTTTATAATCAGAACTTAGGCTATTCCTTGATGCTTAGTTGTTCAGGTTCGTGGAAAATTAGACTTATGCTGCCATATTTAAACCTCAGTGTTACTTGCATGGCTTGATAAAAGGCCCTAGAAGGCTTGAGATCCTCACTTCTATCTGAACCCCTCATGCCAGTTGTACTAAATCATGAAATCATTATTCTTTATTTAGGGAATAGCTATTTTTACTGCTCCTCTAAAGGAATTATGTAATATATTATTCTTTTTACCAGACAAAAAAATCATTTTAGAAAGACGAAAAAAATGATGTGTTTAGATCACTCCCTGGATTAAGATGATTAAAATAGCGTAAAATGAGATATCATTGTAGAAATAATACTTGAAAAAAGAAATGAAACATACGTAACAAGGAAGTTATTATAAAGTTTATAAATGGAGAAATTCTGGTAAAAATTCTGGGAAAGTAATTGGGGTTTTGGTCCCCTTTAACATTCATCCTATCTCTCTCAAATGTTTCCCCCACCAATGTTTTCCCAATTTCTCTCCATCTTCCCCTATTATTGTCCTACTCCCATGCCCTACATTGTTAATGGCACTGGTAACTTGTGTACCAGGGGGGTTTCACAGAGCGGGGCATCCAAAATCTGGCCTGGCCAGCTCTTAAAGTGGAACAAAATCTGTGAATCTCATTATCATATGCTTTGAACCTTTGCAAGCAAATTAGTGGACAAGGCCCTGTGCACCATGCGCCAACCGCTGCAACAGGGGGAGGGGCAAGACAAGCAGCGCCTGAGCATGCTCCCTCTCTGTGGGACACCAGTGGTGCTCCTAGATGCTGCAGGACTCAATCTCAGGATCGAGGCAGTATTCGATATCTAGACCTCAGAAAAGCAGCTTCGTATTTATGTCTGTCCAGTGATGGCCTTCACTTCAACGCATGAAATGGTTTCTGATCTTAGGGAAAATGATCCCTTATGGAGTATTCACTAAAGTATCTAGAGACCCTCCATAATGATTATGAGGATGGTTTTTAACTAAGGTTTAATAACGTTTCTCAGTAAAGGAGCTGACATCACTGAAACTCATACAAGACATATTCCCAAGCTAATGTGAAATGATGTGACAATGTGGAAAGCATGACATCATAATGATGATTACATGTAATGTTATTTGTTACAGGATGCTGCGGTCACAGTTCATCCTCCTGCCTCTGGCCATCATCCATCTCAGCCTCGGTGGTGCAAAGGTAAGATTTCACATTATACCTGGAAGGTGTTTATTAAAGTGGACCAACACCCAGGGGTGATCGGCCCGGAAATCTATAAGATTCCCGGGCCGATCACCTCCCACCCCGCGGGACATCCGAGATCGGGATGTCCCGCGGGGTGAAACCCCCCAGAAACCCCAAAAACATCTTACCTGATCCGCCGCCGCTTCCGCCGCCTCCCGTGCGCCCCTCCAGACGTGCCCACGCCGGCCCTCTGTGAATGGCCGGCGGGGGCGCGCGCGCGCCGAGAGTGACGCGCGGGAGGCGGCGGCGGCGGCGGAATCGGCTTGGACGTTCCTGATCCCCGCCTGGAAGTTGGCGGGGATTGGCTGCGGCGTTCACATGGGAGCGTTGAGAGGTGAGTTTTTTGGGGTTTCTGGGGGGTTTCACACAGCGGGGCACCCCCGATCGGGGTGCCCCGCCGAAGTGGACCAAAACCCAGGATAGTCAAAATCCTGGGTGTTGGTCCACTTTAAGGAAGTGTTCATCATTTTCTGTGTGACGGCCAATCAGACGTCGCCTCCAGGCTGACAGTTTGGACTTCTTTTAGTGAATAAATTGTCATGTATGTAAACAGAAAGGGCTGCAGGTCACATTTATGTATTAAAACGTTTTATAAGACGTTTAGATAGATTCCCCAACCTCAGTTTTGGGTTGGCTGTTGTTTTCTAATGGGAGCCTATGGCAGGTGCTCCTCTGTGGCCTCCTTCTTCTTCAGACTAGCAAAGGTCTGAAAGCAGTTGTGGTCCACCTAAGTTTGTTTGAATTCCTTCCATCAGCAAGGTAAGTAGCTGCCTCCATTGTAAGTACACCAGTGGCTGAGCTGCCGAGGATAGGAAATAACAGATGATAGAGATTTCTTCACACATCGTTGTTGTGGGGAGTCTCGAATTAATGGTGTATTCCTAGGCCCAATCGCAACACAAGGGACCTTATATTATAGTAGATAAAAAACAGTATTAAACCGTACCAACGGCCTTGAAGGTTTGGGAGAAAAAACTCCCTTGCCCCATCTGCATGAATGATACTGAAGCATTGTCAGCACTTACATTTGCTCCTGCACCCACTCAAAGATGAAATGCCACCTCATTTTTCTTTCCTGGTGGCAGCCATTTTGGAGCTTCCTTCCCCAGCATCCCAGCCGTGCTGCTGCCTGAATTTAACATAGCCCCACAATGCACAGTGGCAGGGAACTTGCTCTTTGCAGGCAGCCTGCAGCTCCAGGTGATGCCATTTTGTTTTTAAAATTGACTACAGCAGGAATTCCAAAAAGGTAATGGAGGGATGAATACAAGCACTGTTTTTTGTAAGGGTGTTGGTCTAGTTTAACCTTTGTTGTAATTTCTTAGGAAGGTACCAGTATGTGTCGTGGACACTATTCCCAAGTGGTTCTTTCAATGGTTGGCTTAGGCTCCACCATACAATAGGTAATGTTGCACTTGCTGCTGACTCCTTTACACACTAGAAGTTTATTTGCATCCACCGCAGGAAACCTCATTGTACTGAGATGCATGGGGAATAGGCACATTGCTAATGAAGATGTAGCTTCTTCATTGTAGGAAGTGAATAATTTAGGAGCACAATAACCAACAGTTAGCTCAGCTCCTCTCCTGCTAAGTTTGAGAATGATTCTCATTATGTAAACTCTATTAGAGATCAAAGACAATCTATGTCCATATGAACTCTCCAGGTCTTTCAGATAAGCGAACAATGGTGACCCTGGGGACATCCTAAAAATGTACCACCAGGAGCTTGAGAAGTTTCAACTGTTGTGAGCTAAGTGCAGCAAATTCTAAAATAGTTTTTTTTTTGGTTCAGTGACCTATTTGGAAAACTTCTCTAGCATTTTAGATAATCTCCACATTTTAGTATGTATCCAAAGTGGGGTTTATACACCAAAATGTGATAAAATGTCTCCACCTTCTGCCCCTCAACTTGAGAAGCTCTTCATGTATGAGACAAAGCACTCCCCTCCAGGGTCATATTTGGTGTTCTTAGTGCCCTAGGCTCTTTAGGTGCTTGCACCCCCTTTTTTTAAGTCAGGTCTGCCCCTTAACTTGAGAAGCTCTTCATGTATGAGACAAAGCACTCCCCTCCAGGGCCATATTTGGTGTTCTTAGTGCCCTAGGCACTTTAGGTGCTTGCACCCCCTTTTTTTTAAGTCAGGTCTGCCCCTCAGCTTGAGAAGCTCTTCATGTATGAGACAAAGCACTCCCCTCCAGGGCCATATTTGGTGTTCTTATGCTTGCACCCCCTTTTTTTAAGTCAGGTCTGCCCCTCAACTTGAGAAGCCCTTCATGTATGAGACAAAGCACTCCCCTCCAGGGCCATATTTGGTGTTCTTATGCTTGCACCCCCTTTTTTTAAGTCAGGTCTGCCCCTCAACTTGAGAAGCTCTTCATGTATGAGACAAAGCACTCCCCTCCAGGGCCTTATTTGGTGTTCTTCGTGCCCTAGGCACTTTAAGTGCTTGCACCCCCTTTTTTTAGTCAGGTCACGGTCCATAAAGTAAGTGTGTAGGGGAGACGATGCTATGGGTTAGATGCAGAGTATGTGTGTGGAGAAGGGAAGGGTAAGAAGGGGGGAAATGAAGAAAGCAGGTAAGCATGTTTTCCGGCATTCTGATATACAGGAGTCACATGACCACAGCAATGGAGGGGAGATGCTCTGGCCTATGTCTAATCCATTGCATCCTCTCCTCTCCTTCACACAAATACTCTGCATCCTTATGTATCTAGCGGGTGCATTAATGTTCTGCCTATTGGAATTTTAATTTCTTTTCTTTACTACAGTAGTAAGGGCAGCACCCCCCCCCTTCCAGGTTGCCACCCTAGGCACATGCCTAGGGTTGCCTAATGGAAGATACAGCCATGCTCCCCTCTCACATCTCCTCCTAACAGAAGTCAATGAGGCTAAATGTCCAGTAATAACATCAAAGCTTCTTCCATGAACCACAAGAGTTATCTAGACTGGATTTCCCATTAAAGTGGACCAACACCCAGGATTTTGACTATCCTGGGTCTTGGTCCACTTCGGTGGGGCACCCCCGATTGGGGTGCCCCGCTGTGTGAAACCCCCCCGAACCCCCCGAACTCACCTCTGTCCGCGGCGACGGACAAGCCGCGGACAAGCGGCTCCTCCGCCGCCGCCTCCCGCGCGTCCCTGTTGACGCGCGCGTGCCCGCGCCGGCCATTCACAGACGGCCGGCGCGGGCGCGCGCACGACTACAGGGGCGCGAGGGAGGCGGCGGCGGCCGTCCGCCGCCGAAACTAAGGTAAGGAGTTTGGGGGGTTTGGGGGGGTTTCACCCCGCGGGACATCCCGCTCTCGGATGTCCCGCGGGGAGGGAGGTGATCGGCCCGGGAATCTTATAGATTCCCGGGCCGATCACCCGTGGGTGTTGGTCCACTTTAAATGTTTGTTTTGTGTGTGTTTTAACACAGTTTCAGACTGACAACCAAGGCATGTGCCAACCAGAAGGAAATTTAAAAACAACAATTAATAGAAAAAGCTCGAGAACTCCTGCTCTAGGTCTTTTAGATAAGTTGATAACCTCGGTACATTCTAAAAATGTACCAGCAGGAGCTTAAAGCGGACCTTCACTTTAAATAAGAGTCTATCTTATTTGTTTTCCACACCCTGTACATACAGATTGCTCACATTAAAAATCGTCCTACCTGCATCTAATGCATGTTATGAGCCTTTAAACATCCAAGATGGCGGCTTATGGAACATCAGGCAGGATGCAAACAGGAAGTGCCTTCTGACTGTGCTGCTCAGCATTCTGGGATTGCTGACCTTTTCCTGACCCCAGCCTGTACTTTATCCCACTCTCCTCTTCTCAGTAAGTGTGATGCTTCTGAGTCAAGATGGTGGCGGCCATATCCTAAAGTCCTGAACAGAGTTGCAGCCCAGTGGGGGAAAGAATAATAAGTAAGTGACTAAAAACTTAAAATATATTAATTTTAGATGCTGGGGAATCGTTTTTTAAGGGTTTGGGCTTTTCAATAAATCATGGTGAAGGTCCGGTTTAAGTAACATCAACTGATGTGAGACATGTGCAGCAGAGGTAGCCATTATTGAATAAAGAAACATCTTTGTAGAACTTCTCTACCCAAACTGGGGGTTATATACTAAAACGTGGACAACATCTTCACCCCCAACTTGAGAATCTTTTTATTTAAAACCCTCAAAATTCTAAAATGTATTTTCCTATATGTTCTTCAAAATTACTACTGGTCATATAACGTGTAAAAAACGCTTTGTTAACAAGTCCATCTAAACATCTAAAATATCTTCTTAAAAGGTGCTTGACTATACGTAGGCAAATATGTATACATAGAAGTATTTTCTTTGGTGAGCCTTATGTTTTATACAGGAAGAACTTTATTTCTAGGACACAGTCCTAGTATGTTTCAAATTATGTAGATGACTTGGACATATCATTCTTTCACCTTCTACATCAAAGCTTTCCTCCTGTGATTTATTGGACATGGCCCTGGAGGCACAGTCTGGCCATTAATGCGATTAAAGGAATTCTGCACCACTTCATTACAGCTTTGGGTCTTCTTCACAAGCCTCATATTATATCTGAGGATTTATTGACCTTGAAGCTATTACATATCACAGTCTAGGTGCATCCAGTATCGTTAAGGTCATCTGCATTGCATTTCTGTCTATGAATTAATCAAACTTTATTGGTTGGTTTATAGACCAGATGACTTGTGTCTATATATGTGTCAAAATAGACTCCACACCCGAGCAGTACTAAAAAGTCAAATGCAAATTAACATATTCTAGATCACAATGAGTCTAAAGATTTGAATTAAACCGGACCAACTGTTCCAACTAAGGAACGCTGTCTGTTCATTACAACAAGCTCGGGAGGAATCCAGAATGCTGGAGCCCCTCTCGCAGATAACCTCCCAGACCGCTCGTTATACTCACCTTCATTATGAGCCAGTGCCATGAAAGGAGTCCCGCGATTGGCCGCCGGGTGTGGGCCATAGTTACGTCCTCCGGCAGGACCTGCCCACGTGACGGCGCGGTTTAAAGACTATAAGCCATCAACGGTGTTAATCAGCTAGTGCATGCTCATGGTCAAAGCAAACTGGATGGTGTTTCTGGGACTCCATCCAACGTATCCCATATACAATAATAGACCTGTCACATTCCTGCTTCTGAACTTCTCTCAGCAGTTCCTACCACCCCCATAACCTGAAGAGAATTGTTTTTCCTCAAATAGAATCTACATACAGGGGTCAATGATCCAGGGTTAGGATTTTGGTCAGCTGTATGAGTGAGGAAATGCCTTGAAAAACCACACCAATCCCAGTTGCCTTGTCCTGTTACTGCATATACAGTATATAGTTGCCAAAATAGATATTCTGCGTCTAGGTTGTAACATCACACCAAGGTCCATCTACAACAAGGACCATTAATCCCAAAGTAGCGGTGTAGTAAGCTGGAAATAGTGCTGAATTCAGAACTGCAAATAATGTGTGAAGCAGGCCTCATGGCGAAACAGCAGCACTGGATGTGGACAGATGTGGCTATGGTGGGAAACAAGGATGAGCTGCACTGGATGTGGTCAGACGTGGCTATGGTGGGAAACAAGGATGAGCTGCACTGGATGTGGTCAGACGTGGCTATGGTGGGAAACAAGGATGAGCAGCACTGGATGTGGTCAGATGTGGCTATGGTGGGAAACAAGGATGAGCTGCACTGGATGTGGACAGATGTGGCTATGGTGGGAAATAAGGATGAGCTGCACTGGATGTGGTCAGATGTGGCTATGGTGGGAAACAAGGATGAGCAGAAACGGATGTGGACAGATGTGGCTATGGTGGGAAACAAGGATGAGCTGCACTGGATGTGGTCAGACGTGGCTATGGTGGGAAACAAGGATGAGCAGCACTGGATGTGGTCAGATGTGGCTATGGTGGGAAACAAGGATGAGCTGCACTGGATGTGGTCAGACGTGGCTATGGTGGGAAACAAGGATGAGCAGAAACGGATGTGGACAGATGTGGCTATGCTGGGAAACAAGGATGAGCTGCACTGGATGTGGACAGATGTGGCTATGGTGGGAAACAAGGATGAGCAGCACTGGATGTGGACAGATGTGGCTATGGTGGGAAACAAGGATGAGCTGCACTGGATGTGGACAGATGTGGCTATGGTGGGAAACAAGGATGAGCTGCACTGGATGTGGACATATGTGGCTATGGTGGGAAACAAGGATGAGCGGCACTGGATGTGGACAGATGTGGCTATGGTGGGAAACAAGGATGAGCTGCACTGGATGTGGACAGATGTGGCTATGGTGGGAAACAAGGATGAGCTGCACTGGATGTGGACAGATGTGGCTATGGTGGGAAACAAGGATGAGCGGCACTGGATGTGGACAGATGTGGCTATGGTGGGAAACAAGGATGAGCTGCACTGGATGTGGACAGATGTGGCTATGGTGGGAAACAAGGATGAGCGGCACTGGATGTGGACAGATGTGGCTATGGTGGGAAACAAGGATGAGCTGCACTGGATGTGGACAGACGTGGCTATGGTGGGAAACAAGGATGAGCGGCACTGGATGTGGACAGATGTGGCTATGGTGGGAAACAAGGATGAGCTGCACTGGATGTGGACAGACGTGGCTATGGTGGGAAACAAAGATGAGCGTCACTGGATGTGGACAGATGTAGCTATGGTGGGAAACAAGGATGAGCGGCACTGGATGTAGACAGATGTGGCTATGGTGGGAAACAAGGATGAGCGGCACTGGATGTGGACAGATGTGGCTATGGTGGGAAACAAGGATGAGCGGCACTGGATGTGGACAGATGTGGCTATGGTGGGAAACAAGGATGAGCGGCACTGGATGTGGTCAGACGTGGCTATGGTGGGAAACAAAGATGAGCTGCACTGGATGTGGACAGATGTGGCTATGGTGAGAAACAAGGATGAGCAGCACTTGATGTGGACAGATGTGGCTATGGTGGGAAACAAGGATGAGCAGCACTGGATGTGGTCAGATGTGGCTATGGTGGGAAACAAGGATGAGCTGCACTGGATGTGGACAGATGTGGCTATGGTGGGAAACAAGGATAAGCTGCACTGGATGTGGACAGATGTGGCTATGGTGGGAAACAAGGATGAGCTGCACTGGATGTGGTCAGATGTGGCTATGGTGGGAAACAAGGATGAGCAGAAACGGATGTGGACAGATGTGGCTATGGTGGGAAACAAGGATGAGCAGAAACGGATGTGGACAGATGTGGCTATGGTGGGAAACAAGGATGAGCAGAAACGGATGTGGACAGATGTGGCTACGGTGGGAAACAAGGATGAGCTGCACTGGATGTGGACAGATGTGGCTATGGTGGGAAACAAGGATGAGCAGAAACGGATGTGGACAGATGTGGCTATGGTGGGAAACAAGGATGAGCAGAAACGGATGTGGACAGATGTGGCTATGGTGGGAAACAAGGATGAGCGGCACTGGATGTGGACAGATGTGGCTATGGTGGGAAACAAGGATGAGCAGAAACGGATGTGGACAGATGTGGCTATGGTGGGAAACAAGGATGAGCTGCACTGGATGTGGACAGATGTGGCTATGGTGGGAAACAAGGATGAGCTGCACTGGATGTGGACAGACGTGGCTATGGTGGGAAACAAGGATGAGCTGCACTGGATGTGGACAGATGTGGCTATGGTGGGAAACAAGGATGAGCTGCACTGGATGTGGACATATGTGGCTATGGTGGGAAACAAGGATGAGCGGCACTGGATGTGGACAGATGTGGCTATGGTGGGAAACAAGGATGAGCTGCACTGGATGTGGTCAGATGTGGCTATGGTGGGAAACAAGGATGAGCGGCACTGGATGTGGACAGATGTGGCTATGGTGGGAAACAAGGATGAGCTGCACTGGATGTGGACAGATGTGGCTATGGTGGGAAACAAGGATGAGCAGCACTTGATGTGGACAGATGTGGCTATGGTGGGAAACAAGGATGAGCAGCACTGGATGTGGTCAGATGTGGCTATGGTGGGAAACAAGGATGAGCTGCACTGGATGTGGACAGATGTGGCTATGGTGGGAACCAAGGATAAGCTGCACTGGATGTGGACAGATGTGGCTATGGTGGGAAACAAGGATGAGCTGCACTGGATGTGGTCAGATGTGGCTATGGTGGGAAACAAGGATGAGCAGAAACGGATGTGGACAGATGTGGCTATGGTGGGAAACAAGGATGAGCTGCACTGGATGTGGACAGATGTGGCTATGGTGGGAAACAAGGATGAGCAGCACTTGATGTGGATAGATGTGGCTATGGTGGGAAACAAGGATGAGCAGCACTGGATGTGGTCAGATGTGGCTATGGTGGGAAACAAGGATGAGCTGCACTGGATGTGGACAGATGTGGCTATGGTGGGAAACAAGGATAAGCTGCACTGGATGTGGACAGATGTGGCTATGGTGGGAAACAAGGATGAGCTGCACTGGATGTGGTCAGATGTGGCTATGGTGGGAAACAAGGATGAGCAGAAACGGATGTGGACAGATGTGGCTATGGTGGGAAACAAGGATGAGCAGAAACGGATGTGGACAGATGTGGCTATGGTGGGAAACAAGGATGAGCAGAAACGGATGTGGACAGATGTGGCTACGGTGGGAAACAAGGATGAGCTGCACTGGATGTGGACAGATGTGGCTATGGTGGGAAACAAGGATGAGCAGAAACGGATGTGGACAGATGTGGCTATGGTGGGAAACAAGGATGAGCGGCACTGGATGTGGACAGATGTGGCTATGGTGGGAAACAAGGATGAGCAGCACTGGATGTGGACATATGTGGCTATGGTGGGAAACAAGGATGAGCTGCACTGGATGTGGACATATGTGGCTATGGTGGGAAACAAGGATGAGCGGCACTGGATGTGGACAGATGTGGCTATGGTGGGAAATAAGGATGAGCTGCACTGGATGTGGACAGATGTGGCTATGGTGGGAAACAAGGATGAGCTGCACTTGATGTGGACAGATGTGGCTATGGTGGGAAACAAGGATGAGCTGCACTGGATGTGGACAGATGTGGCTATGATGGGAAATAAGGATGAGCTGCACTGGATGTGGACAGATGTGGCTATGGTGGGAAACAAGGATGAGCAGCACTTGATGTGGACAGATGTGGCTATGGTGGGAAACAAGGATGAGCTGCACTGGATGTGGACAGATGTGGCTATGGTGGGAAACAAGGATAAGCTGCACTGGATGTGGACAGATGTGGCTATGGTGGGAAACAAGGATGAGCAGCACTGGATGTGGACAGATGTGGCTATGGTGGGAAACAAGGATAAGCTGCACTGGATGTGGACAGATGTGGCTATGGTGGGAAACAAGGATGAGCTGCACTGGATGTGGACAGATGTGGCTATGGTGGGAAACAAGGATAAGCTGCACTGGATGTGGACAGATGTGGCTATGGTGGGAAACAAGGATGAGCTGCACTGGATGTGGTCAGATGTGGCTATGGTGGGAAACAAGGATGAGCAGAAACGGATGTGGACAGATGTGGCTATGGTGGGAAACAAGGATGAGCAGAAACGGATGTGGACAGATGTGGCTATGGTGGGAAACAAGGATGAGCAGAAACGGATGTGGACAGATGTGGCTACGGTGGGAAACAAGGATGAGCTGCACTGGATGTGGACAGATGTGGCTATGGTGGGAAACAAGGATGAGCAGAAACGGATGTGGACAGATGTGGCTATGGTGGGAAACAAGGATGAGCGGCACTGGATGTGGACAGATGTGGCTATGGTGGGAAACAAGGATGAGCAGAAACGGATGTGGACAGATGTGGCTACGGTGGGAAACAAGGATGAGCTGCACTGGATGTGGACAGATGTGGCTATGGTGGGAAACAAGGATGAGCAGAAACGGATGTGGACAGACGTGGCTATGGTGGGAAACAAGGATGGGCTGCACTGGATATGGACAGATGTGGCTATGGTGGGAAACAAGGATGAGCAGCACTGGATGTGGACAGATGTGGCTATGGTGGGAAACAAGGATGAGCAGCACTTGATGTGGACAGATGTGGCTATGGTGGGAAACAAGGATGAGCAGCACTGGATGTGGTCAGATGTGGCTATGGTGGGAAACAAGGATGAGCTGCACTGGATGTGGACAGATGTGGCTATGGTGGGAAACAAGGATGAGCAGCACTGGATGTGGACAGATGTGGCTATGGTGGGAAACAAGGATGAGCTGCACTGGATGTGGACAGATGTGGCTATGGTGGGAAATAAGGATGAGCTGCACTGGATGTGGACAGATGTGGCTATGGTGGGAAACAAGGATGAGCAGCACTTGATGTGGACAGATGTGGCTATGGTGGGAAACAAGGATGAGCAGCACTGGATGTGGTCAGATGTGGCTATGGTGGGAAACAAGGATGAGCAGAAACGGATGTGGACAGATGTGGCTATGGTGGGAAACAAGGATGAGCGGCACTGGATGTGGACAGATGTGGCTATGGTGGGAAACAAGGATGAGCTGCACTGGATGTGGACAGATGTGGCTATGGTGGGAAACAAGGATGAGCGGCACTGGATGAGGACAGACGTGGCTATGGTGGGAAACAAGGATGAGCTGCACTGGATGTGGACAGGTGTGGCTATGGTGGGAAACAAGGATGAGCAGCACTGGATGTGGTCAGACGTGGCTATGGTGGGAAACAAGGATGAGCAGCACTGGATGTGGTCAGATGTGGCTATGGTGGGAAACAAGGATGAGCGGCACTGGATGTGGACAGATGTGGCTATGGTGGGAAACAAGGATGAGCGGCACTGGATGTGGACAGATGGGGCTATGGTGGGAAACAAGGATGAGCGGCACTGGATGTGGACAGATGTGGCTACGGTGGGAAACAAGGATGAGCTGCACTGGATGTGGACAGATGTGGCTACGGTGGGAAACAAGGATGAGCTGCACTGGATGTGGACAGATGTGGCTATGGTGGGAAACAAGGATGAGCAGAAACGGATGTGGACAAATGAGGATGAACAGTACTGGACATGGTCAGATGTGAAGTTGTGCAAAAGTCCAGTTTTGCTGGTGCACTCTTACAGACACATTGTTAGTGGGTGCCAGAGCCGCGGTGGAGCCGCTTTAAATCCAAGTGAGTAAATAGGCACGGCACTCCAAAGCATAAATTTAAATGCTTGTATTCAATGATAATGATCACAAAGGTATCCAATACCACATAAAGTATGACAAGAGAATAATCCAAATCATGGCCAGAAAAGAACAACAGTCTCATAATCCAACGTTTCGGGGGTCAAGTGCCCCCTTTCTCAAGGAGGACTGCAAACCGGGACGTGATTGATGGGGGATGCAGCACGTCCCGGTTTGCAGTCCTCCTTGAGAAAGGGGGCACCTGACCCCCGAAACGTTGGATTATGAGACTGTTGTTCTTTTCTGGTCATGATTTGGATTATTCTCTTGTCATACTTTATGTGGTATTGGATACCTTTGTGATCATTATCATTGAATACAAGCATTTAAATTTATGCTTTGGAGTGCCGTGCCTATTTACTCACTCAGATGTGAAGTTGGCTACACGGAACAGCGACACTATACATGGTCAGGCAAGGCAATGGTTAGCAGCTGGCTGTGGTCAGACATGGCACTGGACAGGAAAAAAGATCAGCAGCATCGTATGGGGCCAGATGTGCCAGTGGTTGGCTGCAAGGACTAGTGGCACTGTACATGGTCAGACGTGGCAATGGTCAGTTACAGGAAACAGCAACACTGGACATGGTCAGACATGACAATGGTCGTAAACAAGGTTCATCCACACTGCAGATGATCAGACATGGTGGTGGTTGGAAACAAGGAACAACTACGCTAGATCTGGTCAGACATGGCAATGGACAGCTACAAGTTATAGTAATACAAGTTGTGGTTAGACATGGCAATGGATGGAAACAAGGATTGGTGGCACTGGATGTAGTCAGACATGGCAGAGGTTGGCTGCAATAAATGGTGGCATTGGCCATGTTCAGACAAGGCAGTGATCAGCAACAAGAAACAGTGGCACTGGACATTGTCAGACATAACAGCGTTTGAAAAGCTTCTTCAACATTGGACATGGTCAGACATGGTGGTGGTCAGCTACAAGTGATACAGGTTGTAGTTAGATGTGGCAATGATCGGAGAAAGAGATTGGTGGCAGTGGATGTAGTGAGACATGGCAGAGGTTCGCTGAAAGAAACAGTGGCATTGAACATGGTCAGACAAGGCAATGAAACAAGAAACAGAGGCACTAGACAGTTACAGACAGCGGTGGTAAAAAACAAGGTTAAAGGGATTTTTAATGCAAAAGGTTAAATAAAATAAACAGCTATCCTTGCCAAACATTCATCCAGCAATGTGCCTCCTCTCAGCTCACCACTGTGAATGAGGAAATACACTTCCTCTTCTGCCCCTTCAGCGCCACCGCGCCAATGTGGGCCACCAAAACTAGCTCAAGGAGCTAGTCCAGACCACGCCCCCTTTCTGCTGATAGCTTGAATGGTGCTCTCAGAACTACCATTCAAGCCCAGCTAACTCTGCCCAGCCTCCTCCTAGCAAGCCCTCCCGCTCCCAGCACCAACAGCTGCCCACCCTGGGCCAAAGCCAGCTCCAAGGGCCACGCCCACATGCTTCAGAAAATCATAAGGTGAATTAAGATGGGTGGTTGCAACAGAACAGCTTCTACCCAGTCGAGTCAGTGGCATGCTGTTCCTGTAGGTGGCTTTTTAACTAGCTCCCTCCAATCAGCTGAGAAGCTGGACAATGGGAATAAGCCCTTCCTGTGACAGCCATTAATGGAAGTTGGTCTTGGCTATAAGGATTTGCAAAATATATTTAAAGTGGACCAAAACCCAGGGTTTTGGTCTTTGTCCCCTGGGCACCCAGATCGGGGTGTGAAGCTCCCCAGGTTGCCCGCTCTCACTCTTCCCTGGTCCTCAGGCACATGCGCAGCCCTCTCGTCCAATCAGTGCTTTCGCATTCAAATCCAAATGCGAATCCGAGCGTGCCGGCGCCTGCATCTCCCCCTTTAACATGGAGTTGCCCGCGCCGGCCATTCACAAATGCCTGGTGCGGACAGGCGCCCTGCTAAAGGGATGTGGCCGCTGCTTGCGAATGTGCTGTTGGACCGGGAATGAAGGTGAGTTTTCGGGTGACGGGGGGGGGGGGGGTTAACACAGTGGGGCACCCCCGATCGGAGTGCCCCGAGGGAGCGAGTATGCCTGCCCTGGAGTCTCAAACTCCAGACTGGGTCTTGGTCCGCTTTAAAAAGTTCTGTGTTAACATTCATGTATCATTTTATAGACATTTCAATCACGAAATGACTCTCATGGGAGACTGTGAATACGTGAGGTCTGTCCGCTTCTAAGGCTCTCATGGCTTTTGACACCTAGAAGTTGCATTTCATGGTCTTTGATGGTCTTCAAAAAAGATAAAAAGTCTTCCAGATGTTACCTTATTGACCACGATCAATCTTTATTTAAACGCTTGCTGTGATTGGCCGAGTAATTCAGCCACCCCCCAGAACTGTAAAGGGAAATAAGGACTCGTAACCTGTTTCTCATTTATAGGAGCCTCAGGAGCATCCTGTAACTATTTACTGATTCAGAGGCATCAAAGCTACTGAGACTTTGTTGTGTGATTCCGGTTTTTTTTTACTGACTAGAGAACATCTGAGAAACAGAAAAAAAGGTGTCTTTCCTTTTAATTCATATCTGAAGCCTAAGATTAACTTTATCAAGATGATATTGTACTGGATAGCTTTTCTTTTGCCTTTTATTACAGCAGTAAAAAAAAAAAGCCCTGGTGAAAGTTCCTCCAACTGGCACACTTTGGATAATATAAAGCTGTATCGCTGACTGCAGTTAATGTTATCTCACCACAGATAAACTCACCCGCAGCCTTATATTGAAATATCATGTGACCTGCTGAGCTGAGGGAGTTTTCCCCCCTTCCTTTGGGCTGCTTTTCTTCCTTTAAGTGGACCAAAACCCAGGATTCTTATGCTGCGTGAAACCCCCCAGATCGCCGAAGTCAACTCACCTCTTCCCACTCCTATAGCGCATGCACGGCCACTCATCCAATCAGCGCGCTCAGAGCCAATGATGTCACGTCATCTAAGCCTTCGTCTAAGGCTAGTGTCTCTAACTGCGCTGACGGCCGCACCCCCCGCTACCCTGTTAGATAGATAGTGGGGCTGCGGCTTGCGCATGCGCTGCTGGACTGGGGAACAAGGTCAGTGTATGGGGTGACCTGGGGGGTTTCATACAGCGCGGCGATCTTGGATGCCCCGGGGATTGACTGAGATGACTGAGATGACTGGTAAGAGCATACGTAAGTGTATAGCGGGTATGTGGTCTGTGCATGGCTTAGGGATCTTGGGAGCTTTACACCTCCGGTCAACCCAATTGAGATGCCCCAGGGATGAGGAAATTGGCCTCTCTGGAGACCTTTAGACTCCAGGGAGGCCATTATTCCTCATTAAAATGAGGCAACCACCAGTCTAGCCTCTAGGGCTGGTAGTTTCCCTCTTTGTGGGACACCATGATATGTGGTGGGTGAGACCCCAGGATCTCCATAAAACATGCCTTTCCCAGGATTCCCCTGGCACATGCGCGGCCATGGTGGACTCTTTGGCCTCCCTCTGGAAGCTGCATGCTCCTGAATAGCCGGTGCAGGTACACACAGTCTTTTGGACTCCAGGGCATTGGATTTCATGGACTTTCCCTGTCAGGCTCCAGATCAGAGTGCCAAAAGCATGAGACTCCCCACTTACCTGTCACCCACATTACCACACATCTCCCACCCTTAGCACTGCAATGAGAAGCCCACAGGGATGTGGCCTCTGCATGGGGCGCTCCCATTGACATCAATGGGCACCTCTATACACCAGGAATTTGCATGTACAAAGACACCCATTGATCGCATAGTCTTTTGAACTCCAGGGCTTCCAGGGGATTGGGTTTTGTGGGCCTTCCCTGTCAGACCCCAGATTATAGTGCCAAAAGGCAGTAGACGGTCCACAATGGGGGGCACGTGACCTCTAAATGGAACGCTACTGTTGACATCAATGGTCACCTCTGGACACCAGAATTTTCCATTAATGGGATTCAGACTCAGATCCAACCTGAAATTTTCGGCTAAATCTCATCCTAAATAAATTGATTTGCACATCTTTACAATAACCAATTATCAATTAAGAACCCAAAACCATCATCTACTATTAACCTATGGGGTTGGATTCTGTATGAAACTAGTTTGTTATGTCCAGAGATCTACTCGTGATCAGTGAATTTAACAATAATAAGCGGGACTTGCCTGATGCTGATCAGGGCTATTTGGGAATTTGTTGGTGGGAAACATGGACATCACACCTGACTCTTGTATTTACCCTGAGGGTTTAAACCGGACCTTCAGCATCATTTATTGAAAAGCCCAAACCCTTAAAAAACTATTCCCAGCATCTAAATAAATATATTTAACGTTTTTAGTCACTTACTTATTAATCTTTCCCCCACTGGGCTACAACTCTGTTTAGGACTCTAGGATAGGGGTGCCGCCATCTTGCCTCAAAAACATCACATACTAAAAAATTGAAGGGGGCGGGTTATAGCTGTGCTTTGCACAGACTGAGCAGATCTGGGGTCAGGAGAAGGACAGCAATCCCACAATGCAGAGCAGCACAGTCAGAAGATACTTCTGACTCTATGGGCCGCCATCTTGGATGTTTAAAGGCTCATAAAATGCAGGAGATACAGGTAGGATCATTTTTAATGTGGGCAATCTGTATGTACAGGGAGTGGGAAACATGCAAGATAGGATCTAATTCAGGGTGAAGGTCCGCTTTAATAAGCCACCCGTAACTACGTCAAAAATGTCCCAAATACATGCTTACATTTCCCAGTTAGTTCATTTAAAAAAGATCCCTGTGTAATACATCTGCTTTCATTTCATTCCTCCTGGATGAGGGAACCATGCTTCACTGCTGATGTATAAAGTAATCCTATCCCCGGGAACAGCTGCATGACGTCTGTGCAATCTGGTCGCAGGACGCTCTATCTTATCTCAGTGATTAAGAGTTCCTTGAAGAAGTCTATTACAGAACCTCAGGAAATGTGGGCCAAACATTAAACCCTGATTTGTGGAGAATAGTAAGCCAGTTCCTAACTCTTATAAACACACCTGAAATTGAATGTAGCCGAATAAGCAGAACACTACAGGTCATTAATTACAATGAGGACCTGTCCTCTAATGTTCCAAATAAAAAGAAGGGTCTTTTAAACAACTCATCAGCCTTTCATTCTTGTTATCCATTTTGTTTCGTATAACCCTAAAGATAACTAAAGGTGACTCAAAAGTAGTTAGCAACAGTTTATGAGTCATAGTCAACAGCCCCTAGGACTTTTTTGTTTTATTTTTGCATGATCTTAAAAAAAATGTTAAACTTTTTAAAAAGAAAGTTAGTCCTTATTGTCCTAAACAAAGACATTTGAAAGTCTGTAGCTAAAGATGTACTATAAATAAGCTTAAACCGGACCGTCACCCTGATTAAGAGTCTTTCTTGTATGTTTCCCCCACCCTGTACATACAGATTGCCCACATTAAAGTGGACCAACACCCACGGGTGATCGGCCCGGGAATCTATAAGATTCCCGGGCCGATCACCCCCCACCCCGCGGGACAACCCGATCTCGGTGAAACCCCCCCCAAACACCCCAAACTCCTTACCTTATCTTCCCTCCCTCGCGCTCCTGTAGGCGTGCGCGCCCCCGCGCCGGCCGTCTGCGAATGGCCGGTGCGGGCGCGCGCGCGTCAAAAGTGACGCGAGGGAGGCGGCGGCGGCGGCAGCCGCTTAGACGTTCCTGATCCTCGCTTGTACGTCGGCGCTGGGAGCGGGGAGAGGTGAGTTTTTCGGGGGGTTAGGGGGGGTTTCACACAGCGGGGCACCCCGATCGGGGGTGCCCCACCGAAGTGGACCAAGACCCAGGATAGTCAAAATCCTGGGTGTTGGTCCACTTTAAACATCATCACAAGTAAAAACTCACCTCACCCCGCTCCTACGGCGTATGCGCGCTCGGAGCCGCTGTGGTATGCTCGTCAATGAGACGTCTTACCGCAGCAGCTCCGAGCACGCTGGTGGCCACATCTCGCGCTTCCCTCTAACAGGGAGCACGCCCGTGCCAGCCATTCACAAATGGCCGTCTGCTAGAGAGAAGTGCGAGATGCGGCCGCGGCCCACGTATGCGCCGTTTGACCAGCAATCAGGTAAGTGCAGCGGGCGTCCTAGAGGGTTTCACACAGCGGGGCATCCCGATTTTGGATGCCCCACGGGGAGGGATTCGATCGGCCCGGGAATCTTATAGATTCCCGGGCCAATCACGCTGGGTGTTGGTCCACTTTAAAGTTGTAAATTGTAAAACCAGGGGGAGGGATGGGGCGAGCAAGCCAGGTTTGGGGAGTTTTTTTTTTTTCTCCCAAATACCTGAAATGTTCCTCTTTAAGGTGGACCAAACCCCAGGATTTTGACTAACTTGGGTTTTGGCCCTTATAGATTCCCAGACTGATCAGCATGGGTTTTGAGCCACTTTAAATGGATTGTAAAATGTCAGATATGAGAAGTATCTTCGTCTAGTAGTAGCTCTGGAATCCTGGTCACAGCATATGTCATTGTTACTTGGCAGCTATTTGTGACTGGGCACATTTCACTGCTCTTCCTCTGTGATACATTGTCCCACAGCCCTTTCCAGAGAAGAGAGATCTCACCATCGATAGGACGTGCAACATGAAAGAATATTATTCTGTGTGCAATCCTATTGTGTCTAGTTCACACAACCCCTCTACCGCCTGGTTGTACAAATACCCCTCTACTGTCCCTTTGTCTTCCACACAGCCAACGTTAATCCACTGACAATAAAGGAATCCATATTATTATTTGTGTAGCATTTACTTTGTCTCGAAGTTTTATAGGGTGAATAGGGTGTAACTTGTAAAATGTTTTTGGGGAATAATAACATTTCCTAGAGACCGGCATGTTGACAGCAGATTATGAAAAAGAGAATGTTAGCTTGTGAAAGAATCTAATCAGAGTTTTATCCAGCTTGGGCCTTGGGTCATATAAATGCTAGAAAACAGTTCCCATATCCTACAAATCTGGTTCGTGTTGGAAGTTGTTACATGGATGAGCAATTTTTCCATATGTTGCTGTCCTATATAACAAAGCTAAGCCATGTGGTAAGCATTGTAGACAAGGAAATAGGAATGGCCTGCTTTGTCCTTGACATGTTTGGCCTAAAGACAAGAATAGCAAGAACAAAATAGCAGAATCAATCAATTAGAATGCGTCAAATACATGTAAGAAGTCCATTTTATATGGAATGATAATCCTGTTTCCTTTGGTGGGAATGTCTAAATTGTTTCTGGTTTGATTACATAACAGTAGTTGGGACTCTTTCTCTTATTCAATATCTTCTAATGTTCACTAATTGCCTAATTGGTCAAATGTACGAACTGTTTAACCATTGATTCAGTCATATGTTCTCGATAAAAAAATACGTTGTAAAACTCCATTATTTGTTGGGCTTTTCTCACACTCTCGCATTCTTAGAGTTCGGCAAAGAACCCTTTAGCCCCATGCTTTAGGCTGAGACGAATTTTCTAATAGACTAGGTTGTAACATAGTGTAGAGAATGGGAAGGAGAGAGTCATGTGGTACATGCACACAAGCCAGAAGGGTTCAGAAAGTGGTTAGTTATGTATCCAAAGCTTGCTGAGTATACTGATAATACTCCATACTTAAAGTTAGATGTGTACTGGCCATGAAGAGCACAGGAGAAGAATTTCTGGTCCAACCCACCTTACTCATGGCGTGTGCTGTAATTTTCCCCACTTCACTTATTGCCTCCCAAGTCTTCCCCAGCCATTGCCCCCACACTGTGGTCCCCAGCCCCTGTTCTGCCCCTGAAATGCCTCAGCATTGTGGCTGGAGGCCATACACATGCTCATGGAATGGCTAGGAATTGGATGCCTCTCCGCTGCCAAATGAAGAATGGCCCCATTTTTGAACATTGTTTCTTGAGTTCCACTCCCTGTGGCTTTCTGAATGCCCTGCTGGGTGAACCCCCCCAACACCAGTTGTACTCACCTTCTCCCGGAGCTCTCGCGGCTTCAACCTTTTTTCAAAAAGACTCTGTAGTTCCTACGTTATCTTTAAAAGTATTAGAGCATTGGTGATTCATTAAAAAAATAAGCTAAACAGTGGGTGTGGCAACAGATATGTGATGTACACTGTGATGAGTCTGAGAGGAGAGCGGGGTTTTAGAGCCAGCCAATCAGGACGTCTACAGGTGGAGACTAAAAGCTGAATGAGGATTTCCTCACTAAGTATATAGACATAGCAAGGAGATCGCTGGAGGGACTCAATGTAAGGTAAGCTACTGATATTTATTTTTTAACTTTTGACTTGCCAATAACTTTAAGTGCACAGTATATTTCTGAATACCTCAGAATTCATCTGGCTGCTTCTGTCCTGTGTCACATCATCAATAAATGCTAGTGACCCAGTGCCAATGGCAGCCATGCACACCCAATGAATGAATATTATGAATCCTCCCTTCCATTTATCCATGACATGGTGTATCTGTACCTAAAGGTCTGGGGCAAGTTTGCTTGATTTGTATTTCTCCACCTATTAACTAATGTATAACTTGGATGGTAAAATGTCTCCAATAAAACATGGTCAGTTCCCTGACTTGAGCACTACAGGTCAAGAAATATACTAAGCTATTAAACAGGTTTACACATTTATCTAATGGATTGTGTTGGCCAACAATAAACAATGACAATATGGTTCACCTCACCACTTACATATTCTCTTTGTGCTTTGTAGAAACCTCACCGGACACCAAGACAAGCTTTGTTGGATGATGCTGTTGAAAATAAAATTGCCGGTACGTGGGGCTCCTGGGGCCCTTGGTCCACCTGCTCACAAATCTGTGGTTTAGGAGTCATTGAGCGAAGTCGTACTTGTTTGTCTCCATATCAACAAGTTCCTTGGGTACCAAGATCCGAACCTCTCCCTCGTAATGTTCAACCTCAACATCAGCCTCCATTTCAAGATGAGAGATCTAATATATTTTCCATGGGACCTGCAAGGTCAGCGTACCCTTTGCATACAGATGGGGAGATTGTCTCTGCTTTTGTAGAACCATATGTGCCTAGAAGCCCATCGTCTGCTCGGTATAATCCTTTGAACCGCAACACACAAGATACACATTCTGGCGGATCCCAACCTGTGTTTTCCAGACGGAATTACCCTCCATACCATCGATCCACGTCAAGCCGAAGTCGTGGAGTGCCAAGAAGCTCAGACACATTGTGGCAGCCCTCTCCACTTGACATTACACCTAGACAGGATGCCCTGCGTGCCTCTGAAACGGTTTCGATTCACAGAAATCCTCCACAAGATGGTCCTTCCACTTATAACAGAAGGAACTCTTCTAGAGCGGATGATGCTTCCCAACCATGGCCTTTCTTTCCAGATTCCATTCCTCTGCTGAAACCTGATAGCTGGGAGGAAACCAACCCAGGACAGCCATTGCCACCCATAAACCCTACTAAAGAATCTCGCTTTTCACGCAGGTGAGAAATAATCTATATCTTTCCATCCTAAGTAGCATCTTAGAAAGATAATTTCTAGAACTGAAAATAAGAACAGTTCAGAGGTGGGTTGTGATGTAGAATTTATTTTCCGTATCAAAAGATTTCATGAGGTCATCCTGCAGAATGGTGTGGTTCGACAATCTTGCTGATAGATCATGGAATGCTCAGTGTGGCTCAGAACCATTGCGGGCCAGACCAGGTTGTGTACATGGGGCAACCTGGACGTGGCTAGAGAGCGTAGTAGTGATTGGCAACGTAGGCAGCAACTTGAATGTGGTCAGTACAGCTGAAGCAACACAGTAGCAAGTATTTATGAAGTGTAAAAAGAATGATAAACACTTTTTCAAATGGAAAAATGGAAAAAAAAGTGTGGCATGTATTCAGCCCCCTGTACTACCCCAAAAAAACTCAGTGTGACCAATTAGTCACCTAATTAGTAAATAGTGTCCACATGTATTCTCCCTATATCTACAGCTGTTGTGTGAAGGCCTCAGAGGTTTGTTGTAGAACATTAGTAAACAAACAGCATCAAACCGGGACACCCCTGGGAGGCTTCTCACTCAGCCCTCGAGTCTTTTAGTCTGTTTTATAATGTATAGGTATCATTTTCCTCTTGGAAATGATATTGTTCTTTGAATTATTAAAAGTTTGGCATATTTGCTCATTTGAAAAAGTGCAAATGATCTATTTTAATTAATATGAGTTAGAAAATAAATCTCCTGTACTTACCAAAAATCTCCTGGAAGTTTTTTTTTTTACCCCCTCCCCTATTCATCAGTTGATTGTAGGTGTCATCCACATGTGTTGCCACATGGCAACCATAATGCAACAAACGAGAAATTTTATGGCAGTCAAAATTATACGAAGCTTGACTGATGCACGAATTCTCATCTATCATCTGACTGGCACCGTTTCCACTGTGCAATTATTGTCTGTGGTCGCTTTGGCGATTTTTCAATAATTGAAATAGTCTGAAGGTGGAGCCATTGAAGAGCACAGTTGTTGCTGGGTCCCCAGTCAGATTAATGGACAACTATCAAATTCCTCCACTTCTGGCGACCAGTCGGACACAATTTCATTACTCTTCTGCCTCTAACCACCATAGAACGTAACATAACAGCTAGGGTAGGATACAATGTAACGGCCACTTAGCTTTTCACTTGACTGATAAATGTTTGTTACATTCTCTGTCGGTTCTAGGTAGAGGAGGTTGTGTAGTAAAAATATCTCCTGCTCCGTCACCAGAAGAGGACGAAAATGATAGATGTCTTTTGAGCGGCAGGCGGTTAAATGTGCCAAAGGCCTCAACCCTCTGTAGCACCAATAAATCAAAGTCGAAAAGAAATGGGGTTGAATGTCCTGCTCATTTAGCTCAGATAGTTCTGATGACCTTTTTAAATGGCCAGTTCGGTCTAACTACCTCATATTGTTCATGGCAGCTGCTATGATGGAATTACTGCATAATGCTGCACCATTGTCTTCTATTTAGATGTATGAGACTAAGCACTACCCTTCCCTTCTCTTAATAGAAGACCATGGTACGGTTTTATGCAGTAATTCCATCATGGCTGCCCCATGAACAATAAGTTAGTTAGGCTGGACTGGCCCTTTAAGTCATAACCACCTCCTATTGCATTTGGCACATTGATGTTGAGCAGAGAAGGCACAGCCTTACCATGAGGTCCTTTCATTCCCTTTACACATTTACGCTTCGGTTAAACACCTTTCATGATTTCATTTGATGTGTCCAAACCTAAACATCCCCCCTATAACAGCCCTTGCATTTCAATGTTTAAATGTATTTTATATGTTTATTTGACTTTTTTTATAGGCTCTATTCAGGTATTGTAAATCTGTCCGGCACTATAAATGATACGCATAACGGAATAAACACTTTGGCTTCAACGTCATTAAACTCTAAAGCATGGACAAGAATAAATTAAACCATTAGTCTTTCCAAATTTCAACACTGAAAATGTTTCTAACAGAGCAGATGTGACTTGACTGAACAGTCGAAATAATCCGACATTGGGATAACAGTTTTGTTTATTTTAGGGAAAAGAAAGTGCTGGAAAATTTGACTTATTCTTCATGAAAGAAGGGACTTTTTTTTCTATAACGATCCAATTCAGTTTAAAGCAATTAAGTGCCTTAATGTTCTTGCAGCTTTCCTAATGCCTTGTATGGGCAGGGGCTTCGTGGAATCTGTGTTCCTTTGCAGCTTTGCGTCTCATGCCAAGAATTACGGAAGAGGTGAAAGGGGATTTTGCATTGATAACAGAACGATGACTACCCACCTCTTCATTAGTCACGCAAAGCTGGTCCTAGATGATATAAATCACTGGTTCTCCATCTCTGTAATCGCAAATCTCTCCCACATTAAGGGGATTATTTAATAAATTCCAAGAAGTCCATCTTGTTTGACTGGTTTTAACAAAGGTTTGGAGAACATTTCCAACTTAACACAACTCACCCTTTTTTTATGATGTACCACCTTCTTATTTTCTAATGCTATCAGGTACCACCCAATAAAGCCTTCCCCAGAAGTGTATTAAACCGGACCTTCAGCATGATTTAATCAAAAGCCCAAACCCTTAAAAAAATATTCCCTAGCATCTAAAATTAATATACTTTACGTTTTTAGTCACTTACATATTATTCTTTCCCCACTGGGCTGCAACTCTGTTCAGGGCTCCAGGATATGGGTGCCGCCATCTTGACTCAGAAGCATCACACATACTGAGGAGAGGAGAGCGAGATAAATACAGGTGGCGAGGCAATAGCTGTGCTTTGCACAGACAGAGCAGGGCTGGGGTCAGGGAAAGGACAGCAATCCCAGAATTCAGAGCGACACAGTAGGAAGACACTTCCTGTTTGCAGGCTGCCTTATGCTCCATGAGCCGCCATCTTGGATGTTTAAAGGCGCATAACATGCAGTAGATGCAGGTAGGATGAATTTTAATGTGAGCAATCTGTATGTACAGGGTGTGGAAAACATATAAGATAGACTCTTATTCAGGGTGAAGGTCTGCTTTAAAGTCATTGTCCAGGCACTGCTGTTAAACTAAGGAGCCCTACATGTCCTCATGCTTTTAATAAAGTATTCAATGCAGAGAAAACTTACTTTATGTTTTATATTAATTTCTACATTTCTTGGGTAGTAGGTGTGTCCTTTCTCTGGGTGTACTGCTTGTATTAGCATAAGGCTTTCCTTCAGAGTGCAGAAAGGGGGAGATCTCAGAGGAAAAGAAGGGGATGGGTGTGTTTGGTTAGCAGCCAGGAGGGGGAGGAACACATGCATACATTCTAAATAGAGGAGCAGTCCGACAGAGAAGACAGTCACCTTGATTGATGCAAAAAGCCCAGACCGAGGGGGGCTGTCAAAGGGTGCCAGTAAAAGAGTGAACTTGCAGTAATCGGAAAGGGGGGCCTGCATGGTAAGATTTAACCCTGCCTAGATGTTGACTTTAAGTCTGCATTAAAGTCAACTTATGCAGTATGGTGTCATTCCAGCTCAGTGGTGCAATCTCTCTAGCCAGCAGCCCAAGTGGCAGAAATCTGGTGACCTAGAGACTTTTCCACCCAGTGCAAGTTACTGGAGAAGTGCTTGCAGTTTAGAAATAATCAATGATACTGTTTTTGTACTACATATTTTTGAGGAAATTTACACCTTTCTATTTGTTGTTACTCTTTAGATCTCGCGTTAGGACCGGAATCAAGCCAGGAAAATACGGGTATGGCAAAATACCATTTTCTTTGCCACTTCATACTGAACAGGAAGAATCACAGAGGTTCAGGAGACACAACAAATTAGTCACCACAACAAGCCCAAGGAGAGAAAAAAAGAAAGCACTTAAACCAACCCAACCATCTGTAAAAGACCAACGCCTTAGCAGTAAACAGAATTCCAGTCAGGCCACAGATGTGTTTGAAGAAATTTCCCAAAGAGCATCATTATCTCCAAGAAAGCAAAAGCGGTCTATCCAGTCTGAATACCTATCATGGACAGAAAAACTTTTGAACTCATCAGTTCTAAGTGGGTTGAGTGGCTTTCAGCTTAGACCACTTGAAGGAGAGTCATCAGAAAATCATTTCAGTAATGTGGGTTCAATGGTAGAGACACAAAACCAGAAGTCATCGGGTAAAATGACGGACACCAGTCCAGAGTCTCTATATGGTCTCCGGGATTCTTGGATTAATGCTGATACGCCTACAGAGACATCAGATAAAGATGAAGATAATGGCTCATTACATCTTAAGGAAGATAGCACCAGTGGACCTATTCAGGAAACTAAATTAGTGGCCCACAAGCCACTTCAGGTGCAGAAGATACCTTCAGCGTCCTGGCATGCTGAGGAAGATGAGCTCATGAAGACAACTACGTCAGAAACTATTCTAGGAAGTAAGCAAGCCATTAAGAACACTTCCCTTATGCTTGAGGCAGTTAACCCAAAGCAAAGTGAAATACCAGAACATAAAGAGGATATAGCAATAAAAAGTAGCCAGCAACTAGTCAGTGAGACCACTTATCAAAATGATGGATTTATTCATGGGCACGCTGTACATTCTCATAGACAAGGCACAATGCCAAGGCAAAATAATGACTCCACCGCAGAAAACAAACAAAACAGCCATAAAGTAGAGTCTGCACACTTACCAAGGTCCCGCAGCCAAAGACAAAGCCCAAACAGACATGGTGCAGATAGCAGAGTCTATCAGAGTCTTTATAGAGATATCCCTCCCATTGTTAACCCAAGAGATCAATGGAATCCAGTGGGTAGAAATATACCATTGCCCTATGACAGGGGACAGGACCCAAGGCAAAGCCCCCAACAGAACCCGGAACTTTCACAGTGGAACTTGTATAATCCTGGAAGTGAAGAATTCCATTGTGATGGGGAGAAGAAGCAGTACAAGTCATGCAAACAAGAGGTATGTCCAATCAGTCAGTTCCAACAAGACTAGCAAAATGCCAATTTTTAAATTACTACAGTTTGACTGTTACTTTAAGACAAGAGAAAAGACATTTGAAGACAAGATGAATTTTGGGGGCCCTGGAGTCTAAAAGACTTGGGATGAATTCTGAATTGGGATATCCCACTGTGTAAACCCCCCTGGAAGCCTTGATACACTCACCTTCTCCTGAAGTCCTTGCCACGTCTCTGTGCTGCAGCCAAATCCCTGCTCATCTCTAGCCATGTGCGTGCCCGTGCCCAACCGTACTGAATGGGCGGCGCGGGCACACCATGGCTAGAAGTTGGGCGGGGGCACACTTGGCTCCCTTCAGTGCCGCTCAGCTGCTTAGCAGTCCAGCAGTCTAGCCGCCAGCGGACCTGAAGGGAGCCAAGTGAAAGTAAGCATGCTGATTGGCTAGAGGCGCTGCTGGAACACAACATGGGAAAGTGAAGTTCCTGTGTGTTGTTCCTCTTTAAACACTTTATATTTCCTTTATTCTCTGGGATAAATTTTTGTTTAGCCACCATAAGCTGTAGCCTTTGCTTTGCTATAGATTGATGGCTGAGATGGTGTCCTATGGATCTTTACATGTAAAACAGACGGCATTAGCTGGAAATAGAGTGAAGCAGCAGCAGTGAAATTTTCCAAAAGGCGCTCTTTATGGTTGGAGCAATTCAGGGCATGCTAGTAAAATGAATTGGGTTTTGGTCCACTTGATTGCAGCAGGCATTTCCCTGGACCAGTTACACAGTATATTGATTGCATTCACCTTAGTGATTATTTGTTCGCGAAACGGTACATAGAAATGGGCCATAAGTCTACTCTGGTCTTGGGCTTGCAGTATGTGGGGGGACAGGGGGCAGCAGGGCATCTTGTTAGCTGCAGATGCCGCTATTCAGCGGACTTTGACTTTCCACTTTAATTTACAATACACCACTTCATCCTAAGAAACCTGATCTGAATCAGCCATGCCACAAGAGTAGAGCAAGCAAAGTTTCACATTTAATTTGATGAGGAATTTATTAGGGCTGAGGAGGTATTTTATGGACTAAAAAGGTTTTAATTGGGAGAGAGGAATCTGTTATAGATTGAAGTAGCGATTTGGACTCATATGGTATCTATGGAATCGATGAGGCATTTCATTAGCTCAACTCATGTTTCCTAAGGGTTAATATTTAGACTGGGGATTCTGTTATAGGTTGAGGGAATTTTCATTTAGACTTACAGCATCTTATATATTCAAAGGTGGAGATCTTCATTGTGATGAGAAGGTGTGTTATAGAATGATAGGTATTCACTAGGAATAGCTTTCTCAAATGATAACTAGTGGTGTTGAACAAACCCGTAGAAGTTTGGGTTCAACAAGTTCGGTCAAACTTTGAACAAAAATTTGGTTCAGGTACCCGAACCCGAATACCATTGAATTCAATAAGGACCTGAACTTGGTGACCCAAAAATGGCTGTAAAATGGGTGTAGTAAGGGGTAGAGGGATACAAAATGGGGGTAATAACAGGGCAATGGCCCTGCAAAAAATGGGGTCTAGGAAGTATTTAAAATAATAACAAAAAATAAAAGAAAAATAAATTTCTAAATCACCCTATAACAAGCAGTGTGGCAGAACCCCCCACAACTCATAACCCTATAACAGGCAGTGTGAAGAATCCCCATCATCCTATAACAGGCTGTGTGACAGACCCCCTCCCTTTCTCCATAACCCTATAACAGGCTGTGTGGCAGAACCCCCCATAACCCTATAAAAGGCTGTGAGCCACCCCAAAACCCATAAGTGGCTGTGTGGCAGAACCCTTCCCCCCCAAAACCCATAAGTGGCTGTGTGGCAGAACCCCCAATAACCCTATAACAGGCTGCGTGGCAGAACCCCCCAAAACATATAACTGGCTGTGTGCCAAAACCCCCCCATAACCCTATAACAAGCTGTGTGTCGGAATCCCCAATAACCCTATAACAGGCTGTGTGGCAGAACCCCCCAAACATATAACTGGCTGTGTGGCACAACCCCCCATAACCCTATAACAGCCCGTGTGGCAGAACCCCCAATAACCCTATAACAGGCTGTGTGGCAGGACCCCCCAAAACATATAACTGGCTGTGTGGCAGAACCCCCCCCCATAACCCTATAACAGGCTGTGTGTCAGAATCCAGATAACTGGCTGTGTGGCAAAGCCCCCCCCCCCCCATAACATGCAGAGCCCCCACTTTCCTTGCATCGCCCTCACTGGCCAGTCTGGCTCAGCCACCCCTGCTCCCCTTCCTTTTTGGTTGATGGGTGGATCTGGGCAGGACGGGGACAGGCGGTGGCAAGATTCACCGGCCTGCTGACTGGTGCTACTGTCCAACCTGTAGATCCTAGTTGGGTGAAAAGTGAACTAAAAGGGTTCTGGGACCTGAACCCGCTATATTCACATGCACCTGAACAGTGTGGTTTGAGTTCGCTCAAAACTAATAACTAGTGAAACATCTTCAATTCTTTGATTTATTACTACAAATGGCCTGCATCTTGTTTAAGGCAGGATTGTAAGGCATGACATGTTAATCAGGCGTTCTGCACAATATATCCTCAACAGCTAGATCATTCTTATCAAAATCCTATCAGTACAAGTTGCGGTCAACTGTAACAACCTTGTTTGTGGAATTTCTAAATATCTTGCCTGTCTGTGCGGTAGACAGGAATAGTGGAACAGGAAGGTGAGCCATCAGCAGTTCTTCACATTGTTCAAACAAGACCTACTTATAAGTCAGGTTTCGCATGTTTGTATTTGCTTGTCTCTCACCAAGACTTAACTGGAACATGGTGCCACTCCCACCAATTATCATTTCTCTAACGGTGACTCATAGCCACAAGCTATAAAATAGTTTATAAAACAGAAGAATGACAATGGTTAGGGAGGCGACAAACAACATTCCCACCCAGCAACAAGTAGTGGGGACCTGAGGTTCAGAGGAATGGAATGGATGAGTCTCATTGACTGGTTTTAATTATATTTGGGTCTAAATGATGGTTAGCAATAGGTGACGATGGCTCATGCATCATTCAGACCCTATATATCGTCAACAGTGGTCAGTCAATAAAATGTCACCCACTCTTCCATTCCCATTATATGCAATAAAATATCAAAGCTAAGAGAAAAGCACAGGAGTTCATAACAACTGAAGATCCACATGAATCCACTTGATTGAGGATGCATGTTTTGCTCACAATAGTTGTGGTAGGTAGTGAGTTTGGAAACATGTATAATTTAATTTCCACCATCTTTCAGAAATGGCCAGTTCTTCTATACCAACTGCTGATGACAGTTCCTTATATCTGTCATGGTGGAGCACTTTTATTTTTATCTTGGAGAACCAAACCCATATCTTCCACAACTCTTTTAGAAGGCTGGTCTCCAGCTTTCTTATAGTGCTTTTATATAGTCTTCAGTTGATTCCCCACCCGCTCATCACATAAGTTCCCCATATTTTTTTCCAAGGCATTGATTTATTGCAGTAGTCCTCAAACTTCCTCCTCAAGGGCCGAGACAGACCAGGTTTTGCAGCTCTCTCTGCTGATGCACAGATGTAATAATTAGGGCTATAGCTCTGTCTGAGCACCAGTTAATTCACCTGTGGAGTAGCGTGGAGAGCTGCAAAACCTGGCCTGTCTCGGCCCTTGAGGAGGAAGTTTGAGGACTACTGATTTATTGATTCAGGATAGTGGTGGTGTTAGAGATTATTGGTAACCTTTGTCTTAGAGGGCGGGTCATCAGCCATTAAGTTCCAGCTCAATCCTCACAATTTTAAATGGTCTTCGGGAGATTTGTCAACCTCTTATGAATGTTCCATTGGGATGTTCCTAACTCATGAGATACATTTTCACTGTTTCATAAAAGGAGTGGTGATTATCCAGTGTACCCTAACTATACCTTAGGGCGGTGTCATCCAACCCTCTCCGTTTTGGATTGCTGCTCTATAGTTATGCTGCTGCACTTATTTCTTCACCTGTGTGTATGTGTGGAGATCCACAAAACCTGACCAGTTGGTGGCTCTCAAGGAGAGGGTTAGGGAACAGTACCTTGGGGGACAGGTCTCCGACCATGACATCCTAGCACACTCCTAGTAGTTTTAAATGGTCTTTGAAGCATTATTCACCTTCTCATCATGTATGTTTCCCTTGTATGTTCCTCAAAGCTTGAGGTACTTGTTAACTGGATCATGATAGGAGTAGGGACACACATTATATATAGTATGCAAACTTTGTTTTAGAGGGTGTGCCCTTAGACATCAAGTCCCAGCTCACCCACAATGGATTTAAAGCGAAACAAACCCACCCTGGTCGGCCCTGGAATCTTTTAGCAGCGCGATGCACTCACCTTTCCCCGCTCCAACAGCGCATGTGCAGGCTCTTGTCCAATGACTGTGTCATTCGGCAGGCATCTCTGATTCTTGTTAAGGCAGGCGGCTCTGATTGATTGCCCTGGCCTCATAGGCATTCCCACCCGGAACCATTCAGATAGGCTGGGGTGTGAACAGCGCATGCTCCCCATGCTAGTCAATGAGAGCCACCTGTTGTAAAACGGGGAGGCCGATTCATTAATAGCGCCAGGTAGCGACAGATGAGCGCCAGTAGCGTGATTTTCACAGCGCCAGCTAGTATTCGCTGTGCTTGGCCGGGGTTTGCTTGCTGACAGCGACTCAGTCGGTGTGCGGTAATGTTGAATACGGGGTTAGGGGTCGCTGTTTCACAGGTTCCGCGTTGTATGGGTGCGCCTGACAGCGAATGGCCAGAGCGAACGGCTTGCTGCAGATTCATTAACAAATCACGCTCAAAAATTTCTCGCGCTGTGAATTCCTTGTTTAAACCCCAGAGCGCTGGCGGCGATGTGTGTAAAGTAGTTTTTAACCCCTAAACAACCTTTTTTTTTATATGTAAAAATTATACAAGTTTTTCTAAACATTTAGTAATATGAATACATGAATATCAGACCTGTAATATCAATTCTGCACAATTTTTATTTAATTTTTTTTTTTACTTAATAAAAAATCCTAACATTGCAGAAGTGGTCACAGAATTTTTGACATTAAAAAAAACAAAAACAAAACATTAATAGCAATTAATTATGATTATTTAAAGATTGCTCCATTGAAATGCATTGGACCACGCCAGGGAGCGCCAGGTCATACCTGTCGCTGTGATGGGATTAGCAGCGGCGCTGTTCGTTGCAGTCGGCTACATGATGAATCCCGCGCTAGCTGACGCTCTCGCCGGCGCTAGCCTCATTTAGCGTGATAAATGCGTCATTGTGACCGCCGCCGGGCGTACTTGATTCGGTAGCCGCCGTTAGCTGGCGGTACCTGGCGCTCGTCAGACACTACCTGGCGCAAGCCCTTGATAAATAAGGCCGATAGTCAAGGCAAATGGCTCTCACTGGACAAAAGCCTGTGCATGCACACACAGTGGGGCATCCCAATTGAGGATGGCCCGGGGTAATGGAACAAAACCTGGGAAAGTCAAATTCAAGTCAAATGGACTTTCACCTTATATCATGTGTATTTTCTATGTATTTCCCCATCTGGAACCCATTTACTGGTTCACGACAGACGTGGTGATGCAGATTATATAGTACCCTTACTCTGTCCTGGAGATCAAGTCTTCAGCCATCAAGTCCAAGCCTGCTACTGGTGGTTTTAATAGTCTTTAAGGGATTCCTCACCTTCTTTCAATGTAAACTCCCAACCCTTGAGCGTCCCATTTACTTGTTCACCCACCATGGCAATTCAGATTATCTAGGGCAGCGGTTCTCAACCTTTTTATACCAAGCATCCTCTAGCGAAAATGGTTGCAACGAGGTACCCCGAAAAGGGTGGATTGATGACTAATGTTGCCGAAATAAGTAGGTCTATGGCCTTGACACACTTTTAAAAGATAGAAATAATAATATTTTACTGGTAAAATTATACCAGATCTATCAGAGCGACTCTTGGTGCACCCTTGAACATTGGTGAGTACCCCCCGGGGTATGCGTACTGCAGGATGAGAGAAAGTCTAGGGTACCCTAAATCTGTCTTGAAAAACAGGACTCCAGCCATTAGATCCAAGCTCCCTACTAATGGTAGGAAAACAAAGGAATATTCCATCACATACATTCCACCATGTATGTAAACGTTGTATGTTCCCAAGTCATGTGGTACCCTTTTACTGCTTAGTGATTGGGGGGTAATGTAGATTATCTAGGGTGCAGAATATTTGGGGTAAGATTATTTTGGTAATACACAATTTGTGAGGTTTATGGGACATAGATAATAGGGGGTGCAGGTGGCTAAAAGATCCATATTGGTGGACAATGGCACATGTATTACTGGGGTCAGACAGGATTAGGAGTAGATCATTTATTTTTAGCTATATACTCTTTGGGGTATGGGTTGCCAAATCATTTTAAGGAGAGCGGTAAGTTGTGTTTAAGGGGGTGGCACGTCCCTTAACTGTTGTTTCAGTTAATGTTTTTACAGATTTTCAAAGTGGGACAACTAAAAGTTCCCTTCTAGACAGAGTCCAGCTGTATTTATGAGTTACTCTTATAAATCCAGTTTTACTAGGTAAACCTAGGTTACCAGCCTGTCAACATTTGGTTTCGGTAAGTCCTTTCTGACACCTTTGTTTTCTGGTGCCCCTTATAAAGCCCTAAGTAGCCAAAAATCAGACATAATATCTAACTTTCTGTGGTCCTGGACCACAAAAGCCTCTTCTCCTATGGTGACCAGTCATGTGCTGTGCACATTTTCCTGCCGAACCCAATAGACTGCCCACGGTAATGTGGAACATGAAAGTATCATCGTAGCAAGAACTGGGTTAATACATTTGATCCCTAGTGCTTTTTAACTGAAGGGACATCCCGGGAGACAGGGGGTGTTAAGTTTAATGTTTTGGGGGTTTTTATTGACTATATAGAACGACCTATAGACAAAAAAAATAGTAATGACCTTTTCAACTTTTTATTCTTCAATTGTTTTGCATTTACAGCCATGTCCAGCCGGACAGCCTGATGCCAGAACGTTGCAGTGCTCCACATTTAATAACCAGGAGTTTATGGGTCGTCTCTACCAGTGGGAAGCATTCACAGAAGGTAAGGACCGTTCAGGACTGACACATACAATGCTGCTGTTGTCTTGTCTTTGGTAAATATTAACATGGGAAAATCTATACCTGGTGTTGTTCTACGTGGGGTAACCTTGTACTTGTATGTTCTAAATAAACAAGTGACATCACTGATGAAATAAGAATGAATGCATGAATAACTGATTCCTTTGTATGGTCCGATAACCTTTTCCAAGTCAGGTTATTTTACTTCTCATTACATAATGGTTATCTCTTTCAGTTCTTGGTGGGTCAGTGTTTTAGATAACAAGCCATGACACTGTCAAATCCAAAACCTGAAGCCCTACAACATCATTATTAATGGCTGTGTGTACATGAAAGACAAGTACATGTAAATAGTTACTATGCAGTTTGGCTGAATTTTCTGTATGTTCGTCCTCTTGACCCTACCCTCTACCTCAAGCCATGAACTCTCTTACATGGTCCGACAGTACAGATCGTGCTTAATGTCCCTAAATGTACAGTAATGAAGGGCAGTTGTACTAGGCAGACAGGTGACAAAGTATTGACTGGATAGATTACCAGTAAAGTTTCTCCTTAATCGAACAAATGTTGGGAACTTGGTCAAAAGAATGTTGGGAATGATACAGGCTTCAAGTCTTGGCTCCAGATATATTTCTGATGGAGAATACAGATGAGAAGCTGAACTTCTGGAACAAGTCAAGTAAATAACAATAGTAATGTCTGCCAAGCAAGATACCAAGGCAAGAGCCATGGTCAAAACTTGACAGGGTCAAACAAGACAGCTGGCCAAAGAACTAGGTAAGAGACATCTTAAGGTCCAAGGGCAAGCAAAAGTTGATAGAACCAGAAAAGGTCAATGGCTTAGCAGTAAATGGCTTAATTAAAGTCAAGTTGGTTTGTGACAAGCCCAGAGATAACAACCTATAGTTAGAGCTGTATGGCATATGGCACATATGAAAGTTGATAGAACCTGTGTAGGAACCAATGGCTTACGGTTAACAGCTTGACATTGGTTAAATTGGGTTGTAACAACTCTGAAGCTAACACCCTACGTTAATCTGGCATTTGACACATATGAAACCAGATAGAACCAGAAGACGAACCAATAGCCTACAGCAGCTTTACACATTTAAATTTGCATTGTAACATGTCTAGAGCAGGGTTTTCCAACAAATGGTACTAGTACCACTGGTGGTATCTGAGCTCCCCTCTGGTGGTATTCAAGGCCACTGGGCGTAAAAGCAGATGGGCATAAATTACTACAGATATGCTCCTTTCTTGATATGAGTACAAGAGCTTGCATTGTTGGGCCAGTATAGGACCCTTTATCCTCACAGGGAAAATCTGTATTAGTGGTGGTCTCTGTGGCACTTGAGATATTTGCAAAATAGGAACGTTTCTAAAACCAGAATTAGAACCAAGAATGGTCAATAGCTTTACTTGGGTCCTGTTGGGTTGTAACAGGTTCAAAGCTAAGAACCTAAGTTTAGTCTATTATGATATATGGAACACAATTTGGTTTCCTTAAATTATACAAGGCTGACTACAATGGTATGTTACTTACCATTAGCGTGTCATGACTGCCTATTGAATTGTAGTAGTAGTGGCTACAAAGAAAACATGTATGTGTTGGATAGTGGAGAGAATGTGACTTTCCCTGCAGGAAGGATGCTGGGAGCTTGGAGTGGAACATTCATGCTTTGTTAAATGGATTGTGTTCCACACGCCTGGAGGTTTCCATTTCCTCTAGTGGCTTATGATGGTCCCTTGCTCATATCCTATATTGTTCCCTATGGTACAATGGAACCAGCAGAACCTAGCGGGGCTTCCCTGACGTAGTGTCATCATTAAACAGCAGGACACATCAAACTACCTTGCCAACTGGACATCTTTACACTGGCCTTGCTTATGAATAGAGTGAAGCCATGAAAGAAATGTGTCATTATTATAAAAGACCTGACCCATGCAGAGCAATTGAGGGATGGGTCTTTATCCAGCTTTATCCAGCTGGGGGTAATGTTAGGATATCTGGGAACATGAGGCTTCGGGGGGCATAGTTAATAGGAGAATAGTTTATGTATATAGTTATGATGTTGTTGAACTATCCAATCTCTGCTGGCAGGCGAGAAGAACCCTATCGGACTCCCTACACCTGGGTCACTCCACATACCATCCAAAAACCCAACACATCCTAAATCTACTAAATACCATCCAACCACCCCCCAAAATATATGCGTGTAGACAATAAGCTAATTATATCTTTAATTAGAAAAGTTACAATCCTTAATAAACCTTACGAAGCAGCATTTTTCCTGACATGAATGCATTTTTTGTACATAGTTAGTGGTGGGTGGTAAGAACATTTGGTGTCAATGCACCATTCAACCGAAAAGCAAACGCAACAAAATGCAGTAAATAGGCAAACAGTACATAAAGGAATTATTATCCATCTATATTATCAAGGAATAAGAAACGAATTTGGCCACCACAGTCTTACAGCAAGAGGATGGAATTTGGTGCATTTCACTGCCCCGCTGCTGCATTTTTTGTTGGCCCGTGGGTCAGTGGAATAAAACAAACTCGGGGGACATCCAGAATGCTGGAGCCCCCCCCCCCCCCGAAAATCACCCTGCAGTGGAAATGGAGCCCCGCGATTGGCCGCCAGCGCTCACATGGGTGGGTCTTGGACAGGGCTTTACACTGGCTGAAGCTGATGCGACTCCAACTCATGTGGCCATCTGGCGGCCAATCATGGGAGCTTGTTTTATTGTGCTTGCCCAGGGGCAAAAAATGGGTGTTGGTCCGCTTTTAATACCCAAATCAGCACCCAGCAGGGGGAATCAGCACTGGCTATCACTAACTGTACCTGTCAATATTCTGTGACTGTGCAATAGTGTCCCAAGGATATACTGACCAGAACCCTCTACTCAGCCCTGCAGCATAGAGTGTAAGGACCTCTCCACTTTTCTCTAGAGCCCCCCACCCAAACAAACACAATGGAGGATAGGTTTTGCTGCGTGGGAGGTCTCAGATCTTGCTAGGGGCGACAAGAGACAAAGCAGGCAGGCAGTGGTTGCTGGGTCCAGATGGCAGATAGCAATCAAGAGAAGAAATTTCAGACATAGACGAGGTCGATCAGTGGAGAAGGTAGTCAAGTCCAAAGCCAAAGGTCGGGGTTGCCAACAAACAAGTGTAATCCAAGAAGCGAAGCCAAAGGGTCATGGGCCGGCAACTGGCAAAGTTTGGTCAAAGTTGGTAATCCAGGTCAGGGAGGCAGGTGGCAAATATGCAATCCAGAAACAAGCAAGGGGTCGGCAATGGGTAATCCAAGAAGCACGTTTTTTGTAGCAAACAGACCGGGGCACAGCAAGTATGATCAGAAGGATCTAGTACTATCTTGGGCCCTGAGCATTCTCAGTATCAATTAAAGTGGACCATTCACTCCCAGCGGCTGGTCTGCCTGCCCTCGGGGCATTCTATGTCGGATGCCCTGCTGTATGAAATCCCCAGGGCTGCCGGTAATCTTGATCCCACAGCACCCCCAACGCTGTCATTGCCCGTAAACCGCATCCCCGGCTTTTCGGCATCCCTGTGCCCAGTCATTCAGATAGGCACTTGAGCACGCACTCCACAAGGAAGCTGGGGATGTGACCGAGGGTGCACAGTTCAAATCAGTGGCTTTATGACGTGCATTAGTATGCGCCGCATAAAGCTTGGATTGTACAAACGTCTGGGCCTGTACCGTGGGAGTGGCAAAAGATCCTACATCGAGATGCCCCTGGAGCAGGGACTAGTCACCAGGATAGTCGAAATCCTGGTGACTGATCCTCTTTAAGGCACCTGCAAAGTGATGAATCCGCATTGCGCACTTGCAAGCTGATATCAGTGTGTGCTGCAAGTAGAACATTGCACCCTTGTACCGTGCTCAGGTTTGCAGAAATGCATGCTTTGAGCAAAACCCAATGCACGTGCTCCTTGAACAGATCCCCTTGCACCTCCACCTTAAACAGAACCCAACTCAAGTGCAGCCCAAACGTTTGCACATGGCCACAGTAGATCCTTATGCATGCACCCTTGCAGAAACATGCCCAGACCCAAGACAGCTGGACTTGCGATTCTACTCATGTAACCCAGCACCTACAACTATTGTACTTGGCGAAGAAAAGCGATTCTGATCTGTCTAGATGGAGGTCAAAACATAGATTTTCTATCTATGTTATCATATCTATGTTTTGACCTCCATCTCTGTCTCACCCCCATTTTTTTCTCTCTTTGTTCCTCTATTCTATTGTTTGTAACTACCTTTTCTCTTACCCACTTACCTTCACAGTCTAAAACACCAATCTCCTGTTAGGTTTTTTACTTTCAACAAAACTCGAGGAGTCCTATTACACACCGATCACTAGATGGAGCACACTCTTACAAAAAGCAGTCAAGCAATGTGATTTAGACTTGGGAATAACGGTCAAAAAATGACCATATGTATGCTCACCCCCAGAGTGGGGGTCATTCTGTAACATCCTACTATGTATTACATAGCAGCAAGCCTGAGAAGCCTGGTAAGACATACTTACCCCATTCTGCTTGCCCTCGTTACTTGCTGCCAGTACTGTGCCCCACCTGACATGTCACAGGAACTGGCAGCCCTGCAATTGGCATCAATTTGGAAGTGAGATGTGACTGGAGGATACAGTGGTTAACACTACAGATAGGAAGGATTAGTGCCCTGTCAGTGAGGTAGGCCTTGATAGTGATAGGAACTTTAATAATAGTGGTTAAATGTGGGACTTAGGTGCCATTGCGTCATGAATCCACATGATGGCAGTTTTGCCTAAGGAATAAGAGTAGCTTATATTAATTAGTCTAGTGTACCCCTTAAAGTAAGTAAATAGAGACTTAGCCAGGTGGCATTGGCAACATGACCTGCCCTGCCATTGGTTGAGCCTAGTTACATAGCTGGTAAAGGCAACATTTCAGAGGTTATATAAGGGAGGACCCAACCCTTCTAGAGTGTTCTTAGTTCTAAGCCAGTACTAGTTCTAGTGAAGAGGGGAAAATTGTTAATGTAGGGGCGGAGGCAACCAATAGTAAGGGAAGAAACCAGGGCTTAGCAACTGTAAGCTGTAAAGACTGTTTGTTGTAACTCCCAAGGAACATTGCCTGTACTGGATTATGCTGTTGTGATGGATGGAAACCCTCAAATGTTGTTTGCTACAAGACGTGTCATAATTGGAGACCAGCAACGGCTGAATGAGTAAGTGCACCTCACCCCACACATGCCACACCAACCTGAGTCGCCCTACCCTAGGTCCAAAGATCCCCCCTCGCTCCTCAGAGCGTGTGCCATTGGCCAAGGCATGATCATTAAGATTGCTACTAGGTTATGAGTGGTGGTCCATTCCATATAGGAATGCCTCTATGCTGTGGATGTACCATGGAGGTAGAGCAGCAAAAGAATTGAAACCAATAGCTAGAATTTTTGCACAAGACTCATACAGTGCTGTCTCACAGTGAGACGGTTAACAAGAGTTCCAAAACTCAGGGGCTGGCAGAGAGTTTCAAACAACTTGTCTCCCCTTTGAAATGTTTGCCGAACCCTGCGTGTTTTCATCTTCCCCAATGTTCCTTTTGGAGGTTTCACATTCCTGGCACCAACACTTCTATTTTAGCACCAGAGGCTTGATGCTAAAACCGTCTCTCCCGAGTGTTTTAAACAACGCTGTGACCGCAGGAGACCCCTGACCGTTAGCAGTCTGGTTACCCGCATATATAAAAAGGATAGCAAAGTTATTATCCTTTAGTTTGAATATACCCTCTCCCGCATTGACCATAGGAATATTGAACTCTATCTTCACCCTACCTTCCCTAAAGCCGCGTATATGCCATGTGGACCATTATCACCACGTCAACATTCCTAAAACCAGTTGCTCACAGATTAAACAGAGCCTGGTATTCCAACATTTCACAATCTTTAGAACGTTAGAATTTTGTCCAAACATCTCATTTAAGTCTAGCTTTGTACTTTAACATACTTACCAAAGTAGTTTCTATAGTAGGATTATGACTAGCAAACAGTAACATCTCGAAATAGCAGCCTAGAAGCCGGGACTCTCAAACCTTGGCATAGAATTAGAAAGACATTGCCAGCGCGTGTCTCTGCCTGCGGCTTTGATCTCGTAGTGTGTGACCGTTACCTGCTCCTGACGCTGACTGATATGCTTCTATCATGTTACCCCGCAGGTACATCCAGAGATAACAACACTGATCTGTTCAGCTGGGATTAGGGCGTCCTTTAGATGTGAAATGCTCTCACATTCTTTTGCCAGTTTAAGCTCTTTTACTTTATTTAGAAAAAAACATTAGCAGAAGATTTAGGCTTGCCAGCATAAATACCTAAATTTAGCAAATGGCCCGGGTCACATGCTATTGCCATACAATTTTCTCCGGATCTTTTTGGAAATGCAAGATGTTCAAACCTAATAAGAGGACATTTCATAAAAAATCAATGGAGCAATTAAGACACTTTGTAATTTGAAAAAAATCTCGAGCTACCTTGGTTAGAGGACCTCAAGCCAGTTTTGAATGGAGGTCCTCTGGCCATTGCAGCATGGGAGCATTTTTAGATGCCCTGCTATGCATCCCCTCACCAGAAAGGCCCAAAACTGGTGGCCGTTCTCACCCCTTACACACTCGCTTAATGGGTTCTTGCAATCGCCAACATCCAATCAGGTTCGTACAATGATGTACGAGTCTGAAGGCCCAGCGGACCTGTTAGGCTGCTGTTGGTCGTGGAGGGCAGCAAACCACACAAAGGCTGATCATGATACATGAGCAGGTGCTGTGGCCCACTTATACTTAAAACTGGGCTGTGGGATGATTCTCTGTTGGGCCAGATGTCCCATGGGCAGACCTAAACCAGTGGAGAATTCTGCGGCACTGGAGAAGTTGGTGAGAAATTGAGGGTGATTGGTTGCAGCACAAAAATTGGTGAGGGCCAGAGGTTGATTGGCAGTGGCAGTGGGACGTTCTGCGGCAGCTGAGAAGGCAGTGAGGACCAGAAGTAAGTTGGCAGTGATTGTCTTCATAAGCAGCAGTGGGGACTGGAAGAGGATTAGCAGCAGAGGAGAAAGCAGTAAGATCTGGAGAGTCAAGGAGAAGGCGAACAGGAGCAGAGGATAAGTGGCAGCAAAGAAGTTGGCAATGACGAGAGGATGATTCGTGGCAATGGCGAAGTCATTGAGGACTCATTGGTCATAGGGGAGCTGAAGGGTGACATGGCGCAATGGTGAGCCCTTCAGAAGCAGTAGAAAATTAAAGGAGGAGTAGCTGTGGAGAAAGCAGAAGAAACTGGAGGGCGATGGCGAAGGCAGCAAGAGCTAGAGGACAATCAAAGGCTGCACAGAAGGCCAAAGGCTAGACCATTAGTGGCAGTAGGTAAGGCAGGGACGACTGGAGGACCCATTGGTGGCAGTGAAGCTAAAGGGTGACATGATGCAATGGTGTGCTCTTCAGATGCAGACGATAATGGAGAAAGCAGTAAGGTTTGGAGACTTTCCTACCCAAGGACCCACATAAACTTGAAGCAGGCTCTGATCCCAGCACTTGAGTGTGTACGCGGGAGCACCCCACTACTACCCTACATTTTTCCAAGGCTAACAAGTAAACCCTAGGTGGAAGGGGACTTAAAGAGGAACAATAACAGGCTAGCCGACTAGATGCCCTACTGTGTACACCCCTAGATCACCCACAAACGCCTTACCTTACCGCTGGTCCCCCACTGCGTTTGCTGACCACTGCCACATCCCTGCAGCTGTGTGTGGTCCCACACCCAACTATTTAGATAGGCCGAGCACAGGAGGGGTGCGCATTCCACGGGGAATCTGCTGCTGCTCCCTATCCCGATGCTCAAGTCAAAGCAATGACTAGTTGGACAAGAACCTGCGCATGTGCCATTGGAGAGTTGAGTTGAGTGGGCAATCTGGAGGGTATCACACAGCGTGACATCCCAAATTGGGATGACCCAGGTAGGAGGACCAATCACCAGGATAGTGGAAATCTTGGTGATTGGTCCAATTTAAGAGACCTTGGTGAGGAGGAACGTCCTAAATCCCTAAAAGGAGATTGACTTTCCATTCTGAATGACCCATCACTGATTTTGGATGTACTAGTAACAGAAACCAAAACTTCAACACAGCAACGTTGTGTTAAAGTCATCTTTAGGTATAGATGGGTCTATTTCTATATTTGACATTAACATCAGCATTTTTCTAGGCTTGCTGTCATTTAATGGCTTTTCCATGGAACTGATGTATTAAACCTGGCACCACCTTTATGGAAAAACTATCTAGGCAAGATAGGTTCCTGTCTAAGGTACTTGCTATAAAGTTAATACTTAACATGAACTTCGGTCTCCAGTGTAAAAAATGAGACAGAAGGTTCTTTGACATGTCACCCGATGTACAATACTATGTCTGCATTCCAGCCAGTGTGGCCTCCTATGTAATCCTGAGTGACGCAGTCCATGAAGCATCCCGGCCCTTCACTCGGCAAAGGCTGATGACTTGTCAAGCCGAGTCCTGCTTTGTGTACACACGGGAGGACCCACATACCAGGGAGGCATCTCTGACGGCGGCCTGTAGAGAACACAGGGGAAGTCATGCCTAGGGTTTATCAGTGGTTTATAGTATGGAAAAGGTTGTTTGCAATCTTATTAGCGTTAGTTATGTAATACCTTGGTTGTATAAGGCTCTGTTCACACCTTAAACTGGACCTTCAGAATCATTTAATGAAAAGCCCAAAGCCTTAAAGTGAACCAACACCCAAGATTTTGAAAAAAAAACTTTAAAAAACTTTTCCCCGGCATCTAAAATCAATATATTTTAAGGCCCTTATTTATGAAGGAATAGCGACAGGTAGCGACTGGTGAGCGACCGGTAATGACGGGCCCGCCACGAGAAAGCCGGCTCCCCACCACAATCACACATTTATGAAGCCGATCCTGCTTAGCGACTGAGATAGCGCCAGATAGCGAATCATTCATCATTATTCCAGCCTCAGCCCACAGCGCCAGCGTCCGACCTTGAACAGCGACAGGTATGACCTCTCGCTACCTGGCGCTTTCCAACGCATTTCAATGGAACAATCTTTAAATATTAATAATTAATTGTTATTAATGTTTTTTTTTTTTTTTAAATGTGAAAAATTCTGTGACCACTTCTGCCATGTTAGATAATTTTTTTAAGTTTAAAAAAAAAAAAAAAAAGAATTGATATTACAGGTCTGATATTATTGTATTCATATTAGTAAATTCATTAAAAACATTTTTTTTTTGATTTCCAAAAATATGGTGGTTTGGGGGTTAAAAAACTACTTTTAACACATCGCCTCCAGCGCTCTGGGGTTTAAACATGCATTTCACAGCACGAGAATTTTTTGAGCCTGATTTTTTGATGAATATGGTGGGAGCCGGTCGCTCTGACCAGTCGCTATCATGCGCACCCATACATCGCGGAACCTGTCAAATAGCGACTCGTCACCTTGTATTCAACATTACGCCACACCGACTGAGTCGCTATCAACAACCGAACAACGGCCAAGCACAACGACTAGCGGGCGCTGTGAAAATACTGCTACAGTCGCTCAACTGTCGCTACCTGCCGCTATTAATGAATCGGCCTCTAAGTTTTTAGTCGCTTACTTATGGGGCTGGGCTTCAACTCAGGACTCTAGGATACTGGCTCCGCCATTTTGCCTCAGAAGCATCACATATTGAGGAGATGAGTGGGGTCAAAAGTGCAGGGGGTGGGTTATAGCTGTGCACAGACAGAGCAGAGCTGGGGTCGGGAAAAGGACAGCAATCCCAGAACGAAGAGCGCCATAGACAGAAGACACTTGAGACTCCAAGGGCCGCCATCTTGGATGTCTAAAGGCTCATAACATGCAGTAGATGCAGGTAGGATGATTTTTAATGTGAGCAATCTGTATGTACAGGGTGTGGGAAACATATAAGATAGACTCTTATTCAGGGTGAAGGTCCAGTTTAAAGTGGACCAACACCCAGGGGGGATTGGCCCGGGAATCTATAAGACTCCCAGACCGAACAGATCCCTCCCCGCGGGGCATCCGAATTCGGTATGTCCCGCGGGGTGAAACCCCCCAGGACGGCCACAAACCTTACCCTAACCCCGTTCCAACGGCGCATGCGCGGGCCGCGGCCGCGTCACGCGCTTCCCTCTAGCAGGGCGCGCACCCGCGCCGGCCGTTTGCTCCCTGTTAGAAGGAAGCGCAAGACGCGGCCTCCAGCGCTCAGAGCTGCTGTGGTTGGACGCCGCTTGTACGTGCATACCACAGCGGCTCTGAGCTCTCTGATTGGATGAGCGCCCGCGTAGGAGCGTGGGGAGGTGAGTGTTTACGGGCGTTCTGGGGGGTTTCACACAGCGGGGCACCCCCCATCGGGGTGCCCCACCGAAGTGGACCAAATCCCAGGATAGTCAAAATCCTGGGTGTTGGTCCACTTTAAATGATAGAGCCCTTGCTGCAGCTAGCTGAGACCCCACATGTTAAGCAACATGTGCACATCTCCTGGAGCCATTTTTCTAGGGATATTACTCACCTGGCTAAGTTTTCTTTAGAGCTATACACAGTTAGACTTAAATAATGAATGATGCTACATTAAAGTGGACCAATCACCAGGATTTTTACCATCCCTGTCACTATCCTGGTGATTGATTCTTGTCTCTGGGGCATCCCGGTTTTGGATGCTTCGCTGTGTGAATCCTCCTAGGCCGCCCTTTCCATCCTTCCCATGGTGCAGCGCTTTATGCCATGAAAATTAACGCACTGCAGGAAGTGCTAGTTAGAACTGACTTTTGGCATAGGGATCGGGGTAGGGGATCTGAATGCCAGGACATAGGAGTGCGCCTCAGCTATAGGGATGCCGGGCATACAGGACTAGCGGGAAGATAAGCGATTGCGGGCGATCTGATGGGGGCTCACAAAGTGGGGCATCTCAGATCAGGTTGCCCCAGGGGCTCTTAGCCACTGCAGTGGTTGGCCTACTTTAAAGGAGAAGTCCAGCCAAAAACTGGACTCTGCAGCTCCCATGACCTATTCTAGTGTTACTTTAGTGCCCCCTAGTGGCCATACTTAGACCACATTCTGAAACAGTGTGGCCTAAGACACCACACAGCATCTAGGAGCCACAGTATTGGATTATGTTTAGTTTAATATTATTGGGAGTTGGTATAAGAAACACATACCTCCCAACTGTCCCTGAGTTGGAAGGAATGTCCCTCTTTTGAGTCCCTGTGTCCCTCGTTGTTCTTCTCTGTCCCTCTTTGAGGTTTAATATGCAGATCTGCATCAATAAATGATTCATTTGCATATTCCAAATGTTTATATTGTTGTAACTGTTACACCATTAACCAATGAGGGGGCGTGGCTTAATTTAACAATAGTCCCTCTTTCTCACACTGATGGTATGGAAACATAACGTACAGTAAGACTATAATGAGAGTTTTCATCGCATATAACAGGCATCCAGGGGAGCACTAGCTGACGCAGCAAAATAAATAGGTAACACATTGAAAATACTGTTATTTTAGTGCTGTATGAGAGCTTAATGCGCGATTTCCATTACTGTCTACTGCTGTGATTTAAAATCAGGCAACCAAGTGGTAAATATGAAATATTATGGTAATATGTGACATGGCCCCGGTTGTAAAACCATTAGTGGGGATATATTTGCCTTCCTGCTATCACTTTGATCTCATCTAAGAACGTGAAGCAGCACGCCCGGCTTTGTTTCCAAAATAGCTGAAAAAAAAGGTTACAAGTTCACTGTCCGGCTGCTTTGGAACAATGTCTCCCATAAACCTTTGAAATGTGAACTGAAAAGGGCAGCGCGGCCTCTTTGGAACATATGAACCTCACCCGCATCTCCCCCCCCCCCCCCCCCAGCTCCTCCTGCATTGCACACACTGGCACCAGCACCTATTCCACTAACAGTGATACCAGGTCTCTGCTGCTGCCAACCCGGGTCCCTGCCTCTACTACCTCTGTACTGGCACCAGCACCTATTCCACTAACAGTGATACCAGGTCTCTGCTGCTGCCAACCCGGGTCCCTGCCTCTACTACCTCTGTACTGGCACCAGCACCTATTCCACTAACAGTGATACCTGGTCTCTGCTGCTGCCAACCCGGGTCCCTGCCTCTATTACCTCTGTACTGGCACCAGCACCTGTTCCACTAACAGTGATACCAGGTCTCTGCTGCTGCCAACCCGGATCCCTGCCTCTACTACCTCTGTACTGGCTCCAGCACTAACCTCATATCACCAATACCAGCACCGCTCTCTGCTGAGGCTTCTCTATCTATACATTTCTGTCTCACGCTCTGTCTCTTCCTTTTTATTTCTTTTTTTTATTGCACATCTTTATCTATCTATCTATCTATCTATCTATCTATCTATCTATCTATCTATCTTCTATCTATCTATCTATCTATCTATCTATCTATCTATCTATCTTTCCATGCCAAACTATATATTTATCCATCTACCCCTTTCCCTCTTTCTCTTGCTCATTCTTATGTATCTATCTATCTATCTATCTATCTATCTATCTATCTATCTATCTTGCTATCTATATATCTCCTATCTATCTATCAATCTATCTATCTCATATCTATCTATCTATCTATCTATCTATCTATCTATCTATCTCATATCTATCTATCTATCTATCTATCTATCTATCTATCTATCTCATATCTATCTATCTATCTATCTATCTCATATCTATCTATCTAGTCGTTTCCATCTCTCATTCTTTCTTTCTTTTCTGTATTTATTTACTTTTCTAGAATCTTTTTTGCCCCTGTTGCTTTCTTTCTTTTATCTATTTATCTTTCTATCAAGCTTTTACATATCAATATATTATTAATATTATTATTAATCTATCTATTGATCCTATAATTGTATACTTATCTATAATATTTCTCTCCTTGTTGGTTTTATCTATCTATCTATCTATCTATCTATCTATCTATCTATCTATCTATCTATCGTATCTATCCATCCATCCAGTCACCCTGTCACTATTGATCTGTTTCATATCTATCTACCTATCTTTCTATCCTTTATTTATCTAAGTATTTATAATCTTTTTATCCCTGTTGCTTTCTTTCTATTATCTATCTATCTATCTATCTATCTATCTATCTATCTCTATCTTTATTTTTGTTGTGCTTTCTATCTGTCTATCTTTCTATCTATCATGGCCTGTTTTATCCTTGTCGTTATCTCTATACGGGCGGCTTGAAATGTTTGCAGCTTGTAAACATTGTATATTATTTGTTTCAGACATTATGGGGCCGTGAAATTGCGTTCACATCATAAATAAACCGGGTCACCTGATTGGCTGCTCTTGGGAACAGCATTTGCCGTTGCTGCCCTGACACTTTTGTATGAATCTCTTGGTTCTAAATCCATAAGGCCCGGCCCCAGGCTCTGGAGAATCTCTGGAGAAAGTCTAATTAAGCAGACATTGTTTGGTAAATATGACAGACAGCGGGAGGCTGCCGGTCCCCCACATCCCGGTGTGGAATGTGACACAGGCCCTCAGAGGGCTGATGAGAGGCCCAGCGCTCATCAAAGCCTTTCCAGAGCCATTAGCAGAGCTGTGAGTGACTCTAATAGTGATTGTTCATCAGTCGGTGGAGGTGGCCTTCCCAGCAGCCCGGCTGGGCGATTGCTCAATACAGGACTGACCTACTAGAGCAAACAATCGGCTAGACGGGTCTGTGACTCAATCTGATGTGTCACAGGTGACCCCGGACACTGCCAGTGATCCTGTCACCCATCAGCCGAGCCTCTGCTTCTGGAAATCAGATCTACGCTGCTTTCTACCATGTAGATTTCTAATCAGAACTCTATTACATGGGGGATAAGTACTTTACTTTTACCCAAAAAGTTTCACCATCCCCCTCCTGCATCCCATTTCTGGATGGTCATTTAGAAAAATTCCATGTAGGAAGCCTGAGAATGGGTCAGAAATGCCCACCCAGCCTGCAACCACACACACGGATTTATCCACCCCACAGCCCTATAGTAAAGAGATACTTACCTCTTCCTTGTTGGTCAAGGAACTGCTGCTCACAATATCAACAGTTTCCAGGCCCTATCTGACACAGCTATGGGTTCCATACCCACCCCTGGCACATTATCTGCCCCTGCAATGCTATAGCTTTAGCATCATGGCTATGGGTTCCATAGCCACCCCTGGCACATTATCTGCCCCTGCAATGCTATAGCCTTAGCATAATGGCTATGGGTTCCATACCCACCCCTGGCACATTATTTGCTCTTGCAATGCTATAGCCTTAGCATCATGGCTATGGGTTCCATACCCACCCCTGGCACATTATCTGCCCCTGCAATGCTATAGCTTTAGCATCATGGCTATGGGTTCCATAGCCACCCCTGGCACATTATCTGCCCCTGCAATGCTATAGCCTTAGCATAATGGCTATGGGTTCCATACCCACCCCTGGCACATTATTTGCTCTTGCAATGCTATAGCCTTAGCATCATGGCTATGGGTTCCATACCCACCCCTGGCACATTATCTGGTCCTGCAATTCTATAGCCTTAGCATCATAGCTATGGGTTCCATGCCTACCCCTGGCACATTATCTGCCCCTGCAATGCACTAGCCTTAGCATCATGGCTATGTTGTCTTTACCAACCCTTGCCACATTATTTGTCTCTACAATGCTAAGGCATCAGTGCCATCTCAAATAGTGGGCATCTTCACTTCTGCCAATGATCTACCCCTGTAATGCTATCACCTAAGCATCATGGCTATGGGGTCTATACCCACCCCTGCTACATTCTCTCTCTCTGTAATGCTAAATATGAAGCATCATGGCTATGGGGTCCATAACCACCCCTGCTACATTCTCTCTCTCTGTAATGCTAAAAATGAAGCATCATGACTATGGGGCCCATACCCACCCCGCCACATTCTTTGTCCCTGTAAAGCTAAATATGGAGCAATATGGCTGTAGGAGCCATACTCACCCCTGGCAATTTTCTGCCTCTACAATACTAAAGCATTAAGGCAATGCCTAAGAAAAGCCATATCCACCCCTGCCCATGATCAGTCAATGCTATAGCCTCAACTGTATAAGATACTGAGTGGCTGTGAAACACACAGCAGCTTTTGGGACAGTCATGGGCCAGTAAAATCCCAGGCAGATTTTTAACCCCAGTCCTCCCATAATTATTGTTAATTGTACCAATAGTGTAAGCAGGAAATCCAAGGTTAAGTTAAACCGGACCAACACCGGTTTTTACCTTAATGGGTGTTGGTCCCACTGTGTGTTGATTGTAAGAAGTGAGGGGAGCATCCAGAAGGACGCGACTGTGCCCACGTGCCCGGTGGCCAATCGCGGGACTCTGTTCTCGCCGCTGATTCGTAATGAAGGTGAGTAATACAAGCATTTTATGCGGTTTGCTGCAAGGGGGGCTCCAGCATTCTGGATGCCCCCCTCTTACAATTACCACACAGTGGGACCAACACCCGTTAAGGTAAAAACGGGTGTTGGTCCGGTTTAATAGAATTTATTAGCTAACAAAATAAGATTGAAAATTCAAGCTTTCAAAGCAATTCAAGCTTCTTCTTATCTCACAGCTTATGATTTTACGACTTTTTTCATGTGTGTCAGTAGAAAAACAATTGTGACTCTTTGTAGTTTTCTATATAAATATGTGTCTAAGTTCTGTATTATGCCTGAAGAAGAAGCTTGACTTGATTTGAAAGCTTGCATTTTCAATCTTATTGAGTTAGCCAATAAATGGTATTACCTTAACCTTGGATTTCCTGGTTAAATCAATGGCTAACACAGTACAACAACATACTGACATACCAATACTGTAAAAATAAATGAAAGTAACTTGACAGATGCTGGAAAATTGTTTTGGCGTTGGAGTAGTTGACTGAAGGTGGAAATCCTCTAAAATAATGGACGTAAGTCAATGAACTTATGTCTTCTGTAGAAATATCTACATCCACACAGCTTATTCTGGCAAGTCATAGGGACAGAAAACACTAACAGGCTGTAACGTGTCAGCGGTCCAGAATCCTGAACCTGGCCTCATCCAAAACCAACTGACATGGCCGGTACATGGCCCCAGCATGAGCACCTGGTGCCCGCTACCTGCTAGCCACAAAGAACATACAGCAGCAATGGAAGGTTACATTCCTGCCCAGATTACAGGATAGCAGAGGATGGCGGCCAGCTGTGTTGTCTCGGTGTCAGTAGGCATAGCAGGGTCGGCACAAGAGGGCATGGGAGTTGAGGTCTGCTTGTTTTAAACGCCCGGTATGTACAAAGATTAGACGTCTTAGGGCCGGCGTGCTGTGGACACGCTGTCCTTATTTGTAGATTTACAGCTGGCATAAGATATTCTTCTCTTTTCTTCAACACCCTTAAAGGAAATCTTTGCCCTCAGTGATTTTCTAAAATATCCCTGAATGCTGCTAGTCATGTTTTTCAGCAGCGGCAGCTTCTAGCAGCTCCTTTGTCAGAACTCACCTATTCCTGGAATTCAGACAGTCGGTATGGGCTTTCAGTTGGACATAAAGGCCATCTATGCCTTAAAGTGGACCAAAGGACCTTAAAGGACCCAGGATTTTGACTTTCCTGGGTTTTGGTCCTTTCCCCAAGGGCACCGCTACGTGAAACCGACCAGATTGCCGAAGTGTACTCACCTAAGGCCATCCCGCGCTTCCCTCTAACAGGGAGCGTGCCCGTGCCGGCCATTCACAAATGACTGGCGTGGGTCTGCGCCCTGTTAGAGGGATAGCAGGGATGCGCCTGCTGCTCGCGCATGCGCCATTGGATCGTAAAGCAAGATAAGTGTATGGGGTGACCTGGGGGGTTTCACACAGGGGGCATCCCGATTTTGGATGCCCGTGGGGGGTGGGAATCGGGCGAAAGCCAAAACCCAGTATAGTCAAAATCCTGGGCTTTGGTCCACTTTAAGGCATAGATGGCCTTCTACGTCTACCTGACAGCCCATACCGACTGTCTGAATTCCAGGAATAGGTGAGTTCTGACAAAGGAGCTGCTAGATGCAGCTGATCATGGTAAATTTTGGTCCACTTTATGGCAGAACAAAATCCACTAGCAGCCGGCCTGGAATCTAAAAGATTTCGGGGCCGGCGGCTGACCTTTCCCTGAGGCGTCCCGAAGTGGGATGCTAGCTGTGTGAAACCCCCCCAGGGTGCCTGTACACACTCACCTTTCCCTAGTCAAATGTCCCATGAAAGCTGCCCTCTGAACTAACTGAATTCGGCAGGCGACTCTCATTGTTGTCATTGTGGAGCGCGCTGCCGCATCCCTGACGTCAGATGGTCAACGAGAGCCGTTTGCCAAAAGTGGTAAACACAGCAAACGGCGCTCATTGGCTGTGCGCCCACGCATGCGCTGTTGAACTGCAAATAAAATCAAAATCAAATAAAGTAACCATTAAAAAAAAACATTTTTGGTGAAAGTAACAATTTTGTTTTGGGGAAAAGATAGAAGGACTCGACTACTGCATTCAACTTTCTATCCCCACCCCGCTCCATCAATTAACCTTGGGTGTACCAAGAATGGAAACACCCCCACTCCCTTCCCAGACATCTTGATTGTCTGAAACTCCTCAGCTCTGAAGCCCCACCTTCCTCTTTCTTCCCAACCTCATCACAGTGTGCTTACATCACATCGCTGTTGCCACACCCACAGTTTCATTTTTTCTCCAATGTGCTAATACTTTTAAATATAACTTAGGAACTACAGGGTCTTTTTGAAAATGGATTGAAGTTTAGGACAGTGCAGTGTGTAGCCCGAGACAATGGGACAACAATCGGGCTTGCCTTTATTATAACTTTAGTCAATTGGAAGCCAACTTGTTCATGAGCTATGTCACCCAGGAATGTGTTAGCTTGGGTCCTGCTGAGAAAATCTGGTAAAGGATCCACTTAGGAGCGTCTCCCAGCATTTGGAAAACCAACTTGTTCCTGAGCTACAGTCTGTCATTCAGGGACAGGTTGACTTGGGTCTCCTACTGGAAAATCAGTAGACCCAAACAGGTTGGATTGGGTCACCTGCCTGACAAGTGGTTAGGATTCCTCCACTCAGAAGCTTCTCTAGAATATGAAAGCCAGAACGTTTCTGGGCTACAGTATGTCGTCCAAGATCAGGTTGACTCGGTATTTCTATTGAGAAATCAAATTAAGTCTACCTCCTCTTCTCTGGCACTAGGAAGCCAACTTGTTTATGGACTATACCAAACAGGTTTTCTTAGGTTCCATGTTCAGAAAATCTGGTTAAGGCTTGCTACCCTTTTCTAGCTTTCTCTGGCACTTGGAAACCAACCTGTGCCTGGTGACATAACCCATGTTCATTGGTGTTGCCTTTTTAAATGATGTGTAATGGTAGAGAAAGCCAAACAGCCCTAGAGCCTCGGTAGCTAAATGTCTCATAGCAAGAGACCCATCCAATAAGGCAGTGAGTATAAACAAAATATGCTGTATTCGTAGCCGCGTCTTGCTATCTCTGCCTTCAGCTTTGTGTAAACGTTTCACACCTACACACCCTAAAGTTGTGTAATAAATAGTGAAATATTGGTTGGACAAAAAGATTACTCATCACACAACACCTCTCTGTATTTAGAGATAAGCCTCTGTGTGCTGCAGCCACATGTTACTGTATGTTTCCAGAAACTTTGCTCATGGGGCTTTAGAATAGACAGTTTGAGGTAATGCAATTGGCAAGTCAAAAGTCAAAAAATAAATATCAGTAGCTTACCTTTAATTGAGTGGCTTCTGCTTCCTCCTCTGTCAGTCTCCTTAGTGAGAAAAATCACTTCCTCATTCAGCTTTCAGTCCCCACCCCGCTGACCTGGTCCATCAATTAACCTTCAGTGGACCAAGAACGGAAACACCCCCACTCCCTCCCCAGACGTCCTGATTGGCTGCCTCTCTCTGCAGCTCTGAAACCCCACCCTCCTCTCTCCTCTCACATGGAATCACAGTGCACTTACATCACTTCGCTTTTGCCACACCCACTGTTTCTTCTCACTTTTCTATGAATCTCAAATGTGCTAATACTTTTAAAGAAAACTTAGGAACTACAGGGTCTTTTTGAAAATGGATTGAACTTTAGGACAGTGCAACGTGTAGCCCGAGACAATGGAACAACAATTGGGCTTGCCTTTAGTATAAATTTAACACGCCAAGTAAGTACACTGTGCTTTTTATAACAATATGTATTATCATATTTTTAAGAGATGTTTGATGTAGTATTTTTTATTGGTCAGCTGACCTGTGTTGGTACAGTGGTCCAAGTTTTTAAAACCCAGTCTGATATGGATGATGACCAGCAGACCCTAGGAAGAGAGTTATTTGGCTTTACATTTGGCTTGATACGGTTTTATTTATTTATATATTTTTTTGTTGATATGGCGGCCAAGTATTGTTATGGTATTGCTACATACTGACATAATGTATTCGCCAGGCCTTTGAAGAAAGCTCTATGAAGGGGCAGCTCTTACTTACATTTGGCTACCGTATTACCAAAGGTGCCTCCAAGAAGGCCTTAGGTATTAAGATTTTAGGTGTAATCACAAAAAACAAACCCAATAATGAGTTGATCACATGTTGCCTAGCAACAGATTGGCTTGGTTAACCAATAGATATTATGCATTGCTGGCATTTCTGAGTACAAAAATTGTTTGGTGAAATGGGTGGTCATCTAATATATTTACCATTGACCCAATCCGCATCTGCTATTTCTGAATTGTGTACAGCATTTGTGTCATGGCTTCAGCTTCCCCACATGCTGGTTAATTACCTTCTACACCAGTAGTCCTCAAACTTCCTCCTCAAGGGCCGAGACAGGCCAGGTTTTGCAGCTCTCTATGCTGATGCACAGATGTAATAATTAGGGCTATAGCTCTGTCTGAGCACCAGTTAATTCACCTGTGGAGTAGTGTGGAAAGCTGCAAAACTTGACCCGTCTCAGCCCTCAAGGTGGAAGTTTGAGGACCCCTGTTCTACACCATAGGTGCTCAACCCACCTCCTCAAGGGCCACCAACAGACCAGGTTTTGCAGTATCTCCACAATGATACACAGGTATAGTAATTATAGATGACTCTATATCCCTGCCTGAGCACTAGTTACCTCACCTGTGCACCTCTTTGGAGATCTGCAAAACCTGGCCTGTTGTGGCCCTTAAGGAGGAAGGTTGAGCACATGTTCTACACCTTTCCTGTGTGCTCTGGCTGTCAGTATCGCTGTGCATACCTAACATACCTTTAGGCGTGCTGTCTCCTACTTGCTAGTTATTGCAGGTCAGTGTTTACGCAGGTATTGCTGGGGTTAGGGTAATGGGATGACTCTGGTCTTCTGTTCTGATTGGTCGATGGTCACATAAAACCAGGTCTCGCCCAACTTTCATGGCCCCTAATCGCGTTTTGCTAGGTGTTATAGTGCCACTGTTGCTGAACTCTGGCTTGACCCTTAGCTGTTCTCCTGCCTTACCCTTTGGTGTCACGAATTGGAGGACTGATACCGATGTATGACCCTTGCTTTGTTCGACCTCCCATGAACCCAATTATGCTCACTCACCAGGAGGTTCTGCCATCAATTGATATCGTTTGCGCATTGTAAGACCTGGGGGCAACCATGTCCGGTCAAACCTGCTTGCTTCCCGGCAAATGGGAGCTTGTCTAGAGGTGAAGATAGCAGTGCAGATTGGGCGTTAATGACTAACCTGGACCTGCTAACTGGTGAGCCTGACAATTTGTACACTTTTTAGTCATTGTTGAGCTATTGAAGGCATGGATACAATGGCAGCTAAAGACCAGGGCTTGTTGGATGCCAAGAAATCACCAGCCAGGGTTTAGCACCATGAACAAATAGCTGTCCCGCTAAAACCATTATCATAGCATGGTCATGGTTGTCCTAAAGCAGAAGCTATTAGGCCATCACTTTCATTCCAAACCCAAAAACCAAAATGTATGGCCCATTTCCATGGAACATTTAGAGAACAAATAATCATCAAAGAGAACACAATAAAGTGATCATTTATATGTGGAAATGCTTGTTGCAATCAAGCGACGAGATCATTGGTCGAGCATCCTATCATTTTGGCTGACAATTTCTCATTCATCGCTATAAGGGCAGAAACAGAAATTGGTTATAAATACAAATATTATACAATCTTAATTACAATCGCTTTAATGAACATTGGCTGAAAAATATTCCATGGGCAAATGCAAGTCATCTGATCATTCACGGCTCACATACTGTATGCGATCACTTCAAGGATTTTTTATTTGCAAACCGTACCATGTAAATGTACCATTAGTGGACAGATCTTTGCAAATAGTCCTTCTGGGAAAGCAAACATTTATTTTTTTACAGAAGCCGCTGTTGTAAATGTACATAACCTCTGGCACCAACTTGTTATTTTAATGTATCGCTATCCTCAAACCGCATTCAATTTTAAACAGCTCATCTGCTTTGGCTCCCGTGGTTGTAAATCTGACTGTGGAAATATTATGTAAAAAGATAATCAGGTTTTATAACTAAAATAAAACACGCCTCTCAAAAGGCTGTAGGGTATGGGCATTACCTAAACCAACCATACTGCAACAGAGTAAGCAAGTATCAAAATATACTATTCCTAATTGAAGAACTTCAGCTTAGGCCCCTTTTACAAGTTGGGTTATATCTTAGATGCTTTCTGATTTTCTGTCTGTTTTGCAGATTTCCAACATTGCAAAACATTGGACCTGTCCCATCTTAATGGTTATTGGTCTTCGCCCAGGTGACATCCTAATTTTCGAAGCTCCGCTGTGTGAAACCCCCCAAGATTGCCCATTCCGCTCACCTTTCTGTCATTCACACTGCACATGCGAGGGCACTCTTCCAATCAGCGCTTTATGGCGTGAATACTAATTCACGGTATAAAGCCGTTGCTTTAGACTGTGTCGGCATAGGGAATGCCGTTGGCTGCATCCTCGGTTACCCAGTGGAGTGCGCACTCCCACGTACCAGGCCTGTTTGAATGGTTGGGCGTGGGAGCATGCACAGCTGCAGGGATGCCGGGAATGCGGCCGTGGCCCACAATCAGTGGTATGGCAGAAAGGTAAGGGGTTCCGGCGATCTGGAGGGATTCACACAGTGGGGCCTTTCGGATGAGGATGCCCCAGGGGTACCTTGTTGGCCAGCCACGGGTGTGGCCCACATCATGAGGGTATGGCAGAAAGGTAAGGGGTTTCAGACGATCTGGCGGCATTCACACAGTGGGGCATTCTGGATCAGGATGCCCCAGAGGTACATAGTTGGTCAGCCCTGTCCATACAAAGATGATTGGAAAAGTCATTTAGATGAGGACCTTTCTGATCTATGCTTATGTGTTCCAGGGCCCAAACTGGAGTTCAGATGCATCTCCTTTGCTTTTAGCCTTTGACTTTCTGAGCCATATTATCTGGGACCATCCTTTCTTGGTGTTGCCTTCCTATGATCCCACATTGCTGTTTTGACATCTGCTCTGTGTCCTTGTTTGTGGGACCTTCTTGTCTACAGTAACTCATGTGCTACTGTAAGTTCTTGGAGGCAAACAAGCACTCCTTAGACGTAATCATTCCCCCAGCTAAACATTGACTTCTCTTTTGCAATGGCTTTTAGGACAGCTTTTGCCCTGAAACAAGACTGGTGAGGTCCCTGGGACATTAAACAGGTTGTAGAGGTAACATTGTATTGCTTGGTCTGTGTAGGAAGTCAAATACGGAATTTAGTTCAGCAATGTCTCAGAAGCCAGAAGGCACATGTACAAGCCAATGTTTATCCACACTACTATCATCTGAACATTTTGATCATACGAGCTTACGTAGTTCTTGCTTGGTGTGTGTGTGTAAAAAAATTGTTGATAGCTCATAGTCAGGATGTATCAAGAAGTTGGCAACAGTCGTGGTTTATCCTGAGAGCTCTGTTTGCAGATTGATACTTTCGGCACCTCTCCTACGCTAGTTAGTGTTTATAGATATAAGATCCTGGATTATGTCGGTCTTTTTTCATGCAAGTGTTATTTTCAGCCGTGCCTGCTCTCAGCCCATGTGACTGAATAAGCTTAAAACTTTGTACAGATTATTCAACTGAATATTTTAAGATGCATCTAAAGTGGCTCATGGTTCCATGTGCCAAGTCCAACTTACGGTAGAAATCTTAAAGACCAACATAAGCCAAAGTTAGGCTACTGTGTCCTGTTGAACGTCTGCCAGATTCCCTATGGACTTGCTTGTTATGGAGTACTTCCATTCTTAGGCCCTTATTTATGAAGGAATAGCGACAGGTAGCGACTGGTGAGCGGCCGGTAATGACAGGCCCCGCCACGAGAACGCCGGCTCCCCACCACAATCACACATTTATCAAGCCGATCCTGCTTAGCGACTGAGATAGCGCCATATAGCGACTCATTCATCATTATTCCAGCCTCAGCCCACAGCGCCAGCGTCCGACCTTGAACAGCGACAGGTATGACCTCTCGCTACCCGGCGCTCTCCAATGCATTTCAATGGAACAATCTTTAAATATTAATAATTAATTGTTATTAATTTTTTTTTTTTTTTTAAATGTGTAAAATTCTGTGACCACTTCTGCCATTTTAGATAATTTTTTAAGGGAAAAAAAATGTGCAGAATTGATATTACAGGTCTGATATTAATGTATTCATATTACTAAATTATTTTAAAAACTTTTTTTTTTTTGGTTTCCAAAAATATGGTGGTTTGGGGGTTAAAAAACTACTTTTAACACATCGCCTCCAGCGCTCTGGGGTTTAAACATGCATTTCACAGCGCTTGAATTTTTTGAGAGTGATTTTTTGATGAATATGGTGGGAGCCGGTCGCTTTGACCAGTCGCTATCATGCGCACCCATACATCGCGGAACCTGTCAAATAGCGACTCGTAACCTTGTATTCAACATTACGCCACACCGACTGAGTCACTGTCAACAACTGAACAATGGCCAAGCACAGCGACTACTAGCGGGCGCTGTGAAAATACCGCTACAGTCGCTCAACTGTCGCTACCTGCCGCTATTAATAAATCAGCCTCTTAGTGTTACCCCAAGTTCCTCCTCACATGGGGTATAGTTTTCCCCGGGCGCCGTATTTAGGGCAGCCCACCGCTCCAGGCATGTGTACACTCACTGCACGGATGGGTTAAATGCGGAGGACGAATTCCTATGTGTGTGCAAGCATACAATGGCCATCTATGCATTAAAAAATAAAAAAATAAATAAATCAATGGTTGTGAGGCTCCACCTTGGTTACGGTCAGTGCTGGGAGAAGCAACTTTTTAAGGTAATTACTGTAGCTTTCTGCAGCTATAATGATACATAATTACATAATAAAATGAAATCCATGGCATTGAAGGGCAACTGATAAAAACCATTCCTCCCTGCTAAGTAATCTAATTTCTTGCTCATTTATTTTGATTTAATTTATATATATATTTCCATCCTCCTTCCCAAACATATTGCACTTTATTGGTATTATCCTTAGATTGTAACCTATATGTGGAAAATAATGGGTATGGGTAATTAATATTTTGACTGAGCAAAGGGGATGGGAGTAGCTCCATCACTTTTATTTATACAAAATCATCATCATTATTATTCAGGGCCTGGGAACCAATTTACCGCCCAGTTTAACCCTCTCATCATCCAAGTATTAAGCACCAAACATGTCTAGCCCCGGCCCCGGCAAGGCACTCTGTGTTTAGTGTGGTCCCTACTCTTATTTTTGAGTCCCCAAAGTTGGGACATGCAATGCACACATAGGAAGGGATTCAGCCACTATGGATCTCTCCCTATGGAGTGTTCTAAAGGGAGGCTGGCAGCTTCCCAGGTGAGTACCTCTGGCTGCATTGCATGTCCCAACTTTGGGGACTCAAAAATAAGAGTAGGGACCACACTAAACACAGAGTGCCTTGCCGGGGCAGTGTGGCTTCCACATGTATCTGCAGATATGTGCAACCAAATCTCTGTCTTTCCACATAGCTAGACATGTTTGGTGCTTAATACTTGGATGATGAGAGGGTTAAACTGGGCGGTAAATTGGTTCCCAGGCCCTGAATAAAAATGATGATAATTTTGTATAAATAATAGTGATGGAGCTACTCCCACCCCCTTTGCCTAATTAATATTTTGAATGAATATGTCTCATAAAGTGGGTTTACATTTGTTTTTTGACCACTGTCACTGTCATTGCACTGTAATTTTGGCACTAGCACTACAATAGGAGAGCACAGTTGCTCCCATTAGATTATACTAATGTAGTTTGCTGCACATGGTTGGATATTTTTTCATTTATTTATTTAATAATCATTGTATCTTATTGTTCAGGATTGGACTAGAACTTAGGATATATGTAACATTATGTATTTACCGTAGGTTTTTTTAAGATGTGGCATTCCCTGCATGGATGAGATAAAGTCTCTGATCCATTAGACCTATTTGTATCAGAGCAAGAGGGCTATATATTGGTGTAATTGCTTTTAAATTGTCTGTAATTGTTTTTTTATGTAGTAAAGTCACTAGAATAAAGAGTTATATTTTTATTATATATTTGTGCTGTGCCCATTCGTGAAGGGTCCTTTTGTGCCTATTTGGTAGTGTAGAGTTATTGGTGTGGCCCAGACCTAGGAGCACGCACTTGGTTTAGATTTAGGCTGTGCATGCTGCCTCTTTTTGGATCTAGTCTTGTGGTGTAAAACTACCCGGTACCGGAAGCCTACTGGCTCCTGCAATGGATTTAGGGAAACGGTTTTAGACTTTGGGGTAGAAAAGGCATATTTTTTCTTTCAGTTGCCTGTAAAGACCATTTAAGGTTTGAAAGAGGTGGCAACATACCTGTGTTGAGTAGTAGACAGTGTGGCAGGTAACTTCATTGTCCAAGTTGTACATTTATGCTGACCAAATGTGTGATCAACTGGTTATAAGGAATCAAATCTATATAATAGGCCGCTCTCCTGGACTAAATATGATTTGAGGGGTTTTGCCACTTGGTTGCTTACAAAGTTGCCCAGTGTATGACTAGCCTTACATTAAAGTGGATAGAGACCCATTTCTGGGTCCACCGCTCATCCTTCGGCCCCCCTCCCCCGAGCAGCCGGGAGCTGCTGTTGGCTTGGTGGTGGCCCGGTTTTCAAAGAAAGCCAAGCCCCAAGGGCACTTTTGAGATCAGCTGATGCTAAAGGTGCAGCTGGTTGGCCGCATCCACAGCGCGCTGTTAGGGCGCGCTCTCTAGTGTCCAGCCCTTTAGAAAAGCTGGGCATTGGAGCGGGGGAAGAACTTTAAGTGGCGTTGATTATAAGCTGTCAGCATGTTATGTTAGCTGCCCAATAAAACTTTTTTACAGATTCTTAAAACATTCTGTTGGAGTACTTGGATATCCTGTTTTGACCTTTGAAACTAGTCCAAAAAATCACACGAGAGGAGGATTTAACGTCTATTTAAGAAAGTGTGGTGATGAATACCAAACATTCAGCAAGTGTTGAGTTATAGGCTGTTTGCCTTTTTAAGTTGTTGAGTTTATTCCGGGTTGAGGATTATGACCCTGCCCCTTGTGGATGTGCATTGTCTCCTTTTACTCACACCCGCTGTAATTCACTAATATTTGGTGGTATATCATGTGTAAGAGTATGTTTCCTTATGTTGTAAGTTCATAACACAGAAGCCCTTCATATTTGTTAGCATGGTGTGTAGAACTTGATCTGGAGAGAGAGGAGCTACATGGGAAAATGTAGAACTTCTTTTCCGGGACAAACTGATAACTCTTATTACAACATTCTATGTTGTATAGTCTATCTGTGTAAAGAAAAATGTGGTGTTTGCATCCTTGGGCTATCCTGGGTGGTGGCAAAAGTTATTAGTGTATGCTGATCTAGGTTGCAATGTGGTATTAGAATTGAGAACTTGAATTACAGAGCATGAAGATAGATTTTCCCTGAGCTCTCATAAGATGGTCTAGGGTTAAACACTTTTAGGGCTCGTTTCATGGTCCTGCGCCTGTGCATTTGCACACGTTTATTGAGCGCCAAGTTGTACTTGGGCTTCCTCCTGATTCATGGTTGTCAAATTGGCTTGGCAAACTGGGTTGTTTAGAGGGCCGAAAAGTGGGTACAAATGTGTCAATTTCGAGAGTGTTTTTTCTCCAGTAAAAACCTGAAGTAAACTACCGACTTTACTGACTAACAGGCTTATTTAATTCCTAATACACATTCCACCAAGATCCGGCATGTTTTTTAGCAATGAAAGTGTCATGCTTAACTTTTTTTCCCTTTTTTTGTTTTACTCTATTCCTCATTTTGGCATGTATTCTCTGTCACTGCCATTTGGAGAATAGAGATTCCCCTAAAACACAGAAGTTGAAGAGACAAATTCTCACTATGAAAAGAGTAAAAAAAGGGGTGAAATATGGGGGCCATCTGCAACAGTTAAGGGCTTAGCCAAATGAGCATGGGGGCAGGGACATTTGCGCCTCAAAACAGCGCATGCCATTTGGTGTGATCTGCATGTGCACTATGCACGCACATGAAACCATGAATTAGACGCCTAGGTGCATAAGGAATCATTGGCGCTTGGTTTAGGGTTTACAAGCGCACGATCATGAATCAACCCTTAAGTGCCGCAGGTACAAATTATCTGTGTTAGACACAAGCCATCAAGCCACCAAAATTATGCTGGGTGTAGGGTTGTGTTAATGGGTTTAAATACAGAAATACTATAACATTTCAGGAATCAGTCTAATGCATCAGGGAAGACCAGGTCATAAAACAAGTCATTTGTCAATCTAGGAGGCCACACAAGTCTTGCAATGATTGTATGGAAGTAAGAAAAAAAGCCCTTCAAGAAATTGGAAATGATTCACTTGATTCTACCAGGTTGAGAATAAGTTGAGTCCATGGTAGACAAGACCAAAAAATACTAAGGCCAAATCCAAAATATAAAGAAGTTAAAGTTGAGCCAAGTGTTGTAGGGTTAACACCTAAGTATCAAACCAGGAATAGTCTAGAATAAAATTGAAATTTAGAACTTAAATTATCTAGGCATCATTTAAAAGCATAAGGCAACTTCAAGGCCATAAAACAAAGCAAAGGTCAATCCTGGAGGACACACAAGCAGACCGGAGAAGCAGGATCATAAGTGTCTTGCAAGTGACTGTATGTAGTTGGAAACATGCCTTCCAAAAATGAAAACATTTATTTATGTAAAGAAAATTCAAATGCTTCAGCTGGTTCTACCAAACTAGACCATTGGTTAAACAACATATTGTTCACGGTAGACAAGACCAAGAAATACTAAGGCCAGGGTCAAAATGTACAAGAAGCAAAAGTCAAGCCAGAAAATGTTGTCGAGTTAAAACCTACTAAACTAGAATTCAACCATGGTTCTGATATCAATAATCAATCCAGGAGGACACACAAGCAGACTGGAGAAGTAGGATAGTAAGTATCTTCACAACTGGCTTTATGGTAGGCTTTCAAAAAACAAACAAGAATTATGTGCAATGGAAATGATTCAGCTGAGACCAAAGTAGACCATTGGGACCATGACCTAAGTACTATCTAGTCACATTGAAATTAAGAAGGCTTTTATCTACTGGCATCACATGTACTGTTCTTATTCCTTGGCTTTCAGGAGTCAAAAAGTTCTTGCTCCCATAATAAAATGTGATAGAAAATCCCCTTTCTGAGGACCTTATCATTCCTAAGCCAGATGGAGTCATCCTCTGGAACAAATAAGCCTAACAATGACAAACGCTAATTCACTACAGTATTCATACTTCCCAGCTGTTGTTGGCTCTTTAGAAAGGCCTCTTCTCATTAAGTTATGCTGTACTTTCAGTGTCCTGTATTGCGTAAAAAATGAAGAAAGGGTAAATTAAAGGGTTTTACCCAATGAAAGGCTTACTGTAGATTTCGTGGACTACAACAGATTTGAAGAATTCAGCAAGATCTGAGATTCTACTGTGCTTTATTTTGTTCTCATTTCTTATTTTATCCTCTATTCTGTTTTTCTTATTTATATTTTTTTTAATTAAGGGGACTGTGGTCTAGAGAAGTGTCCAACACTAACGCCTAGCTCTTTACTCGTGGTCCTAGGCTGTGGGTTTGTGGTTAACTCCATTCCTCTGATGTTTTTCTGGAATTGGTTTAAAGGACAGTATGCCGGGGGCTGTGGTTGGATATAACTGTGAGCCTCTGCTTGAAGCATGTAGGATAGGCCTTTCATCTGAGCTGGGTGTTACAGACCTCAATAACTTCTGGATACTCACCCCATGCTTTTAATCTTCATAGGCAGAAACACCTGCAGTATATTCCACTTTGTAAAAATCTCAAGTACCACCTGGTAGGGGTGTATGGGTTTATAAACATCTCTCATCTCTTCAATTCCGGGGCACCACCAGTAGCAATGCATGGGTTAAACTCAGCTGTAGAGGGTTTCCCAGCATGGGGCTTGCGGTGCCTCGCACGCTGTTCTGCCCTTCACGTCAATCACTGTGCCCGTGCACAGAGCTGTCCATTCATTGCAATGTAGGGGGCAGGCCAAGGCAGTGGCTTGCACGCCACTTCCACTGCAATGAATGGAGGGGGCTATGGACAAACACTATGACTGGAGGGAACGGCGGAGCCATGACACCAAGCGTTGGCTGTGGCCCAAAGAATTCTGGGGTGCAGGCTTACTGAACCCCTCATTCTTGGAAACCAGCTGGTTTGCGAGTGGCGGACCAGCGGTGAGCTGCTACCAGGAAGAGAAGTGTTACTGCCTTATTGAACACTATTTCTAATGGATACAAAGTGGGTGGACCTGACACCATTATAAATTGTCTATCTTTGGAACCTGCATATATATATATAACATTCAAGCCTCCTTCTTTCTTTGGTTGAAGAGTTCAAGAGCAATATATGAAAGTACAACTATCTCAGTCAGCAACTTCATGTTGACCCACCGTCTACATTCTTTCCCTATGCCATGTAGAAGGTGTATCAACATGACTGGACGCAACTCATCACCCAAGACTTTATACAGTATGTTGTGCCTCTAGAGATATACACCAGCCAATAAACAGCTAGAAATATATGATATAAAGTATATATATCCAAACCACCCTCCCCCTGTTAACCCTTTCATTGCCAGCCTTCCTAGAGATTTCGCCGTTGCCAAGAAGTTTTTAAGCATTTTGCAATATATATATATATATATATATATATATATATATATATATATATTTATCTGTGATTTTTGCAGGAATTTCCAGAGAATTCCCGGAAAATTATTTTCTTCAACAGTGTTTGGGCTTTAACGTGAAATGTTTTGTTCGTCATTTTTTCAGGGCTTTATCGATATTTTTGGGAGAAATATGTGGAAAAAATATATATTTTAAATTTGGAGCATTTTTTTGATTAAAAAACATATGTTTTTCAAAAAAATCATATTGCTTGTAAAAAGCCTCTTTCCTCCTGATTACAATAGAACTACATATGTATCGGTCAGTCACCCATTCCTGCCCAGGAGACACCCCAAGCTGAAGAAAGTTAGTTGTATTTTATTTGAAAATCTCAAATCTTTATGAGATTTTCAAATAAAATACAACTAACTGCATCTTGCAGTTAACTGAAAGCCTTAAAAAGAATAAAAAAAAAACCTCATGGGCTCCCCTTTCTCCAGGAAAACCAGTCCAGACACCAGCTATGTGGACCGGTAGACCAGGATATGAAGTCCAAGCATCTGGTCCCCACCCCTAAAAGCTACCATCCCACATAGTCCTTACGGTCACCAGGCTCTTCTGTGCCATCTGGCCTTTTGTAAAGTAGCTAATTGGGCAAGGGGTTTTGGTACGTCACCTTTGTAGAAAAATACACATACTTCCTTTAAAATAAAAAATATATATATATATAACTACTTACCTCCTTCGCTTGCCAGATGCAGTCCCACGTTGTCCGGTCTCTGATGCCTTTCAGAGAGACGCCTTTAATACCGGCGTGAGCTGACGTCAGCACAAAGTGTTACAAATCATAAAGCTGTGGACATTGAGAAAAAAGTGTTTTATTACATTATTAAAGTATGTTAATCAGTCTATAGATAAGGGTACTTGAGTCCTTGAGAGTTTTGTGAAATAACCATTTCCCGATTGGCTTTAGGCAATGTATTGCCCCTTCAGTAGGCATTCCATCTAATAGCGTAACGGGCTCCTCCGTATACACTCAGCTCTTTGTTCACCACCAGTATTTGCTAAATTACGCCAGCAAACAATGTCTGCACGAGAGGAAAACCGGGGCCTCTTAACAAACATAACCCACAGGAAAAATCCAGCAGGCAAAATGAACAAGGCACTTGTAGGCCATTAAGAAGCACTCTTCACCATCTTTAACCAATTAGTGGCTGATGTGGTGTGTTGTCGAGCTTAGAAGCTAAAAGTTTAGCTGTTGGGACATTTGTAGCTCATTGCTGTTGTGATCCGTTATGCAGCTGCAAGGAATTCCAAGTTTACTGCTTTACAAAAGAACAGGGCCTTCTGAGGATTCAGCTGCTTTAGCAATGGAGGAGTGTCTAACCATTTGAGGTTACACACTTGTAAATGTAAGCCTCGAAACATATGAAAAAGTCTGTTTTTAAATTCAAATTGAAAACCAACCTGCTGGAGACTGGTGGCAGGTAGTGCAGTGGTGGGACACTTGACTAACCTTGTTGCCCAGGAGGTGGTGCAGGCAATGTCCGTTCACTGGGTAGGTGGCTTGCCCTTGGGACCCCTTACAGGTTCACAAATAAAATGAAAAATGCTGCTCCCCAGCAACATGTTTGAAGATCTCCGGCAGCTCCTGACTTGTTTACAGGACACTGGTCTGCAATGTCCCATGGTGGTGTCTGGGGTGACCGCCGTGCAGAAGGTGCCCGCACTGGTGTCTTCCTACTGGTGCCAGGCGGCTTGATTGAAGATATCCGGCAGCTCCTGACTTGTTAACAGGACACTGGTCTGCAATATCCCATGGTGGTGTCTGGGCTGACCGCCGTGCAGAAGGTGCCCGCACTGATGTCTTCCTACTGGTGCCAGGCGGCTTGATTGAAGATATCTGGCAGCTCCTGACTTGTTTACAGGACACTGGTCTGCAATATCCCATGTTGTTGTCTGTGCCAGTTTCCATGCAGAAGGGGTTTGCTTGAATGTCTACGGAAGTTACTGACTTGCAAGGCACTTGTCTGTAGCATCTCCGGTAGTATCTGTGCCATCCCCCATAGGCATCTGCACTGTACTCCAGTGTTCTTCAAGGGTCCCACAGATTCTTGGCAGGAATGACACTGCCGCCACAGGGAGAGTATTATATCTCAGGGACGTGACTTTTTAGGGTTTCCCTGGCATCAGTGCAGCAAGTGACTTGCTTGAAGATTTTTCAGGGTGAACCCTTTTTTTTTAATTCAAGATTATTTTAGTGGAGGGGGAGTTGTGTTTTATTTTATTTTCAATCCCAATGACCACTATACCAGTTCAAAGAGAGGGGGGATCTAGGTATCTAGCATGTGATGGGTGGCTTGCCAGTACTTCTGCACGCCAAATCATTGGACTGGATCATTTCCTTTAATTAGGACAAGCTTAAAGGAGCACTATCGCGAAAAAAATGGCCCAATGATAAAAATCCGAATAAATTTGCTGGATGGCAGAGGGAAAGGTCACTTATACACCCAGCATCAAGAAATATCCAGCCAGGCTTGTTTTACTTTTTTTTAATGGAAGGAAAAGGACATCTGGGGTGACAGGCTCTGTCACCCCTCATAGACTAAACCTGTCACCCCTGGATTTTGGTCCTACCATGTGAAAATAACTCACAAGCTTGGTGGGAGTTTTATTCAGTTCGGGTGTATTAAGTGACCCCTCCTTTCATTAGCCGACGTGTTTATATGGATTTTTAACATTACACAATTTCGCAATAGTGCTCCTATCGCGAAATTGATGAAAGGAAGGGGGAACTACTCACAGACCTGCGTCATGGTGCAGCTCAACCCATTTGATTGGTTGAGCTGAGGCATGACGGGCGTAACCCCGCCTACCGCTTCCAGCTCACTTAGTTAAAGTTGCAGGAGGCGACGAAATGCATTGGAGCCTGTCTGTGCATAGTTCCCCCTTTCTTTCATCTTGGGGGTAACTTATTTGAACTTGGACATACAATCGGGCAGCGTGAGCTGGCTAACATTTTCATACAATGCGAGTTTTTATTGGTTTTTAATGTGAGTGTTCTTTTGGCGCCTATATTAAACTTGAATGTAAACGTGAATATTTCTTTTGCATGCAATACTATGTGGAAGTGATTGAATACTTGCCAATTAATGGTGGTTTTGAGACCAAATATGAGGCTATGATTGGATAATAATCCAGAGAGTCCCCTGATCTGATACACCTTACACCAGGATTTGGTCATTTAGTCATTAAATACTTCCCAATTAATGTCTATTGGATATTCACCGAGAGGGTCCTTTGATTTGGCATAATCTACACCAATATCTGGTAACGAATTTATTATTGGTGGTGGGTGAAAACCGTGATTGGATGGATCTTCACATTGAGACACAATCGTTGATGAAATGAATAATACAGTATAAGGAACAACTGAATTTGATGTATTTTAGCTCTGTGCTTTCCTTTACATTTTTTGCTGGGACTTATTAGTGAGATTGATGTTCTGCATGTGGAGATATTTTGCATAACTGCATGTTAATATCAATGTAAATCTTGTTCTAAGATAGCACGGTATTTTCACATAAATATATTTAATGTTACAAATAATGCCTTTGGGTGTAGCCAAGCCAGCCTCGCCTGTGCCCCTGGACATTATGGTAGCCATATGGAATGGATATGCCAATCACTCTTTATTGTCATTATTGACATGGATTTACCGGGACACTCAGGCCCTTATTTATGAAGGAATAGCGACAGGTAGCGACTGGTGAGCGACCGGTAATGACGGGCCCCGCCACGAGTACGCCGGCTCCCCACCACAATCACACATTTATCAAGCCGATCCTGCTTAGCGACTGAGATAGCGCCATATAGCCACTCATTCATCATTATTCCAGCCTCAGCCCACAGCGCCAGCGTCCGACCTTGAACAGCGACAGGTAGGACCTCTCGCTACCTGGCGCTCTCCAATGCATTTCAATGGAACAATCTTTAAATATTCATAATTAATTGTTATTAATGTTTTTTTTTTTTTTTTTCAATGTGAAAAATTCTGTGACCACTTCTGCCATGTTAGATAATTTTTTTAAGGTAATTGATATTACAGGTCTGATATTATTGTATTCATATTACTAAATTCTTTAAAAAAAATATATATTTTTGTTTCCAAAAATATGGTGGTTTGGGGGTTAAAAAACTACTTTTAACACATCGCCGCCAGCGCTCTGGGGTTTAAACATGCATTTCACAGCACTTGAATTTTTGGAGCGTGATTTTTTGATGAATATGGTGGAAGCCGGTCGCTCTGACCAGTCGCTATCATGTGCACCCATACAGCGCGGAACCTGTCAAATAGCGACTCCTAACCCCGTATTCAACATTACTGCACACCGACTGAGTCGCTATCAACAACCGAACAACGGCCAAGCACAGCGACTACTAGCGGGCGCTGTGAAAATACTGCTACAGTCGCTCAACTGTCGCTACCTGCCGCTATTAATGAATCGGCCTCTTAGTGATGTTACTTTTTACAGCACCATAGCATTAAATCTGAAAGACATACAGTATCATAGCTATCTGGAATGAGTATAGGAGATGAGGTACAAAAAAAGAAATGCATGGCGTCAATATCTAAGCTATCCTATCACCCACTCATTTACAGAGGCTCACTGTCTGTCAGCAGCCACATTTGGAGTAAACATCTTTAAAGTAACCCCCCGGCGCTAGCTAAGTAACAAAATTCCAACTGTCCTTTCTTTAATCCCAGCTAAAGCAAAGCACTCTGTGTGTGTGGTGAAGTACTGTAGAACGCTACAGTAGTTGATATATATGTTATTATTTAGTGATATACCTGGAGCGAATGGTTTTAATATAACTCCAAATGATGAGTTTGGGAAAGTGATGTTTTGTTTTTCGAAATAATAAGCCTAACCGCTATTTTGATGATTCAGCAGCTCCATACACTGTGACTTACGACTCATATATATTGGGTTGTCCGGCGCAGAAAGGGAGTTGCCAGAGGCAGAACCCAGAAATTGATGGTAGAGATGGCTTGGCAGAGATCATTTCTCAGTCCTGGCCCTCACGTTTGTTAAAGGTTAATAAGCAAGGTACCGGAGCAGCAGTCTTACGGCCTTATTTATCAAGGGCTAGCGCCAGGTAGTGTCTGACGAGCGCCAGGTACCGCCAGCTAATGGCGGCTACCGAATCAAGTACGCCCGGCGGCGGTCACAATGACGCATTTATCACGCTAAATGAGGCTAGCGCCGGCGAGAGCGTCAGCTAGCGCGGGATTCATCATGTAGCCGACTGCAACGAACAGCGCCGCTGCTAATCCCATCACAGCGACAGGTATGACCTGGCGCTCCCTGGCGTGGTCCAATGCATTTCAATGGAGCAATTTTTAAATAATCACAATTTATTGATATTAATGTTTTTGTTTTTTTTTTTATGTCAAAAATTCTGTGACCACTTCTGCAATGTTAGGTTTTTTTTTTTAACTAAAAAAAAAAAAAAATTAAAAATTGTGCAGAATTGATATTACAGGTCTGATATTCATGTATTCATATAACAAAATGTTTAGAAAAACTTGTATAATTTTTACATATAAAAAAAAAAGTCGTTTGGGGATTAAAAACTACTTTACACACATCGCCGCCAGCGCTCTGGGGTTTAAACAAGGAATTCACAGCGCGAGAAATTTTTGAGCGTGATTTGTTAATGAATCTGCAGCAAGCCGTTCGCTCTGGCCATTCGCTGTCAGGCGCACCCATACAACGCGGAACCTGTGAAACAGCGACCCCTAACCCCGTATTCAACATTACCGCACACCGACTGAGTCGCTGTCAACAACCAAACCCCGGCCAAGCACAGCGAATACTAGCTGGCGCTGTGAAAATCACGCTACTGGCGCTCATCTGTCGCTACCTGGCGCTATTAATGAATCGGCCTCTTAATCTAGGAGGCTGATTCATTAATAGCGGCAGGTAGCGACAGATGAGTGTCTGTAGTAGTCGCTTTGCTCAGCCGTGGGTCGCTACTTCATAGCTACTCAGTCGCTGTTCAGTAATGTTGAATATATTGTGAGGAGTCGCTATTTGACCAGTACAGCGCTGTACGGGAGTGCATGCTAGCGACTACTCATAGCGACCAACTCACACCATATTCAGCAAACAGCCTCACAAATCTCTGGCGCTAAAATATGCTTGTTTGAAGCCCAGAGCGCCGGAGGCGGTGTGTTTAAAGTGTGTTTTCCAGCATCTATCCACTAGTAACAAAGCGAAAACATATGGAATTACATTGTAACAACATTGTAACATGAACACTTTAATGCCAGTCCTGCAATGTCATTTCTGAAGAATTTTTTTAAAAATCATAATAATGTGAAAAAACAGCTTTTTCAATGTCAGAAGAGGTCACATAATTATTTGTGATTTTTTGGCAAAAAAAATTAAAAACAAAAACACGATTTTAAGAGAAAAGGTTCATCCATTGAAATGTATTGGAGAGCGACAGGTAGCGAGAGGTCATACCTGGCGCTGTGCAAGGCTGAACGCTGGCGCTGTTCGCTGAGGCTGTGAAAATGATGAATCAGACGCTACATGGCGCTATCCCAGTCGCTAAACAGATTCTGCTTGATAAATGTGGAATTGCGTGCCGTGTCCGGCGTTCACCAGTCGCTATCTGCCGCTACCTCACATTAACCAGGCACTACCTGACGCTATCCCTTCTTAAATAAGGGCCTTAGTCTTCAACAAAGGTCTTGGCATGTGAAATATCATTGGCAGAGCAGAGGTCGCACATAGAATCAGTAGCAGATTGCAATAGGAGGGAAAAAGGCTTGATGTACTCAATGCAATACATGGATGGCCCTGGAGTCTTTTAGACTCCAAAGTTCCCCCTTAACATAAAATGCAATTGTAATTTAATTGTAATTAATTGTAAATGTAATTTTTTCAGTGCTTTATCAATATTTTATTGAAAAAGATTTTTTTTCAATAAAAGTATGTTTTTCAAGAAAACCATATTGCGTGTAAATGTCCCATTTCTCCTGGTTACACATATGTATCGGTAGACACCCTTTCCTGTCACATCTGTGTGATAAGGTTTTTATAGCATGGTAACAGGGCCGGCATCAGCACCCAGCAAGGCGGGGCAGCTCCGGGGGGGCCCACTACCAGGGCCAGCCTTTGGGGTGTGCGACAGCGCTGGACTGGTGGAAGACTGGGAGGGCACCGGCACAGCTGTTGCCCACATCTCCTCAAATGGTGGGGTTCCACACAATGGGGCATCTCGATTTAGATTCCAGGGGAGGAAGTGCTGGGTTTTGTACTGCTTTTAAGTCGCCCACTATCCCTGGAGCATCTCAATCTGTGATACCCTACTTTGTGAAACCCCCTGGGATCACTGGCATACCCACTATGCAAGCAATTCCACCGCTGAGTTTTGGTCCGCTTTACAGGGGCATCTCAGTTTGGGATGCCCCTGTTTGTGAAAGAACCCCCCCTGGTTTGGCCGTTAACTCAAACTGACGATCCCACAGTGCATTCACCAGTTCGAGGAAAGTAATGAACAAAGGGGGCAGGGGTCACACACAGGGGTAACCAAAATCAGGAGGATCTAGATTCGTTTAGACTTCGAGGTCAGGTTTAAAGGGGTTTTGGTGCGCTTCAAAGTAGATCAAAACTAGAGTTTTGGTCCAAATAGCATGATCCTTAGGGGGCATCCAGATTTGGGATGTCCCTCGGTGATGTGACGCGACTCTTCACCACAAATGGGCCCACTGAGACCATGCTGCCCAAGGGCCCACATAAACCTGGAGCCGGCCCTGCATGGTAACAATGGTTGTTCCTTCTTCTACGTGTATCAAGATATTGTTGGGATCAAAGTGTCTGCCTGTATTGCCAGGCCGCTTGCTGTTGTGTTTGTGTCTAGTCTGTGTGGTTCTTTGACATTCTTCCTGTGTTGTCAGTTTCTTGTTCTCGACCCATTCACAGCTGTTCCTTATCCCGTCCTTCGTGTTCCCTATATTCTTCTGTGTCATCCTGTCTCCTTGCTGGTTAATTGTGAGGGTCTTGTCTTCAGCGTTGTAGGTAGCTGCACGTTTGCTATATTCCTAGTTTGTTCCTGTTAGTGACCTATGAGCCCTTTGTTACCCTTTCTTCAAGTCTGTGACCACTGGAGGACTGCCTGAGGCCTATATACCCCCAACATCTGCGCCTAGGCTGAAGATGTGCAGGCCTAACAGCCCGTACTGTAGAATTCCAGGCCTACTGCGTTGTGAGTAGTCAGCTGCTTGCCTCTCTGGCGGCACAGATGGGTTGTCTTTTGCCTGTTCTCTGTAATGCTTCTCCACCACTTCTTCTGTCTATAGTCAAGCCCCCTTTTCCTGGGATGCACAACACAACTACCCAGACAGAGTTTTCCAAGGACTAACTAGTGCAATGGATTTCTGAATTAGAGAAGGCAGGTAAGCTTCCAGGACACACAGTAGATAGAGTGAGGGAGTGGCCAAACAGTAGATTAAGCAACGGGTATATGCTGAAGGAGCAGGTGTAGGTGGATTCCAGGGACAGGTCAAGGGTTGGAGGTCAGGCAGACCAAAATTGCATGGTGTCCAAGGGTCAGGCAAAGGCTTAATCAGGAAGAAAGGCAAAATGAATGCAGTCAGCAGCAAATAAACTCCCAAAAATCATCTTTATATGACCACTGACCAATGAGGTTGAAGGCCAAGGGAGGAACTACTCAGGAAGCCAAGCAGAAACCACTGGTGTCATCCTTAATCTGCCCCTTTGGCTTTGCTAGCCTCATTGAGCAGCAAAACACAACTGCGAAGACAATGAAAGCGGACCAACAGTCAAAAATGACTTAAACCAGACCAACACAACAAACAGTGCTCATATGCATCTCTCCCCAGAGCAATTAACTCCTGCTGGGGTCAATTTTAAATACTAGATTGCAGTTCATGCATTTGCAGGCCACCTGCAAATAGGAAGTGCTGCTGGGCTTCCTGTTACTGTGCATTGTCAGTTATGTCAGTTCCAGCTCCAAAATGGCCGCTACCTATCTTTTCCAACTGTGCCAGGCTATTGGTCCGGTTGACGTGATGGCACCTAAACGAGTGAGCTTCTGCAATGCTGGATGGAGGCTGTGAACTCTGCTAATAGAGAAGCCAGATATGAGTTTGGATCTAACATTCCCGGCTTGTGCCTCCTATACCTGTTCCAAGTCTGTGCCTTTTTCACAAGTCAATATAATTGCTGATTGGTCGCAGTTATACCTTAATGTTAATATTTATTAGTAGGGTGCCGGTGGCTATTGTACTTTCTCTTTTAATCATGGTAGCAGTAGGGTTCCTAGTAGGGTGTAAGACAAGTGCAGTTATGTCTTGTTGACCACTGCTGGTACTAGGAGGGGTAAGTTATACCTTGGGATACACATTCCCTATTGGGCACCATTAGGCTGTGTTTTTGGTGCCCTAAAAGAAAGACCTTGTTTTATTTCAGGATCTGAATAAAAACAACCATTTAAGCTTCGTATGGCCTGACTGCAGTAAACTTGGCCAATGCCTTCTGATGTTTGGACTCTGGAATGAGGGAACAAGAGGTTGCACAGAGAGATCTTTTGTTAGCAGCACACTGCCTGGTGCTTTATATGCGATTCAAATGTTCCAGCACTAAGAGGATAAACAAACAGGCACGGGAAAGAGAAAAAAAAAAGCACAAGAGATTATCCAAACTGGGAAAGACCTCTTTGTGTTCCAGGGTCTAGGTCAACGTCTGTGGAGCCTCACTGGGACAAGGGACGATGGTTTACCACGACTCATAGAACTTTCCTAAGGGACGTCTGTTCAATCCAGTTCTCCAAAACCTGCGTGTGACCACTCTATAAAATTCATTTCAAACGCAAATAATAATGTCTACATAGTCAATGGTTGTTTGCACTGGCAGGTCTCAGGATGGAGAAACAAAATGGGAACGTTCTTTACCTACAGAATTATTCTGTACGGTATACGGAGGGTTATTTGTGAAATCATTTTTTACATTTTTACTATCTATGTTTAATGGCAGAGGACAGTCAGGAAGGAAAGCTTTTGGATGGGCTGTGGGGAATTCCATGGAATTGACCTTAATTTGTTGCAGACAGAGATGATTTTTTTCCACTGCTTCTGTTTTTCACATGCTTCTGTCCCACTACAAGCTACTAGAGCTTTGTTCTGGAATACTGACCTAAAGCTAGAGCGTTTCCTTAAATTGTCTTGTGAAATAAGGTTCATCTGCTATTTTAATCCATGAGCTACGGTAAAGTGGACCAACACACGGGGAGCATTGTGATTGCTGACGGCTCCTGAACATACACCATCGTCAGCCTGAGATTCACCTGTCTGGCACTCCACTAACAAAATCCAGCCCTGTCCATCAGTGGTCACTTTGTCGTGGTGTTGGTTTACTGTAATATATTTCATGATATAATAGAAATAGAGGCATTAATTACACCTAAGACCTTAATCACTAGACAAGGGCTCCCTAACCTTTCTACACATGTGAGCCCCATTAAGCACTGAGATTTGGTCAGGAATCAACGGCAACAGTTATAAATCGTATAACTCTAAAGATTTTAAACAACTTGAAATGGTTCCCGAAAAACAATGCAGCAAAGTACCTAAATGTATCTAACTTGCCATAGAGTTCTTAGAGATTCCCCACCCCATAATATACATGTCCAAACGAGTTGATCCCCCAGTCCCGAAGACAAGAAATGGCAGTATGCATACCGAGACAAAAGTCAAAATTTTGGAGGATTTCGAGGAGAAATGGATACCCCACAGTCAGAATCACTGCCTAATCTCCTAGCCAAGTTGCACACTGTCCTAGCCGCAATCCACCAGATTTGGCATCAGATGTGTGCACAGCAGGATTCTGTTGTGGAAAATTCAGTAATTCCGAGGTAAAATGGCAGCTCAGGTCGGGGGAGTTGGGCATCACTTCTGACTTTGGAGCATTGCAAATCGGGCTGGGCCACAACATGGAGAGACACCACAGAGAGCCAGGCTGCCTCTCTGTGCCTGAAAAATCCCTTACTTACAGGGCCACTATTAGAAATGTTTGGGTGCTATACAACCTTAAAGTGGACCAACACCCTTTGCGGTGCGGGTGTTGGTCACTGCGGCTAAATGACAGTCTGACGGGGAGGGGCATCCGGAATGCTGGAGCCCCACTGCACATAATCCCACAGAACACCCGTAAACCTCACCTTTTCCTCCGAGAATCCAGCGCCACGTTCGGACGCCTGGTGCTCATGTGGGCAAGACATTCGGCGACTGGAACGTTACTGGCCCAATTGTGGCACTGGATACTCATCGCTGGATCGAAGGCGTGGCGTTCTGGGGGGCTCCAGTATTCATGATGCCCCCCCCCCCCAGACTGTCATTTAGAGGTGGTGCAGGCAGTGACCAACACCCGCTCCACAGAGGATGTTGGTCCGCTTTAATGTCAGAGCCCCTCTAGTCTCTCATCTTATTCCGACATGGATAATTTGGAAACTCTATAGATATGACAAATGCTGCTCTAAGCAATGTTGCCAATGGGATCACGTTGCACGCGGATAATTTTGAATGTCTTAGGAGCGCTGTGCCTAATTACTGCAATGTTGCCAATAAGATGGGTGGTTGATCATCAGGCTGCAGTAGGTAAGGAGCACCCTGTCACCCTGTGACAGTGTGAAAACAGATGAGAAGTCATCGGACCCCCCATCTTCTACAGGAGTCCTGCTAGTGCTTCCCAGATGGCAGTACTGCTGCATATCTATCTGTACTTGAATGCCTGATAAAATGGCCTCAGATCCCTTTTTTATGGGCAGTTCAAGAAATCATCCTTAGTCTTTCTCCGCTACCCACCACATCGTTTTCTGATCCTCTAAATTCATTACGCACCATTTTTGCATGCTATGGAGGGTTCCCTTAGAGAAAATGAAGGGGGGCTTTGCTGGGGGCTCCCAGATATTTACTCCATATGTTTGGATCTGACACTCTACTGGAAACGTCATTTAAAATCTAACCATGTCCATGTAGACGGTGCGGAATGTAACGCCAGCATAAAGTCAGACCAGATGGACTTCAAAGCGTTTGTGGCTTTCTGTGGGGACTGTCCAAAGCCTCCAGCAGCTGATAAGATCCAGTTATCTCTGTAAGTCGTATTTATTATGCGGTTATTATAGTTTACTATGCAATACTGAAGGTTTTTAACTTCCAGTTCCAGCACTTGAGTTGTAGAGTTACTTTAAAGTGGACCATCACCCTCCCGTGATCGGCCCGGGAATCTATAAGATTCCCGGGCCGATCACCTCCCTCCCCGCGGGACATTCGAGATCGGGATGTCCCGCGGGGTGAAACCCCCTCAAACAACCCAAATCCCCTTACCTTGCCGCCGCCACCTCCCTCGCACCCCTCTAGACATGCGCGTGCGGACAAGCGGCTCCTCCGCCACCGCCTCCCGCGCGTCACTCTTGACGCGCGGGAGGCGGTGGCGGAGGAGCCGCTTGTCCGCGGCTGTCAAATCGCTTGTCCGTCGGCGCTGGGAGCGGGAGAGGTGAGTTTTTCGGGTGATCGGGGGGGTTTCACACAGCGGGGCACCCCGATCGGGGGTGCCCCACCGAAGTGGACCAAGACCCAGGATAGTCAAAATCCTGGGTGTTGGTCCACTTTAATACTGTCCAACTCCAACCATTTTTCTTGAAAGTCGTTAAAATATAGCGAGCTCTCCATCAAATGTGGGGTGAGCTCGCCATCTCAGTTGGTCCATATTTAATAAGGTTTGACAAGCTCCTTGCAGACATGGAGTCTGGAGTTGCGTGGAAAGCGCGCCACCTTTCAGCCAATTATCCCCTTAGCAAGGTGGAGAGGGTCTTTATGTGTTAGTTAAAGGTTAGTTAAAGGGCATCTGTAGGTTAAAGCAGACTTCTAGTCAAATGTTGCTTTAAGCCCACCAGTGATGCAAAACCAGTATCCCTGCTGATATCCCGGGAAGTAGACAAAGAAATTGCTTACCCTGACATATTGTAAATGGGCATGTAAAGTGGACCAAAACCCAGGATTTTGACTATCCTGGGTTTTGGTCTTTCCTCACGAGGCACCCCGATTGGGGGTTCCCCCGCTATGTGAAACCCCCCAGATTTCCCATATCAACTCACCTCACCCCGGTCCTACGGCGCATGCGCAGCCGCTCGTCCAATCAGCGCGCTCGGAGCGGCTGAGCTATGGATGTCTAAACCGATGTCTTAGCACAGCGGGAGTCCGTGCTGGCCATTCACAAATAGCCGGCACGGACACGCGCCCTGCTAGAGGGATAGCGGACCGGTAAGTAAGGTAAGTGTAGCTGGCGACCTGGGGGGTTTCACACAGCAGGGCATCCTGATTTTGGATGCCCCGGGGGAAGGGAATGGATCAACCCAGGTATCTTATCGATTCCTGGGGCGATCCCGCTTGGTTTCAGTCCACTTTAAAACCCGAACTCTGTGTTATGCAATCTGGCAATCGCTGGTCCTGCCATGTAAACCCCCTGGAAATCTGGGACCAAAACCCATCTTTTTGACTAATATGTACCACATCCCTCACCCCATAGACAGTGCCTTTTGGATGGTTTCACCATCTCCAGAGACCCAGATTTCCATGGCAGGACCAGCCTGACTGGAATTGCCAGATTGCTTCAAGACACAACTCCTAAGTTTCGAACATAATGCTGTTCAAATCCCGCTGCACTGGTTACGCTTTCGGCCCCCCGAGGATGACACAGGAGTTTGGAATAAGAACACCAATATGTCAGGGTAAGCAAAGATAGTGACTTATTTTTATATCAGCGGGGGATTTTGGTCATTTGGTTTTAAATTACTGGTGGGTTTTGGTCTGCTTTAGGATCCTTAGGAAGCCAAAATAGAGGAACTCTGTATGATGGGGGCAGAAATTAGGAGAGCACTGTAGTGAAGCATGTCCTCTATTGGAGGAGATGTGGCTTCGGCATGTGTGCGTACCTGCTTCCCGTCCCTCTTTGAATGAAGCTCTGATTGGGAAAATATAAGCATCCTTTAGTGTCCCTGTGAACCAGGGTCCTTTTTGGCATAAAGTTACCTGGAAACGTGTAGGCCTGCTTTAAAGAGGCAGCCTGGACACTCACATGAATTCCCCCTGCAGCCAGTCAGACAGGGGCAAGCTATCAGCACCAGAGCTGATAGCACCACAACTGGACCAGTTTATCCCACGGGAGCTGGGGTTGAGGCTGCGGACTGGGAGACACATGTATTTTTGGCCTGGCTTTAAAGGAACTTAAGGAACTTGAGGTGCAGGTAATGACCATAATGTGGTCTGTACATTGAAAATGTCGAGCACTGCTGTCATCTCACCCGGCAAGGCGGGGCAGCTGCCGGGGGCCCTGCCCTCCAGGGGGCCCACTGACAGGGCCAGCCTTTAGTGTGTGCAACGGTGCTTGACCGGCGGCGGACTGGGAGAGCACCACCACAGCTGATACCCACATCTCCTCGCGGTGCACCAGTGATGACCAAGGTGGGGTGCAACTTTACAGGGGCATCACAATTTCTGTTTGTGAAAGAACCCCCTGGTTTGGCGGTTAACTCAAACTGGCGATCCCACAGTGCATTCACCAGTTCGAGGAACGTAATGAATGAACGGGGGGGAGGGGGGGGTCACACACAGGGGCATCCAAAATCAGGAGAATCTAAATTCCTTTAGACTCTGAGGTCAGGTTTAAAGGGGTTTGGTGTGCTTCAAAGTAGACCAAAACTAGAGTGTTGGTCCAAATAGTATGATCCTTAGGGGGCATCCAGATTTGGGACGTCCCTTGGTGATGTGATTCGACTCCTCACCACAGAGGGGCCCAGTGAGACCATGCCGCCCAAGGGCCCACATAGACCTGGAGCCAGCCCTGATCTCATAATGTTATAGGCTCTTCCTCAGGAGATGGAGAGTTATCCACATTTTAATAAATCACCCATATACATGAGCTTAGTGTAAAAGAAAAGCCATGGGTAACCGCTACCAGTGTGGTGTCTCTTATGTAAGGCTGGTCACCATGTTTCTGTCCCAGTAAAATCCAAGTTCTTCAATATAAAATAAACCTCTTGGCTCCAAAATTAAATAGCTGGGGCTAGTCATGTGCGTGCCAGTTGGACAATGTTGGACAAAGAAGAATTGACCATGGAGAACCATGTAAAGAACTTGATCCATATGTGGTACATTATTCAAATTTTTGAAAGCTATAGAGCAATCTACGTCATTGATGGTGATAGAGTGAAATGGGAACATCTGCAGAATCATTATAATACTTACTGTTTCAGGGTTGGAAAGATCAGTGGTGTTTTGTATTTCAGTGAATAGTCTTGGAGTCTGAAATACACAAGGGAGCCATTAGGAGGTGAATAAATGGCCGTCACAGTAAGACACCTGCTTTGTCCTATCACTAGCAGTATAGCGAGATCAGTGGGACAGGAGGAGATCTGAGCGAGACAAATCAGCGAGTATGTAAACACTTCTTTCAAGGAATCACTTAGGAAAGTACACAGATGTAAGTGTGTGGTGCAGTGGAAAGGCGATGAGAAGTATGATGTTCTCACTGATCAGGGTAGTTATACATTAAACCTGTTTGGCAACAAGAGACTGGGGGTTGGTCAACATATTCTGAGTTCATTCTCATGGTTTAAGGTACTACCAGTTCATCTAGGGTAGAATTTCCCAACCAGTGGTTTTTGTGCCACTGGTGGTACTTGAGACCTACTCTGGTGGTGCTCAACGACATAGGTGGTAAAAGATTGGGGTTCCTAAAGCCCTGCAGTCAAGCTGCTGCTGCAGTAGGATGTACTAAGCTGTCAGGCTACCGGGCGTGAACCCTGATTAAGAACCGGCTCACCTCTCGACCGGGAAGCCTGGAATCTAAGGACCAACCTGGTTTTCACTAGGGCCTCTAAAGGTGAGGATAGGCTGGGCTGCAGGAATGTCCCAGATCAGGCAACCTAGAAGTGGGCTTTGCCAAGTTCTGGGTAGGAGACAGACAGGAGCTGGACTGGAGATGTGGAACCAACTAAAGTCATGGCTGGCAGAACAGGATCGAAGTCGTGACAAGCCAAAGTCGTGGGCAGGCAGAACAGGATCGAAGTCGTAAACAGGCCGAGGTCGTCAGGAGAGCAGGAGCGTAGACAGGAACACAGGAATGGTAGACTGGAACTCAGGAACTGGCAGGAGAAATTACCAACTAGCAATGGAGCTCAGGGCTCGCCAGTATTTAAAGTCCCCTGCACATGCGCAAAAGCAAGCGCATTTTCACGCACAATCGCACATGTGCATGAATCCATTGAATTACACAGTTTACAAATGCACGCGCATAATTGCGCGCTTACTGGCGAAAATGCGAGTGCACGGGAAACCTTGGCGCCCTCTGCTGGGGAACAAGAGTAACAGTCTTGGTTCTATGACACAAGCCAAGACAACAAGCAACAGGAGTGCAGTATCTTAAGGAGGATTGCTGACAGAAGCATTTGCATTAGGCCAGGCAGATTATACACATAACAGGTCTACTTTAAACTAGATCTCCACCCTCTCTCTGTATTAGTTAGTGGTGGTACAGTTGTACTTGAGCAAAGTGCAAAGTAGGAAGCAGTACTCGATGAAAAAGGTTGGAAACCCCTGACCTAGGGTGCAGTAAGTAAAACGTGACAGTTAATGACCTGCAAACTTATAGGTTGATCGTAACTAACACAAATCAAAGGCTGTTAAAGAAGACCTAGGCCTGCATGTACCCATATATCTGCTCGAATGTCAATACTTGACATCTGCTTTTGATAACAAGCCCAAATAGGATCTCCTTGTAGCATAACATCCCCAAGAGTCCTGGACACTGACCAACGGCGGAAGTAAAAGATCAACTTCAAGACTGAACAATTGATCCTCATAGCACTGATTATGCATGATAATTATGCAGAGTTTCTTAATGATTGGAGAGGGTCCTTATTGTGTATTTGCTGCTAACTGCAACCTAATTAATACTAACTAGAGGAAGGTTCTGACTTTTTCCATTCCTAGAAGTTACTAATAGGCACAAGCCCCACACATTCACTGCTTAAATAAACAACCATTCCAGACAGTTGAACTTGCCTTCAACAAGTAGGTTTACACATTGCAGGTTCTCTATGGGTGATTAAGAAGAGCAATTTACTAAGGCAGGAGGGCTTTTCTGGTTGGTTTTACAAGACGCTTAGGGTATTACTATCTTCCACCTGTCCCATAACCACAATTCCATCGCTCAGCCCCAAGCTGAATGTGTTTTGCAGACTAACTAATAGCTTTTTCTGGGATAAAGCTACAGGGATATATCGACATGCCCTTAGTGCTAAGCCCATACAGAGCTCTACCAGATGTTCCCCTTCACTTTCCGTAATGTGCTCCTGTCCTGTGTAATTTTACAGAGCAGATGAAAAACAAGCCAGAGGTGTTGGTTTTTTTTTAATTTGGCATGATATCCACCTGAATTTATTTTTATGAACTATAGATTATTTATTCAACAATGCATGTTCTGTTTATATACAATGGGGTTAAGGCCTGGGCTCTGCTCAAACCAATCAAGTTCAGGCTCCACTCCAAACTAAAAAAATATATTTTTAGTGAACTGGCAGGTCATACTAGGGAAAAGAGGTCACTTGCACAAATGGAACCAAGGGACCCAACTCAAACATCTCCAGACCAATGTTCCATCACCACCAACTTTTACAGCTCTTTACTCATGTTTCTCTATCATGCTGCCAGATGGGGAAGCTTGTTACTATAGAGAACAGGTGTCTTATTTCAAGAGGGGTGAACCAGGGCTCCCACCCCAGGCCCCTAGCGCTTAGGGGTCTCCACCACTTGTTAACAAGGGAAACAATTATACTTATTTATGGAGCCCCTACTAGACTGAGTTTATGGAGCCAAATTCTCAGATGGTTATGGTGAGCTGACATATTTTGTTAAAAGACCCTTAGACAAAAAGTGTGGGTGTCAAGGTGTTGGGGGCTTTAGATAGTACATAGGAACCTTTCCAGCCATGAGAGCAGCAAGGTTAGGGAATGGTTTGTAAATTGGCATACTAGGGGATAACATTTCACACACAAGCCCATGCCATCTGCTGCCCCTATACCATAAAAGGTTCCTTATATTACCTGGGGGACCACCCTTTTGGCACAGGGTCTTTATAAACACCTGTCAGTGACTTACAACCATTTAAAGGCCTTTTTATACCACCAATATTGTCCAAACCCCATACAACTGAATTGTCAGAGCTAGATTTTCAGATGGTTACGGATAGCTGACATAGTTTATATATAAACAAAAAGTGTGGGTCCCAAGGTGGTGGGAGCCTTAGATATTACATGAGAACCTTTACAGGTATGCAGCAAAGTGGTAGGTGATTGTTTGTAAACTGACATACTGAGGTATATCTTTTAACAATCCATCCCATATCACCCTGCTGCTCCTATACCACAGCAGGCCCAAGTCCTCCCAACTACCTAGGGATCCATGTTTTTTGACTAAGGGTGTACACACTACGCCAGTCATTCATAACCGGCTAAAGACCTCTGTACACCACCAATGCTGTCCAAGCCTCATAAAATTGGGGTGGTTGGCATAGGTTGTATTAAGACTCTTAGAAAAGAGTCCCATACCACAAAACGTTCCTACGTACCATCTAAGGTCCCCTTTCTACCTTGAGTAAGGCCCAAATAAACACTATGTCAGTCTTTTAACCCCCAATCCTATCCAAGCCTCATACAATTACATTTTCAGATCCAACTTTTTAGAAGTTATTACATAGAAACTACTAGTATGGGACAGCAAGGTGGCATGGGATATCTACCCTTTTTAAAGTGGACCAAACCCAGGATTTTCCCTATCCAGGTTTCTGGTCCTTCTTCCTGGGGCACCCCAGTTTTTTGTGCCCCACTGTGTGAAACTCCCTAGAACGCTGAACTAACTCACCTCTCCTCAAGCCCATGGTGTGGCTTGCTGCATTTACAAGAGGAGCGCAGCATCACTTCCTCAGTTTGACTGTTTGCGGCCCCGCACAGCTGTGCAGTTTCAGCAGACGGAGCGTGGGACAGTTAAGAAGGGAGGCGAGTGATGCCAGCGCCAGCCATGCATGTGCCGTGGGCTCGATGGAAAGGTAACACGGTGGAGCATTCCAGTTCGGGTTTTAGTCCACAAAGTAAGGGTCCATCTGAAGATCCTTGGTATACAACCAATACTGACAAAGTAAGCTCCCCTCCATCCCGCTCCCTTTAACAACCCTGTAATCCAGTCACACATTCTCCATAATATAAATACAAAACATGGTTTGCATGAGGATACAAAAGTCTTAAAGGAGCCACAGCACTCAACCATGTTAGCTTGCAGACCAACCTTAAATCTCTCTCTAAATCTGGTTATAAACAGAGGCTTGGTCACACACATCTGCAGAAGTCTGCTGAAGCTGCACCACCAAGCGCCAAGGTGCCTCTATGGGTGCAGTCCTAACTAATCTCTGAGAGCCCCATTTGGGACATACAATGCAATAGATAAAATGGGAGCAGGCTTACCTGAGGTTGCCCTAAAACCTTGTGTGCAGCCCATGGGGTGGAAGGGTCGAAGACCTTGCAGTACAGCCTAGACCCCACACTCCATGTGCTTGCACAATTCAGAAGAAACAAAGGAGGGGTGGCAGCCACTCAGACCATATTATAACTAACCTGGGAGGTGCACGTTAGCAGGGCAATTAGGATACAAAAGTCTTAAAGGAGCCACAGCACTCAACCCTGTTAGCTTGCAGACCAAGCACGTGGGCCTCTATTTCTTTTTTATTTTAAGCAGATTAACTGTGTGTCCTGATTAAATGAGGCCTATCAGGGCTGGAGAACAATCGTTCAGGTAAACGGCAAGTAATTTCCTAACCTAGGTTATAGCCGGAGATAATTTTTTTTTGGAACACTATAATAAGGGTTTGCATTATTTTATACGATAGTAGTTCAAGCTCTCAGGGCTTATTCCTGGGTATTCATGTAAGTCCCGGTGCTAGGGCGGTCACTGGATAAAGTGCAATCTGAAAGAACAATTGCTGTGTTGAAAAGTCTTTCAGTCTCCTCCCTCTGCTCTATGATTGTCTGTTTTTTGTATTCCTTTAGCCAAAGGATAACAGCACATTGGGAATGGGGCCCACATGATCTCACGCTTGTATTAGAATCAAGTCGTATGAACTCAGGACACTGATTAACCCTGTAGTTGCTCCAATCCTAAAGCTTCAAAAAAAAGCCTTAAAGGAGAAATCCTTAAATGATTTGTATTAAGAGGATCAAGCATTGGTTTACCTGTTTGCCTTTGCAGCTGGCGTTGACATCCTGTAGAACAACATAAGAGTTAAATAAATTAAACCTTAGAAGGCAAAGCAGAGTCCTCCAAACATGGGTGTCCGGGGGATTCCTTGGGGGAAACTGTTGAGTGCAGAGTGTACAGCATGGGTTAGAGGGCCAGGCTTGAGAAGAAGTTGGAACACATTTACCAGTCAGTATTGTTTCTCCGATAAAAGACTTCTGTGACTCCTTTGCCCATCCTTGATTATCTGCCATTCCCCCCGGTGGCCTAGGCCCTTATTTATAAAGGAATAGCGACAGGTAGCGACTGGTGAGCGGCCGGTAATGACAGGCCCCGCCACGAGAACGCCGGCTCCCCACCACAATCACACATTTATCAAGCCGATCCTGCTTAGCGACTGAGATAGCGCCATATAGCGACTCATTCATCATTATTCCAGCCTCAGCCCACAGCGCCAGCGTCCGACCTTGAACAGCGACAGGTATGACCTCTCGCTACCTGGCGCTCTCCAATGCATTTCAATGGAACAATCTTTAAATATTCATAATTAATTGTTATTAATGTTTTTTTTTTTTTTTCAATGTGAAAAATTCTGTGACCACTTCTGCCATGTTAGATAATTTTTTTAAGGTAAAAAATTTTGGTTTCAAAAAATATGGTTGTTTGGGGGTTCAAAAACCACTTTTAACCCATCGCCGCCAGCGCTCTGGGGTTTAAACATGCATTTCACAGCGCAAGAATTTTTTGAGCGTGATTTCTTAATGAATATGGTGGGAGCTGGTCGCTAGGGCCAGTCGCTATCATGCGCTCCCATACAGCGCTGAACCTGTCAAATAGCGACTCCTCACCCAATATTCAACATTACGGCAAACCGACTGAGTCGCTATCAACTACCGAACAACGGCCAAGCACAGCGACTACTAGCGGGCGCTCTGAAAATGCCGCTACAGTCGCTCAACTTTCGCTACCTGCCGCTATTAATGAATCGGCCTCCCCTTGTGACTTCCCTGTAGCCATTTTATTTTCATTGTTTCTCACTTTATGGATTTTTTGTTATTTACCCACTTTCAACCTTTACTATAAGTTATCCAATCATATTCATTAGGCCTTTGGATGTCACCTGTCATTTTATTATCTAACAGATTCTACTGGACAGGTGATAACCCTCTAGTATTTGTAGCTTCTACATAGCTCCCCATAGATGGTTAACAAAGGATCTGCTGCCATAACCTAAACCATTAAGGATAGTTCTGGGCTTAGAAATGCATATCATTACTCAGGTAATGGTAATGAACTCCACGTCAAGGGTGATACTTTCCTATTCTGTCTGCTGGATGGGTTCAAGAATTTGTAGCTCCCAAATAGATCCTTATAGGTTTTACCTTGAATCTTTGAAGAGAAAAAAAAAAGGCAACAAAAAGAATATACCGGTAATAAAAATAGGCAGAAAGACATACAAGTAGGCTACAGAAAAAGGAATAGAAATCAAAAGAAAGGTATTATTTTAAATGGACCATAAAAATAACTGTAAACATATAGGCAACAAAACAGAAACAAATGTGCAGTCCTATGGCTATAGCAGCAAAAATGAATTTAATAAAAATAGACAACAAAATCAGTTAATTAAAAAATAGGCCATAAAAAACAATTAATATAGGCAACAAAAGAAAAGAATATAAAAAAATAGGCAAAAAAGGCAACAAAAGAAAAGAATATAATAAAATAGACAACAAACCTGAACAAATATACAGTGTTAAAAAAAAAAATCAAATGCCCAATATCCACTTTTGTATTCTCAACACAGCATCATCATGAATCACAATAATGAATAAATAAAGAAAAAGTGCACACTGTATACAGATGATAACCAGTAATTTTGGTGTGCTCTAGTGGGGATGACAATATTAATGGAGGGATGGGTGTATTGCCCCCTGAATAAGAGAACCTTCCACAGAAAAAGAGCACCTTCCCACAAATCCAATAAAAATACATTTATTAAATGAATCCAGAAATGAGATTCACAAGACCAACATATACACTATAGACAATTAAAAACATGAAAGAAGGAAGAACAAGTAGAGTGATGGTCCATTATAGTTCTTCGAAGTCTCTATGTATAATACTGCTACTAATAATAAGTCCCTAAGAAGCAGAAAAAATATCCCTATATACCTATATTTTTATCAATAGAAGAAAAACAATTATTAAAGTACAATATGAATCCCAAAGCCCATCATAGTTTAAAAAACCACCGTTAGACTTACCGGTAACTGATTTTTTAGGAAGCCTTGAGCTTGACCTCTTATTACCACGTGGTCAAGCTGAAGTATGACCTGGAAAAACCACCGTTAGACTTACCGGTAACTGATTTTTTAGGAATCCTTGAGCTTGACCTCTTATTACCACGTGGTCAAGCTGAAGTATGACCTGGAAAAACCACCGTTAGACTTACCGGTAACTGATTTTTTAGGAATCCTTGAGCTTGACCTCTTATTACCACGTGGTCAAGCTGAAGTATGACTTGGAAAAACCACAGTTAGACTTACCGGTCACTGATTTTTTAGGAAGCCTTGAGCTTGACCTCTTATTACCACGTGGTCAAGCTGAAGTATGACCTGGAAAAACCACCGTTATACTTACCGGTAACTGATTTTTTAGGAATCCTTGAGCTTGACCTCTTATTACCACGTGGTCAAGCTGAAGTATGACCTGGAAAAACCACCGTTAGACTTACCGGTAACTGATTTTTTAGGAATCCTTGAGCTTGACCTCTTATTACCACGTGGTCAAGCTGAAGTATGAGTTGGAAAAACCACAGTTAGACTTACCGGTCACTGATTTTTTAGGAAGCCTTGAGCTTGACCTCTTATTACCACGTGGTCAAGCTGAAGTATGACCTGGAAAAACCACCGTTATACTTATCGGTAACTGATTTTTTAGGAATCCTTGAGCTTGACCTCTTATTACCACGTGGTCAAGCTGAAGTATGACTTGGAAAAACCACAGTTAGACTTACCGGTAACTGATTTTTTAGGAATTCTTCAGCTTGACCACGTGGTAATAAGTGGTCAAGCTGAAGGATGACTTGGAAAAAAGAGAATTAATTATAAACAACAATATAAGAGGTTTTAGTTAACTACCACCCGACAATAAACCCACATAGAAAAACACCATGAAAGAGTATGACCTGCTCCTCAGGAAACAATTTGTCCTCACTTCGTGACCTGCAAATTGCAAAATTGTGGGCCCCAGAATGAGTAGGTCTGAATTGAGGATATAGTGTTGTTGTATATAATTAATTCTATTTTTGCTACTGTGATGGACTTTGGGATAAATTGTAATGATTTACCAAATATGAATTAGCACTTTTGTATCAGACAGGGCACTTTAGTATTGGTATATATTCATATTGCACTTTAATAATTGTTTATCTTTTAAGCTTTGGGTTTTTCTTCTATTGATAAAAATATAGGGATATTTTTCTGCTTCTTAGGGACTTGTTATTATTATTATTAGTAGTATTATATAGAGCCTTCAATCGAGACCTTGAGGTACTGTATTGGACCATCACTCCAGCTTTTCCTCCTTCTTTCATGGTTTTAATTGTCTATAATGGTTATGTTGGTGTTGTGAATCTCATTTCTGGATCAATTTAATAAATGTGTTTTTATTGGATTTGTGGGAAGGGGCTATTTTTCTTTGGAAGGTTCAATTATTTGGGGTCAATTTCTCCATTAGTATTCACATTTGTATTCTGATTGCCTCATGTAAATGTTACTTTTAATGGACTTTAAATGTGCTTGCTCGTTGCCTCCTTGGAAAGCTTGGGTATGTGTTAAAGTTGGATCGTTCTATAAAATATAGTTATATTTTCCCTGAACACATAAAAGAAAGTATCTGACATATAGATCAGTTTTTTTTCCTAGGTCAGAATGGAGTAGATACGCATCTACTAGGCATTCTCCAAGTTTTCTCTATGGACATACATAAGTCTAAACTTTTTTTTTCTGGCACTAATAAAGTACCCCAATACCCCCCCCCCCCTCCACCAAACTGGCCCTGGCTCTTTGCTAATGAGGAGTCTGCTTTATCACTTATTGCTTAGTAAGGAAGGGGGGCTTTCCATTGCATGGCTGTTCGCCATCATTTCCTGTGATACAAAATGGCAGACACATAGCTGTTAAAGCCTTATTCGTGGGTGTGGGATGAAAGAGAAAATCCCTTTGCCAGAAGCTTCTGTCTGCACACATCATATGCTTTTGGGGTCAAGAGCAGATCAGACATAAGTCCTTCAGTGGGAACTGACTATGATATACTATGTCTGATTGTGCATGAATAGGCAAAATATATAGCAGTGTCAAAGGCAGTAGAAGCAGGACTCTTTTATGGGGCCTGGCCAAGAAGGGGGTCCCGGGCATCATCCCTGATAGAAGCTTATTCGATTATTAATGCCCCTACCTGACCAAACTCCATAAAGTATATTTCCACCACACCTCAAAATGTATAAAACATAATTAGATCATCCATAAATACAAGCATAGGCTGCCAACGTTACAAATTTCAAGCTAGTCGCTAACTAAGGCCTTCAGCTACCTGTTAAGGCTTGAAAATGAGGGCCTGTTTTTGGATCTATGAGCAGACATTGGTTAGAATCAATGTCAAATGGTATTCTAACTGGTGCTGGAAAGCTGAAAACTTATGAACCTCACCAGGAGAACTTCTCTTCCCTAAAAAGCAATGACCTAAAAAAGGGGTTTATTGCCCAGTAGTGATGCTTGCCTCGGGTCTCTTGGGCAGATAGAGTGTGCCAAAGCATTTACGCAGGGCGTGGAGTGTTGCCTACTTGTTTGCCTGTATTGGCTTATTCCTAGTTAATAGATGATATTCACCTGGGCCACCAAGAGGGGGTACAATTAACATTTAGAGTGAACCTTCATCCATTTTACTCTAAATGGGCGTTGGTTCATGCATGGGGGCATCCCCATTGCTGATCTTCCCCACACAAACACTGCTGCCAGCCCAAGATGTTTTACCTGCCTGATTCTCCCCGATGAAACCAAGCCCCTTGATTGGCAGGTGGTGGTCACGTGGTCCGAGTTTCCTTTCCGTGTATGCAGCCACCAAAGGAATCTTTGCTGGGCTGGTAAGAAATTCTTGGACTGGCGGTGGTGTAAAGTGGGTGTTGGTCCAATTTAATGATTTTTATTCTCCTATTAATAAAGCCAATAAAGCAAAAATGTGATTTTGTATTTACTGATTTTCCGAAACGAATGACATGCTAAAACAAATAGCTAAACCGGACTTCAAATACAAAACCGTTGACCTCACTGATTACTTTTCAGGCAGGTTTTCAGCATTGCTACGAGCCATCTGAGGTGACTTCAGCAGCATGTGTTGATGTTTCTTTTTCTTCTTTTTTTGATCTTTAATCCTCGTTGGCTTACTTCGGTCTCTCTTTAAGCAGTACAGTTGATAATAAATATTTGATGACCAGAGTCCTGGAGAAGAGATCTGTTCTCTGCAATGTGAGACCTTCCTGGCTTGTGCAGATAAGTTCCACAAAAGCTCCAGATTGAAAACAGAAGAGGTCTCCATTGGCTGCCTGGAAAGCAGGGAAAGCGCTCACAGCTGGGAGACATCTGGCTGTGATGGTCCGTAGCCCGGGCCAGATAGCAATCCCAACAAGGGCATTCTGTGTTTTACAGTATTTCGTATCTGGCTTGATAACAGGTTGAATTCAGCGTGAGGAAAAGGAACAGCTGATGCCATTCGGAGGAGCCGGGCGTGCAAGCTCATTTTCTAACACACAGAGAGACGTTGAAAGAACGGACTTTACATGCATATGACACTTCTGCTCTTGGATGATTAATTGTAACATGTACTTGTGACCTTTATATATTGCTTTGGGGTTCCTCTTGGTGTTGGGTGTAGTTTTGAGGCTGGTTACAGTGAAATTTGACAAGTTATCTTTACTTCATTAAGTGCTAACATGGGTTTTTAGTGCAGCATAAACACTAAGTGATTGAAGACGTTTCCTTTCATATTCATCTCCATTGAATTGGGTGTTTGAAGTGAAGGAGCTCACAGAAGTCTTTGCCACGTCATTTGGGGCCACATATATGGGTGTCCTTTTTCTAACTCAGCAATTTCTGTTTATTTATTCCATGGAGCAGACAATCACTGTTTAATTATTACAAAGGCCTAAAAGAGATGTTGCTCCCTCTCACCCCTGCAGCATGGGGGCATCCCAATTTGATCTTGCTGTGTCTTCCCCTGCTACTAACCAGAGAGGGCATCAGGGCAGTTTCTAGGCAAAATAGCGCTGAGTGTGGGAAGGAAAAAATTCTGCCCCTCCTCACCCATCCTATTGTGCTGCTCCTGTCCCATGCCAGTATGGGCCATCCTGTGCCTCTTTCTTATGATTGAGCCCCATATGGGGTGATGAGGGGCCTTTGTTATGGCCTTCACCACAGACAATGGTCCTGACTCTTCTGCAGAAAACAGGATGGCTGGGATAAAGGTCACCCCAATGGCCTTGGTGCCCAGGGAGATCATGCTGCTTGCCCTCCCCTAGAAACAGACCTGATGGGCATCCCTATACTTACCACTTCCAAGCAAGCTGTTAGCGACTGTTGGGTTAAACGTGCGGACACGCAGGTACAGGTGCTCCACTCCCTTAGCGAGTTGGTCACCAACAGTCATTAGTGTACTCTTCTTGGGGTAAAAAAATGATATTTTTGCTTTGTAGTTTTTGGTGTTAGATTCAAAGGCTCCAATGTCTTCATCATGGTTCTGGGGGGGGGGGCTCTTTACTTCCTTAAGCAAAGAGAACGCATTGCTGCAAGATTTTAACAATGGCATGTTCAAATCCTGAGAGCTGTTCCTACCACCCCCCAGCAAACTGAGACTTCAGGGAAATTGCCAGATCTATTGCTGGGAAAGATAGAAGACAGGGTAGCAAAAATGATCCAAAAGGTGCTGCCTCTGGGGTGAGGGTTAGTCAAAAAGATGGGTTTTGGTTCACTTTAATCCATCTCCCTTGCCCCCTGTGCTGCCTGTAATATCAAAGCATGAGCTGAGCTGAGATGACCTGAGGCTTCTGATAAAAAGTGCTTCAGGGTTTGACTGAGAAGCTGCCTCACTGGTCCTCATCGGAAGCCCTCAGTTGACCCCATTACCTCTCATGACTATCTTAAAGATTATAAAATTGTATGCTTTGTGATATTGGTTGGGGGAGTGTAATGATGACAACCGGTTGTGATGAAAGTTCCACCTGCTATTGGCTAAAAAAACAACAATTGGTTAATTGGTCAACCTGGGAAATAAGTTTTCTCATCACACTGTATCAGTTTTTCTTATTGGATCGTGAACCTCTACACAGTACCACAGCCCCGCATTTATATTACAAAACCAACAGGCCCACTGCAAATTCTCTTGAAAATGATCTCATTGAGAGCAGCAAAAAATCTTTGTCAGGCTCTTAAGATTCCTCAGTCATGTGTTGATTTAGAAACCCCACCTAAAGGAGACAAAGGTCACGGATTGTGGTCCCGGCCCAGCAGATGTTCACAAGCTTTTTTTTAAGGGTTTTGTCGCTTTATTATATGTCAGGAAATCCAAGATTTAAGTTAAAGGAAGAACTTTTGCTGTTAAGAATGTTTATTAAAGTGACCCTGTCATTAATCACATGAAATAATGTCTTGCTTGACATGAGAACGATAAAGCCTCAGCATTTGTTAGCTTGGAAGTCAATATATGTGATAAGAAAAAACATCGCTACTGTAGAACCATGTTCTCCGACAAGCCTAGTGCCATCATTTTAGCTCTTAGAATCATAGAGGGAGGCACTCAAGAAATTTATCAAAATATATATTATATATATATATATATATATATATATATATATATTTTATTTTTTTTTTTATTTTTTTTTTTTATAATTCCATATCACTAAATTAATCACTGCACATAACCACTACACAATTGAAATCCCTTAAAAAACACATAATGAGACAATACATGTAAGACAAACCAACATGGAAGTGTGTAGGCGATGGGGAGAGCACTGGCACACAAAAATATCAATCAGCATCTATATTTAAAACACATAAACACGAGTGATCTAATCAGTGCAAATAACAATGTGCAAATTCTACCTATGATCCGGATCCTATATCAAGTAACTATAAAGTGCAAAGTGCAACCAATCAATAGATACAAATACAATGTATAATCACAAACAGAATCTACATAATTACCCAATAACCAAATATTGTATAAAGAATATAAATGACCACAAAATACCTCACCAATGTAGATGCTAGTGTCAATCAACCATTAAATACCAAATGCAGTGCAAAAATATATCCAACCAAAATATACTCAAGGTATCACAGGTATGCCAGTACAGGGTCTACAGCACCAGGAGCCACGCGTCCCATGGGTGTATCCCCCACTTCATCAGGCTGTTGACTACTATGGAGACCAGGACCCCACAATTAAATATAGCTGTGTCTTTTATTATATGTTTCAAATATTTTCATACACTGTTGTGTTTCCTGGGGTTATAAACTTTTGGTGGGTGGTCTTCAGACTTGGACACTCACACTCAAAATGACTACAAGCACAAAAAACATTTGATATCATGAATGCGTGTTTGGCATTTTGTTAGAGCGGCAAAAATATTTTACTCCTCTCTTTCTCTCGTCTGCTTTCATATACTTTCCTCTAAGCTTAAAGGGACAGTTCATGCAATGGAATAATAGGGCAGCTAGGAGCTCACCTGAAGCCTGTCTATGTGCCTCTCCTCTATTTCCTGCAGTGTGCTGTCGGAGGTCTCCAAAGATTCCTTTCAGCCATAGGGTTATTTCATGTTCATGCTCATGGAGGAGTGGAATAGAATGGAGGGGCAAACTTTGGAGACCCGGTACAGCATCTACAGTGCACTGCAGAAAAATGCAAGGTTTAGTTATGCTGCTTGCTGAATTATTATTGCCATTGCTTGGGCTGTTCCTTTAACTAGCAGAATAATTCATAGTATTTTTTAAGAGCTTGTGTTTACTGGACACCATACCCTATGAGCAACACCAGAAAAATAGCACAATGAGGAATGAAAAAACCTAGGGGGGGCAGAGATTTATTTAGAGTCAGAGCAAACATCACAGGGAGGCTCTTAAACCTCAGAAAGTTGTAGAAAACCATGCAGGACCCAAAGGACTTTGGTGTATTATCTTAAAAAGGACATAAAACAGGAGTAGACTGAAGTAGACCTTTAGACTAGATATAACACCAAAGTGAAGGGTTACAAATGTAGAAATACAGATATAGGGGAGCAAAGCATCAGAGCGCAAAAGGGCATCATATAGAGCAGGGTAACATACGAAAGGGCCTTGACGAGGCAGTCTGAACTACAAGCAAGGCATGGGGTGGAGAGTGTTTAAAGCAGTGGAGAGTGTTAAATGCAGCAGCAAACTAACAGGAAAGAGCACGTTCCTACACAGGCTTTCGGTAAAGTGTGGTGCATACTTGAGGCTACAACTAGTCCAGGTGGCCCTAAACGGATTTCTCCCTATGCTCCCTGTGGCCTGAACACAAGGAACAGAAAGAAAACAACAAGTAATAATGTGGTTAAATGGTTTCAAAAAAAGTTAGGGTAACATTAGGGTTAAACAAGAGTCATAAGAGACATCCAGGGTTGTAAGTGGTAGGTGAAAAGCAAATAAGAAATGAACATGAAGCTTATCTTAACACCATTTTATCTTATCTTGAGTCTGTGTGAAGACCCTTTGATTGGAGTAGATCTAAAGTGGTGAAATATGACCTCAAGAGAAAGTTTATAAAAAGGAGACATTTAACCTAACCATTAACCTATTGTTGATTAGTGGCTACATACGTTTTAATAATCTTCTGTTTTCATTCACAGTAAATGGGAAGCAGAGATGCGCGTTGAACTGTCGCCCTATCGGCTACCGCTTCTATGTACGTCACACAGAAAAGGTCCAAGATGGCACGCCATGTGAGGCCGATTCTTCGGATGTTTGCGTAGATGGGCAATGCCTGGTAAGCAGCAATGTGTTATCCTGTCTCGTATCACCTAGAAGGAATTTACTACCACTGATTTCATAACAGGTCTCTACATTTCCTGAGTACATGCCAAACATGACCTCATGCTTTCTAAAAGCAATTTCCAAAATTGCATGTCCATGTGAAGCTGGGAATGTTATTTGTCTACAACCCAAGAATATTTGTGGTTACTAGTGTTCATTTTATCAAACAACAGCAACTCTCGGCATATATGTGTTATAGTTACCCAATGTTGCATGACGTAAGGTGTAGCTTACTCAGTAAGTCAACTTTTCTTGTTTAGTTGTTGTCTGCACCCATCTACCATTTTAGCAGGTCCATTGTATTTCTTTGAGGGACACCAGCTTACACTGAAGCCTTCTACTGCCTACACCTGTCTTCTCTAACTTATTCATAAAATCAAGGCAAGCTTGAACAAATAGTTTCTAGATCCATGTTCCTAGATGTATCTGCCAATTGAACATAGTAAAGGAATACTGGTTCTTCACCGACTTACTCTGAAGTCTTCTCCTGCCTACACTGAAGTCTTCTACTGCCTACACCTGTCTTCTCTAACTTATTCATAAAATCAAGGCAAGCTTGAACAAATAGTTTCTAGATCCATGTTCCTAGATGTATCTGCCAATTGAACCTAGTAAAGGAATACTGGTTCTTCACCGACTTACTCTGAAGTCTTCTCCTGCCTACACTGAAGTCTTCTACTGCCTACACCTGTCTTCTCTAACTTATTCATAAAATCAAGGCAAGCTTGAACAAATAGTTTCTAGATCCATGTTCCTAGATGTATCTGCCAATTGAACATAGTAAAGGAATACTGGTTCTTCACCGACTTACTCTGAAGCCTTCTCCTGCCTACACTGAAGTCTTCTACTGCCTACACCTGTCTTCGCTAACTTATTCATAAAATCAAGGCAAACTTGAACAATTAGTTTCTAGATCCATGTTCCTAGATGTGTCTGCCAATTGAACATAGTAAAGGAATATTGGTTCTTCACCAACTTATTCTGAAGTCTTCTCCTGCCTACACCTGTCTTCTATAACATATCCATGAAACCAATGCAAGCTTAACAAAAGAAAAAATACAGATCAATGTTGCTGGATGTATCTGCCGATTGAACATAATGAATGATATTGGTTCTAGTGTCGTAGTCACAGTAGCGGAAATCCCATCCAGGGCTGAGCCAAGAATAGGAAAGGTGGGATATGAAAGCATGTAAAACATTGGTTTACCAAGAGGACCAAAACACACCAATTCACTAACAATGAATGTACCAGCATGGGTGGTCACCATTGTGTTCTTTCTGTAGGCTATGGTGATAGAATTTATGGTAAATTGAACATTTTTGGGAGGGAGTGAAAGTGGGATGCTTGGCTTAACTGACCACTTTATAGGGTAATGGGTGTGGCAGAGTGTGTAGTTTGGGTTGTGGCTTATCCAGAGGCTTTTGAGGAACAAATATCTGCATCATGCTATGTTAGTCCTCTGTGTGTAAGTACTGTAGGTGTAGCCCCCAGACATACACCTAAAGCACAACTTGGATAGCTCCAGTCCATAAAAGATGTTGGTGATTGACCACTACTACCACTAATCAGCAGGCCCAAAGTTATAAATTGACTAGACATCCTCGATCTGTTGGGACAGTCTTCCCCATAATGAGTGGGAGATTAAATGTCTCTAGAGTTGGACAGTGGGACAAAATTTAGCAAAGCGAGAATCTGGTCAGTTCAGTTTATAGCCCTAGGTGTGCCTACCATAATTTTGTGCAGGAATAATAGTTTCCTGTCACAGCTCTAGCAAGAGGAAGTCTTGCCTAGTGCTGAAGGACATCTGTAGAGTGGGTTTGAAGTGAATCACTCCAAGGCTGGATGACTAGGTGCCCCTGGCCCCTAGGTGCATCTCGATTTGGGATGACCCAGTGCGCCCCCCCCCCCCCCAGATTGCCTGCAGAACCCTTACCTTTTTATGATTCATCTCTGTGATTCTGGGCCATGGCTGTATCCCTTCAGTTGTGCATGCTCCCGCACCCAACCATTTAGAGAGGCTTGGCACTGGGGAGTGCGCACTCCACAGGAAAACCAGGGGATGTGGACACCTTGAATTTCCTGACACCAATTCTAAAACAACAGCTTTATGCCGTGCATTAGTATGCTCGGCATAAAAAGCTAATTGGACGAGTGCTGTGGGAACTGCAGAAAGTTGAGTACAGTGGGCGATCTGGGGAGTTTCAGACAGTGGCACAGGCCACATTGGGATGCCCCCTGGAGCAAGAACCATCAGCTTAGTGAAAATCCTTTGGATTGGTCCACTTTAAGAAAGATCAACATTGGTCTATAAACAAGGCAAACAGCATGGCTGGCCCCAAATTCTAGCACTTTAAATAGTCACTATTGTGTTCTTTTAGGCTTTGGTGGCACCATTTATGGTCGTGGATGTATCTGCCAATGAAACATAATTTGGTGCAGGAATACTGTCAAAGTTACAGTCAAAGAAAGTCCCACCTAGGACTGGAGGACAAATGTGGGGTGGGTTATGGAGGTTCGTAAAATGCTGATTTCACCAGGAAGTGGTTCAGTAAAGATCACCATCAATGTATGAATAAGAATTGTGGGTGGTCCAAAATTCTTGCACCATAAATGGTCACCTTTGTGTTTCTTTTGTAGTCTGTGGTGGAATGATTTATAATCATAGACACATCTGTCAATAGAACATTTTTTTGTGCAGGAATACTGGTTTATGTCAGGTACAGTAGAAGGAAGAACCTCATGGGGCTGGGCTGAGAAGAGAACAGGTTTGGGGTGGGGTATGGAGGTGTGTAAAACCCTGATTCACCAAGAAAACCAAAAGTAGTTCAGTAAAGATCACCACAAAGGAAAGAAATATACTGTGGATGGTCCATATATTATTGCACAATAAATGATCACTATGACGTAGGTGCTGTGGTGGGACATGGGGTTTGATTCAGAGCCTGGTGAAAATCTACACCCATTAGACAATGAAAGTGAATGGCAAGTGAATTTGTCTCACCAGGTTCTGAATTGCCTCATTGTCAGTTATCAGTGATGGCAAAAGAGCCCCAAAAGTCATTGTGGACAAAAAGGGTTGCAGTGGGCGGTGGGGACACAAAATTAAGTAGAGGTGGCAAATTTAAAACGTTTAGTACGTAAGCATAAATAGGGGGCTCAAGAGGTTGACACAGAGAAAAGCAATTGTGGCACAAAACATGAAGGGTTAGCATGATAGAACTAGAAATAAGATATAGAGAGTAATTTTCCTGTTACCATGTTGAAGGTGTGGCCTCTTGCTCATCACCCACATTTTGGAAGCATCCTGAGATATCGCGACACATACACATACAGTAAGAAGTGTGGTCTCCTTCTGCCGTCAACCTTCTATGTTTTTATAATTCCTTAGCAACTCACCAAAAATCATTGTTCTCCAGAATCAGAGTTTACAACCATATAAACCTTCTTCAGGAGATCTCCCTAGAAATGGTTAAGAAAAACTGTAGAGAACCATTATTTATTTTGTGTAGAGAAGTTGGCTCTCAGGATACATGGCCATCCTCCAGGCTCCAGACGTGTATTTCATTCTTCTGGACAGCAGCCTGCAATCCTGAACTCATTCAGCCCCGTGCTATCTGTCCCGTCCCCCAGCATCCGTGTCTCATGCCACATCACATGTGCGTGGCCCGGCTCTGGCCAATAAACAAAGCTGATTGTGCGTCGGCCTTTAGGTGTCACCTCGTTCCTTCTTTCATCCAGGTCACATGGATGGTGGAATTCTCTGGCAGCTTTTCATTCCAGGAGATGCCGCAGCCTCAACCTCACGAAATCAGGCCGCCAATCACCTTAATCCCTCTCGGGGCAAGGAGAGAGCCAATCGGATTAACACTCTTGAGATCTAGTGATATTATGAAATGCAGCCCCACAAAATCGCAGGCTCCCAGAACGCAACAAGGCTGTTTGTTGTTAGGATTAGACCGATCTTTAATTTAATCTGGCTGGCTGGACAACCCGGTGCCCTGCTTAGTTTTTAGTATTGTATTACAGGCAGGCATGCGGACACTCTGTGCTTAATAAACAGAGAGATGATTAAGAAAGAACTCTGGGGCGATTATCATGAAAGGAGGCAAGGGTGGGGGATTATGGGGGTTGGTGTTAAACTAGGCTCTTTTTAACTTATACTGTATACCCTGTATCCCTTATCCATGGGTAGTACCTTATTGGGGGGTTCACCATCCTGTCTTCACACCTTTCCTAACAATAGATCTGACAATTTCAAAGCCTCAGATTGACGGGGGGTTGAGTGGCAGGGCCAGCAATTGCTGGATTGCTTTATGACCCAGTGCCTAGAATTTGAACATGTCAGAACTCATGGACTCTAGCCATTAGCATGATTTGTAAATTGCTAATTCAAGGAAAGGTGTAATTAAGATGCACCATCTCTTCTCTGCACAGGATCCTGACAGGCATTAGCGGTAGATGATCGTTAAATGGGCCAGTGGTATTGAAGCAGACCAAAACCCGTTCTTCCAAAGTAGTCAACGTCAACCGCCGTCAGGGAGATTGACTAATTTACAATAGGTTTTGGTCTGCTTTAAAGTGGGTCAAAACCCTTATGGCTGGGCATTCCAGGCCTGGACGCTAGCCTGTACCCGGGCCATCCTAGATTGGATGCCCCACTATGTGAAACCCCCTGTGGCGCCGGTGATCTTACCTGATCCCAATGGGTCCCGTGACGCGATCCTCTGGCACCACATTCCTGGCTTCTCTTCAGCTGTGCGCATTCCCAAATCCAGCCATCTGAATGGCTAGGGGCAGGAGCGTACACGGCCGAACATCGTGCTGAGGATGTGGCCAGCCAGCTGCACTTCGGCACAGCGGCACTTTTGAGAGAATTTTTCTCGAATAGTGCCGCAGGGTGTGGCTTCGGCGGTGAAAATGCCCCGTTTCCTTAGAAAACCAGGCCACGGCCAAGCCAACAGCAGTGCTGGGTCACTCGGGTGGGGGAAAGCCCCATAGATGGAGCACTAGACCCTTTTTTGGGTTTGCATCCACTTTTATACCATTTAATGTTCATCTACCTCTAATGCCTGTCAGCACAGGATGCAGAGAAGAGTTGCTGCATCTTGATGACGCCTTTCCTTGAATTACCATTTACCGATCATGATAATGGCTAGAGTCCATGAGTTCTGGATACAGGGCTCACGGGCTAATCTCATTTGCTCATCCAGATGCAAAAATAATGTATTTGTAAATTATGGGATATTTTTCGGGGGGGGGGGGGGCAAGTAACATAAAATCTGAGACTGATACTGGAATTTGGTACAATATTAAGACACACGAATGCCAGTAGACATGACAAACATGATTTTCTTACAACAGAAAGTTTCCCCATGCCCAAAAAGGCCAATAATTACAGGATTACCCATCACTCTTTGCAAGAAGTTGGCACCATGCTAATCATCTCTGTATGTCACCCTTTGCTCTGTCAAGCATTCAGATCTGTAGAGCGTGCAATATTTTACTATACATTTACATATTTTTAACATCAACAACTCCCTCTTGTGGATATGTATCTATCAACACAAGGCTCAGAGTAAATGGCTGTATGGGGGCTGGTGAGTGGGGGTAGCAACAGACCTTAAGGAGAGACTCCTGCCAGGCTTAAAGGGAGTGACCATCCAAAACATTTTTTTTGCTAGTTTATTTAACCTAGAGATGAAGAGAGTGGATGTTGGGGCTGCAGGCCACAACCACCACCAAGCAGGGAGCACCACCAAGAAATATTAGTGGTGCTCCCTGCTTGGGGGTGGTTGTGGCCTGCAGCCCCAAAACCCACTCTCTTCATGTTAGGTTTGCATATTAGGAGAGCACGCCGATATACTTAACTAGTTTACTGCGGTGCACCACTTTTTTGTTCTAGCCTACCTAGAGATGTTAGAGATTATGAGACCGCGGATGGCAAGCATATTGTGTTGTATGTCTGCCCTTAATCATCGGGCAGGTTTTATGGTGTCATTTCCGACCCTTTGGTCCTGGCCAATATGTGCTACGTACGGACGACTATTGCCACCGTCATTTCCACACTTACGAAACGCGTAGACAGAGGATTTTCCCCTACCTATTTTTATGGGACTGTCTGTATTGTAAATTGGCTTTTAACCATTGGAAATTAAAGTTTGGAATTTTACTGCAAACGCTGGCTGGCCTTTCACTTGGATCCCCTGTACATTGCGAGGAGAGTGCTCCCAGCCACCCTGCAAGCAAGGTTTGGACTAGGGCCTCAATGCTTTAAGGTAGAGCTGACAACCTTTGTTTGTTTCTACCTGGAGATGTTACCTGCTGTTACTGGGCCATTTTCATAGTTTTGCACTATATATGTTTAACTTTTATTTGTGCAGGAATTTCCAGTGACAACCAGGAAAATGATATGCACCAGTAAACACTGTTCCTACCCAGGTCCCCCCTCTCTGGATGGGGCTGTTCATGCTTTTTCTTTAAGTTTTATGGGTTAAACCCTTAAAAATTATCTTGTGGGTCCCCTTAAAAAAAATAGAAATTAAGCAAAGGGGACAGGGCCAGTTGGGATGAATGAAATGGGCCAATCTGTGACATATTAAGGGAGTATGCTAATGCTTGGATACAGAGGAACAACTTAGTAGGAGGGGAGACACACAAGAGAAAATAGCTGGAAGAGCCCTGAATTTAGAAAGAACGGGTAGGTAAGGTTGTCCCAGGGGTATCTGCCATGGTAGCAACAGAGAAGGTGGCTGAAACTCCTGCAGGAAAATATAATGATTAGCCCCAGAATCCAGCTTTGACCCTCCATGGTGCAAGAACATGTAGACTTAAAAACTTAAATTAACTATCTTCGAAAATCAGGGCCAGCTTTTTGCAAATTCAAAACGACAGTATTTGGGTGTTAGTGTGGGTTGACGAAAATCCAGATTTTTTTAAGCATAAAAAGACAAATTATACATAATCTTTAGACTGGTGGATATTTGGCTAAACTTCCAGTAACGACTCTATGTAACAAGGCGTACTGTTATTGCAATATTTCTGGAATAATATGTCACAAGTTGGGACGTGAAGAGTGTGGGATTACTCTTAAATGAAGTATGTTGTGATTGTGATGAGGCATGGAGGACGCTAAATAAAGCTGTCCTCAACCATAGAGACAAGAAATAACTTTGGCTCATGAAAAGAATAAATAAAGATCGTTGGCTAGTGCCAGATTATGCTCTCCTGTTCATGTACCATAGTCACTCTATATTTCTCGGGCCTAGCAACTTGTATGCTGCTAGCCATAGCCTGGTGGTGCCTGAAACGCTGTCCTCAGGGGGATACTGTGTTAGCCTCACCCTTACCTGGTACCATTGTTGGTACTAGACCTTAAACTGAACTAAAAGAGGACTGTTTCCCTCCCCTAGGTCATCCAGATTTGGAATGCCCCACTGTGTGAACCCCCCAAGTCCCCTGTAAAACATACCTTCTCCCTGTTTCAACGGCGTATTTGCAAGTTGCGGCTGCCATCAGCTATAACATTGCCCGGATGGGTGCACAGTATTTGTGAATGGCCGGCGTGGGCACGCACCCTGTTAGAGGGTAGCGGGGATGCCGCTGCTGCCATGCTTGGCTCCTTTCGGCTAGACTAGTCCCTTAGCTTAGTCTTAGCTGATATTGACGAGCGCAGGACCGGAGAAAGGCGAGTTTTACTGGGGGAACTGTGAGGGTTTCACATAGTGGGGCATCCCAAATCGGAGCTAGGAACAAAACTCGGGATAGTCAAAATTCCAGGTTTTGGTCCACTTTAACCTACAAAGCAGCCTCCACCTTATCCTAATATCATTGCTGGCCCTGTGGAAGTCACTATAAACCCTAATCTACCTCTACCATATTACTGTTGCCAACAGTCTACACACCCCATTCCGGTGGTGTCCAACAATCAGCTTTTGCAGCCCCACACTGGTAGCATTGGATGTATGGTGGATGTGCCTGTGTGTTCTAGCTCAGGTGTACCCAAAATGCAGCTGTAGGAGATTTAAATGTAGTCAACAACACTCCTTGGTACTATTTTTGGCATTGTAAATGTGCCTCTTGTCATAGTGAACTTGTTGCTGCTCCCTGCAGCCCCCAATCTTCCCTGGTACCATTGCATGTCCATATGTCCAGGGTACTAGTGTTTAGGGATATTTTTAGTTGGAGTAAAGCAGTACATACCTTCATTTTGCTAAGTTGCAGCTGAATGCTCTTTGTATCCCATACACCATGGATGAACATAAATGTTAATAACCAGACTAAACATATCCCCCCTCCTGCCATGGCAGTTAGCACCATGCAGGAATCATGTCGCCCTGACCCCAACTTTCTAATTTTTTATAAAAATGCTTTAGGTGCAGACATGCGGCTGCACTGTACACACAAGGAATCCTAATATCTTAAACTACCACTTTGTATTCTGCAATTGTCTACAACTGTCTATTCAGCCCCTATTAAGTTGTATAATATTGTAGGACACCAGGCCCAATGTCTTCTACGAATGTCTCAGGAATATGTTCTCACATTCATAGGTGCTATTTCTTGCAGGGGAAGCCTGGTGGAAAAGCCAAGATTTAATCCTAAGTGTAATTTCAGCAACACGTTAGCAGTCATGGAATACTTATATTAGCCTGTTAGTAAATTCCACACTGTCATTAGATGGGTGATTAGCAACAGGCTGACTGTGCAGTGCTACTGGTGTCACCACCCGGGAATCCTCTGTGCCTTACACATCTGTGGTCAATCAGAACTTGACATATGATGCACAGTTTTTTGCCTGGGATGGTTATATTACAAGTTGGAGGAAACTGCCCCTCTCCTCGTTTGTGACATTATTAGTCCACTGGGAACACTTTATAGTCCGACTGTGTTTCCTTAATTACTTAGCAGAAGGTAAACTTTAAAAGAGATAATGGAATCTTGATAGTGTTCTATGGAAAGAGGTGAAGTTGTCTGTAAAAGGACATGTCACCTACTGTATACATTATGGCACCTCAAATAATATAACCCATCACACGTGTTAAATGTCTTGTAGAGAAGAAAAAGGTTAGTTGCTCCATGGCCAGAGCCCTGAATAAACCATTACCCTAAAGACACTGTTGAAGACACTGACCATTTAAGAAACGTGATCTGAGAAATGAACTCTGTTCACAATTTATCCACCTGGTGCCATATTTTAAATCAGAAGGAACCTGGTGATTCTAGTTCTGTGATAGGCAGCCGCAGTGGTACAAAAATATTCTAGGCCCCACAGCTGACTAATTCCCATAAAAACTCTACAGGATAAGCTTGCCACTGGCAGACACAGTAGGTAAGAACCTACCTGGGGCTCACAACCAGAAATGCAAAGGGTTTATTGTGGACAATCTAACTAAATTTAGGAATTGCCTGTTATGAGTACAGTCATCAAGTGCTGCATTTCTTCATGAGAAATGGGACACCTGCAATTGTGTATGGGGCTGTCCCAGGGTTTGGACACCTCCAAAACCTTTCTAATTCTTTTGGTGAAACAGGTCCCCCAAAAGGTACATGCTATCATCGAGTACTCTACACTCTACAGGATAAGCTTGTCACCGGCAAGCCCGGTAGGTAATAACCCCTGGTTATGGTCAGACTAGTCACAGGTCGTCAACATAACTTGTCATTAGATGTGGTTAGATCTTGGTGCCGCACATGGTCAGACATGGCACAGGTTGGCAACGAGGCTTGGAACTGGATGTGGCCAGACCAGCAACTGATCAGCAAGTGTCCTTGTGAACTCTCCTTAAGCCTCACTTTGACGGCATGTCATGCATCCTGGCATTCCTGCTGTGTGCGCTTGTCACGCACAAGCACACAAGTAGGAAGGAGCAAGGGAAGCTATGGGGTTCTGTATCCCATATTAGGTTTCCCTTGGGGGGATGAGGCAAACAAGGGGTTGAACTTTTTTGAGCCACCATAAATGAGCTATCTCCAATTAGCTGAGATGCTGAACAGCAGCCCAGACCTGACTGATTTTCTAGATGTAAATAGGTATTTAGGTTAGACATTTCAGGGGTCTTGGCATGACCCTTTTTTAGTCTAGAAATCTGGCTCCAATAGACCAACTTTATGAATGTCTGCTCCTGGACTTTTTACAATAGCAGTTTTGTTTCTAGATGGGCAACAAGCCTTCAGCAATTTCGTGATGAAGGGGCCACCAACATTCAGGTCCCCAAAAATGTCACAGGCATTTTGGGTGAGCAAAGCTTAGAGGTGAACTTTTCTCTAGCTATTAAATCTTGGCAGTTGTATCATGTGAAAAGTTAATGAGCTTCCCAGTAACAAATCTTTCCAGTCTATGGCGGGATCTTTTGTGTCCTCCGTCTTGGCTTCTTCATTCTCTGTACTTAGTGACGTGAGAAATAACTGTCTTTTTCCCATTATCCCCTAATCGGAAGTTGCTGCATCAGTAACCCCCCCTCCATACGCTCATAAAGTAAATTGGGGTCTTTTCTTAACAATAACAAAGTTCCCTCTGAGCTGTCTCATACAGCTGACATCCAGGCAGCTGTGCCAGCACCAAAGAGCAGAGTCAGGGCCACACTAGATTAAGAGGTTGTAAATTAAGCTGTCTTTAGAAAAGCAAGCCAAAGACCACCCAACGACACCTAATGACTATCTGAGTTATGTCACTTGTCCCTGCTAGGCTCTTAATTTAGGGACAGTTCTTGCTGTTGACTTATCACACAGCCTAATTGGTGGCATCACAGTGGCCAATTGTGTGTTAAAAAAACACTAAGCCAGAACTTCCGGAGGTTTGTGTTGGTTTTGCATGCTTAAGGGAAAAGCCTATAGGCTCTTTCTAATCAAAATTGTACAGGCAATGCAAGACGGCAAAGGTTCAGGGAGACCCCCTCCTCACATGTCTACTGCAAATTCTGGCTACTTTTTTCTTGATTACCTTGGACTAGAACCGCATTCATGTGGCGCTTTGTGGCTGCCCATCTACTAAAAGAACTGGGACCTCCACCAAGTGGTGTCTGGGAATGAAATGGCTGTCTGAGTGGGAGGTTCCTAGTTCATCGTGGCTGCATCTTCATTCTAGATACTCTTTTCTTAATTTCCGTAGACTGGGACGCCATCCATGTGGCACCTTGGAATGGCTGCCTGTGTTCAGGGAAATCACCACCTCTGCTCTAAACTATAATATCTGGTTATTTCACAAATCTTTCTTTCCTTCCTTTCTTTTCGCTTTCTGGGAGCTGGACCTCTCAAATCTACATTGACTGCCTGGACAGTGACTTCAAAACTGGGAAGGTCCTTCTCCTGTTCCTCAACCCTTTTTCTCTGATATTCTCCTATATTTCTTATTCTGCTTAAAGAGGAACATCAGAGGCTTTGAAGTCTAAAGGACTTGTCGTCCCGAGCAGGCCACTCAGCCAATCAGTGTGCTCACTTTCAGCTCAAGCCTGCTCCATATCAGCGACTGTTGTGAGTTGATGGGGCGACCTGGGGTGCCACCGCACGGAGAAACAACACATGAGAAAGTGAAATTCCTGTGTGTTGTTCCTCTTTAAGCAGAATCTGAATCTCTCTGTCTCACTCCAGAATTCCATGCCTGTCTCTCAGCGTTGATAATGTTGTGGTTGGGTTGTTGATGTTGCTGGAACACATTGTTAACACATTGCGACAATGCTCTCTGCATGAACTTGGCATCCTGCCACCCCCTCCCTTCCCAGACCCCTTACGTCTGCCTTCTGTAAAACCAGAATGACATTTTAGGAAGACTTCAAAAACAATACCTGATTAGGTTGGACGTAGTACAGTTTTTGTAGCCTAAACTTACAGCTCGTAGTCAAAGAACTGGGGTGAGAAGACAGGAGAAAGCCATCACTGTATACAGTTCCTCCATAGCTCTTGTGTTAGAATCTGAGCCTCATAACCGCACATCTGTAACCACAACAGCAGCTTTGCCGTCTCTCCGGAGACTAATGAGGAGGGCGCGCTCAGGTTGCAATTGCTGCGCGTACATACGATTGTAAAAAAAATGTCCCCTCAGGGCGGCGAGACTCGACAACCATTTACACCATGTTCAGCGCCGCGGGCTAGGGAGGTGGTGGATGATATTTAATCCTGACTGTCACAACAATCTTAACACATTATATTTATCTAACATAGCTGAGACACGATAAACCACAATATGTTTTATAAAAGAAAAATATGTGACCTAAGCCCTAAAGTGAACCCAGGTTCACATCCGAGCAGCACAGACCTATGGCCCAAAACCATCTCCCTGCCATATTAATAAACTTCCTCTCCTTCTCCTGTCAGTTATGACATGAAGCATTCATGTAATGCAAGGCATGACCTGACAAAGAATATGAGCAAGTGTCAGCTATGAGGGAGAAGGTGAGCGAATTTAAAAACAACGGGAATGTTGCTTTAAAGCAGGTATGCTCAACCTGTGGCCCACAAACCACAGGCGGCCTGTGGAGCCGTCTGATTTGGCCCATGACGTCCGACAGTGGAACCCAGGGCTGTGAGGACGTGAAGGTGGAAAGCAGTGTAGATAAGGAAGCACAAACATTTATGCTACTGTGATAGTTAGATCTGGAAACATAAAGGGAATTAAATAGAGGCTCGGTAAGGATGGTTGCAAGGAGCATGATAAAGGAGAGGCAAATAGAGGTGGCAGCCGTGGCTTGGACGGAACATTGAAATCAGTGATGGTTCAGCATTATATGGGTTATGGGGTATTATTTGATTTCACATTAAAGCGGTAGTCCAGTCAAAAACAACCCCCCCCCCCACCTTTTCTGTTGCTGATGCAGCCTTGCTTCTTTCTGTGCGCCAGGCTGCCCGTGCCCCTGAAGAACGGCGCTGGACCATGGCTAAGTTGAGGTTTGTTTTGTCTTTGCAACAACCCCCCCCCCAAGTCCTGCCTTAGCACCAGGAAAGGGTGTCAGGGTGGGGCTGTTTTTGTCTGAAGTTCCCCTTTATATGCCTTATATGTTTTACATGGTATCAATAAAGTAAATTGGCTTTAATCACACCATTGGATGTGGTATTTGAGATCCTAAACAAAGCAGCCCTGTAATTAAAAAGATTTAAGGGCCCTCCGTTGGCTTTCCCCTGGAGCATTACAAATCAGGATGCCCCACTATGTGAAACCCCCAAGGGTTGCGACACAGCTTGTCTGTGCCGGTCCAAAGCTCCCGGTTTCAGAATACACGCGGCGCCTGTCCCTTGCGTCACTCAAACAGCGCAGTCCATTCATCGCGCAATCCACTGGGCGCTGCTGAGCTCCGACTAAACAGCCACTGCTGATCGCTGTTAGCCAGAGAGCACCCCCAGCCACCATTCTCGGAAATTTAGAGGTTAGGACCAATTCCTGAAAGCTACAAAGTGTTGGGTCAAATTCATTTTCCATGAGTAAAATACAAAGAGTCGACTGCATTTCTGATTTTTAATGTTTTTAGAACCTGTTGAATGACCTTCAGGAAATGTGTAAACTTTAGAAAGTAGTTGGGTAGAGATCTTTTTGATGGCAGGATTAAGTGTAAAAAATGGCAGTGGGGTTAATAGATGGAGCAATGCCTTGAGGGGATGGCGGCCAAACTCCAGCCCAAGGAGCTCTAGACTTGTTTCAGTGCCGGTGTGAGATTATTTGCGCAGTCAAGAGTTGAAACTGGAAGGAGGTTGTAGGTAATGAGGCCACAGACAAATCTATCGGAGACAGCATTCCACTCCAAACATGCATATTGTCTTGCGGCGGCTGTCGAGACCACATGCGAGAAAGTGAGGCCTGCAACCCTGTGATGTGCCGCCAGGACCACTGGTTCGCTTCCAGGCAATGCGCCTGACCATACTGAGAGACAATAGGTTGCTTCATGCTGGCCAAATCCCAAAGGATCCCGATGTGCACTGTGCCCAGGCCTTCTGAGACCTGACAACATGAAGAATGTCTCACTCTGGACAGGCTTAAACCTTGCAGCTGACTTTTTTACAATTTAAACCAGCTCTCCAGTATCTGGAAAGCATAATGTGCATTTTTGTGTCTCATGTTAATTAGTAACACATACGAATGAGGACTGTTTCCCTTGGTGGATGCAGTTAAAAGAAACTTGTCATGAAAGATATATAGGACCGCCACTGCGGGCCTTTATTTGTTAAGAAATTTTGCTTGGCTGTCATGCTACTGCTTGGAACATTGCAAGACCAGATTAAGTGTGGTGAAGGCCCCTTAGCAGAGAGTCTAATATTGGCCCACCCTGTAAGTAACTACAGATCAATCGCTACCCTTGTTAACTAGTAGTGGAGGCATCCATGTGCTGGAGGCACCCTGATTCTCCCTCCCTTTAATATGGCCCTGAACATGTGTTTAAATCATGAGTTCTTATACTTGACTGACACCATGCTTGTTCAGTGCTAGTGAGTCTGTAGACCACGCCATGGACTAAGCAAAAGACCCAGGTACCTACTTAAATGGAAGCTTTTGCCAGGTAAGTGGATTCTTCCTTGACTTCTTGACCCTGAGCACATGTTTGAAGTGGACCAATCTCTAGGATTCTTATCTGTCTTATATGTATATACCTATTTAGGATTTTCATCACTGGATACACAAAGTTATCGTATGAAGAGATAGATTCAGGTAACCAGACATTCTGGCATTGAAAACTCCATGTCTCTATATAGTGTGTGGATTTAATTGGCAACTTGTGCCAGGACCAAAGAATTGGGGGTACCCTCCAAGAACCCCCCACTGAATGGGTCCCTGGGGACTGACAATTGCACTCTCAAAAAGGTAAAAATGTAAAGTAATCTTTATTGAAGGTCATCACTTTAAAAACAGTTTAAAAACTAACAACATTGTCCCAGTGCTATTTACATGACCAGCCACATGGGGGAGCCATCCTGCCAGGTACAGTCTAATACAATGTGCAATAATCAATTATAACTAATACTAAATCCAAAATACACCATAAATTACAATACAATAAAGTGCTAAGTGCTAAAACAGAAGTGCATCAATTATTAAAACCGAACATCTGAGGTGCAAGGCATATACACAAGACATGAGAAACATAAGATAAAATCCTTACTGTGTTACTGACAGGATAGCAGCCCTGCAGCGAGCCCACGCGTTCCGAGCCACTAGGGGTCTTCCTCAAGGCATTACCCCAGCCTTGGGGAAGAGCCCTAGTGGCTCGGAACGCGTGGGTTCGCTGGAGAGTGCAATTGTCAGTCCCCAGGGACCCATTCAGTGGGGGGTTCTTGGAGGGTACCCCCAATTCTTTGGTGTTAGTGTGTTTTTGTAGGGTTCCCTATAGGGGCAGTGCACCTTATATTACTGCTAAATGAAATAAAAGGTGCCACCCGTAGTGCTTTGAACTTGTGCCAGGAGACGACACGTCTACTTTCTTTTGAATGGACCCCCCTTTTTAGTAATATTTGGTCTGATTTAGAAATCTTGTTCTCCGCACACATCCAGGTCATGGTTTCACACATAGCTGGACTCTTTGGCCAGAGCTGTCAGGCTTGGCACCGGAAAGCCTACACAAGATAAACGAAAGTTGGCCCGATAAGTGTGTTTGGATGATCACACTTTGGTTAATGAAACGTTATCCGAAGTATATTATTCCATGACAAATAGCTGCTTTTGGAGGGTTGCCCCCAACGATTAACTAATGTCTACCATGCTAGTCACAATTTTGGCATCAACCACTGAAACTGCGGAGAAAAGATTGATGGAGATTTGGGCTAACTGAGATGATTATGTGCTTCAGTGATAAAATCATTTGCGTTGTGTTTCCGTGAAAAAGAAAAAGTATTGGCGTATACAAAGCTTTGACTGATCAGATTTTTTTTTTAAGCACTGTTTAAGCCTGAAGCGGGTAACCTTGTTGACATTTTTTTCGCCAGCCATTTTGTCCTTTCTTTGCAGATAGCAAAAAGTTTTTGGGGTAAAGACAAAAACTGAGCGTGTGAGGAGATGAATAAAGCATGGTGTGACTTCGCAATACATTCGCAATACGGACAAGAACAACAAAGGAGCGATTGGATTGGTAGATGGAAAATGGGGGATTCTGAGGGATATAAATGGGAATAGAAAGAAACATGGGGGACACATTAATGGGGGTAAATCAAAAAGAGGGAACACAACACAGGAAAAATGATAGGGATGGGTAATCTAGACTAATACATTGTGGGCTACAAATGCTGACTGGTCCACATAAGGTGCAACTTATGAAAGTATGCTCTGAGGGTGAGATGGAGATCTGGGACACAAATGGAAACTGAGGGAGAGCTTTTGGAGGAGGTCCAGTGAACCTTGAAAAACTTTGGGAGACAGAGGAGATGTGGTGGGGAAAGTAGAGGACACACAGTGAAAAGTGGAGAACAGTGAGAGAGTGAGGGGCTTCTTGGCTTGCACTTTAAAAGATAACAGATTACCAGGTAGACAATGCCCAAAATATGGCCAGATACTAGGTGTGCCACACATGACCCTGAGTTAGCGCAGGAGACGAAATTTTCTCTGACCCTGAAGTGTCCTGTGTAGCACTTGTGGGTTGTGAGTACTGTTAGATATTATAGACACTCTTGCAGGATTGCCAGCATAGTCCCAGACGGGTAATATGTACTTTACTGAAAGATAAATCTGACTTCACAAGTAGCTCCGGTAGTACAACTTCCAAAGCAGTATTTCCAATAATATAGTCACAATGACAATTATCCACTTCGCAATACCAGGTCTTGGTTCCCTCCGGATAGCTCAGTAAAGACCAGCTCACGCAAGTAGTTACCTTTAGCTTCCTCCATAGGTTCCTGGTGTTTGCCATCTGGCCTTGTTCTGGACTAGGGTTCTCCTTGCTCCCAACTGTTCCATCCTGCATAGGCGTGTGCTGGTTCACTCTCAAAACAATTACTTATCTAGTGCTGACCGGTTCCTAACTTAAAATGCCTCTAATCCCACACAGCTAGGAACATTGCTGCAACATTAATATAACAGGCACATGTCTGTGCCATGTGCGGAACCTTCCAGACTCCTTGAACCTGAGCACATGTAACTGTAACACTACACTTGTGCTGTGAGTGATTACCATAGCCTAACCTAGCTGCCTATGACACCAAGTCCTATTATTATTACTATTATTATACTATTATTCAGATTAGCTATCTCTCAAAGACACTGCTAGCCCACTAGTTGTACCCAATACGTAGGCTTACTTTTGAGTAATACTTGGTAATCTAGGCAATGCTAGTCAAATATATTGTGTTGTTAGAGTCGCTGGCTGAATAGGCCCTGGAATTTACTGGCCCATGACCAGCCCATGGCATCCTCGTTTAGCCTCCCTGGCTTCTTGGACAGCTAACAAGACCAAGGCTGTAACATTGCAGGGAAAATTGTGCATATGGCCGCTCTTAGGTTGATGGTACTGAAACTTTAATATGGTAGAAGTATGATACTAAGTGTAAAGCACTGCAAAGGGGCTGGGGGGCATACAGTGTTGAAGGCAGCAGCCCACCTGATCCAAAATCAGTGCAGCCCACCAGGATTTCTCCTGGGTCTCCCTATGGCTAGTTCACTTACCGATATTGCCTTGTGTTTTCTAAACCAGGTTGCCTGTGCACTAGGCTTTGAGTTTACAACTGTATTGGCTTGTAGTTGACACTTAAATCACAAAGAAAAGTTTTTTACTTTCTTGGGGTTTATTAGATAGGGGTAATCCAATTTAGGATGTGTTATCGCTCCGGGATGCCCTATAAAGAAGTAAACCTATAGACTCGAGGAGGGAGTTCCTCTTTAACTTCAATCATTTCAAGTTCACTGTAACTGTTTTCCATATGGACTTGATTACCATTTGCCCATTTTGTCCAGACCACCAGTGGGTTTGGCACCATTTAGACCTCTGCAAATGTCTATAACACTTTGGATCACTTGGGATGTAGAAACATTGGCAGCACAGTAATGTTTTGGAACAACATCTGTAAATTTGTGGATGTCAGATCTATCTTATCTATCTTATCATGAGAGAAGCAGGGGCAGCTTACTCACATCCTCAATTAGACTGTTCTTGTTCATGAAACGTATGGTGCATCCATTTACAAGCTGGCCAAACCTGTCATCATTGGGACGCTGTTGTACAGAACATCCCAAAACCTCTTTTCTTTTGCCAGTAGTCTTACAACTACTGTGCCCCTTGGAGCTCTCAGCGCAAGCAAGCGACTGGCGGGGTTTCACACAGCGGGACATCCCAAATCGAGATGCCACAGGGATGAATCTCAAACTGGACCTAGAGTCTTTTAGATGTTAGGTACAGTTTTTGTCCACTTTAATGTGGAAAATAAGAGGGGAATGAATAGGTGGAAATATGGAAAAAAGGGGAATGAGCGCTAAAAGAGAGGGAATGCGATGGAGAACATGTGAACAAAGAAATAGAAATGGGGATGATAATGGCTGAAGTGGAAGAAAAATGGAAATAATGTAAAAGAGTGGGTTGGATGAAAGCAGGAATCAGTAATGAAATCGAGAAAGTACAGAGATAAGGAAATGTGGGGAGGAAAGGGATTGGGAAGTGGGAAGTAAGAAATGCTGCAAATGTAATAAAAAGGAGAAAATAGAAAGAACATGAAAGCGAAGGAGATGGAGGAAATGCCGGAGAATAAAAATAAATGAATGTGGGGTTAATAGCTAAAAAGGGCAAAGGATACGAATGTGGGAGAGGATGGGCTGTAAGGAGAGAAATGGAGATGAGTGGAACAAAGATTGAAAGAGAAATGGAGGAGCCTCATTTCGTCTCATTACAGTTGTGCCCCTGCAAAGACACCAAAAGGTTTTATGACATTCTGGCTCAATCTAAAATTTGGCTACAAAGGCTGCAGTTTGGCTTTTTTATTGGGTGAACTTTGTATGGTACTTTCTTGTTTTGTCTCCAGTCTTGTCTCTTAGACTCCAGAAGCTTGATACAGATAAGGCCGTCACTCCTGACACTAATTTGTTATTTCAAACTTGTTCGTAGCTGATAGCTAAATCCCACAGAACTACTGATCCTAGAAACCAATATGACTGGAGGCAGAGGTAAGGTTATGATGTCACCGGGATTCCATGGATGATAGATGGCTCTAATGAACTGATGCCCTGATACCTTCATAGCCACACCATTAATCTGAAAGGCTTTGGGATTTGCTGCTGTTACACAACTGTGTATGAGTTAGCCTAGTGCATAAAGCTGGATTATGGTTGAAAATAATTAGATAAATAATCAATTTAATAAAAAATGTCAGCTATGCTTAGTGTATGTTGTGCTGAAAGTTGGAAATGATCAAAATGGAAGATATCAAAGAATGTTCTGTTGCTTTGTTGAATAGAACGAGAAAAACGAGCATAGAGGTCGATGTTTTACATACCTCCAGACACCCAGCTCCTCTTTAAAATATACCTACAGGGATGGACTGTTCATGCAGAACACAGGGTAAATTCCCAGTGGGCTGCACTGCTTTGGGCTTGATTGGGGTGTGCCTGAGCCAGAATTCACTTAGGCCCCTTTCACATGGAACTGTCTTTGAAGCGCTGCCCATTTCTATGGGCAATTTCTCACGCAGGCATGGCGATCGTGGGCTGATTCCACTCTCCCCTCAAAAGCCCTGCATATAGTGTTGTAGCTGTGGTCGCTATTGTGATGGCAACAAATCAGCAGTACACAGGGGATCACATGAGCGATAACAACTTCCTCCTCTTCTAACATCTTCCTGCCTCTCGCTCATTTTGAGTTCATTTTGACTTTTCCCAGTTTGCTGGCAAAACCGACCTCTTGCTTGCCTGACCTTGGACCCGTCTACTCCCTTTGATACCGCAAACTTTGCCGCTTCAGCGGTGGAGATTTGGGGGGGGGGGGGGGTTGCGGAGTGAGAAGAAGGCTGGTGTCAAACTGGACATCATATTACATAAACATGATTCAGCCTAAAATGTAGAGAATTTATCAACATACCAACTCCAGTACATATGGCCATGTGGACCTCCCTATTAGAAAAGAGACTACGGTCTACCACCTTGAAAGAAAAAATGTCCTTATATTACAAAACCTCTATGTATATTGTTATGGGCTGCTTGGGACCACTTTCATCAGGCACAGCTGTATTTGAATAAGGGTTCCTATGTGGTCCAAAAATGTTATAATGGAAATCAACAAAATCAATAGTCACTTCATATATGCTTGATGGTAGACCCCTTATGAATGCTTAAAGTGGACCAACACCCAGGGGTGATCGGCCCGGGAATCTATAAGATTCCCGGGCCGATCACCTCCCTCACCGCGGAACATCCGAGATCGGGATGTCCCGCGGGGTGAAACCCCCCCAAAACCTGCCGCCGCCTCCCACGCGCCCCTCTAGACGTGCGCGCGCCCGCGGCGGCCATTTGTGAATGGCCGGTGCGGGCGCGCCCTGTAAGAGTGACGTGCGGGAGGCGGCGGCGGACGCGCTGTCTTGGACGTCGCTGTCACCCGCTTGGACGTCGGCGGGGATTGGATGGCACGGTCACGTGGGAGCGTGGTGAGGTGAGTTTTTGGGGCTTTCTGGGGGGTTTCACACAGCGGGGCACCCCCCCTCGAAGTGGACCAAAACCCAGGATAGTCAAAATCCTGGGTGTTGGTCCACTTTAAACTGGCAATAACTACATGTCATAGAACCCTCCTGATTGATGTTTTGTAAGAAGTGCAGCCCTGATCGATTAAGCAGGCTCTTCTTCTTACGTTCACCTTAGGGTTGATTCAGAGCCCCTTTCTCACCATTTTATTGCTCGGAAATTTCCGTTCTCATTCATTTTTCCTCGTCGTCTGATTCAGCAGAGCCTCTTTTCTGCGTGAATTTTTGTGTGAAATGTTTTCATTTTTCTGTGATTTTTCGTTTGGTAGCAAGACCTCCATGAAAACGTTGTGAAAGGGGCTCTGAATCAACCCTCTTGTCCTGTGTCAGCTCTGCCGCAGCTCTGCTGTATCCAAAGCTGTGTGCTGTGTACAAGGTCAGACCAAGGTTGCTTAATATTCTAACTTAAAATACCTTATTTTCCACTTTTTAAAGTGCAACAGCCAACACACACAGCACGCTTCCTTAGTGCGCTTTAAAGTAACGGACCAGCTGGGATTCGACCTCTGGCCCTGTTGCTTAAACTGGACCAACACCTAGGGGGGATCGGCCCGGGAATCTATAAGATGAAGGTGAAACCCCCCAGGATGCCCACAATCCTACCTTTTCCACGTTCCAGCGGCGCATGCGCGTCCGCCGCCGCTGCCTCCCGCGCAAAACCCAGGATAGTCAAAATCCTGGGTGTTGGTCCACTTTAACAGTAACAAAAATACCGGCAATTACCCAAAAATTACCGTCAGGCTACCAAAAATAGACAACCTTACGCATGTGGTGGTGGTCGATTGTGCTATGTACAAGGTCAGACCAAGGTTGCTTAATATTCTCTATGGGTGCATTGGCTGAGCTTGGGACAGTGGCGCACGCCTTCGGACAGCTTGAGCCTGAAAGTGCAAGTTCTGGCTTCAGATACCAGTGACTGAGCGAACGCTGCCTCAGGATCGGCTGAGGGTAAGCAGGGGAGCCTCGTGCCCCCTGTGGCACTCCTATTTTTAGAGGCCGATTTATTAATAGCGCCAGGTAGCGACAGATGAGCGACAGTAGCGTGATTTTCACAGCGCCGGCTAGTATTCGCTGTGCTTGGCCGTTGTTCGGTTGTTGACAGCGACTCAGTCGGTGTGCGGTAATGTTGAATACGGGGTTAGGAGTTGCTGTTTGACAGGTTCCGCGCTGTATGGGAGCGCATGACAACGAATGGCCATAGAGAACGGCTCCCAGCATATTAATTAACAAATCACGCTCAAAAAATTATCGCGCTGTAAAATGCTTGTTTAAACCCCTGAGCGCTGGCGGCGATGTGTTAAAAGTAGTTTTTTAACCCCCAAACAACCTTATTTTTGGAAAAAAATAATAAACGAGTTTTTATAAACATTTTGTAATATGAATACATTAATATCAGACCTGTAATATCAATTCTGCACAATTTTTTTTTTTTTTTTTACCTTAAAAAAAAGATATAACATTGCAGAAGTGGTCACAGAATTTTTGACATTAAAAAAAAAAAAAAAAAAAAACCATTAATATCAATTAATTATGAATATTTAAAGATTGCTCCATTGAAATGCATTGGAGAGCACCAGGTAGCGAGAGGTCATACCTGGCGCTGTGATGGGATTAGCAGCGGCGCTGTTCGCTGAAGTCTGCAACATGATGAATCCCGCGCTAGCTGACGCTCTCGCCGGCGCTAGCCTCATTTAGCGTGATAAATGCGTGATTGTGTTCGCAGCCTGGCGTTCTGGAGTCGGTAGCCGCCGATAGCTGGCGCTACCTGGCGCTACCTGGCGCTAGTGAGACACTACCTGGCGCTATCCCTTGATAAATAAGGGCCTAAGTCTTTAAATGTTATTTTAAATGTGGACTCCTAAAATATGATTTTAACTCCAAATACTATAGAGATGATGAGAATTTGCACGCACCTCTCATGAACACTAAGGATGTATAAGTGCATAAAGAAAAGGTTGAGGGTGAAAGTCAACAATGGGGAATTATCTAGACATGAATCCAAACCAAATATGAAAATGTTTGGTTTGGGTTTTATTAAAATCAAAATCAGGCACAATGTAGAGTTATGTGGATGCAATAAGTGGAATTATTTTGTGCCAAACACCACTTTTAGGTTATAGATTTTTATGGTAAACCTTCTCCAGTAACCAAGAAGGAAGTCGAGACTAGATCTCCCCAAATGGGCAAAATACAGCTAAAACTATATTTATTTGCTCCCAAATGTTTTGGCTTTAACCGATTTATAACCGTTAAAGTGAAACACCATCACTGACAAAAGAAAAATTGTTCCCAGAAACATACGTACCGGTAGATTAAATGACATATGACTATAGGTAACCAAAGCTAAGAACTCCGTTGATCCATTGACGACTAAACTGAATACAATTTCTATTGTTCTAAATCTGAGATCTCGGAGTTTCAAAGGCTGATACAGCTAATGCCGTCATTTTCACTGACACTAATCTATTATTTTCGAGTTGCCAGCAGTAGATAGTGACATGTTACAACACATTTGACCCTTGTAAACTAAACATGACATGACACAGAAATAGGGATAAGGTATTAACAGGATCTCTTGGTTGATAGATAGCTGTAGAACTGATGTGTCCTGATAATGTCTTTGAACCATCAAATAAATGTGTGCTGTACCTGTGGCTACTGTGTACACTTCAGACTTCTAGGAAGCAAAAATTCCTCGTATTTAACCCTCCATCATAGGTTGACTGTATTTGATTTTTAGATGCCAAAACCCAAAATTCCATCTCCTTCTAATGTATTTAGTTTAAAAAAGTCTAAAAAAGAACATACTCTACAAAAACAATGTAGTACTGTGCACCACCAATCTAATATAACAATGAAAAGATATCAAAATAAATCTATAAGGGTGGTGTGCTAGAGTAGGTGCCACAAAAATCTAACCTCTCCCCTCAAAAAGAATAAAAAGTGCTTTACTATGGCAGATGGTGGCAGATGTGGGGTTGCCACCTTTCCCAACAAAAAAATACTAGCATATTTCATGGGTACATGGGTTTGGTCTTGTAGAAGGCGTGGTCTTGTAAAATGTAAGTTTAACCATACCTTTTTACTTAAAATACTTTATTTTAGACGCTTTAAAGTGCAACAGCCAACACAAACAGCACGCTTCACCAGCGCGCTTTAAAGTAACGGACCAGCTGGGATTCGACCCCTTGCCCTGTTGCTTAACAGTAACAGGCTACCAAAAATACCATCTGTTACACACCAACCAAAAACTGTGACTGGGATCTATATTCAGGGCATTGCTTCAATAAGTAAAAAATAATCCATTTATTTAATTAGTTGTACATAATAAAAAACACACACATAACATTACAAATTAATAGCAAACCCCCCAAACCATCCCTTGGCTCTGGATAACAACTCACCAGATGCTAATAATTGTCCTCAAAGGGTAATTTGTACCACCATAAAAGGTATATTCACATATAATAATGAACTGATATCAAAAGAGACATAGCCATGCATCCATCTAAATAATATTGCAAAAACCCACTACTGCTGTAAGTGACCAATGCATAACAATAATAAAGTGCTAGTGTAATTCTTAAAGCAGTCTATAGGGCAAAGTAAGGTGCTATCAATGCAATCAATGCAAAGTGCATGTGCAGCCGCAGAGGGTGGTGGAACGTATGGGGCGACCTACTCACCTACTCCCTAGAGAATTTTCCGGACTTCCACAAGGTCAGTATCTCTTTTTGTTTGTTTTATTGACATGAGCAATCCTCCCAGTTGTTCTTAAACAGCACAAACGCACAGCAATGTGCAATTCTCCGCGGGACAGTTCAAATGGTTTCACTCAAATTCACCATGTGAATCTCCAGACTTTTTGATTAAATGTGTATCCACCACCTGACACACCACACACGTACCAGATACAAGTTGGCAATGCGCTTCTCAATGTATCATCAATTGTATAATCAATTTATATCCATGCGACCAAAGGGATAATCTTTCGTTATATCATTGGAATATTCCTTATTTTCATAAAATCACCAATAGATTTGTTTAAAAGCGAGACGTTCCTCATTTATTTAGATTAAGCATGGAAGATAAAATATATAACCGCACATAGCGTAATACAATAATCACTAGTTTCTGTGCGCAAGATATAAGAACTTCTTACCAGATTAAAATCAATTGCAGGCGTTGTATTAAAATATTGTTGAGAGGGATCTTAATAATGAAAGTATCATTCCTCCATTATAACCCTTCAGTGCGTTTTAAGCATTACAACCAGCACGGCGCGTGTATCTCCAAGTCCTAGGCCTCCGGACTCGGCAAGCGTCGGCTATTTTCGGGGGTCACGTGATTTGACATAAGCTCCGCCCAACGCGTTTCGTCACTTTGACTTATTCATAGGTGCACGGAGCACAGCCAAGAGATTGTATTTATAGCCTCGTATCTAAATAGTTAACTATTTGCGCACCAGATGCCAGTGCAATTAGTCAGTAAGACAATGATTAATATGATATATTACTAGTAATATATTATATTAATCATTGTCTTACTTTTAAACAAATCTATTGGTGATTTTATGAAAATAAGGAATATTCCAATGATATAAAGAAAGATTATCCCTTTGGTCGCATGGATATAAATTGATAAGGAAACAATTGATGATACATTGAGAAGCGCATTGCCAATTAAATAAATGGATAATTATTTTTTACTTATTGGAGCAGTGCCCTGAATATAGATCCCAGTCAGTGTTTTGGTTGGTGGTTAATAGTAGTAACTGGGGTTGGGGGAGCACACCCTTGCAAATAGGATCATCAGGCTGTGCCTACTAACTGTAGGGCCTTATCCAAAAATACCATCTGTGCCGGTGAAATACCGGTAAGGTGGCAACCTTAGGCACATGGTGGTGATCGATTGACCTGAAATTAAATAAAGCAGTAAGATCTATTAAATAAAGCCAAAGAAGTTCTTCATGGGTTCTACTCTGTTTTGAACAAAGTCACTAAACGATTTGGATCATGGCTCAGATAGCTTAGATACCTACACCGTCTCTGGACCATTGCCTTTGTAAAGACGAAATGCTAGTGTGTACCAGCACCACCTACTTGAGTTATCAGGGTTCCAATAGAAAAATATTCTGGTTGGAACCTTCAGCATCCTCTTTGGTTTGGTTTAGGAATTAAGGCCCTTCACTGTTACTCATATAAATAAGTAAACTGTTGGTAGATCATTTGTTGTGGAACCTTTAAGAACCCTTAGGATGTAGTGATCTGCTCATTTTGTTTGGCTTTAAGCCTTATAAATAGAGATGGGTTGAGAGTTAATTTTTTTCTTGTTTGGTCATTTTGCATTTGCATGTTCGATAACGACAGTAAATGATGCTTTTAGAGAATTTGTGTTGGAAACAACTCAATATCTAACCTGCAGCTCTTGCATATATATAGATATAGTTAAAATCCTGTAAAGGATGCCTCAACACCCCTGGCGTCTACCAAAAAAAAACAAACCATGTTTAAGTGGATATTTAACTGTTGTCTATCAATCATAAATAAAGTGAGATTTTCAGTGGTAGTGTGTATTACATTCTTTTTGTCTTCTGTTTTGCAGAGTCCAGGTTGTGACGGAATTCTTGGGTCTAATAGCACTTTGGACACCTGTGGCGTGTGTGGTGGAGATGGCTCAACATGCAAGTTCATCACTGGGACATTTAAGGACACCAACGTTCCTATTGGCTACCACAAAATCCTGGAGATCCCAAAAGGGGCCACACAGATCAGTATCAGAGAACTTACGTGGAGCCCCAACTATTTGGGTAAGAGATTGATTGGTGTCAGCATCTAGGACTCAGTCTTATGACTTTCCATCTATTGTTCCTTTACTGACACTGCCGAAAACTGTAGCTGCAATGTTTTTACCCCACCTGCTGCATGTCAAATAATGCAGATCAGATAGAGTTGGTCCTTAGTATGGTAATTCCCTAACGGACACTGTTCCTCATTTCTATATACGGTAGGTGTTACTATTTAAATGGTTTTAGGCATTCAGATCTGTGGATATCTGAGCCACTGATCTTGGCTATGGTTCAATTATTCCATTTGTCCACGTCTGTCTCATAACCAGCATTGTAAATGTAAAGACCCCGACATGTTCAGAGGCTCTGGAAACGGTTAGATCACCCATTGAGCTGCTTAGCCATTGGGAGCACATAAAGAATTCCCAGTCTGCCCCACTGCTTTAGAAATGACTTGGTGTTGCCCCCAGTAAACAGCCTACATCACCATTGAAACTACTCATTCCTCTTCTGACATCAGCCTTCACTAACAGCCCTCTAAGTCTTCCTCAACTTCCTCTCCCTGTACCTGGTTCCACTTTACTCTCCAGCCTAGACTCCCCAGACCATGTTTTGCCACTTCAATGCTATAGCCTCCTCTGCCATACCCACCCCCACAACAGTAGCTGCCTCTACAAATTGGTTCAGTATCATGGCTGGTCGTGGGCTGCCTAGGGCCAGTAAAATACTTTGGTTCCTGTCTGCCTCTAAGGATACTTATGTTGAACACGGATGACACTGACTTTCCATGTTCATCATTTATGTGCTAAAAACACAAATACCTGGTGATCCTGCATTTGCATATCCTATTTGGTCATTCATAGTGATCAATGTATCCAATTATAAATCTTTGAAAATTTCCCTGGATCCAGCTCACAGATCTCCCGATGTCCCGTGTCCATTAATAAAATATCCTACTTACAGTCAAAAGTTCCAAAACATGACGCATTTCGGGTGTCATTTAGTTTATTAAGCATTTCAGGAAACCCTGTAGTTGTATTGACTAAGATGCGCACACATAAAATAAGACTCTTCTTTATTTTGAATTATAGCTTTGAGAAACCGGGCTGGGAAGTCCATTGTTAATGGAAACTGGGCAGTAGATCCACCAGGAAAATATGAAGCTGGTGACACAGTCTTTACCTATGTCCAGCCTAGCCGTGATGAGCAAGAGGGTGAATCCTTCACCGCCCCAGGACCCACCTCTGAAGCACTTGATGTATATGTAAGTATGACGTTCAATTTTTTAATATAATTTTTACTTGTACCCTTGTTTTGTATCATATTTTCAAAGCAAACATTTGCTCAAAGAAAATTTGCGGTTCAGGCAGTGGAGTGGTGGCACCCTAAGGTGTCCAGTGGTGCAGGTGTGGGATGAAGATTTTCTGAGCAACACTACCCTCCTGCAGGAGTACAAACCAAGTCCAAACATGTTACAGCTCTAGACTTGCACATCACAGAAGTAACATGGTGACATAGTACACCAGGTCTTATTAGCTTCCCCTTAGGTGATTCCGTCTGAAACAGCACAGTCCCAAACATGTCCACCTGTCTCTGTCCCTCAGAGCTCACTCCACAAGTTCTAGTGATGGCTGCCTGGCCTGGTTCTGGTTTGAGGGTTTTCTCTGGTTCTGGCTTCTCCCTCACCTCACTGTTGTCCCTTCTCCTGATTAGAACATCTACAAGCTCCACTCTTAGAGCAAATCAACTGCTCCCCAGCTTTATATAGCTTCCTATATATTCCTCTGTTTTACTATGCAATTGAAAATCCCACCACCATGCACTTGGGGCTATTTCACCTGAAATGGGACCTTACGGAGGAATTTGAGTTGTTGCCTACCATTTTACCTTTAACCCTTGAACTGCTAGTCTACCTAGAGATTTTGTTACCCTCTGTTGCCAGATCTTTTTTTTTTTAACATTTGTGATATATATATATATATATATATATATATATATATATATGTTTAACTGTGATTTTTGCAGGAATTACCAGTAAAATTATATATAGTTTTTTTCTACAGCAGAGTTTGGGCTTTAACATGAATTTTCTTGTTTGTAATTTTGTCAGTGTTTTATTAATATTTTTGGGTGAAATACACTCAAAAGTATCATATGTATCAGTAGACATGTTCCTGCCCGAACTAAAAAGAGCTCTTTATGACATTTTCAAATTAAATACAACTACTTTGGGCACTATCAAGGGTTAAATACCTCTGTAGGGGGCCTCCTCATGATTCTCGTTCCCCAGGGCGCGGGGAACGAGCCATTGGCCCCTGGCTTAGGGGCTGCCGGCACGCATAGCCCACATGGGCCGTTGGCTCTTCTGAACCCCCCTGGGATGCAGATAATAAGGGCGGCGGCTATGGCAGTCCCTCCTGCCATGTGAATAAAAAACACGGACACAAAGAAGAAAGTCTTTTATTTATGTTTCCCCCCACTTACCTTCTTCCATCTCCGATCACTGTTGTACCATGCCGTCCAATGCTGCTTCTTACAGCCGGAAGTGAAGCCGGGCAAGGTGCAGAGGATCTGAGTCCCCTGCCCCATGCCTAGCTTCTGCCGATCACTCCGGCTTCTGACCTCTCACTCCCGCTGCAGGGAGGGATCTTTAATACTGGCTGAGTGACCTGACGTCAGCTCACTCGTTGGTATAGAAGGTCCCTCCCTGCAGCAGGAGTGAGCTGTCAGACGCTGCAGTGCAGTGCAACACCTCTGAAGATCCAGGAGGGAGGGATCGGATGCTACCCGGGGAAAAGAGAAGACCCCCGCCGATAGATCCTGGATGGAGATGAATGGCTTTTTTTTTCAACACAAACTCGAGGAAACGCCAAGCACATAGAATCTACATGCTTGCCATTTAATGATAGGAGAAGCAAGCACATAGCTTCTCCATTCTTGGCATTTAAAGGGTTAATAAGAAAGTGGCTTCTGTACCAATAACTTTTCAGGCTCTGGTAGCGACTTGCATAGGCAGCAAGAACATTTTAAAGCACACACCCTGTTGTAATAGAAAAAAATCTGACAAGTTAAAGACTACAGAAATCATGGTTTGACATACAGCTGCCTTTTGTGTTTATCTTGGAGGTTTATTTAGACCTACGTTGAGTGATTTGTAGGTGACGGGGATTTCACCCTCAGTGGCGGTCTCTGTGCCAACTATGAGCTTAGCTCACTCATAGTGAAAAAATCAGTTTGCCGCCTTTGGGCTGGGCAGAAACCAGAGATGGTGCCCAACAGCAACAGATGTTGCTATAGATCGTATTATCTGTTATTAGCTGTTGACAAATTTAAAGACTGTGCATGCTGAGATAGTAAAACTGTGACCTCAGTGCCCGAAGCTTTTGATGATGGGGCTAGATGCTCGTTCCTTTCCAACTAAAGTATTTTTGGAGGACCAAAAAGCTTTGTTGAAGCATGCACACGCTATAAAAAGAGTATGGCTGACATTCATCCATTTAGCAAATGTATGATGTTGGCTGACAGTATTCATTTAGCAAAAGTAACTGACTGATTTGGTTTAATTGGTTTTGGTGGGCCAGAACATGGGTCAGATCCCATGGTCTAGTAGTCCTTCTGTGTAGGCTTAATACACGTCTTCACATCTGAGGGATATGGGTATCTCGCCATCTAAGTTTTTAAGACCCCCACTGGTTATTATTAGTGGAATGCAAATTTGTTAGCGCTAGCTGCAGCTTTGGGATCATACTCCTGTAAAGCACGTATGATTCAAATGCATAGGACATGCCAACCAGTGTAACCCTTGAGTTTCTCAGAAATATACCCCTCGATTCAAAGAGCAAAAGTTAATTGATTTCGGATCGAGATTCGTAAGTTTGGGTGGGTGTTAGTCATTTTTTCCTGTTTTTTTGGCCATTTCCGACTCGCACGAGCCTACGTACGAATTCGTATATGCTCTTACGATCATCGGAAGTTCGTTCCTAAATTGTAGGATCAAAACGTAAAACTTAGGATCAAATCCTGAAACTTGGGATCAAAACGTAAAACTTAGGATAATCGGATGTGTTTAGGTGTGATTCAGAGAGCAGTTTTCCAACCTCTAAATACGTTTTAAAAGAAAGCCACTGCCGACACCTTTTAGCAGTCGGATTGCTGTTCGTGAACAGGTTTTTGGGCTATGTGGAGGAGTCTGCGCGTCTTGAGCTCCAATGAACTGCATGTATCAGCATGGCCGAGGCCATAAATTGTATGGCAATGCATACCTGATTCATGTATGCCTTATAAAAGCATTTTAATGTGGACCTTAATTAGTCCTTTGCATGTAAACCTTTATTTTGCAATACATCCATATATTTGCGTTAATTAAAGAAACTTATGTCCTTTGTTATTTATTTTTAAATTGATGTACTAGAATAATATTTTTAGATTGAATTTATTGGTGTAGTTGTTTACCTTTGCTTTGTTTAATTATTTTAGCTCATCTTTGGTCAGATGCATCACACTTACTGAGGAGAGGAGAGCGGGATAAAGTGCAGGATGTGGGTTACTGCTGTATTTTGCACAGACACAGCAGAGCTGGGGGCACGGAAAGGTCAGAAATCAAAGAATGCAGAGCAACACAGTCACAAGGCCCTTTCTGTTTGCAGGCTGCCCGATAATACCTGACCCGCCATCTTGGCTGTTTCTAGACTCATAACATGCAGAAGTTGCTGGGTGTTTTTTTATATTTGAGAGCAATCTGTATGGAGAGGGTGTGGAGGAACAAGAGGAGGAACTCCAGATGTGACCAGTGTCTGGCTACAGGGGGGAGGAACTCCAGACATGGCAAGTTTCTGGCAACAAGGGGAGGAACTCCAAACGTGGCCAGTGTCTGGCAACAAGAGGAGTAACTATAGACGTTGCCAGTGCCTGGCAACAAGGGGAGGAACTCCAGATGTGACCAGTCTCTGGCTACAGGGGGGAGGAACTCCAGACATGGCAAGTTTCTGGCAACAAGGGGAGGAACTCCAAACTTGGCCAGTGTCTGGCAACAAGAGGAGGAACTATGGACGTTGCCACTGTCTGGCAACAAGGGAAGGAATTCCAGATGTGACAAGTGTCTGCCAACAAGGGAAGGAACTCCAGACATGGGCCATTGTCTGGCAACAATGGGAGGAACTCCAAACGTGGCCAGTGTCTGACCAAAGAGGAGGAACTATATACGTTGCCAGTGTCTGGCAACAAGGGAAGGAACTCCAGATGTGACAAGTGTCTGACAACAAGGGGAGGAACTCCAAATGTGACAAATGTCTGCCAACAAGGGGAGGAACTATAAACGTTGCCAGTGTCTGGCAACAAGGGGAGGAACTATAAACGTTGCCAGTGTCTGGCAACAAGGGGAGGAACTCCAGACGTGGCCAGTGTCTGGCAACAAGGGGAGAAACTATATTTATTCCCTTTTTTCACCTTCCACTTTTCTCATTCTCAACATCCCATTCCTCCCTTGTCCCCATACTGATGAGAGCAGCAGGTGATGGTGGGTGTTGCAGCTCCACAGCTGAGGAGCACAACTTACCCACTCATGGTGGTGGGGCGGGGGGGCTTGTATTTTGTTTAATTGTAGCATCAGTTATTGTCAAGTGAAGTGAGTGTGTGTAAGGACAGTATAATAACTATGTGAGTGTATTTAGTACCTTTTAAGATCTACCTTGCTCCATTAATTATGGTTCATTTCTATGGGGGAAAAAATAAAATATGTAACAGAAATATTTGTTTCTCGAAAGCCAATGAATAAGCCACACCCATAAACCACACCTCTGTTATGCATATCACCCTGTAAACTGATCGCCAAGATTGTTGTCCCCAAATACCCAAGTCAGTGAATTATACTATGTATTACACGACAATGGCTACAAGCAAGCAATACTGTCTGGGAAACACTTCATTCGGCAATACAGATCTTTCATTTATAGCGTTCATAGACCATGTCTGGAGCCTAAAATGTAAAGTACTGCCAGAAAGGCTCAGAGGTGAAGTACCCGGCCTTGTTTGGAGACAGATTGCTTATTGCATTACTTTCAGTATGGACCTTACAAACTGTTCCAACACCATTGTGGAATGTTCCACACGAACGAAGGTTTAGTTTGGAAATAACATTAAACAAAACTCTTGTCCTGGAGTTCCTGATGTTTTTGGAAGCCAGAGTATTTTTGGAAAGCCCTTTCCTTAAAAGCCTCTTCTGAAAAAAGGAGACCCATTGAACTTAGCTTCACGTTTTGCGTAAATAGTCCTGAACTTCTAGCCTCATAGAGTTCTATGAGCAAGAGAAAGCTCATCAACAGAGCGCAGAGAGCAGAAAGGTTCTTTGTGGGTTCATTAATGGTTGGCACTATGGTAAGTAAATATAAACCATAAGGTTGAACTTAAACACATGGTTTCCCAATAGGTTTTGAAAGGGTCAGATTGCCTTTTATTTTTTTCTTTTATGATCTCACACATCATCAAGGAAACACAAACTTTAAAGTGGACCAAAACTCAAATTTTTTCTAACATCCCCTGAATTGCTCTCCCCATGAAGAGCACTTATTGGCCATTTTTTCTGCTCTTGCTTCACTCTGCTACCAGCCAATGCTGTCTCGTTTAGCTGTAAGACCCGCCTCCTTAAGTCATTGCCACTGTTGCAATGATTTATTGCCTGCCATCTTACAGAGAGGAACAACAAATTATAAAATCAAGGTTCCAAGATGAGTCTGTAAGCAAAAATACTAGTTCTACACCCTAAGAAGGTACTGTCAGCATGGACCTTGGCCAAAATCTGTTCACAAGTTCAGTGGGTTTTGGTTCGTTTAAAGCTGCCTTCTATCCTATTTGAAAATAGAAAGCAGTTGGTTTGGTTGGTCCACAACACCTTGCAAGGAGCAAAAGCCTAAGAGAACGATTTCCTTTGACAAGTTAGATTTTCCCTGGGTTAATTACTCTAGGAAGGGACCTTGCACAATTCCTGACGTTACAGTAGGCCCACTTTAACCCCTAATAATTGTCATTTTCTTTATGAGATGTGATGTCCAGTTGGGTTATCTTTAGGGATGAGCCTTGAATGGGGATCTGAACTTTGGGGTGAAGATGTGGTAGGGGGCAAAGAGTATACAGAACGAAACACTGCTGGAAAACAGCCCCGACCTGGTCCCTGGTCAGCAGCAGAATTGGTGTCCGGCCGGGGCCACAGAAAGATGGCTGCCGCTCCCATGAGTGAGGACACTTGTAGTGCCAGCTGGTAGTGCTGGCTTCCTCACTCATGGGAGCTGCAGCCATCTTATTGTGGTCCTGGTCATGGACTATTTCAAAGGAATTCTGCTGCTGACCAAGGACCGCAGATCAGAGCTCAGGTGAGTTGAAGCTGGATGATGGGCTACTCAGCATCCCATCAACCAGCTTTTCCGTAATCGGGCCAGATGCCAAACTCGAACATGGACTTCTAGCTGAAGTTCGAATTTGGGAACCCGAACTAACCTGAACTTTGCGGTTTGGGTTCGCCTCTCACTAGTTATCTTCTCAAGCTCACTTGGAAAACATCTCAATTACAGAAAGTTTCTCCATCCCTTGGTCATCCCAATCAGGGATTTCTAAAAATCACATCTGTAATTTTAAGTTGGAGATCTCCAAACTGTAAATACACTGTACACAAAACGCAAGTAAGTTGAAAAAGCTATCCAGAAAAATAAAGTTGTCCTTTATGACTAATGTCCCAGCTAAGGTAGCTTCTTCCCCTCACCTGGAGAATTTCTTAACCACTAAGCAGATCTCCATCCCTTGGTAATCACCGATCAAGGATTTTACAAAATTGCACCTGAGCTTTTAAATTGGAGTTGTGTTGTGAAGGTGTAGACAAGCTGTACTAGAATCTCTGCAAGTAGGTTGTAGAAGCTCTCTAGACAAGTAAAGTTGTCTTTCATAATAGGTTTGGGTAACCTCTTCACCTCACTTGGAGAACTTGAGTTGAAGGTATTTAAGGTGTACACTAGCTGTACAAGAATATCTGCAAATAGACTGTGGAAGTTGTAATTTAAGACTTCATAATGTCCCTTGGAGAATATCTCAATCACAAAGAGCCTCTCCACCCCTTCCGCATCACCAATCAGGGATTTTAAAAAATTGAATCTGAGTTTTTGAATTAAAGGTCTCCAATGTGTAGATACGCTGTACACAAAACTCTGCAAATAAGTTGTCCAAGCTCTGCAGACAATTTAAGTTGTCCTTTAAGTGAATTTAATGTCCTGCCTAGGGCAGATTCTTCACCTCACATGGAGAATACCCTAGCCACTAATAGATTCTCTGTCCCTTGGTAATCACCAAATGTCATCTGAGCTTTTGATTTGGAGGTCTCCAATGAGTAAACAAGTTGTAGTAGGGTCTCTGCAAGTAGGTTGTAGAAGCTTCCTTTGTAACAGGTTTGGGTAACCTCTTCACCTCACTTGGAGAACATCTCAACCACAAACAGCTTCTCCATCCCTTGGTCATTACCGATCAGGAATTTCAAAATATTGCATCTGGAGTTTTAAGTTAGTGGTCTCCAAGGTGTAGACAAACTGTACAGTGGACTCACCAAGTAGGAGAAATATTCCAGACGAGTAATCTTGTATTTTAAAACGTAATCATTTATGGTTTATCATATTGTCACATCCTGGAATTCAAGGCATGATGGAGCACAGTCCCTTTTGGCGCCAGCATAGGATACAGCTGAGGACACTTGATTACATAGAAAGCTGCTGGGTGCACAAAGTTTAACCAAACAATTATACAACAGGCAGAGCTCTGGCAGGGGATTGGATAGTTGGTGCTGGTGATGTCACACGAAAACAACTTTTTTAATTAGCTGAATATCCTTCAGCCAAGTCCTCTGGCCTGCTTCAGTGACCCATGTCCCAGTTGGTTGAGGTTCAGCACCTTGTGTTTGTGCATCTCATGACTCATATCCTGTCATTCGGCTGTCTGCTATGTGGAAACTCTGATTTTTCTACTTAATCTCTGCTTAACACTTTTCATTTTCCAAAAACTGTGTGTTCCAGACAGGTGAAGAGGACATAAATCACACCTATATCCAATGGTAAGCCTGGTCCTATGACAATGGTTTTCTTCATAGTAAAATACAAACCCTCCTCCATCTTCTTAGATTTACCTGCTGGCAATCTTCCTATTCCTTGTGGAGCATGATACTACATGTATCGCAGTGTTTTGTGATGTGCTGCTTCATCATGGGCAAATGGTGTGTAAGGGTGGGTTGAGCATCCCTGATGACCGGAACCCTTCCTGGACTAGAGATGAAGGGATGGGTTTAGGTCCCTTTTAATATCTCTCTGGAAAATAGAACTACTTGGAATCCAGGCTCTAATTTTTCTCAGTTTCCACAGCTTTTTGTGTGCTCAGCCTATGTATGACAAAAACTTTGATTGCTATTAAGACTGCATTTACTTTAGCAGAAGCTACGAACAGAGACATTCATACAAAGATCTGAATTGTCCACTTTTCAGGCCATGCTGACAGTACCTTCTTAGGGATTTAAACACTCGCTGGCAGCTTTCTTAGGTATCTGGTCCCCCAGGATTTAGGAGATACCTTTTCCTTTTGGAGCTCTGCTAGTTAAAGTTGAGTATATCTGATGCAGGTCTCATTGATGGTGTGAGGGGCTAGGTTGGGATAGTATAGTGTCCAATTTGGGATACCCCGCATTGTAAAACCTCCTGGTGTCCCCATAAACCTACCTCAATCCCTTGGCTCTTGCATGGCCTGGCCCTGCACCCTGAGTGTCTGCTGGCAAAAGCCTGCAGGGCGGAAGGAGCAGGGGATATCGCCTGGGGCATGCACAATGGGAATTCTGGATTGATTCGAATATAGGGCAATCCCAAATCAGGATGCCCTGGAAGGAGAGGCAACTTCAAGGCTTTTGGTCCTCTTTAAAGCAGAGCTTCAACCAATTTCACCCCAGCCCCCAATTTGGGGTAGACATCCTTTATTAAACTACTCCTGGTTTGTGAAGTCCCAGGATCGGCCAAGATGTTACCTTGATCCACGCTCTCTTCCATCAGAATATATTGTTGTCCATATTAATATGCTGCAATCTAATCAGAATGAATGGATTGCTGAGCATCTACCACTGACCACTCCCTCCGGTTGCGTGCACTTGTCGCCAGCTATTTAGATATGCCTGGTGGGGTTGCGTGCATCGGTTGGAGGGGTGCTGGGGATGCTTTCAAAGGCCCAAGAATGGGCAATGGGAGCCGGGATTGAGGTAAGATTACAGGCAATCCCAAGGGTTTCCCACAGCAGAGCATCCCAATTTGGGATGCCCCTAGGACGGACTTTCACCTGGCCATGGGGTCTTTTAAACTTTAGCCCCGGTTGTCAATGGTTTTACTCCAGGTTATGTCCATAGAAATGGTCAGGCGCCTCCTGAATAGATATACACACGTCCAACATGCTTTTCCGCTGCCTCCGATCACTGTTCCTTCTTGGTTGGATTTCCCAGAAAAGAAACTAGGCACACCCCTCTCTTGATGTATGTCTAGTGAACACTTATGAACATCTGGGATTGTCCTTCTATGGCCACATCTGGTGTTCATGTCTCAGTGTTACTCTAACCATTCATGGTGACTCCATCTCTCTGTAAGCAGATACAATGACACCCTTGATTGAGTTACGACAATTTTACGACTTAGAGGCAGCATGCAACTTGTGGCTTTTAGGTCATAGGTCAACCTTTCTCTAAAACTCATTAGCTGTAACGAGCCAATAAAGCCTGATCACTGCGTAACACTGGGCTGCTCTTTAAAGCAAAAGGAGAAATTTACTATGAAAGTTGTGTCTCCTGGAATTAAATAGTTATAAAGCTAGGCCAGAGCCAGGTTTATTATTAGACCGAGAAGGCCAGGGTTGCCTTGAGGCAGTGCAGGCAGTGCTAGTCATTAAAGGGACTGTCCAGGCAAAGGGTTAACTAACTGTAGTTACTTGTGATCTAATTTTTCTGTCAGGGACGGAGTTTCTAATCATTCATAGCTTGAAGCTTCCTTTTATTCAGCCTGTAGCCTTCTCCCAGCTCCTGACCGCGCTGCTCAGTGTCCCTCGCTGAAATGCCTGAATACAAAGGAAAAACAGTAAAGGACTCTGAGCAGTGCGGTCAGGATATTCCCGAGCTTTAAAAAACAAAGCTACAGACAATGATTAGAAACACAGCCTCTGACACGAACATGAGATAACAATTTAGGCCCTTTACTTAACATGAACTAAAAGGGACCCTGGATTTGAGGGCCTCCTGATTCCCTTCCCCATGGTGCAAGCACACCCCCAGCTAGGGGCTTGCAGGGATGCGGCTGTTGGCGCACTTGACTCCATTCTCTCATTGAATGGAGCCGAATGCTGATTGGCTGTGCACCCGTGCATGCGCCATTGCTTTGGCAATCAGGTAAGGGGGCATTTCACAGAGCAGCACATCCCAAATTGGATGCCTTGAAGGCAAAGACTAAAACCCGGGATATTCAAAATCCCAGGTTGTAGTCCACTTTAACCCTCTGCCTGGACAGTGCCTTCAAAGTGGAACAAAACCCAAGGCCCTGGATGCCCCACTGTGTGAAACCCCCCAGATCGCTGGTAGCTTACCGTTCCCTGGTCCAATGGCACTTGCGCGGGCTCTTGTCCAATCAGAGCCATTTGCTGGGCCTATGACATTCAGCAAACAGCACTGATTGGTTACAATGGGGAGTGAGAGCTGCCGCATCCCCTGCATCTTTGGGTTGTACATGTGCTCCCGTCCCAGCCATTTAGAGACAGGAGCATGCGCGCCACTGGGGATGCAGTCGCTCTTGCTCCTCACTGAAGACTATCAGAGCCGTTTTCTGAATGACATGGTGCCAGCAAATGGCTCTGATTGGATGAGAGCCCATGCATTCACTGATCATTAAAAACACACACATACAACTCCATAGTGGAGGCCTCCCATCTGGGCATTGACATGTAACCTAATAACCGATATAAGTGTATATATATCTAAAAATAAATATATATATGGATATATATATATATATATATATATATATATATATATATATAAATAAGTGTAAAAGTATATCCAATAATCAATCCCCTCAGATAAATCACAAAAAAGTGCTGAAGTGCATAATAAAGTGCCCAATGAATACACGGGCAGGCTGATTCATTAATAGCGCCAGGTAGCGACAGATGAGCGACAGTAGCGTTATTTTCACAGCGCCCGCTAGTATTCGCTGTGCTTGGCCGTTGTTCGGCTGTTGACAGCGACTCAGTCAGTGTGCGGTAATGTTGAATACGGGGTTAGGAGTCGCTGTTTGACAGGTTCCGCGCTGTATGGGAGCGCATGACAGCGAACGGCCATAGCGAACGGCTCACAGCATATTCATTAACAAATCACGCTCCAAAAATTCTCGCGCTGTGAAATGCTTGTTTAAACCCAGAGCGCTGGCGGCGATGGGTTAAAAGTAGTTTTTTAACCCCCAAACAACCATATTTTTAGAAAAAAAAAAAAAAACATGTTTTTCCAAACATTTTGTAATATGCATACATTAATATCAGACCTGTAATATCAATTCTGCACAAATTTATTTTTTTTTTTTTTTTTATCTTAGAAAAAAAAAACTAACATTGCAGAAGTGGTCACAGAATTTTTGACATTTAAAAAAAAAATTAATAGCAATTAATTATGAATATTTAAAGATTGCTCCATTGAAATGCATTGGAGCGCGCCAGGTAGCGAGAGGTCATACCTGTCGCTGTTCAAGGTCGCTCGCTGGCGCTGTGGGGTGAGGCTGGAATAATGATGAATAATTCGCTATCTGGCGCTCTGTCAGTCGCTAAGCAGGATCGGCTTGATAAATGTGTGATTGCGGAGGGGAGCCGGCGTTCTCGTGGCGGTGAGCGTCATTACCGTTCGCTCACCATTCGCTACCTGGCGCTATCCCTTGTTAAATAAGGGCCTAAGAAAACAATCAACTAACAAGCAGTGCTACAATGCAAACAACAAGGAAGGAATTCACCTAAAAGTGATGCCCAAGAGGAGTGATGCTCCTATTACGAAGGTAAGTATCCCACACATTCCGTGGCCCAGTTACACAGACGACGTCATCAGGGTTATAATAAAATTTAAATTAATAAATATATTTTGATGAATTATTCATAGTGATTATTTGTCTGGGGGGTTTTGGTGCTGTGGTGTTGGGCTGCTGTTTTGCGGTGGCTGGAACCGCACTCTGTGGTGAGGACACTTCCCCTGATCTCATTGAATATTTGATCTCTTTGATTGGTGGTGCACTTAATTTCTGCATTTTGGACAGAGCCCATGCATTCACCATTGGACTGGGAAGAGGTGAGTTTTCCAATGTGTTTCACAACAGAAAGCAATGCAGTTCGGGATGCCTGTGTGGCACGAAGCAAAATCCGGTCAAAATCCTGTGTTTTGTTCCTCTTTAATGACCAGGCCGCATACAGGCCCTTATTTATGAAGGAATAGCGACAGGTAGCGACTGGTGAGCGGCCGGTAATGACGGGCCCCGCCGCGAGAACGCCGGCTCCCCACCACAATCACACATTTATCAAGCCGATCCTGCTTAGCGACTGAGATAGCGCCATATAGCGACTCATTCATCATTATTCCAGCCTCAGCCCACAGCGCCAGCGTCCGACCTTGAACAGCGACAGGTATGACCTCTCGCTACCTGGCGCTCTCCAATGCATTTTAATGGAACAATCTTTAAATATTCATAATTAATTGTTATTGTTTTTTTTTTTTTAAGGTAAAAATTTTTTTTAAAAAATTGTACAGAATTGATATTAATGTATTGATATTACTAAATTATTTAAAAAACTTGTTTTTTTTTGGTTTCCAAAAATATGGTTGTTTGGGGGTTAAAAAACTACTTTTAACACATCGCCGCCAGCACTCTGGGGTTTAAACAAGCATTTCACAGCGCGATAATTTTTTGAGCGTGATTTTTTAATGAATATGGTGGGAGCCGGTCGCTAGGGCCGGTCGCTATCATGCGCTCCCATACAGCGCGGAACCTGTCAAATAGCGACTCCTCACCCAATATTCAACATTACGGCAAACCGACTGAGTCGCTATCAACTACCGAACAACGGCCAAGCACAGCGACTACTAGCGGGCGCTCTGAAAATGCCGCTACAGTCGCTCAACTGTCGCTACCTGCCGCTATTAATGAATCGGCCTCCCAGTATCTGTATGTAGGATAGCATTGCAAGGTAGTATTGAGTACCTGAAAGGAGCTGTAGCGCCACCTAGTGGCAAAGACTTAATATTGCCACTAGCTTTCCATTAAACTTTTGCTTTCTTTTACAACGCAGCACAGTAATTTCTCAAATTCCCATAGTAGACAGCAGCAAAGCAATCAAGCCTGAAGTGGACCAAAACCCAGGATAGTCAAAATCCTGGGTGTTGGTCCACTTTAACATGTAGGTGGGCCATCAACTTTGATTGGGGCCAGTATCAACCATTGATCACACATTAGAGCTGCCACTTGAAGTGGTTCTAAAGCGACTGGCTACAGTGACCCTCGGGGTTGCAACACTCCTTGGACATCACAATTTGGGAAGCCCTACCACATAAGTGACCCTGAAATTGCCCAAATTGCTCTGCTGCTCCACTGGATGGTAAAAAGTGTTCACCTTACGGTGCCATACTTACCCACTTGTCCAGGAAACCCTATTGGCAGTTACATAAGCTTTCTGATCATGAACCCATAAGAGTATTTCAGCTATTTCTAGGATTTTAGTAAATGGGCATCCCAAATTTAGTAGTGGCCATTCACAAACGTTCATAGTTCTTATAAATCCCATAGGATAATGTAAGCATAATGAAATTCTTTAATGGTTGTCTGATCGTTTTTGGCAATAAAATGTGTATATTATTGGTTTTTGGATGTGGACAGTTTTGACGTTGAAATACAGTGATGTGTTTTCCTTGTTTAAAGTTCAAATCCAACCATAAAAAAAAGTTAAAGTTCATTTACAAATTTTGATAATCTGATCAGGTTTTATTCAGCATTGGGTTGGCCAGTCCAGTTGGGGCTTTTTGCTGGTTAACATCTGCTTATAGAATTTACATTGGTCACATGACTCGCAAAATTTCATTTCTCCTTAGAGAGTTTTAATTATCCATAGGAAATCTTAAGCCACAGCAGTCAGCCATTGAAAACCTTTAGCCACACCTTTACCTTAGCTGGAGCTGATTTTCAGATGGTAGTTCTTCGTGGAGAGCTGTAATGGTCCACTTTAAGAAATGTCTCCTTGTTTATCTCTATTACAGTTGCTATGACCTAAGAAAACCTTTATATACAGTTGTCATGCATGTTTCTACATAAACATTAACTGGTCTATTCTCCAAGTGTGTTCATTCCAACCATTGCTTGTTTTTTTGTGTTAGATGATATTTCAGCAGGATAACCCAGGGGTGTCGTTCCAATACTTCATCTCATCCCCGCCCAGCTCTGATAATCCCGGTCAAGTTCCTCATGTCCAGCATCAGGAACGCGGTAAGAGATGTTCTTATAACTATGTACACAAAGGCTTTGACATGCTGTACTGGCCGGGTGTCAGGACTACAGCCAAGGATACAATCTGCAATGGCAATAGCATGTGCTGGCCATACCTGAAATTGGAAGCCTAAAAATGCTTACCATAGCAGCCATAGCAGCCCCATATCTGATTATTTCACCTTTGTCTGGTACACAGATCGCAGTATCTTAAGTTAGTTCTGAGTTGCTACAATCATTTTAACTGAAAGCTAAAAGGGTCTAATGAATGTCACTACTTTTAGTAAGTAAACTCTAGTTCAGGGGTATTCAAGCACTTTGGGTAAAGGTCCATTCACAGACATCCGGTGAGAGGTGAAGGTCCAGGCAGAGGACTGTTGCATGGGGGGGTGGAGATGGGGGGATGGTGGTAGATGGGTAAGAGTTGGGGGGGTGGAGATAGATAGGACTGAGCTGGAGGGGCAGGATTGGATGGGGTAAAAAGACTGAGAAACAAAGTTTGTGTGTACTTTTCAATGCCACTTCCCACCTGTGCAGTACTACATATTGCAATGTTAGGTGCCGGGGAGCCATGACACTGGCAGGGAGACTAAGCACTACATTTCCGATCAAGTAAAGGGGGCAGAGCTGAGCACAGCAACACAGAAGCAACTGATTGCAGATCTGTCAGGGCAGGGATCCGGAAATCTGGCGTGGAGGTCCACATTCGGACCCCAGTCCGCCAGTTGAGTATGGCTGCTCTAGTTATTCTAGGATGGTGGTTCTCAACATGACCAACCTTTAAGGTGTGCAAGGTGTGCAATCCCACTGGGCACTTTCATAATAGGAAGCACCACAGGAACATGCCAAGTGTTTGGGATCTGGGAGAAAGCTGGGTGAAACTATGGTCTAATTGGGAGGTTCTTTTAGTGGGTTTACCTGTTTCCTAGTGATCTGTTTTGCAGAGGGGTCTGTTTGGGCTCTGTCTGTTTTGTCTGGTTAAGCAGGAAGATAACACCTTCTGCACACATTTGGGGCATTGGCAGCTTGCTTTCTGTCTGCTCAACCTGCCCTTGCCATAATCATTTTTCATGAATAACTGGGTCTATTGGAGAGGGAAAGGCAAACAACCGTTCAACCTAAGGCCGGCCCTGGTTCTCAAACACTTTATGCCAAGTACCACCAGCAACAAAAAGAACCAAGGTAGATGCAATATCGGGAGTAAAAGAGGAAATCGTCTTGGAAACCAGGGGTTTTAGTTTTGGATTGGGTCTCTTCAATCTATAAAGGTTGAAGGTCTAGTTAATCTATAAATCTGAGAAGATGAATCTTTGGGATTAGGTTTGGGTTGCTAGTCTAATGAGGTTAATTGTCTTATTAGTTAATCAGGGTAGAGATTCTAGCAGGTCTAACAATTTTGGGTACAATATCAAGATAACCCCAAAACAAACTTACTTATCGATAATAATCAAGGTATTATCAAAGGTAAAGGTTGTAGTTAGTCTATTACAGAGGAGGTTGCAGTTAGTCTAAGAACAATGTTACGTTATGTTGATACTTTAATAGGATACAATTGTCATAGTTATTTATATAAGGTTTTAGAAAGTTTAGGAGGTCAGGAGTAGATCATCCAGCAAATCTAAAGCAGTAGACACCTGTACTTGGCTAGACATAAGTTTTAGGTAGTCAAATAAAAAAAACAAGTTGGAGGCTTGGGGTAATTTAAAGATGTAGAGATTTTAGTAAGCCTTTAAATGTGAAGCCTACACACAATATTGGGTCTAAAAAGTCAATGTTCAAGTTGGTCTATCAAGACATTCAGTTCTCAATAGGCAGCCATAATGATTAAGCTAATGCTGTCCAATTATTTTGTAGGATCTGTAAGACCTGTTCCGTCCGGTGACGCTGTACCACAAGCTGCACCCCGAGGTCAACCTGTTGAAGAGCGGAATCTTGTTCCCCCAATTCAAGCACGACCTCCACCACCGCCAAGGTCGCCCGGAACTCTACAGAGGAATGTCCGCATACCTCCGATTGTTGCCCCTCCTATACACTACTGGCCAGAGAAGCCTCAGTTCTTTTGGAGGAGAGTCGCCCACACACCATGCTCTGTGACTTGTGGCAAAGGTAGGTGCTTCAGCACTACAGGACATTAGGGTTCACAAAGAATTATTAAGGGACAAATGCTGAAATGGAAAAAGGCCCACACCAACCAGGATATGGAAACACAGTGTAGTGCAGGGTGCCCACCATGGTTTTAGGCCCTTTCACCACTTAGCCTAATTTAGTTGGCATTGCTGCATTACTTGCCCCGCAGGCCCCCCAGCAGCAGCCATAGATGTGAGGTTTCCTGTCAGCGCGGAGAAGCAGGACACCTGGAGGCCAGTGGGATAAGCGGTGGTAGGACCAGCTGGAGAAGGAGGGGGTATGTAGCAATGAAGGATGCAGAACGAAGTCAGTGGAGGCAGGAAGACAGGAAGTGGCAGAGAAAAGTTCAGAGGAGACTGGAGTGAAGACCAGAAGGGCAGAGGACCAGGAGGTGGTGGTGAAGCCCAACACAATGAATGGGCTGTGCTGCCCATAGACTTCTTATGGCTGTGTTACATTCACGTGTAACGGGGAAAAACTTTGGACATCGCAGCACATAGAAGAAAAGGAACTATTGATTTTATTAGGGGCAATTCCTTTCCTACCTTTGTTGCGCAATAAAAATCAATAAAGTGTAAAAGTTTTAGAACACATATGCACCAGTAACAAAGCAAACAAAACACATGGAATTACATTGTTTTAGCACTGTAACATTAACACTTTAGTGCCAGACCTGTAATGACAATTCTGCATAAAAATATAAAAAGTCAAAAAAGTTTCTAAAAGTGTTTGTTTGCAGCCAGGAGACGTCACACAATGATTTGAGCAACAAAAACAAAACTAAAAATGTCAAACACGCTGTTTTAACACAAGCAAATGAACATTCATTGAAATGTATAGGAGAGCGACACTGAGCGAAAGGTAATACCTGGCGCACTGGAAGCTAGAGCGTCGGCGCCATACGCTGAGCCGCCTCTGGTAATACATGTGACACTACATGGCGCTCTTAGAGGCGCTCACCAGATTCGCTTTCATAAATGTGGTATTGCGTACAGCGCCCGGCGTTCACCAGACGGTGCCTGCCGCTATAAGGCACTACCTGGTGCTATCCCTTCTTAAATAACCCCCATAGTGTATAATATCGAAGCTCGGGGCATAGGAACCTATCAAAATAGTCTTCTAACAGAATACAGGGAACTCCAGATTGGATAGCCTTATCAGTGATCCCAGCTTTCATTGTCTTTCCTCTTTATTGGCTGTTCTTTAGGAGTTTCATTATGTCTGTCATCAATAACTGCCTCTTTCTCCTCAGGGTTCTGGTACCCGGTCTATCAGTGCGTCTCCAGGAGCTCCCTGGATGAGGTTAGCGAGGAGGAGTGCGATTCGTCCAACAAGCCGTTCCCCCAGGAGGAGGCCTGTAACACGCAGCCCTGCCCTGCCTTGTAAGCACAATCTACCTCACACGTTTAAGGCTTAGCTGATTGTTTGATCATATGAGAAATGGATGGTAAGAGACCACTTGGAAGCTTAGCTTCAAGAGCTTGTCGGGGAAAACATAATAAACACTTATTACTTACTCTCTTCCCCCATGACTAATTTCCCAAGGTCCTGAGGTCTGATACCCATCCAATCCCAAAATTGGATTCTGTGACATCACCATGTCTTGCAAAGGGAACGCCATGAGGCTGAGCCTGGTAGTGGTGTAATTTAATGAACCAGGTCCCTGGTGCGAACATTAAATGGGGGTCCTTATACAGTAACATTTATCTGTCTTTTTCAGAATTTTAACAATTTAATCGGATGTAACTAGACAACTGAAGACTGAAACAGATGGAAATAATGGAGATTTCTTTCTCTAAAGTGAGCACAAATATAAGAAATAAGGTGGAGGAGCAAGGATTATGGGTCCCCTGACCCACAACCTGGAGTAGCTAACTGAATCCCTTTCAACGGGGGGAGGGGGGGTCTACAGTTTCAGCAGTAAAATCCTTAATTTCGAACCAAAAAGAGATAAGCACTGGTGCGGTCGCACCCCCTCAAGTTACACCCCTGGAGCCTGACATTTCCCCTCTGTCAAAGTGAGTAGAGTGCGGCGGACTCCAGTCACTGTGATTGAGACGGGCTGGGTCCACCAATTTGAGTGAGTATCAGATATCATTGAATCAGCTGTGAGGAAGAAAAGTATGTGTTGTCTATTATGTTTGCCTGGAATGACCCCGCAAATCTGACTGATATCCAAAAGGATTTTCACGACCTTGAAAAGAAGTTTAGACTTCTTTGAGATGCTTCGGTTCTTACCTGGCTCCACACTCTCATGGTGCATGTGCTGACTCTCCTCCAATCGGAATAGATTTCTGTGCAAGGTTATGCCTGGCAATCTATTCTGACTGAATGGTTTGCAGTGGTGCGTCCTGCTGGACACTCCCTCGGATATGCGGGGGGAGGAAGTGAAGAACAGGGTAAGATTATGGGTGAGCCCAGGGGTTTCACACGGGGGGGGGGGGGCTCATGCACCATAGGAGCATGTAAATCCAACAATCCACTGGTGTTTCACACACATGGGAAATCCCATGTTAAGTAGGCAAAAAAATGGGTTTTGGTCCACTTTAACATTTGGATAACGATAGCAACATCCAGCTTCCATTGGAATGCTTGGTTATTATTTACAAAAATCTCAGCACCCAAGTGAGTTCTTTGACTAAAGTGTTAGATGAAGGTGGTGCTGTGGATATCACCTATCTGGATTTTAGCAAAGCCTTTGACACTGTACCACATAAGGAGCTCATAGATAAGTTATTGAAGGTAGGACTCAATCCCTGGATAGTTCAGTGGATTTCCAGTTGGCTGAGGGATCGGTATCAGAGTGTTGTTGTAAATGGTGTGCAATCAGAACAAAGGCGAGTTACAAGTGGTGTGCCGCAAGGCTCTGTCCTGGGCCCCATTCTTTTTAATATATTTGTAAGTGACATAGGAGAAGGCTTGGTAGGAAAAGTTTGTCTGTTTGCTGATGATACAAAGGTTAGTAATAGGGTGGATATTCCTGGAGGTGTCTGCAACATGGAAAATGATTTAGCTTTACTGGATAGATGGTCAAAACTGTGGAAACTAGAGTTTAATGTCTCTAAATGTAAAATCCTGCACTTGGGTAGAAGGAATCCCTGCTCTGAGTACCGTATGGGCAGCGCTGTGTTATCCAGGACCTCGGAGGAGAGAGATTTAGGGATACTGATTACTGATAGCTGCAAGATGATTGGACAGTGTAGCCAGGCAGTGGGAAAAGCAAGCAGGATGCTCGGCTGCATAGCTCGAGGCATCACCAGTAGGAAGAGGGAGGTTGTGATGCCGCTGTATAGAGCCCTGGTGAGGCCACAGCTAGAATACTGTGTGCTGTTCTGGAGACCTTACCTGCAAAAAGACATTATTCAAATAGAACGGGTCCAAAGGCCGGCAACGAAAATGGTGGAAGGACTTAAACTTAAAACTTATCGGGAGAGACTTAAAGAACTTAATTTGTACAGTGTGGAGGAAAGAAGGGAGAGAGGGGGGACATGATTGAGACCTTTAAATATGTGAAAGTATTGAATAAGATTCAGGAGGGAAGTGTTTTTAAGAAGAAACTTAATGATAGAACAAGAGGGCACAACCTGAAGCTAGTCGAGGGGAAGATCAGGAGCAATGTTAGAAAATATTATGTTACAGAAAGAGTAGTAGATGCTTGGAACAAACTTCCAGCAGAGGTAGTTGAAAAATCAACAGTCACTAAATTTAAACATGCCTGGGATAAGCACACATCTATCCTAAGATAAAGAGAACATACAGTATACACATAAGATACAGAGAACATACAGTATACACATAAGGGCAGACTAGATGGACCGTGTGGTCTCCTTCTGCCGTCAACCTTCTATGTTTCTAAGTAGTATCTGGTAAAGAGATGATTGGTCAGTTCCTTTACACAATTATATATATATAAGCTGTGGAGGTTTGTCTCTATGTTGGTCTCACAATGCAGTTTCTATTATCATAGATGCGCTGACGTATTACCTGCAGCTTCTATGTGACCACATCGCCCTCTAGTGGATGACATTACAAGAACGGCTCATTTTTGCTGAATAGCAGAATTTACAATTTAGGGGGAAAGGATTTTTTTATTCTTCTGAAGATATTTTTCTGCTTCCTAAGTGATTCCAAATGAAATGATGACAGTCTGTATCTTACAGGCTGCCAGGAATCAGATGAAACACGTAATTCCTGTGCCCATATGTCTCTTAGTCACATCATAAATTTCTGCAAAGTTTGCTTGTGCTGGGATTTAAGAAAAATACTTTAGGACTTACAGTATATATCATAGTTGCCTTTCTTTCTTCTATGGCTTGTCTGTGCTCTCTGGAGAAAACCTGCAGGATTAAATTCATGTTAAAGTTAAACTAAGAAGCAGCACTGAATGTCAAGCAGCTGTCACGAAAGCTTTATTTGATCTTGGGACAATTTGAATTGGGGACAGCTGCTGCACCCTGATTGGCTAACTCAGCAGTCAGTCTCCCTGTGGTTGGCAAGGAAACGGCGGTCAGGGCTGGTTTGGCAAGCCTTGTCAAATTGGGCACCGCACTGGTTGGGGGTGGTTATAAGATCTTGACTTTTGGTCCACAATTTAACACATTTGTCTCAGTGGTTTTCTCATATGTGCTCTAACGATATTCATCTCCTTCTTTCTACAGCTGGGATGTCGGAAACTGGTCAGTCTGTAGTCGTACTTGTGGCCCTGGGATACAACACCGTCAAGTCCTTTGCCGTCAGATGTATGCAAACCACACCACCATGGTGCACCCGCAGAGGTGTGGCAGTTTGGTGAAGCCCAACGTTACCCAGTCTTGCCAGATCCGTATTTGCAGCCATTGGGAGGTCCAAAGTAACTGGAGTTCGGTAAGGACCTGAGTATCCCAAAAGCTTTTGGAATGAGACGCCAGATGTTTCCTTAGATTGTTGACTTGACCTTAGGATAATTCTTTGCAACTTTGATTGTGGTCAAGAATGTCCTCAGCTAAACAGTGTAATGAAACAGTTTTGATTATGTGCATGTAGAGCTAATGATCAGGCCTCCTGGTTGTGTGGGATGATTTACAACCTTGACTGTCTCTTCAGAATCCTGATATCATCCATACCTGGAGTTCCCAAACATTTTTCATGTTCTACTGCTTTTCTAGTAATATCATATATCACCTGGGTGGTAGGTATGGGTTATCAGTAAACCAGAGGGGGTCCTCAAAGTGGGACAGTTGAAACCAGTTTGTGGGTGATGGATTGGTAAGGGTGTGGTTTAGTGTATGGCTTAATTATGGGAATATTTGGTCCATAAGATGTTGGTGATGGAGTCAGTGCTTGCATTCCAAGTCCATGCATTCCACTGCCACCATTCAACCGAAGAGTCAGAGCAGTTGGAAACCACCTAAACATCCAGCATTCTACATTTGATGGGACAGTATTCCCCATGTCAGCAAAGTGGGACATTTGGTGTTTCCAGAGTTTTAAGAGGAACAGTGGGCCTCAAAGTGGGACTGTCACTATTTGGAGCTGCTTTCTCTTTAAGGAACAAATCTAATATAGGCAAAGTATAGATGGTTGTCTGCAGCCATGTTGAGTACCACCTGATTGGATATTGAGTACCACCAATGGTAATAGTACTACTGGTTGCAAACCCCTGGTCTACACAGATCATAGGCCCTTAGTCTGTCCCCTGAAACTAGGCTGTACGTCTGCTACTATTTAAGAGCTATACAGAATTTTCGAATAACTGCAGACACTACCAACCCTTTACCAGTTTAGCTGACTGCAGACTGTGGCTGTCCAGCCATGAGATCTTCCACCTGCTTTCTTGAATGATAAATCATGGAACATTGGCCAAGCTTTGGAGAACTTTCATGTAGCATGTCTAAATTCACGTGGCTGTATTGGCCTACTTGAAGACAAAAACATGATTCTAAGTTCTCTCCTCAACCATTTTTGTGCTTGCAGTGCTCCGTCATGTGCGGTGTTGGACAGAGGACTCGTCATGTGAGGTGCATTAGTAACCAAGGAGACGTTGTCGGAGAAAATGAGTGCAGTAACCGCCTTCGGCCTAGAAACAAAGAGGCCTGTGACATGGGACCATGTGTCCGGAGCTGGTTCCACAATGAATGGAGCTCATCGGTAAGTTCTCATCAACCATATCTATCATTGCTGAGATGAGGACCCAACCCAAAAAGAAACATGTGACCAATATTTGAAGATGATCTGACACTGGGGTTGATTCAGTCTGGTGAGAAAACCCACTTCCTTTTTAGGAGAGAAAACTGTCATTCACTTTCATTGTCTAACAGGTGTAAATTTTCACCTGGCTCTGAATCAACCCCAATGTCAACCAAACCATTTAAGAATTAAAGTTCTCATCACACTACAATTGACTACATTAAAGCATACATATGGGACGCCCTAGAAAGGCAAGAACATTTCTCATTGTATGCCCAACATCATCACCGAGGGTCACCTGGGATTAGTCCAATCAATTGCCAGAGAAGAAGGCTGTGGTTGCTGCTGTGCAGGAAGCCCAATTTTGGCAATGGCTTTGGTATGAATGGTTGCCAAAGAAGAACACTGTGGTTACCACCGTGGGTTGGGGGAGGGATGGGCCTTGATTGAGAAATTAAAAGGAGAGAGAAACAAGGGACCTACATGTTCCAGACTTTCCAAGGTGCCACATGGAGTCTTGGAGTTACACCCTGGTAATTTATGCAAGGGATTGGGAGGGGGGCTTTAGGGGAGATCTAGGCTTGGGGTGTTGGCAACAGATTGTTCTTGGGAGACGTTAATTCATATGGAGGAGGGATGTATAGAATATTTTGGTATGTGCCTCATCTGGGCTAGAAGGAAGGATGTCCAGAACAGCACATGGGAGGTAAAGGTACGTGTGGAAAAGGAGAGAGGAACTTCAGACCTAGCATAAAGGAGCTATAGCAGGGGTCCCCAACCTTTCTTCTTCAAATACCACTTTCCATTAAAAATCCACAAAACAACCATTTAAAGTGCATTAAATGCACAAAAATGAACTGTTTTAAATTGCAGCAGATCACGGTGGGTCAGTCTTCAGCCTTGCTGCCTACCACGTGATATTAAAGGGATTGTGTCTGTCTATGCGTAACTTATGTCCCCTGCAGCTCCTCTATGCAGTATGCAGGCCCATTGTTCCCCACCTGCACCTCCATCCAGTGCCGGCATATTTATACTTACCAACGGCAGGGAGCCAATGATTCTGTTCTCCAGCGCCGGCGGCCTAGCATGGCGGCATCCATTAAGGTTTGTTTCTGTCTCCAAATGCCTACTCTATTCATTGCAATGGAGGGAGCATGGTACGCCCAGCCTTGGCATACCCCCTCTATTGCTATGAATGGAGTAGGCGTTAGGTGTTAGGGGACATCATGCCATGTTGCCACCGTTAAGTATGTAGACGAAGGTGCATGTATGGATGAGCTGTAATGTATTCAGCTGACCAGACCTTGTAAAACCCTCTTAGTTCTAGACACATTTTTGCATTGCAGTGTTCTTCTGAATGTGGAACAGGGATCCAGCGGCGCTCAGTCTTCTGCTTGTCAAGCTCTGCATCAGATGAGTCTCCGGAAAGCTGCACAGGAACGAAACCCTCCGACATGAGGGTGTGTAACAGTGGAGCCTGTGAACGAACTGTGAAGTGGTATACAGGGCCTTGGTCTCAGGTAAGTAGGCCAGAAAGATCTTTATTCGGGATTAGCTTGCAGATATGTACTTTTAGTAACCACGTAAGGTCATTATGCTTCTCAGAATACTTGACTTAGTTTAAGCCTTGGCCTATGTAATATTAGGAGCCATCAATGAGCTACAATAATAACTTAAAGCAGAACATAATTTCCTTTCCTAACTTGCTCACCTCTGCTCAGCTTGTGATGTTTTTGGGGTGAGGTTTCTTATCCCGTGGAATGTTTGACTTAACTCTTGACTCTAAACTCAACCAAAGCCATCAAAATGATTGACCTCTTAGGGTGCATTTCTAAATCAAGTTGAATTGAGTCATATAAACCAATACCATATCTTGTAACAATATATATATATATATATGGCTTCATATATTTTGTTATTTAATAATTAAATAATAATAATAACCAATGATTATGCTATGAATGCATACTAATAATTAGGGATTCTACAACTTAGCTGTATAATATACAGACTTAGGGCCTTATTTAACAAGGGATAGCGCCAGGTAGCGACTGGTGAGCAAACGGTAATGACGGGCCCCGCCACGAGAACGCCGGCTCCCCACCACAATCACACATTTATCAAGCCAATCCTGCTTAGCGATTGAGAGAGCGCCAGATAGCGAATCATTCATCATTATTCCAGCCTCACCCCACAGCGCCAGCGAGCGACCTTGAACAGCGACAGGTATGACCTCTCGCTACCTGGTGCTCTCCAATGCATTTCAATGGAACAATCTTTAAATATTCATAATTAATGGTTATTAATGTTTTTTTTTTTTTTCTTTTTTTTTTAAATGTCAAAAATTCTGTGACCACTTCTGCAATGTTAGTTATTTTTTGTAAGGGAAAAAAAAATTTGTGCAGAATTGATATTACAGGTCTGATATTAATGTATTCATATTACAAAATGTTTAGAAAAACTTTTTTTTTTTTTCCAAAAATATGGTTGTTTGGGGGTTAGAAAACTACTTTTAACCCATCACCGCCAGCGCTCTGGGGTTTAAACAAGCATTTCACAGCGCGAGAATTTTTTGAGCGTGATTTGTTAATGAATATGCTGGGAGCCGTTCGCTATGGCCATTCGCTATCATGCGCTCCCATACAGCGCAGAACCTGTCAAACAGCGACTCCTAACCCCTTATTCAACATTACTGCACACCGACTGAGTCGCTGTCAACAACCGAACAACAGCCAAGCACAGCGAATACTAGCGGGCGCTGTGAAAATACCGCTACAGTCACTCATCTGTCGCTACCTGGCGCTATTAATGAATCGGCCTCCCCGAGAATAAGCCATTACTGAGAGTTTAAACATAGCATAAACCTTCTGCAACAGTGGACTTAGAAGTAAGGTCTTGGGAACATTTTACCAAAACTTTACCAAAAGAGGCCAATTCTACATCGGCCCAACTCACTCGATTGGGTAGTATCTGTCAGTAGGGCCAAAGTCCTCTCATCATGGATCTCAGGTGGCACGCACATGGGGACTCTTTCTCCCCATAGGTGGACTACGACTCTGCTAAGAAGAATCAAGTCTTTTATTACCTAAAACTATGACAGGTCCCCAAGTGCAAAATATATTATGTGGACATGCAAGGGGGGGAACTAAAAAAATGCAACTATTCCCCTAACTCCACAAACATAATAATTGAGCAACACATTGAGGGAAACAAGCTACAAGGTTATGAACAGTTTTTATCAACATGATTCATTTTAAAATGTCTGACAGTTAAATGCTTTATATCCACAGGGATTTTATTCTATAATTATCTTAACTTAATTTTCACTTGTGTGTAGCACCAGATGAAAAAACTCTTCTACTTTTAGAAGAGAAAACTGCCATTCACTTTTATTGTCTACCTTCGGAGTGATTCACCGCCAGGTGAAAATTTACATCTGGTTGCTGATTCACTACCAAGGTAAACAATAAAAGTGAATGGCAGTTTTCCCTCCTAAAAAGAAGTAGAGTTTTCTCACCTAGTTTTAAATCTACCCTATTAATATTAACAAGTTTGGGGTCAAAAGAAACCCCCTTAGCTGCTGACTTATGGACAGGCTGAGGTGCTGTGGGCTGCAAGATACTTCACTCCTCAGTAGAACCAGACTGGTCCGCTCATCCCTAGACACATAGATGAAAAATTTAAAATAAAAATGTCGACAAGGTTATTGGCTTTCAGTGCATCACAACCACACGAAACCAAACGTTTACTGAATATTTTTGAAATGTTGAACCAGATTTTGATCCATTTCTTTGATGTTAGTGCTCAGCGGACTGCGATGAAGGCTCACAGAGACGGGACGTGATCTGCATCAGCAAATTCGGGACTGAGTTTAATGTGACCGACCCTTCAGAATGTGCCCACCTCGAGAAGCCCCCCGGGCTGCAGTCATGTAATGCTGGAGCTTGTGGACCCCGCTGGTTCACAACACCTTGGAGCACTGTAAGTGGTCTTGGTATGGAAGATCTCTATGTTCCTGTCCTGCTTTGATTTCCGTTAACCCATATATGGGACCAATGTCATACATTGTGCAAAAAACTCCAAAAGCAGCTACAAGGCCTGCTTCCTATTCCAAACAGGTCAAACTCTTCAAACATTTTTATATGAACCCTTGAGGTGAACCTAATAGGCAGCCCAATGTCAGGCACTGATATTTCATGTTCATCTGGTTAGATAAGTCACACCGGAATTCTGTTCCCCAGAGGAAGACCAGCTTCTGTATCAACTTTTTTTGGTTCCTAGTTTCTGTCCTCATGGTTTTGGGTTTTTTTCATTTACTGTATTTTTAGCCCCATAAGACGGGGGCGTCTTATCAGGTGGGCCAGCGTCACCCATGCCCACCCGCTGCATGTAGCCGGGTTTTCGCTCTGTGTGTGCAGACGCCACGGAGAGGAAGCAGCGATGGCAGATACAGCGGGGACAGTGCAAGCAGTGGGGACAGCAGGCTGGGATCGGTTGCCCTGACCGTCCGCCTGCGGCTCCTCCATCTTCTGGCCTCTCGTGGCTGTGGTGGTCTGGCCAGCAGCGCGTGTACGATGGAAAGGTGAGTTTACTTTTTTTTCTTTTGCTTATGGGGAATGGGAGGGGGGATATCAAACTTCTTATGGGGAATGGGAGGGGGAAATGCCGCACTGCCTATGGGAAGGGGAAATGCCACACTGCCTATTGGAATGGGATGGGGTAATGCCGCACTGCCTATTGGAATGGGAGGGGGTAATGCCGCACTGCCTATTGGAATGGGATGGGGTAATGCCGCACTGCCTATGGGAAGGGGAAATGCCACACTTTTCCCCTGTCCTGGGTTTTGGTCCTTGCCCCCTGGGCACCACGATAGGGGGTGCCCCACTGTGTGAAACCCTCCAGATTGCCTGAATGAACTCACCTCTTCCCAGTCCTACGGCTCATCTTTGGCCGCTCGTCCAATCAGCGAGCTTTAATGTGAGTGAATCCAAGCACTCTGGCGGCCACATCCCCCACTACCTTTTAACAGGGAACGTGCCCGCGATGGCCATTCACAAATGTCTGGTGCGGACACGCGCCCTGCTAAAGGGATAGCGGGGTGCGCCTGCTGCTCGCGTATGTGCCGTTGGACCAGGAATGAAGGGGAGTTTTCGGACAACCTGGGGGGTTTCACACAGCATATGCCTGACCTGGAGTCTCATAGACTCCAGGGTGGGTTTTGGTCCTCTTTAACAGCAGCCGTTAACCCTCTAACAGTTTTACCTGAGCTCTGCCTGGACATTCAGAAAAGGAGCTTACATTTTTGCCAGAGCAGACTGTTGACCCTTACTGCCTCTTCACAGTGCCCCACATTCTCCACTGCGTGTCCAGGGCTGCCCCCGGCATAGAGGCACATGGGACATTTTTGGAATTTTTTTTTTCTAGGACTGTTAGGGGAGGGGGTTAAAAGGTTGGTGCACCCAAAATAAATATTTCATATACTGGTTTAGTAAACCCTAGTGGTGTCTTCCATTCCAGTTATTATTCATGTTACATGTAAGCTCTTCACATCTGAACTCATTCTCACTTCTATTTCCTGCAGTGCTCGCAGTCCTGCCTTGGCGGCATGCAGGTGAGGGAGGTCCGCTGCTTGGCCTCTGACCGGAGCTACAGCCAACTCTGCGACCTGGATTCCAAACCAGACGATACTCGGGCGTGCAACACGCAGCCCTGTTCTGCCGTATTAGGTGAGGAGATCCAGGCCACCATCCAGCCTCCACCTGACATAGCAGTACAGACCTCTCCAGCAGCTAAGAGGTTAATAAGCAACACTGAATGCTTTGCGGTGCCATGACGGTGTCGTCATTGCTGTTTGCGTCCCCATAACAAAAATGCTATTCCTCCGGTTAAAGAGTAACTTCATCTTGAGATTTGTGTGCTGCTTAATCTGTAATTATCTACATACAACACCATCCTGTGGGACATTACATTTACTTTCTTATGTTTCAATAAGTTCCAATTTTTAGAAAAGCTTATAAAACAATAGGTAAAACACTATACATTTTCGATGTCATTCTCCTCTTCCACCACCAGATGGCACACATGGATACATCTTCAGTAGGGCTCTGTGTAAGCCACCACAAGCAATCAAGGAACCCATCTGATCCTTGAACTAAACTTTTTTTTATTATGCTTTTAATGCAGACATGCAGCTGATATTAAAAAAACAATGCTTGTCTTGTATTTCTCAATGGAGAAATCCCAATTGTAGTAAATGACCAGAATTTAAGACTGCGAGAAAGAAACTGATATGTGACAAACCATGTTAAATGGTAACAACCAGTGAACCACACACACATCAAACAGGCTGCTGTACATATATACACACGTGGAGTCAGAGTGCTTACATACAAGACTCAGGTTCAGGTTCAGAAGTCCAAAGACAGAGTCCGGGTAGACAGTTCAGAAGACAGATTTAATGCTGATCCACTAGGTGAATGGGTGGATCAGCTTATATAGAGCAGGAAGTCCCACAGGTGCTGGCTGATTAATAACACCTCTGCAGGACAGAGCCATCTGCTGGTGAAGCGGCATATAGCAGGGGGAACTCAAGCTGTGGAGGAACTCCAGACCTGACAATACTAACCCCATCCCCCGATTGCAGGCGTGGATAAGACCTTGCTTATTTATATTATCCAAATTGTGTCAGTTGTTGGGGAAACTTACATAAGGGCAGTTTTTGACTTTGAAGTCAGCCTTGCCACGCAGTAACCTAAATGTGGGGAAATGAGAAGTTACACTTTAACTTATTTCCTAAATAATAACCCCAGTTGGTTTCTGCTGTGATGTGTTTTGTGAGCTAAACGCCAATAAACCGACATTAACATCATTCTTTGAAACCCCATAATGTAAGTTCTGAAAACATAACCTTTCCTGTATCAATGTCTCAACTGCTCTTTAGTTGTGTTATTGTATATTTACACCCCTTTATGTGTATGCAAAGTGTAACCACCCATCCCAGCAGATAAAGTCAACTCACTCCCAGAGGCAAAAACTGAACTTTTACTATGTTGTGCAAAATGTTTCCGGGACAGTACAAGACAAGGGGTGTCCCCCTTCTTCTGGTGGAAAAAACTTACCATCTGCCCGCTACGAAAATATGCATCAGGCCACAATCTATTAACAAAATGGGTAGTGGTCCAAGCATGGGGAGGCATCCCAATGCTACCTCTCCTGTACTTACCCCCCATAAGCCCTGATTTGCTTATCTGTACAGTGCTCCTCTGGCTAAATAGATCTCCAATTCAGTTTTCTTCAGCTCCTGAAATTGTACAAGAGAAACGCTGACCACGTGACCTCTGGTGGCTAATCTCGGATTGGTAAGCAAATCATGGAATATGGGGTTTGGTATAATTCCCCCCCCTAAATCATGAAGAAAACACTCCAGACCCAATTAAAATGGACCAACCCCCATTTTTGACCACTCAGTTGCTGATGCAATTTACTTCAGTTGGGGTGTATTCTATGGAATGTGGTGAGAAGATCTTGTGGCATCACTGTGACTTTTTGTTTGGGATATCAAGGTATCAAGGGTATGAAGGGGGTTATTTAAAGAGACGGTCAAGGGTATGAAGGGGTTTATTTGAAGCGACGATCAAGGCTAAAACAAAACAAACTCACTTTTTTCCGCCCCTACTCTGGTGCGCTGGACCTTACCTGATCGTGTGGTCAAGTACCACTTCTGTGGACTTTTTTTCTGCAGTCCAAGAGGGAACGAGAGGATTTGTTTACCTTACCACTGCTCTGGGAGCAGCACTTCCTGGTTTTGGATGGTGGGTGGCACCCTTTGAAAACAATAGGGGCCTCAGTATTCAAGGAACCTACCCGTATGGGGGCCGCCATTGTTATTAATGCAAGGCAGCCATCTACAGGCTACGCTCACCCTCCTGCCGGAACCAGGTAGCACAGCTGTGGGCTTCACCAACCAGGGCTGTAACAGACCAATCGGCAGTAAGGTATGTGGATCCTCTAGTCTCCTCTTGGACTTCTCAGCCCTGGAGTCCTAGAAAAGGTCCAATAAATGGACTTTCCCTTTAAAGTATAAATCTGCTCCTGCATTCTAGGATCTTAAAATATATGAGCACAGTGTTTACTATAGAGGCATGAGTGGAAGCCACCTCCAGGCCCGTGGCAGAAGGGGGGCACGGAGGCCACAGAGTGGGCAAGCTCCTGGTGCGCTCTAAGCAGGATGCCACCTCCCGCAGCCTAGCTCTGCCCCTGAGCATGGCCCCAGGCACGCTCCCAGCTATTACAGCCCTAGTCAGGGTATGAGCACAAGACAAGGATGTCCAATAGTACACCAAGAGGGTAAAAGGGGAGCAAAGGGGACCTTCAGCATTTTCCTAGATAACCCCTTTAACTGTCAACTCTTTGAATGCTCCTTAACCTGTGTCATATTTTCTAATATAACTTTTGTCTCCTCCAATCAGATGAAAATTGTCGGGATCGATATCACAACTGCGCGGTGGTGGTCCAAGCCCGCCTCTGCGTCTACGCCTATTACAAGCAAGCTTGCTGCTCCTCCTGTTCCCATTCACTGCAGAGATCCCGGACGACGGAGAACCGATAGCGTGTGCCTTGTCCTGCCCCCCCCCCCCTCCTTGCCTCACCAGATTCTTTATTTTATATATTCAGAGACAGTATTTATTAACCTCTTTGACGCTGGTTGAGCCCGCCTAGCTTCGAACAGGAAAAAACCCTGTGGGCCTGACTAGCGGAAGAGCGGCGAGAGACACAACTGTATATTTGTTTCTAATGTTCGCCTGTCCGCCGCAGGGGGAGGAGTCTGCTTTCCCCAAATACTTTACGGTGCTAAGTAACATTTTATGTATATCCGTTTCTCATCCACACTGTGACTTGTATGCAACAGATCATGCTGGTTTTTCTCTATAGGAATCATATATGTTGATGAACACAGCTTGAAAGTGGCATCAAACCAGAACTCCGGAATATTTTGAGTAAAGTGGGATATTACCGACCTCTACTCACCTCCCGGATGCCGCTCCTGAGATTAAAAATGAGTTCAGGTCTGCTTAAATGGCCTGTCCAGGCAAACATAAACACTGATAAATACCTCTTTTTCCTCCTAGCTGCGTGGCTGAGGTCCCACAGGTTCCCAAGATAATAAGTAAATATTTGGGCGCTTGTCCACCATTGGTCTGCATATTGGTGGACAAAGCTCCTCCTCCATCACAATGGCTGGAGTATTCCACGCTCCAATCGACTGCCACAGACTGCCTCGGTGCAATCCCTCTTTACAAGGAGGCAGGGGTCCCGTGACCCATTGGACTACAAGACCTTGGTGAAGCAGCTGTGGAGGGAGAAGATATTTATACATTTTTATTATTGTCCATATGGGGATGTCTCAGGTTAAAGGATAACTTTCATTAAACGCTATTTGACTAATATATTATATTTAAAAAGAGAAAGAACTTCCTCCTCATTTTTTTCTTTCAAAGATATTTTTATTGAAGTGTTTTCATCATACAAGAGAGAAGAAAGAATAGAATATATAAACATATGGACTTACTATAAAGACTCTAATAATACTGGAAGTATGTGGCACTTAGACCAGACCTTCAGCATCATTTAATGAAAAGTCCAAACCTTTAAAAAAACTATTCCCCAGCACCTAAAATGAATACATTTTAGTCACTTACTTTTTATTCTTTCCTCGCTGGGCTGCAACTCTATTCAGGACTAGGATACGGGGGCCGCCATCTTGCGTCAGAAGCATCACATACTGAGGAGAGGGAGCAAAAGTATAGGAGAGTTGGTTATAGCTGTGATTTACACAGATAGAGCAGAGCTGGGGTCAGGAAAAAGACAGCAATCCCAGAATGCAGTGCGGCACAGTCAGAAGATACTTCCTGTCTGCAACTTGGATGTTTAAAGGCTCAAAAAATGCAGTTAGATGCAGGTGATGATTTTTAATGTGAGCAATCTGTATGTACAGGGTGGGGAAACTTAAGATAGGCTCTTATTCAGGGTGAAGGTCCGCTTTAATCTATGCAGGGCAAGTAATGAATTATGTCAAGGGAAAATCATCAACTTAAAGTCTGAAAAAAATAATAATAGCATTTCATTTTCACATGCGTTTAATGAAAGTTGTCCTTCAAAAATTAATAATAACTAAATGTAACATGGCCCTTGTGCAAACATTAAATGGGGCCCTTTCAAAGCTCCAATTTTTTCTGTGTTTTAAAGCAAAACAAAACCAGTGATGCCCTCCCGGACATCCTAAAAAAAGATGCCCCCCTGTGTAAAAAAAACCCCGGTTCCTCCAGTAAATCTAACCAATGGCGCATGCACAGGCTCTTGTCCAATGAGAGCCTGCTGTGACTATGTCATTCAGCAGGCGGCTCTCATTGACTTGAATGGGAAGTGTGCTGCCACATCCCTGGCCATGGGCACTCTCTCACCTCAGCCTATCTGAATGGCTGGGATGGGAGCGCGGGCACAATGTTGGGGATGCGGCAGCGCTCACTCTCCATTGTAAACGATGAGAGCCGCCTCTCATCGGACGAAAGCCCGTGAATGCATCTTTGGAGTGGGCAAAGGTGAGTTTTTATGGGCGCCTGGGTGGTTTCACACAGTAGTGTTCGGGATTCCCCATGGAAAAGCCAGTGGCTGGCCCTGGAATCTTTTAGATTCCAGGCTGCCCCCTGCTGGGCTTTATTCCGCTTTAACTCAATTGGATACAACTAAAGACAAATGGTGCTTCTTTTATCTAAACAATGCCAAGTGAGCACAAACTGATAAATAAGGTGGAAGAGCAACAATGATTGGGCCCACCTGACCTTCTGGGCCCTGGTGCGGTCACACCCCCTCAAGTTACGCCCCTGGCTACATCTGTATAAATGGGGGGACAGGTGCTAGTCCTGATGTCCCTGTCATGGTAGACCAAGGCCTATGTTGGCTATATAGAAATCGAATCCTGTCGCTAGTGTTACCTAAGTGATAATCTTTTACAACTCATAAATACACTGTATAATATATATATATATATATATATATATATATATATATATATATATTGCATACATTTCACAAGTAAAGAAATATTTAAATATATAATACCCTTCCTGAGATGTTTAGGCTGTACAGACATTTTGAGATGGAGCCAGTACGTTTGATTTTGGAGGATTTTCCTGGCTTCTAGTTAATTACTGTTGTCCAGACTGGTTCAGGACCACCGGCCTAAATGCTGCCAAGGATAGGTACCAGCTTTTCCAGGCACCTGCTTGGTGATCTCCAGGGATACACAGAAAATGCTTTGTGTCACCAGGATCTTGAGGGGCCATAGAGGGCAGATAGCTCTGCAAGGTTATAGAGTGGACATTTTGGTAGAAAACATTGACCAACTAGTATTTTGTATCTGCATCCCTTACTGGTGTCTGTTTTTCTAGAGCTTCACAATTTGATTTGCGATTTAAGTGACATGCCCCCATTTTTAATGTAATTTCCATTTTGCTCCTTCTGCTTCCTTTGTTGAATATGCTCCCTCTAGTGTTAATTTGCAGGAAAAAGTATATATAGCAATGGAAGGGAGCACACATCATCTAAATTAATTTGCAGTATGTTAAGTATATTACAATGCAACAGAAAAAGCACACACAGGGGCGGACTGGCCACAGAGAGACCCCAGTGGGCTAAACTGCTTAGGGGCCAGTTGGGCTGATTCCTATAACACCCCTATTCAATCCCAGCCCCCTGTACTGACAGCCCATGTTCTGCCTCCCATGGCTTCAGCATCATGGCGGTTGGGGGCCATATCCAATCTTGCACTTGATCTATGTCAACAATGCTCATCCTTGGAGTGTACTTATTGACGGGCAGGGAAACACACGCAAATTCCTTTATGGGCAACAAACAACAAATGATTTTCTTAGGAAACCCAACCCTCCTCTACAAGTTCCTGGTGGTCACTCATCCCATTTGTTGACTGGGGTGAAAGTCCTGGTTTACCTCTTCTAATCTGGCCCTGCCTGTATTTAGTCAAAACAAATATTAAAAAAACAGCTCTGTTTTGTGGATGGCAAACCTTGTTTCCAGGCCATTGTATGGTATGCTGATATATGGGTTTTCCCTACTATAGAGGTAAGCAGGCCCGCAGTCATGTCTGGCTGTTGGACCACATTAACTACACAGAACTTCGGCTGGGATTCAAAGCCCTTAGGTAAACAACATTGACACTTCCCAGAAATATCCATAATGAATCCCCATGGTGCAAATTAATTAATACTCCTGTCAATACCCTGAAACCATAAGCAACTATCAGCCAAACCACCAACCCTTGTGTTTCTGCTGCATGGAATACAGAATGACCATTTGGTTTTATTACATTTAGGCCTCCAGCCTAGTGACAATGTCACCACTGTCCCACAGCCAAGGCAGTCATCAGGGCAGGAAAGCCAAGACATCAGTATAGTGTACAAGGATCCCTGCCATAGAAGGTGGCCTGGCCATACAGCCCGAAGAAAGCACTGATCTGAGACCTACTATCATGTGAATGTGATGGCTGAGCCCTAGCTTGAACTGGGCACCAGGTCGGTATCAAAAATTAGTGGCTTAGGGTGGCATACTCTCTAGGGCTTATAACCTACAATGTGATGCTGGGCCTGTTGTCTGAACTTCCTTTTTCGATAAGGTCTGAATATTGAGGTAAGCCTGGTTGCCTTGGTTCAAACTAGGGGCCAAGCCATGACATATAGGTTACAAGGAGGGGGCCAGACAATGTATGGGACCCAACAAATTCAAATGGTGCCCTGCCCACAGCCTATGTATCTAGTCAATCAGAATCAAATACATGTTGGGTTGGAATTGGGATTTAAATTTCCAATTAGTCACTAAACTAACCCAGTGATCCAGCATTACCCTCATTACCTTCGCTACCAGCCTAGACTTACACATCAGTATTGGAAAAAGTTTGAAGACTAAATGGCAAAGTTGTGGCATAAAATGTGTTTTTTTAAATTAGACCAAACAATATGCAATCTGATTGGCTGACCTTAGAATGCACCTCTTGTTACCATAGTCACACTGCTTTTCAAGTGTGTTTGGAAGTAAAGCTGTACAAAAAAGTATTTTTCTACTCTGCCCAGAGACCTGTTAAAGTTGTTATATTCACAATAAACTTTGCCAGATGTTTTCTTGTAAATTTTAATTTATTTTTATGAATGAAGATTTTATGTTTTTTTTCTTATGGAAAAAAGATTGTAAAAAATAAATTTTGATGAAAACAAAAAATGTTATTATTTACTGCATGTACGCTGTGGTTCATTGTGTCAATATATGGGCAGACCATTGGTTAGAGCAGCGTTTCCTAACCTTTTCCCATCAAGTGCCACTTTCTATTTTCTATTTTATCTCCAGCGCAACCTGGGTAGTAGGTAGGGGTAGACAGTCACTTAAAACTGTGTTTCCTCACAAAAGTGCACATAATGCACATATATTGCACCTTGAAAATGCCACGAGGACGAAACACACGTCGAGTAGCACAGAGATGCATGAGCAGCAGCACATATCAGGTACCCTCCCTCGCGCTGTATCAGAGGGAGAGCGATAGTAGTTTGTTTGTTTTTTTATTCAACATGTGTTTCTTAGAAAATAGAGGTGTAATAGGCACCTTCCTTAATAAAGGATTTAAATACTCCAAAGCAGCTCCACTTTTATGGACGCACACTCGGCTGCAGCTGTGGAGACAATCGATTATGAACAAGATACCATCACTGACCCAGGGCAGGTTTGCAACCCCCCGGGACGTGGCAATAAGTGCCTGCTTCACACTACTTTGTTGATTTACGTTATTATAGAAAGGAACATAAGAAAGTATTTATATCTGGCTGCTACAAATTGTTCTAAGACCGTTTGATCAGCCTAGATTATCTCGGTGATTGAGAACTACTAAGACTTAGTTCATATTCATAATTGATTGATTTGGGGACAACTAACGTTCTCAAATAAGTAGTCATTTGACGAGTGCGCCTGAAATTGTGGTTGATAAGGTCTACCTTTGGGGTTATTGATTTCCTTTTAGGGAAACCCTGTCTCTTCCGTTATTTATTTTTTTGTTTTTGTGTTTCACCAATTATTCTGAGTCTGGCCACTCAAAACAGGATGCGGCTTTTTGCACATTCCAATCGCTACCTTCTAATTTCCTTAAATGCACATATATAGTTTACATCACTGTATTGCCAACTGAACAAAATACTTGCAGGCTCTGATATAGTTTTGTAGGAGCTTTGTTGAACACTAATGGAGCAACAAGCTCTTAATTGAATAACGAGCACTTAATTGAATAATATACAATAGGTTTTAATTGAATAACACGCAATAGGTGATTTGAAGTATACTTTTGAATTAAATCAAAGGTTAAATTCTCCAATGCTCCACAATGAGTTCTGACACAACTTAAAGTGGACCAACACCCAGGATTTTGACTATCCTGGGTCTTGGTCCACTTCGCTGTGTGAAACCCCCCCCCCCAACACCCGAAAAACTCACCTCTCCCCGCGCCGACGGACAAGTGATTTGTCAGCCGCTTGTCCGTGGCTCCTCCGCCGCCGCCTCCCGCGCGTCCCTCTTGACGCGGGCGCGCGCACGCCTAGAGGGGCGCGAGGGAGGCGGCCGGCCGCCGGCGAAGCTAAGGTAAGGGGGTTCGGCGGTTTTGGGGGGGTTTCACCCCGCGGGAAATCCCGATCTCGGATGTCCCGCGGGGAGGGAGGTAATCGGCCCGGGAATCTTATAGATTCCCGGGCCGATCACCCGAGGGTGATGGTCCACTTTAATAGTCCAATACTCTGTTGTGACATCTTATAAAATGTTAGTATAATCGGGAAAGAGTACTCACTTCTTCCCAGCAAAACACTACTGAGCTGACAAACATCACCTGTCCATGGAACATCACACTGAAGAAGCATGGAAGGCAAAGTCCTGGTAGGAACAGCGTCCTGTATACTTGCATGAAGCATCTGCTTGTCCCTGGTGGTGTTTCAGTTCTTATTCTTTTTGCCTAGTTAGGGTGGGCATCCCCCATCAGAAATTTTACTAAGCTCAGATGGCTTAATGTCTAGTGATGCTTCTGTGCAAGAAGCTTCGGGCAAAACAGCTTTGTAACATGATAACAAGAACTGTGCATAAAGGTAAAAAACATGTTCTCAGTGTCTAGCAAATTCTCTTAAACGACAGGGAAATTACCAGGCAAGATTGGTCTGGCGGCCATTTTGTATCCCTAGACCATGGTTCTGGGTAGCTGGTAGCTCTAGACCGTCCATAGCATATCCCTAGACCGTCTGGTCTCTTTTTGTACTACACATCACCAATAAGATCAGTTTTGTACTTACTTAAAACAAATCAGGCTTGGGTAAAATATAGATAGCAGTTGAGCTACAGATCTGTCTGCAGCCTCACCACATATAACCTGATATCGTGTACTACCAGTGGCGCCCATACCACTTGTCAGAATCCCATGACTTAGTCAGTAGTCTAACTGGTATACAGGTTGTTAGCTTTGAATCAGTCTTTATGAAATATTGTGTTTATCTCCCAGGCTTTAGGAAGGGGGCTTAGGTTAGGTCTGTCGAACGTAACATGTCAAGGAGTAGGCATGCAAGTAAATGCTTTAAGCAAGACCACACAGCAGAAGAAAATATGGCTGCCTGGGGTGACATTGCTTGTATGTTCACACATTACAGAAGGAAGACGACTTTGTAAATTGGTGACCACCACATTTACAAACCTATCAATTGTCCCAATAGAATGCTTCAAGATGACCTGTTGCTGGGCCAAATTTTTGTGGGCTCTTGGGGCAAGACACTCTTATTGGGTCCACTGGCGGATTGTCATGTCATGTTACCCCACTCAGCTCCACATCTCAGATGCCACCAATTGTCCTCTAGTCTTCACTAGCTTCTCAACCTCCACCAATCGGCCTCTAGTCATCACTGCCTTCTCAACTGCCACTAATCATCTTTTTTTCACTGCCTTTTTTAGCTGCCACCAATCATCCTTTAGTCATCACTGCCTTCTCATTTGCCACAAGTCGTCCTCTAGTCCTCACTACATTCTCACCTGCCCCTACTCATCCTTTTATTGTCACTTCTTTACCGGTACCAATCGTCTTCTACTCCTCACTGCCTTCTCCACTGCTACCAGTTGTCCTCTGCTCCTCATGAGCCTTCTCTGCTGATACCAACCTCCAGTTTTCATTGACTTTGCTGCCACTGAAGGGTCTACCATTGCTCTTGATTATCCGCCAGTATGTGCCACCTTCTGAACTGCCCTTGATTTCCCATCACTCTCCATACATTGCTACTGACCGGAAACCCCCCATGAGCGGGTGCAGTGGTTAGGGCCCCCTGGAGAATAATTCATAGGCCCAGACCGAGCCTCGGTGGGTGTTTGACAATGACAGGAGCACTGGAAGTTGCCTGGGTATTCCCAGTGCTGACTCCAAATGTGACCTTTTCAGCTTCTGTAGCCACCACATACTAGCGACCTCAAATGTTGAATGGCCACATGGTCAGGTCATAATGTTTCAGCATGCCTATTCCTTGTAGCAGTTCATCCTGGAAGTCGTCAGTGAGTATGACATGGTACGTTTTATACAACTACACAAAAACCAAAGCACTTCATGAGTGGGGGGGGGGGGGTTGTGTTATGCCTGGAAATACCATTTAAAGGGTATGTAAAAGCAAAAAAAAGATACAAGATACCCTGTTCTCCCCTGTACCTGTCCTAGTCCGGTGCTCAGAAACTGGAAAGTTTGGTAGCACAGCTAGTTGCTAGTTGTGTTAGGGTCCTTAACCCTACCTGGCCCAGAGTTACCAGTGTGAGTTTATGAACGCTTTCACTTTTCATGGACACATTCCTTCAATGATGCAACAAACTCAGCAAACAAGATAGGTGCCATATGTGCAGTTTGCATTTCCTGACCATTGACCCGTGGTTTCCAGCACACGGAAGATTAAGGCACAGGTTTACAAGAATTTAAAGACAGGGCGAGCCAACTAAAGATAAAATATTTGCTGAACGATTAAGAATGACGTCGTTTGTTTAAGCCTATAAAGAAAGTCATCCAGCTTCCTCGATGGTGCAACCTTACAGGAGACCATTCGTTTTATATCTTAGACCTTAGAGGGTTCTTCATTGGAAAGTGGAGAGCTCTCTGCCCCATTTGAAGAGCTCCCCATCCCTCAGCAGATTCTAAAATTGCCCACAACGTAGCAAATAGCAACCTCTAAGTGCTGTTCACTACAAAACTGTCAACATGAGTCAGGGCATTTAATGACTAAACTCTCTTAGGTGGGGTTTAAAGTGTATTAATGGTGGAATAATTTGGGTTTTCCAAATATTTAGAGTGGTAGAGGAACTTTTTTTATGTAGGCCCTTTTACCATTTGAAAATAATCGGCTTTACCCTGGTTTGATTTTGTAAGTCTGGATGTTGCCTTGATGTACATGCAACAGAATGGGTGCTCAGTCCATTCAAATACGCCCTCACAGCACAGGAATCATCATCCCAAACTTGTCTGCATCAACATGTTTCAAACCAGCTGGTCCTACTTTAAATCTATTCTTTATTGCCATACATATTTATAATAAATAAAATAAATAAAATTGTGAGATATCTGTTCTTTTGATGAGTTATTTTTATAGTGCAGATGAGTGTGTGGTGCTGATTATGAATACAGCTACAGAGGTCTTTCTGTAGCCTACACCCAATTTATTTTGGTAGTAAGTTATAAACATTAGATTAGACTAGACTAGAATGCAGTCATGTTTTACATATTTTAAAGTTATTCTAAATGTTATCCCATTGTCTCGGGCTACACATTGTACTGTCCTAAACCTCAATCCATGTGCAGAAAGACCCTCTAGTTCCTAAATTATCTTAGAAAAAAATGAAGAGAAAAAGTGGGTGTGGCAACAGTGATGTGATGTAAGCACACTGTGTGTTTAGCATATTCATAATGGGCCATGCTTGGATAAGTGTGCTAAGAGTCACAGTTTGTACATAAAGGTGGATCATGGAGACACATGCTGCAGGCAGAGAGATTTTCTGAACCCTGTCAGATCAGTGTAATAAAATCATGGGGGTGAGAGACATGCTGCAGGCTGTGAGATTGTCTGTTAGCAACTAATGTGCATGGATGAAAGGGGGGTTGCTGTGTGTCTGACCTGTGGCAAGGCTGGCAAACAGAGGAAAATGCTGTAATACAGGGTTGGCAGCCTGATCAAAGACTGGAGCCAGGTGTCTAAATGCTGAGAGCAGAGAGAGGAGAGAAGGGTTTCGGTGCAGAGATAGGCAGCCAATCAGGACATCTGGGGAGGGAGTGGGGGGTGTTTCCAGGATACTCCCACCACTATGTTTTACAGATGAGGTTGTCATGCTGGAATGCAGTGTTTTCCTTTCTACAAACATAATGCTTCTAATTTAAAGTGGACCAAAACCCAGGATTTTGACTATCGCTGGTTTTGGTCCTTGCCCCCAGGTAGCCCACTCAAGCTCACCTTTCCCCAGTCCTATAGGGCATGCACTACCAATCAGTGTGCTTGACTGTGCTAATATTAATTCGTCTAGGCGTGTCTAAGGACTCAGCTCCAGCCGAGTCTAGCCGAGAGCGCCCACGGCCACATGCCCCCCTGCCTTCCAACAATGAGTGTGCCCATGCTGGCCATTCACAAATGCAGTCAAAAGAGGAAATGTAAACGCACTCTGGGATCCAAGGGTGCAAGACAGAGGGCAGTCCCAGAGCCCCGAATCAGCAAGGAAAAAGGATTATGTCAGCACTCCTTATAAAATTCAAATGCTTTAATATGCACACTTAAAAGTATAACTCCATGTCGGCAAAAGGCAGCTAAAAACAATATCAGACCCTGACAGATGCAAAATATACCATGCAATGCTTACGCGTTTCGGACTGCTAGGGTCCTTAATCATAGATAAATACATGGTAAGAGAAAAGACATTTATATAGTGTGAGATGTGGACTTACCTCTCGTCACCATCGCGCCAACTGGACCCTCTCCACCGGCGGAAGCCGCGCTGCGTCGTGACCCGGAAGTACCTCAGTGGACCAGCAGCCACCGCGGGAGAAGGGGCCAATCGGAGAAAGGACAGCACTACGTCACCACGCAGGCTGCGGAGACCGGAACGTTACCAAGGCAACGAAGCAGCGTCACGCCGGCGGGGGGAAACCGAGACTGCAGAGGTGCAGAAAGTGTAAGTGACATGTCACTGCATAATAGCATAATGTAATAAACTTGGCTAGCAAAGACTTCTCAAGGATAATAGAATAACACTATATAAATCATCGAACTATAAGAAAAGACAAACCTACATGCATAGGGAAATAACATAGATCTTAAAGGGACTCTCATTAAATAATAATGCATTCGGGCAAATAGTGCTGATAACGGCGAAATTTGCACATGAATTCTTATGCAAATACCCATCAAAATCACAAACATTACAACACAGTTTGATAAAATTAAAATATAAAAATTATCACACAGAATATGTTTGTCACTACTGAAATAAATAAAACTTCAAACAACCATGGTTAAAGCAGAAGTTGTAAAGAAATCATCTGTCAGTAATAAATGAGATATCCCATTTGTGGTTTAACCCATGTGGAAATCTAGTGCCTAGGGTGAAAATCCAGAATGCCTCTCTGGCTAATAGCTTTCTATGGATATCTCCCCCTCTAGGGCCCATACTAACTTTCTCTATAGCACTGACTCTAAGCATGACATCTTGGTCTGGATGTTGTTGGTTGTAATGTTTGGCTACATTAGAGTTCTTGCTGTTGCATAACCTTCCTATACCCTGCAAGTGTTCAGAGATGCGTGTTTTCAATTTGCGAGTTGTGCATCCCACATACTGCAAATGACAAAGTGAACACGTGATCAGGTAAATTAACATCTTTGAATTGCAATTGATCAAAGATTTGATGGTGTAGGTCCTACCTGAAACCGTAGATGTAAAGGAATTGCCCTTATCAACATGTTTGCAAAGTTCTTTACAACTTCTGCTTTAACCATGGTTGTTTGAAGTTTTATTTATTTCAGTAGTGACAAACATATTCTGTGTGATAATTTTTATATTTTAATTTTATCAAACTGTGTTGTAATGTTTGTGATTTTGATGGGTATTTGCATAAGAATTCATGTGCAAATTTCGCCGTTATCAGCACTATTTGCCCGAATGCATTATTATTTAATGAGAGTCCCTTTAAGTTCTATGTTATTTCCCTATGCATGTAGGTTTGTCTTTTCTTATAGTTCGATGATTTATATAGTGTTATTCTATTATCCTTGAGAAGTCTTTGCTAGCCAAGTTTATTACATTATGCTATTATGCAGTGACATGTCACTTACACTTTCTGCACCTCTGCAGTCTCGGTTTCCCCCCGCCGGCGTGACGCTGCTTCGTTGCCTTGGTAACGTTCCGGTCTCCGCAGCCTGCGTGGTGACGTAGTGCTGTCCTTTCTCCGATTGGCCCCTTCTCCCGCGGTGGCTGCTGGTCCACTGAGGTACTTCCGGGTCACGACGCAGCGCGGCTTCCGCCGGTGGAGAGGGTCCAGTTGGCGCGATGGTGACGAGAGGTAAGTCCACATCTCACACTATATAAATGTCTTTTCTCTTACCATGTATTTATCTATGATTAAGGACCCTAGCAGTCCGAAACGCGTAAGCATTGCATGGTATATTTTGCATCTGTCAGGGTCTGATATTGTTTTTAGCTGCCTTTTGCCGACATGGAGTTATACTTTTAAGTGTGCATATTAAAGCATTTGAATTTTATAAGGAGTGCTGACATAATCCTTTTTCCTTGCATTCACAAATGCACACTTCCTGCTAAAGAAATAGCAGGGAGCGGCCACTGCTCATGCATGTGCCGTTGGATTAGACCTGAGGGGTTTAACACAGGGAATCAAATCTAAATGCCCTGGGGGGATGGAGTATGCCTGCTCTGGAGTCTCATAGACCCCAGTGTAGGTTTGGTCAACTTTAAGCCAAGCTCTATCTTGGTCTTATCTGTCCACCAAACATTGCTCCAATAGCCTTATGGCTTGTACTGGTAATTCAGAGCAAGCTATAGATGGGCAACAATGTTCTTTATGAAAAGCAGTGTCTTTCTCCTTGCAATCCTGCCATGCACATCACTGTTGTTCAGTGTTCTGGTAATATTAGCTAATGTGAGAAAGGGTTTTAGCTGCTGAAAGGTTACTTACCATGTGTTCCTTTATGACCTTGTGGTGGGGTATTTTTCACCTTGTTCTTGCCATTATATTTGCTGATTGGCCACTCCTGGGGAAGACAGCAATGGGTTTGAATTACCTTAGTTATGAATCCTACTCTGGATTGTTGGAGTCCAAACTCATTAATAATGGTGTGATAACCTCATCCAGCCTGATGAGCATTAACTACACTTCTTGCTTTGTTTCATGAAAAAGAGGTGCTTTCCTAGAACGGAAAGTATTTACACAGTGCCCAACATGAGGAAAATAGAATTACCCATCTCTCCTTGCAGTGGGCGGAGCTATGCAAATCTTTTTTATGTTTTGTAAAGTCAGCGGCCAGCTCTGGAATCTTTAAGTTTCCAGTGCCAGTCTGTTTGGGTTTTGTTCCACTTTAAATAAATGTCTAAAATTTAATCATTTTCCTCAATAAATAAGTGACTAAGTCTAATATTTCTGACATTTGTTTGAATCACTTTTAATTATTTTATGATTGTGTGAAAAATCTGATGTCGTTTTAGGTCATTCTTTCTGAAATATAGAAAAGTACACAAACAAGCACCACTGTATCCCAGGACTATTAAGATTCAATGAAGCAATGTGTGCTGTCCTCCTCTTTATCTCAAGTTTTTATATGAAGGTCATTGTATCGCATTGTGTCTGTTTTGTGTGAACCTGTAGTATTGCACTCTGGTCTCTAGATGGCAGTCTATGAAAGTACTATGCAGATTTTTTGGAATGTTAGAAAAAACATCAGCTGACCTCAGAAAGGGGGGCGTGTAAGCGCGTATTCCAGCCACCCTCAGAGCATAGACGTCTAATGCGCACCGTGTGCGAATTGCAATAAATCACAAAAAAAATCTGAGTTATGCGCAGCTGTTTACAGACTCTACAGGTTGTTTGAAAGTATGGGTTAGGCTACTCTTGATTCATATCTTTAAAGACAGATGGTCTGCATCCCTTCTTGATAAAATAACTAGGATGTCTGGAATTCCACAGTGGTGTCCCTACCTGATCCTTGGACCCATGCTGCACTTGCTGTATGCTGGCAACCAATAGAGTTGGCATTAATTTTCTGAAACAGCAATGGCTGTCTTGTATAGTTTTATGCATCATGTTCTCCTTCAACTAGTGGGATATACAAATAGGAATTACTTGGGGAAGGGGGGGGGGCAGGTGGACCTTCAGTCATTTTTGACTTGTAAAGAGCGCTGCCTTTGAAATGAAGTGGCACAAAGCTCAATGAAAACCTGGGAGGTATTCAAATGTTCCCTATTCAATTTGTTTCGAACACATAACTGTCCAACTGATTTAGACCATTCGTCGTATTTCATGCAGTCTCTCTGAGTACTGTCTATATGGAGAGCTGAGCTTGCTGTGCCTGCAGTGCAAGCCGCAGGCCACTAGAGGGAGACCTCTTGCTAATTGCCAAAGCAGAAAGTAAGGCACCGATGAACTTCTCTGCAGAGTTGGGTGGCACACATGTGCTACTTGTGTGCTTTTTGTGTTGGGTGTGTCTGGCATTGCCTTTTTAGACTATTTGATTGAAAGGTTACAGGGGAAATGATATTGTGTTCAGAAGCTTTGCTGCAAACATGCAGGGCTGTTTCTAAGGGAGGGAGAGCAGGGAGATCACCCTGGGTGCCAAATCCATTAGGGCGCTTTTATCCCAACCATCCTGGTGAGGGCTGATGTTAGCCATATAATAGGCCCCTCATCCCACTTTTTGGCTCAGTCATGGGGAAAGGGCACCGCCTGCTGCCAAGGTTGAGGCACAGCATGGCACATACCTGTATGGGACAGCAGCAGCACCATAGGATGTGTGAGGAGGGGGCATCATTTTTTTTTTCCCACACTGAGAGCTATTTTGCCTAGGACCTGCCCTGCAAAATGGCCTCTAAACAATGAGACGAGTGCAGGAAAATGCTGCCAGCATTGTGTCAATACCCTTTTAATGCCCAAATCCAGGCAAAATGCTTTAGGTGTAAAAGGGCAGAAAGCAGTTCTGTGATCTTTGTGCTCGAGCCTCGCTTAATTTTGAGCACTGCAGACAGGAAGTGCTATATCGTCTCTATTCTATTGGTAGCTAACCCTAAAGAACCTGTAAACTGAGCAGACGAGCAAATGATGAACCAGTAAAATGAGCAGATCGGAGCTATCAAGTTGGTGGGAGGGTTTGAGTAACGAGTGGGTGGGTGCAGCTGCATAGCGCCTACCTGATCATGGCGCCCTGTGTGATGGCACACCTAGCACACCCCAAAGGCCAACTCTGATTGTTTGTCAATCTCTCTGTGCATGGTCTGTCAAATCACACAAGCACCCATATATTTATATATACAAAAATTATTAAAACGCCTTCAATAGTCGAGACTTTTGGCTCAGGTCCACAGTAAATCCAAAAGTTTGTCCAGTGTAGGTCCAAAAATATTAAACCTGGAAATAATCCTGTGCACTGTTTAATTTCTGTCCTGTTTGTATAGCGCTAGCCACCTCGTGGCTGCTGCCCGACGCGCGTTTCGTCTGACCTTATGACATCCTCCGGGGTTGCTGCAGCTGCGCGATGCTTCTTCTTTATAACTGTCTGTGTGTAGTCTTCATGCACAGTGCATTACGGTCTACGTAGTCACTTTAAGTCAGAAATAAAGTTGTTCCCCCTGACTCCCACCTGCAGGAGTTTCCAGTTTCCAATAAGCTGCAACCTGCCTCATTACTGCTGCCCTTGGTGGGTAATGGAATACAGTGGCTTCTATAGGTGGTCTGCTGCTTGCTCCTTCCACCACTTTAGTCCCTGTTTGAGAGGAGAGGCCAACAAAATTCTCTCTGACCACAACCACCTTGGCCAAATCTCTTCCTCCCATTAAAACCTGGAAGATTACACTGAGGGCCCCCTGCAAAACTGCCCACTTCAAGAACATTCTCTATCCTATTACCTTCAACCTCCTGAATAAAATAAATAGAAAGCACAAGCTACCCAAGAACTGAACAATCGTGATGCTGCCCCAAATTACTAACCTTTAGTTATTGGCAGACGGGTAGAGGGTGCATGTGCAAAAGGTTTGCTGTCTTGTATATTGCCTCTGTTTTAACTTTAGATAATGTCTTACCTATTCCTTCCACATTTCCCCTGCCCCTGTAACCAGCCTTGTCCAATCTTGTTATCTGTATTTGGTGAAATAAAGTGATTTAATTTGGTTTGGAACGAGGCTACAATGATGTCTATTAAAATGACCATTTATTTATTTCCTAAATGAAGCCCCTTGATCCGCCATCTTTAACCAGTAGAAAACTCTACATTTTTGTTATACCTCTCTTACCATCAGTCCATCTGCAATGTCAGTATAAGTTTCCGGTAACATATCCCAAGTAGTGATGCAACTGTCTAAATACAATTTATTGCACCGTATCCTGTTCCGTATCCTTGATCCATTGTATTCATCTCCACGTTGGCACTGGACTTTTGATAACATGTGCTCTTTCTACAATGACATCATTATTTATTTAAGTATTATTCAGGGTAGACTTTTTAAAAACATGTTGTTCTAGTCATAAAGCGGTCAAACTTCCTCCATGTTGGTCTACTGGTGGCATCATGAAATAACTTTCACCTTGTAATGCCTTGATACAGTGAGCTAGGTCCTGAGTAATGCCACCACCTCTCAACCAAGCCAATATAGAAACGTAAAGTATTTCAACAAAAAGACCTTTTTACAATCTTGACATCATTTTGTTGGGTGATAAGGCGGCTATCATCCAATCGTAGCGTTGGTCTTTTGAACTTTGTGCGTCAATTTCATCCACTGCCGTCACGCATTTATCACAAAGGCAAACTAAGGTGATTTAACAGATCTCATGGTTTCATTACGTTGCTAAGACGCATAGACGCAAGCAGTGTTAGTGTACAGATGGAGGTATGTACTGAAGGAAGTCTTTTCTAATAGCTATCTGAATGTTTCTTAAAGGAGAACTCCATAAAAACCTAGATTAAGGCAGATAATGTAGTCAGTATACAAGATATTATTCCAGTGCCACTTTGGTTCCATCCTGCCTCTATCAGGTGGCATGCATGTGGCTGGTAGGGCAATATGGTCCCAGAATCCTGAATTGTCCCAGACTTTGGGATGCCCTATAAGAGTAGGATACGTATTAGGGGAATGTATGTGTGACCTAAATTTGAAATGCAGGGTTTACACCAGCTGCTTGCTCAGGGATTGACCGACCATACAAATCTTCTGTGATTGAGCTTTGAGACTGGTCCACCCTGGGTGCTTCAACTCCCAAGGCAGGCGTTTCACAGGTCTGGCCTTGGCTTTTGGATTGGTCCATACTCCCAAACTGGTCTCCACAGGCCCATCCAGAATGCCCCCCCCCTGTGAGCTTCAACACATAGGCCAGCCAGGGGCTCCAGACAGGAGCAGAAGTCACAGGCCTGGTCTGGATCTCCAAAATGGTCCCCCAGAGTCTACCAGGCTACTAGCTACCAGGCCAACCAGGTGTTCCACAGGCCTGGTCTGGGATTCCAGACAGGTAGGTAAAACAAGAGGAGCAGAAGTCCAGCCTGCTTCTGGTTATTCACAAGCCCAGTCTGGGCTTCCAGAATGATCCCCCTGAGTCCTTCAGCTCCCAGGCCAGCCAAGGGTTCTACAGGCCCAGTCTGGGCTTCCAGACAGGTAGGTATATGGGAAGAGTAACAGTCCAACTTACTCCTGGTTAAAGTGGACCAAAACCCACCTGGCCGATCGATTCCCTCCCCCCGGGCCATCCAAAATCGGGATGCCCCGCTGTGTGAAACCCCCCAGGTCGCCCCATACACTTTCCTTGTTTCCTGGTCCAACGAAGCATGCATGAGCCGCAGCCGACTCCCCACTATCCCTCTAGCAGGGCGCATGTCTGCGCCAGCTATTTGTGATTGGCCGGTGGGGGCACGCTCCATGTTAGAGGGTAGCGGGCGATGCGGCTGTCAGCACGCTCGGAGCCGCTGGCCTTAGATGAGGCCTTAGACGACGTGATGTCAGCGGCTTTGGGCATGCTGATTGGACGAGCGGTCGTGCATGTGCCGTGGAAAGGACCAAAACCCAGGATGGTCAAAATCCTGGGTATGGTCCACTTTAAAGAGGGGAAGATCTTTTTTTTAAAAGTCTATTCATCAAATATTGATTTTTCTGTCACCTACCATATAATAGCATTTCATTTTCACCGGTGTTCAATGATGATGATTAAATCCATAGGCCCTTATTTATGAAGGAATAGCGACAGGTAGCGACTGGTGAGCTGCCGGTAATGACGGGCCCCGCCACAATCACACATTTATCAAGCCGATCCTGCTTAGCGACTGAGATAGCGCCATATAGCGACTCATTCATCATTATTCCAGCCTCAGCCCACAGCGCCAGCGTCCGACCTTGAACAGCGACAGGTATGACCTCTCGCTACCTGGCGCGCTCCAATGCATTTCAATGGAACAATCTTTAAATATTAATAATTAATTGTTATTAATGTTTTTTTTTTTTTTTATTTAAATGTGAAAAATTCTGTGACCACTTCTGCCATTTTAGATATTTTTTTTAAGGGAAACATTTTTTTTTTTAAATTGTACAGAATTGATATTACAGGTCTGATATTAATGTATTCATATTACTAAATTATTTACATTTTTTTTTTTTTTTATTTGGTTTCCAAAAATATGGTGGTTTGGGGGTTAAAAAACTACTTTTAACACATCGCCTCCAGCGCTCTGGGGTTTAAACATGCATTTCACAGCGCTTGAATTTTTTGAGCGTGATTTTTTGATGAATAAGGTGGAAGCCGGTCGCTCTGACCAGTCGCTATCATGTGCACCCATACATCGCGGAACCTGTCAAATAGCGACGCGTAACCTTGTATTCAACATTACGCCACACTGACTGGGTCGCTGTCAACAACCGAACAACGGCCAAGCACAGCGACTACTAGCGGGCGCTGTGAAAATACCGCTACAGTTGCTCAACTGTCGCTACATGTCGCTATTAATAAATCAGCCTCATAGTCTATAACATATAACAAAACAGATGCAATGCAGACATGTCTGTGCCATGACCTGGCAAGTTCACCCACACACAGATCAATAAACATTCGAATTTAGTTACTTCTCCTAGGAAACCATAATGGTGTACCCCAGGGACTATGCAGATTAAGGGGTTTGTCCGGGAAATACCGGTAATCTTACATAACAAGCAGGGGCTCAGGTCTGTACTTGCAGGAGCAGCTAAGGAAGGTGTGTCTGGATATGAATAGGGAATCAGTCATACTCACAACAGGTGTGTAGTATTAATATTATTATTTAACTCATTCACTCACTCACCTTTCTTTCACTCCCATAGCGCAGACTTGGGCGAGACAGAGTGTGCTGATTGGCTGAGTGGCGCACTCAACCAATCAGCATGCTGGTTGTCACTCGGATCCCTTCAGCGACACTGACAGGTTAGCCACCTGGAGCCGAGTGGCACCGAGGGGTGCTGCCAGCCGCATCCCCCCCCCCACCTTGCAGCCAATCAGAAAGATCAGGAAAAGTTAATATCATGCAAGCACTCTTACCCTTACCAATCGTATTGGGTGCTTGGCCAGCGGTGGCGCCGCATACACTGAAATCAAACGAGAAGCCAGCTCTCCATTTGCAAATAAAGTCTACTGAATCAAGGTCATATAATCCATGCAATCTTGATACAGCGAATGATACAGTCCAAATAATCTATATCCGACGTTTCGGGGGCGACATGCGCCCCTTCATCAGGGTTGAACAAACAGAGGATCTGCACAAGAGAAAGGTTTAAATGCCCTAGAAACAGCACAAAAAGCCCGTCAGACGTCATTGATGATGCCATTGGTGATGTCAGCAAACTTAGAGGCTGATTTATTAATAGCGGCATGTAGCGACAGTTGAGCGACTGTAGCAGTATTTCCACAGCGCCCGCTAGTAGTCGCTGTGCTTGGCTGTTGTTCGGTTGTTGATAGCGACTCAGTCGGTGTGCAGTAATGTTGAATACAAGGTGACGAGTCGCTATTTGACAGGTTCCGCGATGTATGGGAGCGCATGATAGCGACTGGTCAGAGCGACCGGCTCCCACCATATTCATCAAAAAATCAGGCTCAAAAAATTCAAGCGTTGTGAAATGTATGTTTAAACCCCAGAGCGCTGGAGGCGATGTGTTAAAAGCAGTTTTTTAACCCCCAAACCACCATATTTTTGGAAACCAAAAAAAAAAAAAATTTTTTTTTAATTTAATAATATGAATACATTAATATCAGACCTGTAATATCAATTCTGCACAAATTTTTTTTTCCCCTTAAAAAAATAACTAACATTGCAGAAGTGGTCACAGAATTTTTCACGTTTAAAAAAAAAAAAAAAAAAAAAAAAACATTAATAACAATTAATTATTAATATTTAAAGATTGTTCCATTGAAATGCATTGGAGAGCGCCAGGTAGCGAGAGGTCATACCTGTCGCTGTTCAAGGTCGGACGCTGACGCTGTGGGCTGAGGCTGGAATAATGATGAATGAGTCGCTATATGGCGCTATCTTAGTCGCTAAGCAGGATTGGCTTGATAAATGTGTGATTGTGGTGGGGAGCTGGCGTTCTCGTGGCGGGGCCCGTCATTACCGGCCGCTCACCAGTCGCTACCTGACGCTGTTCCTTCATAAATAAGGACCTTAGCTGCCTGAATAGTAATGCACTAATAGCATCTCAATAATGATTCATACATGAATTAAGTTATTCCCCAGAGCGGGGTCCAAGGATACCTATTATGCGGTCAGGTCACGCGGGTGCGCTCACGGCTAGAAGTGAGTAGGGATGCGTCCAAAGCAGATGCGGCAAGGGCTCCCGGAGAAGGTGAGTGAAACTGGCGATTGGAGGGAGTTAACACAGCGGGGCATCCCATTCTGGATGCCCCAGGGAGTGGAACTCCAATGGCCCTGGAATCTTTTAGACTCCAGGACCTCCGATGCTCCTCGTTAATGCACAGAGCAGAAAATAGGAAGGGGTTACTGTGCAGCACTGTGTACTCTGTGCTGGGGGCATCACCCAACTGCCGGTGCCCCCCTGTGCATTAAAGCTAATAATCTTACCTTTTAACTCTGTCCCCTGGGGAAATTGAGCCCTAAGACACGATCACGTGGTCACCAGCAGCCGGATTCCTAGGGGAGGCCTAGGGTTCATGAGACTGTGGTGGCCAATCACGGGGCTTGACTTAGCCAGGGGACAGAGTTAAAAGGTAAGATGACTTTCTTTATCAGGTGTTAATGCACAGGAGGTGTCAGCAATCAGGATGCCCCCATTGTGCAAAGAACAACCTTCATTTTTGGGTGCTGTTCCGGTTTCTCAAACAGCGGCGTGTTTAAAGAAGAAAGTGTCCATGCGCAGTATACAGCAAGTGGTCGGTTATTGTACAGTGCAGCAAAAGCAATTTATGGAGGAGAGGGCTTATATACGGAGGAGGGGGCTTATATACGGAGGAGGGAGTTTATATACGGAGGAGGGGCTTATATACGGAGGAGGGGGCTTATATACGGAGGAGGGGGTTTATATACGGATGAGGGGGTTTAAATACGGAGGAGGGGGTTTAAATACGGAGGAGGGGGTTTATATATGGAGGAGGGGGTTTATATACGGAGGAGGGGGTTTAAATACGGAGGAGGGGGTTTATATACGGAGGAGGGGGCTTATATACGGAGGAGGTGGTTTATATACGGAGGAGGGGGTTAATATACGGAGGAGGGGGCTTATATACGGAGGAGGGGGTATATATACGGAGGAGGGGATTTATATATGGAGGAGGGGGTTTATATATGGAGGAAGGGTTTATATACGGAGGAGGGGGGGTTATATACGGAGGAGGGGGTTTATATACGGAGGAGGGGGGTTATATACGGAGGAGGGGGTTTATATACGGAGGAGGGGGGTTATATACGGAGGAGGGGATTTATATACGGAGGAGGGGGTTTATATACGGAGGAGGGGGTTTATATACGGAGGAGGGGGGTTATATACGGAGGAGGGGATTTATATACGTAGGAGGGGGTTTATATACGGAGGAGGGGGTTTATATACGGAGGAGGGGGTTTATATATGGAGGAGGGGCTTATAGTTTGTGTGTGTTATATCTATATATGTGTGCGTGTGTGTGTACAATGTACAATGAAAGTCAATGGCACTTTTTAATACAGGTAAAAAGGAGTAAAAAGCTGCCATTGCCTTTCATTGTCTGTCTCTCTGGTGATTCAGTAACAGTGACATTCTCAGGCTTTTTTCTCATGGATTGAATCTTTTACTACCATGAGAATTTTTTCACGAATTTTCACAAATGAATCAACTGTAAGAAATGGGAAAGTGCAATTTATTTATGTAATACATATGTGTTATAAAAAAAAGAGTGCAAATACATGAATTGGATAAAATATTATTTTTAGATACAAATGATTTGAATAAACTTAGTAGGGAATGTATGGAAAGTCTTAGGGCCTTATTCATCAAGGAATAGCGCCAGGTAGTGTCTCACTAGCGCCAGGTATCGCCAGCTAACGGCGGCTACCGACTCCAGAACGCCAGGCTGCGAACACAATGACGCATTTATCACGCTAAATGAGGCTAGCGCCGGCGAGAGCGTCAGCTAGCGCTGGATTCATCATGTAGCGGACTGCAACGAACAGCGCCGCTGCTAATCCCATCACAGCGCCAGGTATGACCTCTCGCTACCTGGCGCTCTCCAATGCATTTCAATGGAGCAATCTTTAAATATTCATAATAATTGATATTAATGTTTTGTTTTGTTTTTTTTTTTAATGTCAAAAATTCTGTGACGCCTTCTGCCATGTTAGATATTTTTTTAAGGTAAAAAAAAAAAAAAATTTGTGCAGAATTGATATTACAGGTCTGATATTAATGTATTCATATTACAAAATGTTTTTAGAATCTTGTTTTTTTTGGTTTCAAAAATATCGTTTGGGGGTTAAAAAACTACTTTTAACCCATCGCCGCCAGCGCTCTGGGGTTTAAACAAGCATTTCACAGCGCGAGAATTTTTTGAGCCTGATTTGTTAATGAATATGGTGGGAGCTGGTCACTATGGCCAGTCGCTATCATGCGCTCCCATACAGCGCGGAACCTGTCAAATAGCGACTCCTCACCCAATATTCAACATTACGGCAAACCGACTGAGTCGCTATCAACTACAGAACAACGGCCAAGCACAGCGACTACTAGCGGGCGCTGTGAAAATAACGCTACTGCCGCTCATCTGTCGCTACCTGCCGCTATTAATGAATCGGCCTCCCCTTGTATGGAAAAAATATTTAAATAAAGTTATAAAAAAATGGACTAGCAACAACATGAACGTTCACAGCTGCTTGGTGGTGACACTATAGTGAGAAAGAAGGTACAGAAGGAATGAAAGAAAGAATAGGATGAAAGACAGAAAGAACAAAATAGAAGGAATGACAGAAAGGCAGAATAGAAGCTATGACAGAATAAAAAAAATAGATAGAATGACAGAAAGAAATGAATAAAGAATAGATCGTATGACAAAAAGGAAGAAAGACAAAGAAAGAATAGAGGAAATGAAAGAAAGCAAGAAATAAATAATAGAATGAGTGACAAAAAGAAAAAAGAAACTATGGTCAAGAACGAGAGAATAGAAGGAACAAAAGAAAGGGAGAATAGAAGGTATGACAGAAAGAAAGAATAGAAGGAATGAAAGAAAAAAATAGAATGAATACAAGAAAGCAAGAATAGAAGGAATGAAAGAAAGAAAGCAAAATAAAGAATAGCAGGAATGAAAGAAATGGTAGAATGAAAGAAATAAAAAATAGAAGAAATGACAGAAAGGAAATATGTCAGAAAGACAGAATAGAAGGAATGAACTAGAGGCAGAATAGAAGGTATGACAGAATAAAAAATAGAAGGAATGACAGAAATAAATAAATAAAGAATAGATGGTATGACAAAAAGGAAGAAAGACAAAGAAAGAATATAGGAAATAAAATAAACCAAGGAATAAATAGAATGAATAAAAGAAAGAATAGAAGGAATAAAAAAGAATGTGAGAATAGACGGTATGACAGAAAGAAAGAAGGAATGAATGAAAGCAAGAAAGAAGGGATGGGAGGAATAAAAGAAAGCAAGACTGGAAGGAATGAAAGAAAGCAAAAAAATTAAAAATAACAGGAATGACAAAAGGAAAGAATAAAAGGAACTCAGTTCAAGAAAGAATAGAAGGAATAAAAAACAAGCAGGAAAGAAAGAAAAGAATGAACAACATAAAAAGGAAGAAAGAAAGAAAGAAAGAAAGAGAGAAAGGAAAAAAAGAAAGAAAGAAAGAGAGAAAGGAAAGAAAGAAAGAAAGAAAGAGAGAAAGGAAAGAAAGAAAGAAAGAAAGAGAGAAAGGAAAGAAAGAAAGAAAGAAAGAAAGAAAGAGAGAAAGGAAAGAAAGAAAGAAAGACTCTCCCAATAGCCAATCTGTCCCACCTGATTGTGTCCTGTCCTGGTTAAATCACTGACCTGCATCCTGCATAGGGGCTGCCCACTGAGGAAGTAATGACTCAGCCTATTATTGGGAAGAGGTGTGTCACGTGATCACCACATACCCCCCAATTGTCCCTGATTGGAGGGACTGTCCCTCCTTTGAGTCCATGTCCCCCTGTCCCTTGTTGCTGTCATTTGTGGCAAATGATTAATTTGCCTATTTAAAGTGTTTATATTGTTTTACCTGCCTATCTCCTATTCATCCCTCAATGAGGGGGTGTGGCCTAATTTAACAAATGTCCCTCTTTCCTACCATGGAAAGTTGGGAGGTGTGTCACCATGTGAGGTGGGTCCTCCGATACCGGCCCTGTCCCTATCTGAGCTTCTGTGTGTAAGATGGTGGGTGTTTGTGCTTAAAGCGGACCTTCACCCTGAATAAGAGCCTATCTTATATGTTTCCCACACCCTGTACATACAGATTGCTCACATTAATCCAGACCTTCACCCTGAATAAGAGTCTATCTTATATGTTTCCCACACCCTGTACATACAGATTGCCCACATTAATCAGGACCTTCACCCTGAATAAGAGTCTATCTTATATGTTTCCCACACCCTGTACATACAGATTGCCCACATTAATCAGGACCTTCACCCTGAATAAGAGCCTATCTTATATGTCCCCCCCCCCGTACATACAGATTGCCCACATTAATCCGGACCTTCACCCTGAATAAGAGCCTATCTTATATGTTCCCCCCCCCCCCGTACATACAGATTGCACACATTAATCAGGACCTTCACTCTGGATAAGAGTCTATCTTATATGTTTCCCACACCCTGTACATACAGATTGCTCACATTAATCCGGACCTTCACCCTGAATAAGAGCATATCTTATATGTTCCCCCCCCCTGTACATACAGATTGCACACATTAATCAGGACCTTCACTCTGAATAAGAGTCTATCTTATATGTTTCCCACACCCTGTACATACAGATTGCTCACATTAATCCGGACCTTCACCCTGAATAAGAGCCTATCTTATATGTCCCCCCCCCCGTACATACAGATTGCCCACATTAATCCGGACCTTCACCCTGAATAAGAGCCTATCTTATATGTTCCCCCCCCCCCCCCCGTACATACAGATTGCACACATTAATCAGGACCTTCACTCTGGATAAGAGTCTATCTTATATGTTTCCCACACCCTGTACATACAGATTGCTCACATTAATCCGGACCTTCACCCTGAATAAGAGCATATCTTATATGTTCCCCCCCCTGTACATACAGATTGCACACATTAATCAGGACCTTCACTCTGAATAAGAGTCTATCTTATATGTTTCCCACACCCTGTACATACAGATTGCTCACATTAAAAATCATCCTACCTGTATCTACTGCATGTTATGAGCCTTTAAACATCCCAAGATGGCGGTTCATGGAGTATCAGGCAGCCTGCAAACAGGAAGTGCCTTCTGACTGTGCTGCTCTGCATTCTGGGATTGCTGACCTTTTCCTGACCACAGCTCTGCTCTGTCTGTGCAAAGCACAGCTATAACCCGCCCCCCTGTACTTTATCCCACTCTCCTCTCCTCAGTACGTGGGATGCTTCTGAGTCAAGATGGTGGCGCCCGTATCCTAGAGTCCTGAACAGAGTTGCAGCCCAGTGGGGGAAAGGATAATAAGTAAGTGATTAAAAACGTAAAATATATTAACTTTGCTGGGGAATCGTTTTTTAAGTGTTTGGGCTTTTCAATAAATCATGGTGAAGGTCCGGTTTAAGGGGAGGATACTGGAGCAGGATGTAGGTGAGTAAGTGCGCTATGCTCCCCAGGTAATAGGTGAGTTGTCCCTATTTCCTAAACTCATAATGGAAGATTAATGAGGCCAGAGCTGCTGTATAGCAAACATGGTGATTACAGTGTAAATACACAGGGCAGCTCACATAGCATTTCTACAGGTACATTACGGGGGTTATTCATCAAGGCATAGCGCCAGGTAGCGCCTCGAAGCGGCAGGCAGCATCTGGTGAACGCCGGGCACTGTACGTAATACCACATTTATCAAAGCGAATCTGGTGAGCGACTCTTACAGCGCCGTGTAGCATCCGATTCATCATTACAGTCGGCTCAGCGTATAGCGCCCGTGCTCTAGCTTCCAGAGCCCTAGTTATTACCTGTTGCTACCTGTCGCTCTCCCATACATTTTAATGGAGGTTCCTTTTCTTCTGTTTAAACAGGGTTTTTTTGTTTTTATTTATTTTTTTTTTCTCTCAAATAATTGTGTCACCTCTCCTGGCCTAGAAAGAGTCATTTTTGAAAACGTTTTTGATTTTTTATATTCTTATGCAGAATTGTCATTACAGGTCTGGCATTAAAGTGTTAATGTCACAGTGTTATAACAATGTCATTCCATGTGTTTTCGCTTTGTTACTGGTGGATATGTGTTCAAAAACAGACTTTAATCACACAGCGTCTGGCGCTCTATGCTATAGCGCCCAGATCCAGAGTGCCGCTGTGTGTGTCTGTTTTTTTGTTGAATATGGTGTGAGTCGCCGAGAGTCAGTCGCACTGAGCCGGCGCTACCTTTCGCTCCCTGCAGCGCTGTACTGGTGTTAGAGCGCCCAGCTCACATTCATCAATGCTGGCAGATTACTACAGCGATTGAGGCGCTCTCTTACAGCGCCCAATACCCGCTTACAGCGTCTACTAGCGGTCTCTCTAAGCGCCGCTATACAGATGCTAATCTGCCGATATCTGGCGCTAGGAATAAATCAGTCTCCATGTCTAGGGGGCTACAGGATCCAATAGGATAGAGTCTGGAAAGTCAAAAGTCATGAAGAACCTTTCACAACTTGAAACTTTTATTCATTCATTTATGAGGGATCCGCCATTTAAATCATCCTATAATAAGTCTGGAGGATAATAAGTCCTATAATAAGTCTGGAGGATAATAAGTCCTATAATAAGTCTGGAGGATAATAAGTCCTATAATAAGTCTGGAGGATAATAAGTCCTATAATAAGTCTGGAGGATAATAAGCCCTATAATAAGTCTGGAGGATAATAAGTCCTATAATAAGTCTGGAGAACTTCAGGCAGTTTGGGGTTTTGGTCTAATATTTCAAAGATGGAATAAGCAGCCCAAACAACAAGATCAAGTTTTTCATCGAGTAATCAAGTCAGCACTCCATGCAATGGCCGCTTAGTAAGCACAGCTTAAACCGGACCTTCACCATGATTTAAAGTGGACCAACACCCAGGATTTTGACTATCCTGGGTTTTGGTCCACTTCGGTGGGGCGCCCCGATGGGGGGCCCCCCGCTGTGTGAAACCCCCCAGAAAGCCCCGAAAACTCACCTCTCCCCGCTCCCACGTGACCGCTGCAGCCAATCCCCGCCGCCGGACAAGCGAGAGGCAGCGCCGGACAAGCAGAGCGCGTCCACCACCGCTTCCCGCGCATCCCTCTTACAGGGTGCGCACCCACGCCGGCCATTCACAAACGGCCGGCGAGGGAGTGCGCCCTGCTAGAGGGACGCGCGGGAGGTGGCGGCGGCGGACGCGCATGCGCCGCTGGAACGTGGAAAAAGTAGGATTGTGGGCTTCCTGGGGGGTTTCACCGAAATTCATCGGATTCATCCGAAATCGGGATGTCCCGCGGGGAGGGATCTGATCACCCCTGGGAGTCGCCGAGAGTCAGTCGCACTGAGCCGGCGCTACCTTTCGCTCCCTGCAGCGCTGTACTGGTGTTAGAGCGCCCAGCTCACATTCATCAATGCTGGCAGATTACTACAGCGATTGAGGCGCTCTCTTACAGCGCCCAATACCCGCTTACAGCGTCTACTAGCGGTCTCTCTAAGCGCCGCTATACAGATGCTAATCTGCCGATATCTGGCGCTAGGAATAAATCAGTCTCCATGTCTAGGGGGCTACAGGATCCAATAGGATAGAGTCTGGAAAGTCAAAAGTCATGAAGAACCTTTCACAACTTGAAACTTTTATTCATTCATTTATGAGGGATCCGCCATTTAAATCATCCTATAATAAGTCTGGAGGATAATAAGTCCTATAATAAGTCTGGAGGATAATAAGTCCTATAATAAGTCTGGAGGATAATAAGTCCTATAATAAGTCTGGAGGATAATAAGTCCTATAATAAGTCTGGAGGATAATAAGCCCTATAATAAGTCTGGAGGATAATAAGTCCTATAATAAGTCTGGAGAACTTCAGGCAGTTTGGGGTTTTGGTCTAATATTTCAAAGATGGAATAAGCAGCCCAAACAACAAGATCAAGTTTTTCATCGAGTAATCAAGTCAGCACTCCATGCAATGGCCGCTTAGTAAGCACAGCTTAAACCGGACCTTCACCATGATTTAAAGTGGACCAACACCCAGGATTTTGACTATCCTGGGTTTTGGTCCACTTCGGTGGGGCGCCCCGATGGGGGGCCCCCCGCTGTGTGAAACCCCCCAGAAAGCCCCGAAAACTCACCTCTCCCCGCTCCCACGTGACCGCTGCAGCCAATCCCCGCCGCCGGACAAGCGAGAGGCAGCGCCGGACAAGCAGAGCGCGTCCACCACCGCTTCCCGCGCATCCCTCTTACAGGGTGCGCACCCACGCCGGCCATTCACAAACGGCCGGCGAGGGAGTGCGCCCTGCTAGAGGGACGCGCGGGAGGTGGCGGCGGCGGACGCGCATGCGCCGCTGGAACGTGGAAAAAGTAGGATTGTGGGCTTCCTGGGGGGTTTCACCGAAATTCATCGGATTCATCCGAAATCGGGATGTCCCGCGGGGAGGGATCTGATCACCCCTGGGTGTTGGTCCACTTTAATGAAAAGCCCAAACGCTTATAAAGCTATTCCCCAGCATCTAAAATTAATATATTTTCATTTCTAGTCACTTACTTATTATTCTTACCCTCACTGGGCTGCAACTCTGTTCAGGACTCTAGGATACGGGCGCCGCCATCTTGACTCAGAAGCATCACATTTACTGAGGAGAGGAGAGCGGGATAAAGTACAGGGGTGCGAGTTATAGCTGTGCTTTGCACAGACAGAGCAGAGCCGGGGTCAGGAAAAGGTCAGCAATCCCAGAATGCAGAGCAGCACAGTCAGAAGGCACTTCCTGTTTGCAGGCTGCCTGATATTCCATGAGCCGCCATCTTGGATGTTTAGAGGCTCATAACATGCAGTAGATGCAGGTAGGATGATTGTTAATGTGGGCAATCTGTATGTACAGGGTGTGGGAAACATATAAGATAGGCTCTTATTCAGGGTGAAGGTCCGCTTTAAGTCCTTTTGGGTCCCTTGAACCAAAGTGTCGGGTGTCATGGATTTCTCAATGGAGAAATCCTCTATTAAAGAGTGACCAGACATTTGAGAACTGCGAGACAGAGAGACTATAAATATGCAGCAAACTGTGTTTAATTGTGACAACCAGTGAACCACACACACATCAAACAGGCTGCTGTACATATATATACATGTGGAGTGAGAGTGCATACATACAAGATACAGGTTCAGATTCAAGTTCAGGATTCAGATTCAGAAGTCCAAAGACAGAGTCCGGGTAGAAAGTTCAGAAGACAGATTTAATGCTGATCCACTAGCTGAATGGGTGGATCAGCTTATATAGAGCAGGAAGTCCCACAGGTGCTGGCTGATTAATAACACCTCTGCAGGACAGAGCCATCTGCTGGTGAAGCGGCATATAGCAGGGGGAACTCAAGCTGTGGAGGAACTCCAGACCCGACATCCGGGATGGTCCTTGGCATCTATGGCCCACACCTTAAACCAGAATAACACCCCCTAAAAATTTTAGCTGCAATCTGGATTGCGTACCCATGCTGAAGTGCCCACTTTTTTTTTAGTTAAATAATGGCGTCACAAGGCGGCGGAAGCCACTTTGGCCGGTCAACCGAAAGCAGCACGTCCCTGCTGTCAGTAAAAGCCTGGTGATGGCCCATTGAGAGGCCAGCACGCTCCAAAATTGTACTACATGGGACACATAACCAACTCCTCCAATGGACCTGGACAGTTTCTGTCAAGTTTATCTCCAAGGGTGGATGTTCACAGAGGGTCACTGCAGGACAGATTTATTATTTCCCATTTATTTTCGTTTTTTTCTCACGGTGTTTTAGCACTACAGCACTTTATTGGACATTTTTTGCTTATTTTGTTTTTTGTGCCGGCACAAATAATTATTGGAGGGTGTGCATTCTATGGGCCATTTTTACCATGTGGTTATAATAGATATCCCCTTATGGGCATCATCGATTTGATATCATTGGGTCAGAGTGGTTGTTTTTAACATCTCTTGTGTCATATGTGTTTTAGCCCTTTTTGTACAATAAAGATCATTTGGAAAGTTCTACTATGTTGTGGTGCTCCTCTGTGGGAGGAAGGTGTGCCTAGGAGCACGTCCACTCCATTTTTTCTAGTTTTTTTTAATGTTAATGGTTCTTCTAGATGTCCCCGACCTGTGTGGCATCCCATGTAGTGTGCTTGTCATTCTTGACACCTTCTCCTTTGTTTTCCTGTGTAGCATCTCATGTAGCGCGCATGTTATTCACTTACCTTCTCCCAGTTTTTACATTTATTGGTCTCCCGTGTAGTCTGCTTCCACCCAGTGTTACTCACCTTTTTTGGTTCTTAGGCAACCTTCTCTTACCACACACCATTATGCACCCCTGTTGGAGCTGCTACCCCATGCTTGAATTGTGTTGCAATAATAAATGGTACCAGGCAGCCTCGACATTTTGGAGAATAATGTGTTTAATTTGTTTTTTTATTTATTTATTTATTTATTTTTTATGTAATAAAAAACATATATTAACGTATCGTGGCCCAAAATAGCACCTGTAAAGACAAAAGAAAAGCATGTTAGCATTGTAGGGGGTGCATTCCCTAAATGAAAGACATAAAACATCAACTAGTTTTGGTTGTTTTAATTCCACATACCAAAACACAAAAGGGGGTAAACAACAACAAAGCAAAATACACAAATTACAAAACACAAATTAAGCAAATGAGTTGTCGACTAAATGCTGAACAGATTGGGCAGCGCGGCTTGGGGTACCGGAATACAGTAGGCCATGTATCTCAAAAGCTGCAGCAGGGGTTGGTTCCTCCACTTATGCCGACACCCTCTCCGGGAAAATTGTGGAGGCCAATACAGGCCATGATGATTTTAACAACCTTGTTGGGCTTGTATTGGAGGGCGGTGTGTGGTCCAGGCAACAAAACCGGCCAAAGGCGTGCTCCACAACTGCCTAAGTGTGGCAGTGGGCCTGATTATAGACCCCCTGGCCTTCTGTCTGGGGCCTTCAAAAGGGTGTCAGGAGCCAGGGAAGCAAAGAATAACCCGAGTAACCTAAAAAGACATCAAAACCCAACATTAACGCCAATTAATGATCAAAACACACAAACAGCATAAACCAAATCCTCAGTGTAACTAGTAGGAGATCGAGTAACACATTTAGAAGGGCGCCGGCCCTTTAAAGTGGACCAACACCCAGGATTTTGACTATCCTGGGTCTTGGTCCACTTCGATGGGGCACCCCCGATCGGGGTGCCCCGCTGTGTGAAACCCCCCCCAACCCCCCGAAAAACTCACCTCTCCGCGCTCCCAGCGCCAACGTACAAGGACGTCTAAGCGGCTGCCGCCGCCGCCGCCTCCCGCGCGTCCCTTTTGACGCGCGCGCGCCCGCGCCGGCCATTCGCAGACGGCCGGCGCGGGGGCGCGCACGCCTGCAGGGGCGCGAGGGAGGCGGCGGCGGCCGGCCGCCGCCGAAGATCAGGTAGGGTTTTTCGGGGGTTTTGGGGGGGTTACACCCCGCGGGACATCCCGATCTCGGATGTCCCGCGGGGTGGGGGGTGATCGGCCCGGGAATCTTATAGATTCCCGGGCCGATCACCCGTGGGTGTTGGTCCACTTTAAGGCCAGCAGCCCCATGACTGGCCTGCGCTTCCTGTTGGAAGCTGACCAGCCATGGGATTGGGGGAAGAGATCGGGGGACGTGACCTCAGGGGACGGGGGGGGGAGAGTATAAAGGGGCAGGTCCCCCCCCCCCTCCTCTTCCTCTTTGGCCCCTGATCTCTTCGCTGGAATGTGCTTTCCCACCCGCCCGCCCTTTATTGGGGGTGATGGAATGGTCGATTGGTCGCAGCGGAAGCTGGTTGGTGTTTTGGGGTAGTTTGGTCGGGATAGGTTGTATTATGTTGTATGTATATACATATAAAATAAAATAAAAATACACATTAATATATACAAATAAAAAAAAAAATATATATATATATATATATATATTGACAATGTATATACTTAAAAAAAAAAAAAAAAAAAAAAGATAAGAATAAAGAAGATTAATAAATATTTATTGACATTTGTTCAGTTAACAGGGTACTTGTAGTTGTTGGGTTATGTATAATTTGTGGGGTATTTATTGGGCATATGTGTCAATGCGTTTGTATCGGGGGATTGTTGTACATTCATTGTTATCGTATTATTTTATTTGTCACAGCTTTGGCGGTCTCCACTGCTCGGTTCGGGTCTGAGATGGCACGGAAAGTGGGGGTAGGTTACAAGGAAGCGGCTGTTTCGGCGGAAACGGGCCAGGAGGATAGGTGACTGAGTTTAAGGGGAGGGGAGGGACAAATGAAAGGGGTTAGGGTGGATCTTGGCAGTTAGCCCCGTTGAGCTACCAGGCCTAGAAGGGATGCGGCCGGGCTCACGAATCGGCTTCTGTTACAGATTCCGGGAGGTAGTTGAGCCTTCGGGCCGCCTCCCCTGCCCTTCTGTTGTTAGTTATGGTATGGTGGAATCTCAAACCTGGATTGGGGAGATCGGGAGTGCATTGTTAATTGTTATTTGTTATTGTTTTTTATGTTGAGGCTGTGGCCAATTAAAATTCCATCAATTCCGAAGAAGTGGTTGTTGGCTCCATTATTTGGGAGTGTGGGTGGGTTAGTGTTAGCTGAAGGCCTATGGAACGCAACACCAAAGGAATAGGCAAACAGAAGGGTCGAGGTCAGGCCAAAGGTCAATCCGGAGGGTCACGGAGGGGTATCAGAGGGTGAGACGGAAGCATAGTCGGGGTACAGGCAATGGTCGGTCCAGGCAGCAAACTAGAATGGTCAAACGAGCAAGGTTGGCAACAAGATCAAAAACGGGCGAGAAGACAATCCAAGGCACACTCAGCAAACGCTATCATGGGCACTGGTGTACTGGAGGGGTCAACCTTTTATAGGGCTGCACTATAGGCGTGTGTCACGTGATTGGTGCACATGACGTTTTGGGGCTGGAAATCCAATCCCTTTATTAGAGGGGCGTGAGCCCAGAAAAACCCCTAGCCAGGATTGGCTCCTTTAATTAGCCTCCGGCGGCCGCTGAGTGCAGCGCTGGCGGAGGGCATAAGAAAAGCGTGCTTGCGCGCGTGCGCAAGCGCGCGACCAGAGGCAAGGACGCGCCGGGAGAAGAGAGGCGGTGGGAGCAGCAGCCAGGCACGGCGCCGCACGAACTGATGATCAGCGTGGCCGAGCACCCGGAAGTGCCCCGCCTCGGCGCTCGGAGACGACACGGGACCGAGGCACAGGTGAGTCCTCCGTGACACTACAAACCCTAAGTCAGTGTAGCCACGGAATATTCTCAAAAGTATCCTAGCCAGGATTGGTTCCTTTAATTAGCCTCCAGCGGCCGCGCTGAGTGCAGCGTAAGAAGAGCAGAGGCGAGGACGCACCGGGAGAGAAGAGGCGGCCGAGCGCGGCGCCGCACGAACTGATGCTCGGTGCGGCAGAGCACCAGGAAGGGCCCCGGCTCGGCGCTCTGAGACGCCGCGGGACCGAGGCACAGGTGAGTCCAAAGTCAGCACTTTGAGACTTAGGATCTTTAAGAGCAGGGACTTCTTGAGTTACTTAATTGCCATACAGAGGATATAACAGTAGATATCCTTACCAAGCTCCAGACTGCTAAAAGACACTAAAGGCTTACAAATAAGATGGTTTTAACAGACTAAGCCTCAGCTGTTGAGAAAGGGAGTTGGAGATACTGTGCAACAGCTTACAGCTTGTCTCTGTATGTGATCTGCATCTATATTGCTAGCTTAATGCAGTTTACATTTATGACAGTAGACGGCGCTGTTACATATATCTATTTGTAGTTTCTGTTGTACTTTCTCGACTGCATGTTGCATTTCCTATTCATTGATCTGCTCTCTAGGACTTTTTTTTCTGTCCATGTTATCCACCATGTAAGATGACCTTCTCTTACTGCACTCACATTCCAGTAAAGCCAATTCCTGTTACACCACAACTGTCTTTTTGGATATAACTCTGCTGCACCCAGCACTCACACTCTGCAACACAGAGCAGATGACGTATCTCCAGTAGAGGCTTGGGAGGTTGCTGCAAAGTTTAGATGGCTACTTATGACAGGGCCTTTAGGGTCATGTCAGTTTTGGGTCAAGATCTTCAACATACTTGAGGTTCTGGAGCCAGGGGCAGACTTACCTGGTATGCTGCACTTCTTTGGGGACAGCTGGGGTGGATGTAGCCCTCAGCATTCAACTGGTCTCACCTGTGCTATATCGTACTACCTGGCCAAACTGCAATGCAATTGTAGGGAGCGCATGCCTGGCCAATGTCACATGCTCTGAGGAGTGAGGGGGGTTCTTGGACCTAGGGTAGGGCGACTGTGTGGGTAGGGTAGGGTGACTGGTGTGGCATGTGTGGGATGGAGGTGCCCTTACTGATTCAGTCGTCAATGGTCTCCAATCATGACACGTCTTGTAGCAAACACCAGGGTCTTTATTTGAGAGCTTCCATCCATCTCAACAGCATATTTAGTACAGGCAATAGCCATTGGCAGTTACAGCAAACAGTCTTTACAGCTTCCAGTTACTTTCCACAGGCTTTCCACTACATTAACACTTCCCCTCTTGACTAGAACAGAGTCTAGAACAGAACACTCTAGAAGGGTTGGGTTCTCCCTTATGTAACCTCTGAAATGTTGCCTTTACCAATTATGTTGCTAGGTTCAACCAATGGCAGGGCAGGTGATGTTGCCAATGCCACCTGAGTCTCTACTTACTTTAAGGGGTACGCTAGACTAACTAATATTAACTACTGTCATTCCTTAGACAACACTGCCATCATGTGGATTCAAGATGCAATGGCACCTAAGTTCTGCATTTAACTATTGTTTATTAAAGTTCCTATCACTAGCAGGGCCTACCCCACTGACAGGGCTCTAATCTTTCCTAAGTGTAGTGTTGACCATGGCATCCACCAGTCACACAATGCACCATGGGCGTAGTGGGGCTATACCTACCCCTGCCACATGACTCTACAACAATAAGGGGATTTTTTGCCCCAGCCCACCTCGTCTGGAGTTGTTTCATGTCTGCTATATTTTGTGTCAGACTACTGTATGTTGCTGAGCTTGTTTCGCTATTTTATTCCAGTTCTAGTTTAGTTGCTCATCAGAATTTCATTTTTTCATGACCCAGACAGGTCCACTTTCTCAGGCTTTCACGCGGTCACACAAAGTCTGTTTTTGTTCTAGGAAATCACAGAGTGGAGAGAACATTGAAGAGTTTCTTCATTCCGGCCTGACATTGGAATGCTAGGTATGCTTCTCTACAGAAACCAGCACACAACAAGGAACAGCGAGACAAAGAGAACTTCCCTGAGAAAGCAGACTTGTGGCTTATTGTAAATGAAGACATAAAAACAACCACATGCCACACATAACGCAATGCCACCCTACCTTCCAAATATAACAAACATCCAGAAAAAACCCATAAACAACCACAGAGTCAACAGAATCTCAGGATGAGTGGAATCTAAAACACCAACTTTTATGGCCCAACTCTAGGGGAGATGCACTTAGAAGGCAAATTAGGCTCTGAAAACACTATGGTATCAAGTTGGGGGATAAACAACTTTCACTTCACATAAGATATTTCTATATATATGATCTTTTAAAATCATTTCACCTTTCAGTGCCAGCCACCCTCTTTTAACAGGCCATTGTCACCATTTTGCGCTATGTATGGTTAGCTGTGATTTTTGCAGGAATTCCCAGGAAAATGATATATTGTTTGGACTTTAACATGTTTGTCATTTTTTCAAAGCTTTCTCAATATTTTGGGGGTGAAGAATTTGAAAAAAATAAAAATCTATTTTTTTTAATTTTGTAGCATTTATTAAAAATTAAAAAATGTAAGTTTTTCAAGAAAATCGAATCGCTAGTAAAAGCCCCATTACAACAGTTACCACATATGTATTGTTAGACACCCGTTCTTTCTCAGGAAACACAGCAAACTAAAAAGAGCATTTTATGAGATTTTCAAATAAAATACAACTACAATTAGCAAGGGTTAACATTTTTACAAAATGATTTGAGGTCCCCCATTCCCAGGGCTTTTAGAAATACTTCTTTTAAACAGGTTCATACAGTTTCCCCATAACATCTGTAAAAACACGCTGTAGACCCTGGTGTAGAGAGACACAGACGAAGCTGACGTATAAAAAGATGGGGATCAGGTAGGTCTTGATAAGGTCAACCCTTTCCCTGAGAGACATTTTCCAGCTCTTCCAGACCGCAACGTTTGCATTGGCAATTTCCAGCCTGCGCTCCCAGTTTTTTTGGCCATAATCACCAGGACCGAAATTAATGCCAAGGATCTTAATTTCCTGCTGGGGCACTGGGAAGCGGTCCGGAGGTTCGAAGCCCTCACCCTCCTGACCCATCCAGAAAACTTCACTCTTTTCGTGATTGACCTTGCGGCCTGACACTTCTGTTTACTGTGCTATCAAAGAGGCCACCTCCTCTGCCATAATCACAGAAACATCATCAGCAAAGGCAATGACCTTCAAGGGAGGCTCACCAGGCACACCCAGAGGAAACCCACATAACATGCTGTTCTCGACCCTCCTAATGAAAGGATCAATCGCAAACATGTACAGTAGGGGACTCAGAGGACATCCCTGGAGCACACCAGAGCCAACCCCAAAAGGCCTTCCAATCCAGCCATTAACAAGTTCTCAGCTGCCTCATACAACGTTTGTAGCCAATTAATAAACCTACCCGGCAGGCCAGACTTACCAAAAAGCAGCCATAGGTATTCAGTATTGACTCTTTGCCTGGTCCAATGGCAATGAGTACTTTCCCCAGCTCACAGCCCTGCATCGCTCCAAGGCTTCGCAGATAGCTAAAGCTGCTTTGAATGTGCTTCTACCTCGGAACGAGCAGCCGCTCCCCCACTGACAGAATAAAATATTTGCCAGTATCTTTCTATCTACATTGAGAAGGCTGATGGGGCACCAGTTCTCAATCATCGAAGGGTCCTTACCCTCTGACATCACAGCCGAGTTCCTCATGGAGGAAGGGAGGGCCAAGGCCATGTGTTTTGAAATATAATAGGAAAAAACTTTTTTTGCTATTGATAGTAATGCAACCCGCCAGGTTTTTTTTTTTTTATATCTGTTGTCCTGGAGGCCTCTAAAGCCCCTCCTCGAAACTGCCCCCCTGTGGTTTGTGGAGACAGTTGTCTCTGAAAACCTTCGGCTTGTTGTGTTTTGTTATCAGGACCTAATTACAAGCTGTTTGATAGACTTGAATTGTTGGAGCCAGAGCTAGACAAAGGATTTTGTCACAAACAATAGAGTCTGGGGAAAATTAGCGTGGCGTGGGCTTGTGTTTAGGGCTTGCTGGACCTCACAATGGGGTGAGGACTTTCCTTTGCAGAGTTTAGCAGAGTAATGGCCAATTTCCATGAACAGATTAAAGTGGACCAACACCCTCCCAAGATCGGCCCGGGAATCTATAAGATTCCCGGACCGATCAGACCCCTGACTGCGGGGCACCCCGATCGGGGGTGCCTCGCTGTGTGAAACCCCCCCGGATCCCCAAAATCCTTACCTTATCCTCGATCCAGCGGCGCCCGCCGCCGCCTCCCGCGCGTCCCTCTAGCAGGACGCGCACCCGTGCCGGCCGTTTGTGAATGGCCGGCGCGGGCGCGCGCCCTGTAAGAGTGACGCGCGGGAGGCGGCGGCGGGCGCGCTCTCTTGTCCGTCACTCACCTCTCCTCGCTCCCACGTGAACGCCGCTGCCAATCCCCGCCGACGGACAAGCGGGAGGCAGCGGCGGTCACGTGGGAGCGAGGAGAGGTGAGTTTCTCGGGGATATCTGGGGGGTTTCATACAGCGGGGCACCCCCGATCGGCGTCCCCCGCCGAAGTGGACCAAAACCCAGGATAGTCAAAATCCTGGGTGTTGGTCCACTTTAATCGTTGATCGTAGACAGCCCAAACGTACGTACGACTTGTATCCTAGTGGGAAATTTGTAAGCTAAATATTCGTTAGATCACTCATGCCCTGCGATCCACAATTGTGGTCATGTGAACAACTAGAACTCTATGTCCGCCATATATGACGCTCGACCAAGGAATGAACTTGTGTCCATAGCTGAATCACATCGAGCATTTCGACATATCCACTCTCCTCTCATCTAATTGTGGCTGAATTAGTTATTTTTCATTAGCACAGCAATCCAAATGAAATGGGCTTTAGCTTTAAGGAGGCCCAAAGACCCAGAATTTTTTTACTATCCTGGGTTCTGATCCATACCCTTGGGGCATCCTCACTTGGGATGCCCTGCTGTGTAAAACTTCTCTGTGCTGCCTATATACATATCTCAGTGACCTTTCCATGGCACAGACATCAACTACTTTGGCAGCAAATAATAGCATGTGACTAAAAAAACAGAATGGGAGCTTATCTGCACTCGCGATCGGTGTCCGGCCTTGCCAGCCATTCATAAACACCACATGTGGCTGGACACAGAACTAAAATGATCAAGCAAATCGGGATGCCCCATGGGTTGGGTATTTAGCCTGACCTAGCACCTTATAGATTGTAAGTCAGGTTTTAGGTTTGGTTTGGATGTTGCATACCTCACAACTGTCCCTGATTTGGAGGGACTGGCCCTCTTTTGAGTCCATGTCACCATGTCCCTCGTTCTTCTCTGTCCATTTTTGAGGTGTAACATCCAGATCTGCATCAATAAATGATTCATTTGCCTATGGCTTAATTTAACAATTGTCCTTCTTTCCCACCCTGAAAAGTTGGAAGGTATGGATGTTGTGAGACTGCAGAACAAATGTATAAGTCGGACAAACCATGACCAGTCACTAGAGCTTCACCCAGAAAAGGCAAAATGTTCTAAATTGTTATGCTAATTATATGCTAATTAATATGATAACGATATGTTTCTCTGATTCTTCTGAATGTTGGATGAAAGTCAGGGTGGTTTCCAGTCCTCAGCTGTTAGAGTATAAATCACATTTTATTGAACAAACCTCCCAATGATAACAGGGTTTTCTATCCAAATGAAAATACCCAGAATGCACTGCTCCAAATGAGTATCAGTACATATAAGTTGCAAAGAACTGAAAATGGGCATTTGTTGAATTTGCCGCATTCAAGGGACTCTAAACCCAATAATTAGCTGGCAAGAAGCTCACCTGATGCCTGTCCCATGTGCCTCTCCTCCACTTCCTGCAGTGCATTCTAGAAGCAGTAGCAGGACTCCAAAGTTTTTTCAATTTTATTCCTCCAGGATCCCGAAGTAGTCCTACTGCCAGCTTGTCTTTTGGTTCTATCAGTGTGAGCAATCACAGCAAGCCACAGTGGTCCCACAGCTGTCTCAGACCACAGTAAAATATGCACAGGACTCATAAAGCTGCACCATGTCATGCCCTTCCCAGCTCAGCCATGACCCAGAAGTTAAAGCAAAGAAATCAGGTTTCACACAGAATACAAGTTACTTCACTGATATAACCTTGCATCTATTGTACTTGTGAGGTTTTGGGTAGTTTCTTCTTACATTTCTCTGCAGGATGTCAGAATAGCCCCCCCCCCCCCAGAGCTGCTGTTTTGATGTGAACCGCCTCCCACCCTCATATATCTTTTGTTTGAAGATACTCCAAAGGTTCTCTATAGGGTTGAGGTCAGGGGAGGGATGATGGCCACAGTATGAGACTCTTTCTTTGTATGCCTATAGCAGCCAATGCCTCAGAGGGTTTTGTTTGCAGCATGAGATGGGGCATTGTCATGTAATAAGAGGATTTGCCTACGAAAGGCACAGATCTTCTTTTTATACCATAGAAGGAAGTGGTCAGTCAGAAACTCTATATATTTATACATTTTTACACCTTCATGGACCCTAAATGTATCCAGACCCAAAACTTAACTCCGCCCCCTCCTAACTGATATTGCAGGGTTGTAAGGACATGGTGGCCATCCACCAACCATCCACTGCTCCATCCATCTGGACCATCCAGGGATGTACAGCACTCATCAGTGTTTGAAAATGAGTCTTCATGTCTGAGCCCACTGAAACGGTTTCAGGGGAGGCTGAATAGTAGGTTAATGCACTAATGCTCTGGAAATCAGCTTCACTTACCTGTATGCTGCTTTGTAATGGCATTTTGTCAGATTCTCTCTGAATACGATGAATTTGGCAGAAACCTTCATTATTATGTCTTTATCTGCATGAACCTGTATGTGCTCTGAATCAGGCACAAATCCCTTCACAGTTTGATGATCACGTTTCAGTTTTCGAGAAATATCTAATGTGTGACACTTTTCAGCAGCAGAGATCCTTTTTCTTTCCCACATTGCTCAAAACCAGGGCTGGTGTAAGCCCCCGGCAAGTCCGGTCAGCGGCCGAGGGCCCCACCCATCAGGGGGGCCCACGGACAGCTGGCACAATGTGGTTAAAGAACTGCACACACTTCTTTTCTCTGTCTCTCTGCTCCATCCATCCCTGTCTCTTCAGCTCTGCCCCATTGGTTTATGTCACCTCTGCCTCATCCATGCCTATCCCCTGAGCCCTGACCCATTCAGTCATATTCATTGAGCCCTGACCCATATTTCCCTATCCCCTGAGCCCTGACCCATTCATCCCTATCCCCTGACCCATTCATCCCTATCCCCTGAGCCCTGACCCATTCATCCCTATCCCCTGACCCATTCATCCCTATCCCCTGAGCCCTGACCCATTCATCCCTATCCCCTGAGCCCTGACCCATTCATCCCTATCCCCTGAGCCCTGACCCATTCATCCCTATCCCCTGAGCCTTGACCCATTCATCCCTATCCCCTGAGCCCTGACCCATATTTCCCTATCCACTCAGCTTTTCCCCATTCATCCCTATCCCCTGAGCCCTGACCCATTCATCCCTATCCCTTGAGCCCTGACCCATTCATCCCTATCCCTTGAGCCCTGACCCATTCATCCCTATCCACTCAGCCTTGCCCCATCCATCTCTATCCCCTAAGCCCTGACCTATCTACCCTTGTTCTCTTAGCTCTGTCCCATTCATTTAAGTTCCCTCAGCCTCCCTCTTCCTCAATACTTCCCCATTCATGTTGGGCCAAACTAAAAAATAGCTTCAATAGGGGGTCGGAGGGCAAGTAGACCTTTTTAGTTTTGGCCATACAATATATAGACCCCTGACCCGCGACTCTCCACCAAAAAGGGCCCACTGAGACCATGCCGCCTGAGGGCCCACATAAACCTGGAGCTGGCCCTGCTCAAAACCAATGGCCTGCTTATTAATGTGGAACTGTGGCTCATGGGACACCCGCCTTCAGTTCAGTTGACAATCTCCGCCGCTGCTTCTGCCTATAGACAAGCCCCCGTTTGCCGAGATGCAAGCAGGCCTCACCGGACACAGTTACCCCCAGGCCTCGGACCAGGCAAGGTAAGAGTCAGCAACTGATAATCAGAGCTCAGCAATAGTGGCACTATAACACCCAGCAGAACCCTAACATGGGCAGTGAGATAGTGACCTGGGGAGACCTAAATAGGGCCTGGGTGCAGGGGTTGGCCAGGGGAACTTGGCCCATCAAAAACCCAAGAGCTTCTAACCCAACATACTACAATGGGGCTCATTGGCCTGTTTAAACTAGCCTCCAGTGGGAGCACTGCCTGCAGCGCCGCCTGAAGGCATAGGAGGAAGCCCACAGTGTCGTGCAGCTCGGGCCGAGCAACAGGCTGCCTGGAGCACAGCCCGAGGATGCCACGGAGCCGGGAGGCGGGTGAGCGATCCACCATGACAGGAACACCCATCTTAAACAGGACCTTCACCCTGAATAAGAGCTTATCTTATATTTTTTCCCCCAAGCTGTACATACAGATTGCTCACATTAAAAATCTTCCTACCTGCACCTAGTGAATTTTCTGAGCCTTTAAACATCCAACATGGTGGCCCATGGAGTCTCAGGCTGCCTGCAAACAGGAAGTGTCTTCTCACTGTGCTGCTCTGCATTCTGGGATTGATGACCTTTTTCCTGACCCCGGCTCTGCACTGTCTAGAACCACACCTCCTCTGCTCTCCTCAATATGTGATGCTACTGAGCCAAGATGGCGGCGCCCGTATCTTAGATTTTCAGGCCAGCAAGGGAAAGAATAAAAAACAAGTGACTAAAAACGTAAACTATTTTAATTTTAGATGCTGGGGTATAGTTTTTTAAGGGTTTGGGCTTTTCATTAAATGATGTCGGTCTGGTTTAAAAAATTTTCATTTAATTGGGCCGAATTATCATAAGTGTTTGATGGGATTGATTTCAGTGATGCAGAAAGCCTGGAGACACGATACCACCCATGAGTTTCATTGAAAAATAAAACATGATTTGCATATTTACATTTGATTTGCATAATCATTTGGTTAAAAGATAAAGAAAAGACTCCTCCCACTGCGATGTTTTCTATGTAAATGTATCATAGCAATCTCCCACCAAACCTTTTAATTGAAACAATACAGTAAATTCTTTCTCTCTCTTTCTCCCCCCCTTCTGTTCCTTTTCTCTATTCCACTTTTCCTACTTTTCTCCCCCCCTTCTGTCCCTGCCCATTCTCTCTCTCTCTCCCCCCCTTCTGTCCCTGCCCATTCTCTCTCTCTCCCCCCTTCTGTCCCTGCCCCTTCTCTCTCCCCCTTCTGTCCCTGCCCCTTCTCTCTCCCCCTTCTGTCCCTGCCCCTTCTCTCTCCCCCTTCTGTCCCTGCCCCTTCTCTCTCTCTCCCCCCCTGCCCCTTTTCTTTCTCTCTCCCCCTTCTGTCCCTGCCCCTTCTCTCTCTCCCCCTCCTTCTGTCCCTGCCCCTTCTCTTTCTCTCTCCCCCTTCTGTCCCTGCCCCTTCTCTCTCCCCCTTCTGTCCCTGCCCCTTCTCTCTCTCTCCTCCCTGCCCCTTCTCTTTCTCTCTCCCCCTTCTGTCCCTGCCCCTTCTCTCTCTCTCTCTCTCTCCCCCTCCTTCTGTCCCTGCCCCTTCTCTTTCTCTCTCCCCCTTCTGTCCCTGCCCCTTCTCTCTCCCCCTTCTGTCCCTGCCCCTTCTCTCTCTCTCTCCCCCTCCTTCTGTCCCTGCCCCTTCTCTTTCTCTCTCCCCCTTCTGTCCCTGCCCCTTCTCTCTCCCCCTTCTGTCCCTGCCCCTTCTCTCTCTCTCCCCCCTGCCCCTTCTCTTTCTCTCTCCCCCTTCTGTCCCTGCCCCTTCTCTCTCCCCCTTCTGTCCCTGCCCCTTCTCTCTCTCTCTCCCCCTCCTTCTGTCCCTGCCCCTTCTCTTTCTCTCTCCCCCTTCTGTCCCTGCCCCTTCTCTCTCCCCCTTCTGTCCCTGCCCCTTCTCTCTCTCTCTCCCCCTCCTTCTGTCCCTGCCCCTTCTCTCTCCCCCTTCTGTCCCTGCCCCTTCTCTCTCTCTCTCTCTCTCTCTCTCCCCTTCCTTCTGTCCCTGCCCCTTCTCTTTCTCTCTCCCCCTTCTGTCCCTGCCCCTTCTCTCTCTCCCCCTCCTTCTGTCCCTGCCCCTTCTCTTTCTCTCTCCCCCTTCTGTCCCTGCCCCTTCTCTCTCTCCCCCTCCTTCTGTCCCTGCCCCTTCTCTTTCTCCCTCCCCCTTCTGTCCCTGCCCCTTCTCTCTCGCCCTTCTGTCCCTGCTCCTTCTCTCTCCCCCTTCTGTCCCTGCCCCTTCTCTCTCTCTCTCTCCCCCTCCTTCTGTCCCTGCCCCTTCTCTCTCTCTCTCTCCCCCTCCTTCTGTCCCTGCCCCTTCTCTCTCTCTCTCTCCCCCTCCTTCTGTCCCTGCCCCTTCTCTCTCGCCCTTCTTTCCCTGCCCCCCCCCTGCCCCTTCTCTCTCTCCCCCCCATTCTGTCCCTGCTCCTTCACTCTCTCTCTGTCTTTTCCACATTCTATTCATCCTGATTCCTCTCTATTCTACATTCCCTCCCTTTCTCTTTTTCCTATATTTCCTCCTTCCATCTCACTCTTTTCTCTATTCCCACATTTGGTCTCTTTTACCCATAGTAAATTGAATTATAATAAACAAGAACAGTAATAATATTAAAGCAGACCTGCAGCGAGGATGCTGGTGGCCCCCGGCACTGCCGCTATATGACACCCCCACACATAACCCCCCAGGACACGCGTAAAACTTACCTTAACCTCGCTCCCCTGCTGGGAATCCAGTGGTGCCATTTGGTCAGGACATTCGGCTGCTAGAACTTCACTGCCCATGTGTTGGTCCGCTTTAATAATAATGATACATAAACTAATTTTTTTAATCCTTTCATAATCAGTTCTGGTCAAGATGTAGGTCCGGTCGTTCATTTAGATCATACAACAATTTAAATGATTAAGTAGGACAAAGGTAATCCGATAAGAGACTTATCATTACATAAGAAGATACAAATCCTGACACATGGCTGATCAGGGGTGACATAGGGAGGTCACATATCGTGTTGTAAGGTGCGACACACATAAAATACATTGTGTGCTGCTGAGTCAGTGTGAGTCACAGGCCAAGCTGGTGGGACTGGGGTAAAGGGCACCCTCCTGCCTCCTGTCACACTCTGTATAGGACTGTCACCCTGACTCATGGCTCACGACACTTCCTTCCGGTTTTGTAATGGGCGAGTGGCCCCTTTGGATCATCATCTGCTAGTCACATGATCGCTAGAGAGGACATTCAGCTTCCTCTAAGGAAATTCCTTTTTGCCTCCATCATACCACCATATCTAGTAAAATTAATATTAACATAAAAACCGCTCTTCATATCTCACATGTATTTCTCATTCCAGCCTATACAATGACACTGCACACTGGTGGCGGCCATCAGCACCCTCGCTGCAGGTCCGCTTTAATGTTCTTATTTATTATTATTCACTGCACATGTGCGAAATCTGAGGGGCGGCGCAAAGGCTGTCGAGAAGCCAAAGGCTACCAAGATGGCGTTGCCCTACAAAGGATGACAGGGGAGTAGACGCTAAACTGGAGGGGCAGCAGGGCCAGGTTTGGGGAGTTTTTATTAACTTCCTAAGACCTGCAATGTTCCTCTTTAATGTCATTATGCAAGCAGACATAAAAGGAAATACTAGACAAAACAGCTAAATAAATCAGCTATATAATGAGGTAAAAAAATCACTATTAGGAAGAGTCAGGCTTATTTAAAGTGAACCAAAACCCAGGATTTTGATTATCCTGGGTTTTGGTCCTTGCCTCCGGGGGACCCTGATTTGGAATACCCCCCAGGTCACTCACCTTTCACCAGGCCTACGGCACATGCACGGCCTCTTGTCCAATCAGCGCACTTGAATGTAACATAGTAACATAGTATGTAAGGCTGAATAAAGACTTTAGTCCATCCAGTTCAGCCTGTTTAACTCCTTCCAGTGGTCTATTAGCCATAGCTGGAAATGTTATTACATGCCAGGAAAGCATCAAGGCCACTTTTGAACGTTTTAACTGTATCCATCATTACTACCTCCTCTGGCAGCGAGTTCCATAGTCTCACTGCTCTTACAGAGAAGAATCCTGTAGCGATAACCCTTATCGCCGGAGGGCTTCACCGCCCGAGACGTCCTTTTCCCAATCGTAAGAGGTGCTGCTGGAATTCCAGAGTCGTCCGTGAGGAAACAGGAACAGCCCTTACAAGGGCTAGTGAATTGTAATATAGCGTTTCCCCCAATAAGAGACATAACTCAGTATTGAGGGTGAAGGTGAAGTAGACTTTATTAGTGCCACACTGGGCCTTATATGCAAGCCTCCATGCAAGGGGACCTCCCCCATGGACCTGATGGAGGACTGCATGACAAATACACCGACCAATGGGAGCAGGGCACACAATCCCTCAACTCTGCCGGTGACGCAATCAGCAACACAATAGACGTCTGTAATACAATCAGTATAACAATAGCAGTCTGTAATACAATCAATCAGAACAATGAATAACGTAATCAATCAACACAATGGCAGTCTGTAACATGCTTAAGAAAAGGAAAGTAATGAACCTGTGTAAAGTCCAAAGGGCAGAGAGTCTGTCACAAATCCCCTCCTATGTCGGTGGAGAAAGCAGCTTTCCTCTAACCTTAGTGGATGCCCCCGGGTTATGGTTACACTCCGGGGTATAAATAGATTGTGGGACAGATCTTTGTATTGACCCCGAATATATTTATACATAGTTATTAGATCACCCCTCAATCGTCTTTTTTCTAGACTAAGTAAACCTAACTTGGACAATCTTTCCGGGTACTCTAGCCCCCGCACTCCTTTTATTAACTTTGTTGCCCTTCTTTGAACGCGCTCCAGTTCTGATATGTCCTTCTTAAGCACAGGTGCCCAGAACTGTACACAGTACTCCATATCGAATGTGCTATAGTGAAATCATCTAAGACTTGACTCCAGCCGAGTGTAGCCTATCGGAGCTGAGCGTGCCGGCAGCCTCATCCCCGCTATCCTCTAGCAGGGTGCGTGTCCTCGCCGGCCATTCACAAATGCCCTTGCGTCCTCCCTGCTAAATGTACAGCAGGTGGCAGCCGCTGCTGGCACATGTGCCATTGAGAAGGTTAGTTTACTGGGCAACATGGGGGTTTTTACACAGCGGGGTATCCTGAATATGGATGCCCGCAGGGAGAGATCCACTTTAATGCTGAATTACCATGTTTACCTACTGTTTAATGGATGATATTTGAGAAGGTCTTTTATTTGGCTGAGCAGGTCTTCTATGCAGCCAGGTTCTTCATTTGGGTCTCCACAGGCCACATAGACATTTGGATTTTGTCTATGGAGACTGAAATTGGTCTGGTAGTTCTCAGCAGAGCAGAGAAGAACAGCCCCTTGCATAGGCAGTAGGCAACACCTCTTGCTGAGGGCACTGGGGCCAGCTAGCTTGAAAGATAGCTTGAATGATTAGGTCCAACAAGGATGGAGAGTGTCGGACTGGAGTCTCTTTGGCCCACCAGAGGAAATCCTAGCCTTAGGGCACACTCAATAACATCAGATCCCACATGGATGGAAAGTGTCGGACTGGATTATCATTGGCTTACCAGAGAGAAAGTTGTCTAAGAGCTCAACCCAACATGAGATACCATATAGATGGTTTGCCCAAAGACACTGTTCACATCTTTCTTTGCCCAACCACATAGAGCATATCCCTAGACCACCCAGACTGTCCCAAACAGCATTGGCCTGGAGTATCTTTGAACTATCAGAATAAATCACTAATAGGGCCCACCCAGAAACATAGGATCCTTCATCATGAATGAACAGTGTTAGACCCAGGAACATCATATCCAGTATGGATGATAAGTGTTTCACCAGAGAAAAGGGGTCCTAGGGTCCAAGAACATCTGATCCCACACTGGTCTACCAGAGAGAAATAAGTCTAAGGCTCAACCCATAAATATCAGATACCACATGGATGTTCTGGCTAAAACACACTTCACATATTTTCCTTCTCTCTGCCCAACCACATAAAGTCCCTAGACACCCCTACAGACTGTCCTCAAACTGTGGCAGCCTGGAGCATCTTTGACCTACCAAAGAAAAGGCCCACCCCTCAGATCCTTCATGGGTGAACAGTGTTGGACTGGAGTATCTTTGGGCCACCAGAGAAAGTCAGCCTTAAAGCCCACACGAGATCTTACATGGACAAAGAGTGTCAGACTATAGTATGATTGGCCCAACATAGGAAACTGCTCTTAGGGCTTACCCAAGAGCACCAGATCCCACATGGATAAATAGGGTCAGACTGTAGTATCTTTGGTCCATCAGAGAAAATCTCTCTAAGAACCCACCCAGGAAGAGCAGGTCCTTTATAGAAGAAAAGTGTTGCACTGTAGTATTTTTGGCCCTCCAGAGAAGATTAGTTTCAGGGTTCACCCAAGATCATTAGATCCCACATGAATGAGCAGTATTGCACTGCATTATCTCTGGTCCACCAGAGAAGAAATGGCCTAGGGTCCAACAAAGAACATCTGATCTCACATAGATAAACAGTGTTGGACTGGAGTATCATTGGTCCACCAAAGGAAATCAGCCTTAGGGCCCACGCCAGAACATCAGACCCCACATGCAGGATCTGCCTAAAACACAAAGACACCCTTCACAATGTTTCCTTTCTCCATATCCCATATAAAGCAAGTCCCTATATAGGCTATAAAAGCAAGTCTCTATTGAGTCCACTAATCCATAGTGTAATCTGTGCTTGGCACCCAACCCATAGCTAGTGGGTATGATTGGGTAGAAACATTCTATATGCTGTGGGTTGGGGGGTTCCTTCCCCCAATCGGGATGTCCCAAATGTAGAGCTATATGATTAAGTAAAATAACGTAAAATTAATTACACACTGCTACTGGGCCCCATACAGGAGTATCTATCTTCTGTACTACCCTGCTTGGGCCCAACAGGGGATCATCTGGTGGGCTCGTCTGACCCTGTGGTCCAATAGCTATAAGCTATATCCACTTAATTAATGGATATATAGATTAAGGGGCTATTTATTTATGTCGGGGGAGGTTAAGCCAATTAGCGTTATGAGAAAGAAGGTACAAGGTCGGCCCTGGTAAACAATATAACCAACCTGAACCTTATTTGAAATGATCATGCCTGATAAGTAGGGCACACGTCTGTTTCTCACCATGAAATCAGCTGTAGACATTCCCAGCTTCATGGGAAAACTCTCCTCCCTCCTCCCTTCCTTTGTCTTTGAAGAAGACTATTCCCAGCTAAAGGAAGGTTGACGTCACTGTTACATAATTTTGGATCAGAGCCCAGCCAAACGAGCAGCTCGAAGGTTTATGTAACGTGATGTCCGCCACAAAAGGAAATATCAAGAGAACAGAACATTTTGTACAGCCAAACCTTCACATTCCAGAGCCCTGCGTCACGCCTGCTCCTGCTGCTTTGCATCCCAATTCAGAAGAGCATCACGAGCATCTGAAGGTAGAAATGCTGGAAAGGAACATGTTACAACATGCTTGCAGAGCTGACCCTGTCTGGAGAGTTTTGTAATGCTCAACATTCTTCGAGTAAATATTTAGACAGGTAAAGGCTTGGGTGTGATAAGTTAGGTAGGTCAGGTTGTATATCAGAATGATACAGATTTACTGGGCTACAGGTTAAATGACAGCACAGGAAACCTAAGCTAAATCAATAAATTCCCTAAATAATATGACCCAAGACAGGGCAGGCTCAGGCTAAAAATTAACCCAGGATTTTACTAACTCTGACCAGCCCACGAGCTGCTAAGAGGTGCACCCCAAATCTGCTTCACAATTGGTGAACAGGTACGCTCCACATCTAAGGCTATAGCATTTTAAGGGCAGATCCTGGTCAAGGGTAGATATGGCCATTCTGAAAATGATGGTACTGAAAATGTAAAATTTTGAAGGCAGATAATGTGTAATGGGTGGATATGGTTCTCTTACGAATGACAATGAGGCTATAACTTTGCAGGGCCAGAGTTTCTTGGCAAAGTTTCAGAAGAAGGGTGGGGGGCAGGAGTGTAAGGTTATTAAGGAGGAGCAAGTGAATTACTACACTGAGTGAGTTAGGGTGTGTGCTGGGCCCTAAGCAGTTTGGCCCACTGGGAATACTTCCTGTGCTTACCCAAGACATTGCTTACAAAAGAAGATGACATGTAGGCCCCTTTCAGGCCTACTTGTTATCTAGACATACTCCATGACCTACTTCATATCTAGACATACTCCATGACATACTTCATATCTAGACATACTCCATAACTTGCGTACTCCAGCTCCAACAAGAACAGGAAAATCAATCTTTACCCATCTATGAGCTTTAGCGGGCCACAGAGTTCTATGTATCACTATTTGCTTTTGCTGTGTTGTGGTATAGTTTGTTAGCACCTATATCCTGGTCCCTGCCACTGGCCTCAGATGACTTACTGGACTTCCACTGGGTCATTTTACATCTACTACCTCCCCTGGGTTCTCTCCTGCAGCTGCCTCCACTGTACCTTGGACCTCACCATCTTCTGCACTGCTGCGCCTCCCGGGCTTCACTCTGGCCTCCACTTCCTCTCCGCTACTTCAGATCAGGGTCCTCACCGCTGGCCTCTGCTGCCTCAGTGTTTCACCCTCCGGTCCATGCTTGCAGTGGAAGACTGGGGCCATTAAGATTCAGCCCATGACCAGGCTGTGACATCCCCCTGCTGAACATGGCCTGAGGCTTCTTGGATGGATGGGGGGAGAGTGGAACCAGGTACAGGTTGCTGTCGGGAGGCTAGGCAGGCAGAAATTGGATGGGCATGTAATAAGCAGCAGTCCAACTGGCCTCAGTGTGTGGCCCACTAGAGAATTCTCTCAGAACTTCCTATGGCCAGGTGCACACCCATTGCATGCTTGACTTAACTCCCGTTCCTCTGTGCCATCACTGCTGTGCAATCACAATGTGGCTGCAACGAGGACACAGGGGGCTGTGGGCTGATCCTTCCTCTTCCTGCCTTGGAAGCAGATTGGAGAGATGATGCACACACATGAGATAAGAATAAAAAGAACAATGTTGGTGTTTTCAGGTGCCGCAATTCTCTGTAGTGTGATATAGTCCAATCTGGACTGTCTGGAGACTGGAGTGGAGTGGGCAGCCCCATAGCAAGTGAAGTTAATTTTAGGTGAATGTAAAGGTATGTATTTATGAGCTACTTGCATGCAATGCCTGACATTGGAGGAATGAAAGATGGAAGATAATCTGGGGCTACTTTTAGGTCAGAACAGAATTCAATGCCAATCTGCTGCTTATAAAGCCAGCAAAATATTCTACTGTATTAATAGAAGCTCCAGAGCAAGAGAAAGAGAAAGCGAGACCATTTTCCCCAACTTAATTCATTGGTAAGACCACAGCTGGAATGTGTGACCGCTATCCTAAAAGAAGCTGTAACTGAAATGCAGAAAGGGCAACTAATGGTCCTGGAGGAAGAGTTTAGTCATCAAAAGGTGATTAGGGGAGAACATAATCACTATTTCATTAAATGTATAGAACTATTTAATCCCCCCCACATCCCATGCCTATCCCTCCCCCATGCTAAACCAGATGTGGAGGGGTTAAAAAAAAATACTCACCTTCCTATCGCCAGATGCCCAATCCCACGGTAGAAGTTGGGCACCTGGAGCCCCATCTCTCCCTCTATATGCAGAAGCTGGCATCAAGGAAGCTTTCTCAGAGATTGTGCGGTCACAAGGCTGCTGCTGCTGCTGATTGGCTGACTAGGGCATTACTCGCTTGCAGTACCTTCACCAGGAGAAGCAGAGTTGCGCAGGCTCAGCTCATGTCTAGGGGTGCACCTTGTAGGTAAGAGGGGAGCACAGGGAGGACCCACACAATGGACTGGACCTCTGCTTTAACTAACAAAAGCAATAATCCATAGACAGGAGAATGTGGATTAGATGGTTGGGAAGTTTGACTCTAAAGCAAACTAAACCTGAAAGAAAGTCAAAGCAAACAGAATCAACCATCGTTCTCTCTTCATCATTTTCTAAGTTGAACATGATAGACCAAATGTCTTTTCGACCTAAGGCCCCCACCCAAATCCTTTAGAGACCTCTCAGTCACATGAATGCTCCCAAAACCCATCAGACCCTAGGACAATAATTTCTCTTTTCAAGCCACAGAAGGCCTATGGACATCTGCCACATGGAGAAAGGGAGACCTGGAAACATCCACCATCTTTTAGGGATCAGCATCATATTGAAATCACAGAAAGGTGAGGATCTTTTCCTTCTGCAGAGCTAAATAAATATACCAAATGAATATATCCTAAATTCATCAGATTCTGCCAAGAGGCCTGCAGACATTTGTTTTGGTGGAAGCTGGGAAACCAGGACACAGCCACCTTTTTTTGGAACCAATATTGTATTAAAGTCATAGGATGTTACAGGGACATTGTTAAGGATTTCAGTGGATTATGACCCTTTCCTTAGCTGAACTTGATTAAAGTGGACCAACACCCGGGCCGATCAGATCCCTCCCCGCGGGGCATCCGAAATCCGAAACCCCCCAGGACGCCCACAAACCTTACCTTAACCCCGTTCCAACGGCGCATGCGCGGGGCGCGACCGCGTCTCGCGCTTCCCTCTAGCAGGGCGCGCTCCCACGCCGGCCATTCACAAACGGCCGGCGCGGGAGCGCGCCCTGTTAGAAGGAAGCGCGAGACGCGGCCTCCAGCGCTCAGAGCCGCTGTGGTTGGACGCCGCTTGTATGTGCATACCACAGTAGCTCTGAGCTCTCTGATTGGACGAGCGCCCGCGTAGAAACGTGGGGAGGTGAGTGTTTACGGGCGTTCTGGGGGGTTTCACACAGCTGGGCACTCCCGATTGGGGTGCCCCACCGAAGTGGACCAAAACCCAGGATAGTCAAAATCCTGGGTGTTGGTCCACTTTAACTAAATGCCCTCCTTCAACCTAAGCAATCCCCTCAATTCTATAAGAGACTAAGTGAAGTCACTGAAATACTCCCTAAACCCATAAAATGATGCATAAGCAAAAATAATCTCTTCTTAATCCATAGAAACCCTACACACATCAACCTTGATGAAAGAAGGGGAACCTGGGACACATCCACCATCTTTTTGGGACCACTATCATATTGAAGTCACAGGATGGTGAGGCTCTTTCTAGGAACAAGTTGTCACAAGTTTAGCTGTCATTCTTTCCTAACTTACATCCCTTTTCTGAGAATAAATTGTGTAAAGACAGATTGTGTCACACATCACCACTTTAAATTGTGACTTAAATGAAATTTCCATGTCCATTTAATGATAATCAGCTATTGCGAAGGACCTTTGGCAAGCTAAGACAATATAAAGATTAGGTTATAGTCGCACACCTATGAATAACATTTTAGTTAAATAAACCAGAGTAAAGTATGGGGTTCCAATAATAGCAAAATGTGCCCACTCACTTCACACTTGAGAATAATCAAATAAAGTGTTAGAGGGCTATATATGAACACCCAGGAAACGTAACTATGCAAAAAGTGTATATATTTAATCCGAGTGACAATAAACTATATATAAAGAGTACATGTCGGAACATACGTGTTAACAGTAAATAAAGTTCTTTCTTCATTGGGGTAATTATTGAATACCAAGGTAATAATCACTAGGTAGCATATAGGGTTGGAGCATGAGGAGGTCCCAGTAAGCCGTCTTTACAGATAACACATAAATGGTTAAGATACCAAAAATACAGTCTGATAGTGTAAATGGTCCTCCAACATACAGAATGATCCAGTCACTTAAATGCATAGAACGGTAAAGCAAGAAGTAACATTAAGCAGGCTCAATAAGTAGTAAGTCAAAAAAGCAAAAAAAGGCAAAGCAGTGTACCTAGTGGATAAATGACACCATGAAAACCCCCAACGTTCGGTACCTAGACCTTCATCAGGAGGGCATGCTGTATCCATCCATGTTGCTTGTAACTTTAAATAGGTAAGGCACTGTTCCAGCTGAGTAGCGTGCATCAGCAGCGCGCTTTGGCGCCATGTGATGACGTCACTCACGGTCGCCTGTCACGATCCTGGCCTGGCTGGGGTATGGTAAAACATGCCATGTTTCCTCAGGTAGGCGCGCTGGGTCGGATAGGTGCCGATGTGTGTAAAGTATGAAAGAAAATTTGTAAAGGAGAGGAGTAGCAAAGTGGCTGCCATTAATAGGTATATTCCTAAAGTCCCGTCTGCTGTGCTAAGTGGAATGTCTCCACTAAGATGGCCAACGCGCTGTTTCCGGCGGAAGTGATGTCGCAGATGCGAGAGTGTGAGTCCCGATTTCTGAGAGTAAAATACCAAAAAGATGGCGGCCGCCGTTGTGGCGACCATAGATTTCACATAGATACTTCTGCCGGATGTGTCCTCAGAAACAAGTGGCCAATCAGATGGGCGTTTGCGTATTCATCAGATGCAGTGGAATAGCGAAGTGGTGAGTTAGGTTAGTGAGGAGCACGGAGCTGTCAGCGGGCATCTGCATAGTTGGATGTTGCCTAGTAACGGCAGTTGGGCATGGTATCACGTGAGGTGCTTTAAACGAAGCTCAAGATGCTGCTGGATAGCTGAATAAGCCAGTGCCTTAGCCAACGTTAGTGGGATTGCTGGAACAGTGCTGTTGCTAGAACAGTGTTGCAATATAGCATGTACAGGACTTGTGTCTGTGGGAATAAAAATTCAAAAAGTGAATAAAATGAAAGAGTGGTGCAAAAATAAAATCAAGAGGGATACTAATTTGGGTTATGTTCCAATGCTGGAAAAGGACACAAAAACCCATGTCGTAGCACAATACTCAGGGTGAATAAAGATATAAGTTAACATTCAGTGCAGATATTGCCTACATCTTGTAGCCCTGCTAATTAATAGAATACTGAGTAATCCAATTCTTCATTGAGTCCCCATGGACTTTTGGTCTGAAGCTCAAAGATCCAAAAGAGTTCCCGTTGCAGTAACTTCAAATCACCGCCTCTCCTGGGTTTGCTGACAACCTCTATCACCAAAAATCTGAGTTGGCTAATGTGGTGCCCTTCCGCAATGAAATGCCTAGCTAATGGCGATTCTAGCCTGGCATTCCTGATATCGGAACGATGTTCGCTGATGCGGTTTCTAATTTCTCTAGTGGTTTTGCCCACGTACCCTTTACCACAGGGGCATTTGAGCAGATATACAACGTTTGTCGTGGAGCAATTGGCAAAATGTCTCAGACGGTATGTTTTGCCAGTCATGGGATGTGTGAAAGAACTTGTTTTCAGAGCAAAACTGCACTGAACGCAGTATCCACATGGAAACATGCCAGTAGGTCTGTGAAGGTCAGTCAGCCAATTGCTCCTGACCTGGGTAGCATTGCTTCTAAAATCAATTTTAACAAGAAGGTCTCTGATATTGCGCGCCCGTTTGTGTGCAAAGACCGGTAGTTCCCTAAACTGTTCAGATAATTGTTGGTCACTGCCCAGTACATGCCAGTGCTTGCGTACTATAGATTTGACCCGATGGGAAATATCTGAGTAGGTAAGTACAAGGGGGATCCTATTACTGGTGTTTTTACCTTTGAAACATAATAGTGTGTGTCTGTCGATGCCTCGTGCTCTGATTTGTGCAGACCGAAGATCAGCCAGGTTATAACCCCGGGTAAGTAGGTCCATGATGAGGTTGTCCGACTTACGGTCGTACTGTGCATCAGTGGAAGTAATCCGTCTTATTCGGATGAATTGGTTGTAGGGAAGTGATTTAATGAGATTAGGAGGGTGGAAACTCTTGGCATGCAAGAAAGTTACCCGGTCAGTGGGCTTCCGCTACACATCTGTGGTGATATAGCCATTGTCCAAAGTTACCAATACATCAAGAAAATGTATAGATTTAGTGCTGTGTTCCAATGAGAGGGTAATAGTTGGAAGACATTGGTTGAGATATAGATGAAAATTAGATAGAGTCTCTACAGAACCTTGCCAGAGTACAAAGACATCATCGATATATCTCAGCCAAAGAAGTACATGTGAGTGGTAGTCAGTAGATGTGTATACATATTTGGATTCATAGCTTGCCATGTATAGGTTAGCATAACTGGGCGCTACGTTCGAGCCCATCGCCGTACCTTGGATTTGGAAATAAAATTGCTGATTAAACAGGAAATAATTTTTATGAAGGATGATATGTAAGAGTTGTAGTAGAAAATCCTGCATGGAGCCCGAGATGTCTGTGGTGAGTAATGCTTCCCCTATGGCTGATATACCTGCAGTGTGTGAAATAGAGGTGTATAAGCTTGTCACATCCATGGTGACAAGTATACAGTTGTTCGGAATCTGGCCAAGGGAGGTGAGGTGATTAAGGAAGTCTGTGGTGTCCTGTATATATGACTTAGTAGTGTGTACGAGGGGTTGTAGGACTTGGTCCAGAAATATGGCTAGCGGTTGGAGTCAGAACCGGACACTATGGGGCGACCTGGTGGTTTGTGCAGTCTTTTATGGATTTTTGGAAGTACATAGAAGAGGGGTATGAGTGGAGAGTCAATAGTCAGAAATGTCTTTGTTTTGTCATCGATAGTGATGCCTTATGGGCTGAGTTGATGGTAGAGTCAATCAGAGCTTTGATCTGTGTTGTGGGATCCTGGGGTGTAGGAACGTAAACTGTTCTGTCAGTGAGCTGTGACATGATTTCCTCATGGTAGTCTGAGGAGTTCATGATGACAATGGCTCCTCCCTTGTCTGCTGGCTTGATAGTGATGTCAGAATTATTTTTCAAGGGGTTAAGGGCTTGTTTCTCTTTGATGCTAAATTATATTGCGGCTTGGAGTTGGAAACTTTAAGTTTATCAAAGTCTTGTTGCACAAGGTTGATAAATGCTTCCATTGCATGTGAGGAAGGAGGGGGTTGCCATTTGCTTTTGGGTTTGCACATGGTGAAGTCTATGCCTGGTGTTAGCCCTCTAACATTTAATTTGGCAAGCTAACCCAGACCATCTAAAGAATCTTTGTTATAGGTCCTTCACAACCCATTTAGTCCCAAAACGCCCACCTTAATCTTGAGGGAACATTCTGCCACGAATGCAGGCATCTCAAGCCAATAAAGCCATACAAGCTAAATTTAAATTTCAGGCATGGATAAGATAATATAGGTAACCATCTGCTAAGGCAAACTCACACTTAAACCAGACCAACAGCCTGGCACAGATGGAAAAGAAAGCAGCCATTCTGGAGCTTCCTCTCCCAGCATCTCTGCCATGCTGCTGCCTGGATCAACTGACATAACTGTAAAAGGAAGCCCAGCAGCACTTCCTGTTTGCAGGTGGCCTGCAAATGCATGAGCCTCTTGTTTAAGTCATTTTTGACTGTTGGTCCGCTCTAAGTATTTCATCTAACCCACAAAACCTATTACACAGAACACAATAAAGTAGGCAAAGAAACCCTAACAACCATCATGCCCTAAGCCATGGATCTCCAACCTTCCATGATATAAGAGTCACTTTTAGCAGTGAGAGATGATCGGGAAACATATTTGATGTTAATAATTCATAAACCTCATATAACGTCAAAAAATAATAATCAGATCTTCTCTGCCTATAAAATCATTCTCCATGAAAGCCAAGGATAAATCGTTCAACTATGTACAGAACCAAACAACAGGGTGGTCTTGGGGTCCCTAACATAGCCCGCTACTACTCCGCCTGTCAGATGGCACAAATGGCTGTGGTTCATGCTGGAGATGATAGACCACTATGAGTTGACATTGAGCAGGTCTGTTGTGCCCCGATAGCAATCTCAAATTTACTCTGGTTGCCCCCGACAGCTTTCAAGTGCATAGACAACCCGATTCTTAAACACTCTCTCAGAATCTGGAAAACAAACAGGCTGAAAGGCCATCTTATCTCACCCCAGGCCCCTCTTATTTCAGTTCTAGGTAACCCCGAATTTCCCCCGGCCTTGTTGGAACCAGCCGGGTTTAGCTGGTGGAAAACGCAAAATCTGACGAGGGTTAAGGATTTTGTTGTGCATAGAAGAATGATCACATTTCCTGATCTCAAGTCCCTTAGGAATGTCCCGAACAGGGAATACCTCCGCTTTTTACAGATAACCCACTACATAGCCTCCAAACTCAGGACGGGAGCTGCGCCAGGGCCATCCACACCATTTGAGTTCGCATGTGGGGCATATCCCCTGGGGAAGGGGATGATAGCCACGGTTTATAAGGCATTGTGCGAGCAGGCAGAGGCGCCCCTCCCAGCATACACAGTTAGATGGGAAAAGGATCTAGCTATGAAACTATCGCTGAGCGATTGGAGAATGGCATGGCAGAATTTGTTCTCTTGGTTCCTGAACACCGGTGCCCAAGAGGTCAACACTAAAGTTCTACTCCGTTGGTATCTTGTTCCGGATATGATTCACAGATTTTGTCCCTCTTACCCACCGGAGTGCTTTAGAGAATGCCGGCTCCAGGGATCTTACATCCATATCTGGTGGGAGTGTAGGGTGGTCCGCCACTTTTGGGCTAAAGTCTACTATCTTTTAGGGAAGGCAACAGGGTTACACCTGACCCCACACCCCAACTCGCCCTGCTCAATTTGAAACCCCCCAATTGCACTAGATCACAATTTGAGCTTATAAGACACATCCTGACTGCAGCTAAGCTTAAAATAGCTCATTCATGGAAGAAGAGCACAATCCCTAGTGGGAGTCTGGTTCCTCGCATCAATGAAGTAATGTTTTTTGAGAAGATGGCAGCTTTGATGCAAGGTGACCTCACCCCCTTCATGACTACATGGGAGGGCTGGATCACTCATTTCCACCCCAAAAACTTTGATCGATCCCTCCTTACATCTCAGTGATGCTTAGCACTCATCTCAAGCCAAGCGGCGGCTGGACACTCACCCCCACTCCTTCCCCCCTCCCTGTTCCCACCCTTCTGTTCCTCTCTATCTTGCCCCTCTTCTCTCACTTTCTGTCTCCCATCTCTTGGTACGTGGTCTTTACTACGCGTACCTTATTTCCTGTCGAATCGACACTGTTTTTTATAGGTCAACAAGATTACATTTTTTTGCACGTCTATATATTTTACAAATTGTCATATATGATTGTAAGCCAGTGTACCTTTAATATAACTTCAATAAAAATATTGATTAAAAAAAAAAATCCTTCTCCATGGAAGTGGGTTCCCCAGAAGGTGATTAAATGGCAGATAAGGGCAGAAAAGGCATGCCGGCTTCTTCACTTACCAGGAAAGTGGGGAGCATGGCACTGGATGCTGGAAAATAGGTAATATTGGTTTATATCTCCACCTGTTAGGTATTGCAGTACCATGCAGGGGTTAATGCAGATCGAATTGTCAGGAAAGGTCTGGATCCCTGGCTGCGGAACCCCTTAGCCTGACCAGCAGGTGGCCCTCTCAGGCTCTTCCTCTGGGGTCAGTGCTCAGCTGCAGCCACTAATCACCTGGCTTTAAAGAGGAACACCAATCTGCTGCCCCCCTCTCCGGTTTAACCTTAGGGCATTCTTTACTCACCTCGCCAAGGGATCCATCTTCTAGGTACCTCAGTTTCCGGGCGACCTTCTGACGGGCGGTGCATCCCATAAGGGACTGTGCGCGGCCCACAATCTCGCGCCTGTGCAGTGCCCATAAATGGGATGCAATGGGGCCACCCAAAATCCTGAGAGACTTCGCTGAGCGGTGCTGGACGTTGAAGAGCACGGCTAAGAATGTGCTGTCACTAACACATGGCTAAGCCGGTGTGGGGGGCAGCGATTGGGCCCTGAAGCAGCCGGATGTCGCCGCAGAGGTAAGTAGAGGCCTATGGGGGGGAATCAACCCCTTTTTATTCTAAGTCCAATATTGCTCTCTAAATCAGCTCCACAGACAAGACTCAGGGCTCCAGTATCGGATTGCCTTCCTGCATTAAAGACCTGTCACCCTGTTTTCCTGAAACTCCAGTACCTGAGTCCAGTCCTGCTCAGCCTTCAGTTCTGTTCCAGCCCTGCTTCTGTTCCTGCTTCCAGTTAGTCTAGTCCTGTACCCAGTCCCCTACCCATCGTGCCCTACCTTCTGTCCTTCCTGCCCTCTAGTTTTCCCATCTATCCTTACTCCGGCCTTTCAGGTACTTGGAAGCCCTGTCTGTGGAGCCTGTATATATTGTACATATTTTCTATATTGTGTTGGAAGTGCGGTTTGCCCTTAGTTCTGTATTTAAATATATTTCTTGTTTGCTGTGCTCGGTGTCCTGTTGTATATAGTTTTTGTTGTTTGCTGTACTTGTATTGGTGTTGTGTTGTTGTATTGTTTTCACCATGTCACAATAAATCACCATTGAGTTTCACCAGTTCAGCCTCTGTGTCTATCGCTTGCTGATCACACCTTGCAGATCTGTGACACTAATCCACAAAGCCATGAATCCCTCCAGCCTCAAAAGTTTGCTGGACCCTCACATGTGTTTTGGTCCAGCATACAGTCTACGAGCCACAGAGCCAGGGTTGGTAACTCCTAAGCTACAGGTTGGGGACCCCTGCCCTTCACAATACCACCTCATGTCCAGTGCCTCTTCTAAATATTATGAAATATCGGGTTTCTTGAACTCTAAAGACCTCTTATTCTTGCATGTATGTTCAGCCTTTGAAGCCTTATTCAGCTCCGAGCATTTTTTATTCTTTAGGATTCTCCACCTATTATGTCATGTGCCGAGAGGACCCAAAGCAAGCAACAGGGATGCTCCCAAGTAAAGGCTCTATATATCAGGGAAGTAGTTTAAATTAGATGTCCCTTCTGCTATCATGTCTGTAGACAGGCCTCTAAAGGTTGTAAGCAATTGACCACCAAGGAAGTAACCCCTTCATTTGGGCTCTGTTTAAACTTTTGTAAGCTATCAACAATGTTAAAGGTTGAGCTCTGCTTTCTATCCAATTCTTACTTTTTCTAGTTAGAACTCCTAACATATAATAGTGAAAAGTTAATGATCGAGGATATGGGTTTATTATTGTTTCTGGGGGTTCAGGAGATTTGAAACTATAGAAAAAAAATTTCTCTCGTGCCTTGCGCCATGGAACAAAACTATTGGTCCCTCTATCCCCTTAATTATATTTCCCGTATTTACAAGCTGTTCTCCCCAACCTTGGAAGATAAACTTTTCTCATTAGTAAAAGGACATATATTATATCTTATTATCTTATTTCTTGCCAGTGTGTGAAAAATAACGCTGTCATTAGTTCCTAACCATTTGCATAGTACCAGGAAGAAAGAAAGGACTTGAATTAGGCAATGGAAATAAATAAAACAGGTTAAGTTTATCTTAAGAAAATTTTTGGTACTTTACATACAGTAGCATCAAGCACTTCTTAGTCTAATATTGTCGTGGATTTCCATCATCTTTACCATCCACTAAAATTAGAGCCGATGAAACCTGAAAGTCGATGAGAGTCCTTTGCTTTGCTGACCACCAAGAAGAAACAAAGGAAACTAGAAACTAAATATAGATATTGAAAATAATAAAAAAAAAACTGTTAAAGTTTATCAAATGAAAATAAAATTTTCGGTACTTTACATAAAGTCGCAGCAATCGCGTCTGATTTCATTGGGGATTTCCATCATCTTTACCACCCACTGAAATAAGAACCGATGAAACCTTAAAGTCGATTAGAGTCCTTTGCTTTGCTGACCACCAAGAAGGAACAAAGGAGACTAGAAACTAGATATAGGCATTGAAAATAATAAAAAAAAAACAGTTAAAGTTTAAAAAATAAAAATAATATTTTCGGTACTTTACAATCAGGTCTCAGTCTGATTTCACTGGGGATTTCCAAAATCTTTACCACACACTGAAAATAGAACTGATAAAGCCTGGAAGTCGATGAGAGCTGGAGAGTCAATTGAGGAAGATAATGTTTAATATGACGTAATGGACTTGTCTGGGAAGAAGCATGTTAGCCAGAAAGAGGGAAGTCATTATAGGATTCTCAGTAAGTCTTAAGTACATAAGGGAAGTTTGACATATTCCAGAAATTGGCCATTCAATAGAAGGCCGAAAAAAACAAATTGTGATGTGAAGAGGCTCCTTATGCTGTTGGGTCCTATGTGATCCTGGAAGACCTCAAGTGGTCCTTCAAAACAGGACCCTTTCCTACTTAAAATAGATCAATCGCCCCCTGCTGCCGACCTGGAATCTAGCTAGCCTGCCGGGGGGATTTGTTCTTAGATGCCCCGCTGATTACCTGATCCCGGCGGCTTGAACTCCTAAAGACCTCTTATTCATGCATGTATGTTCAGCCTCTGAAGCCTTCTTAAGCTCCAAGCATTTTTTTCCTTACGATTCTCCACTTTTTATATCTTGTCCTGAGAGGACCCAAAACAAGCAACAGGGATGCTCTGTCCCAAGTAAAGGCTCTATATATCAGGGAAGTAGTTTTAATTAGATGTCCCTTCTGCTATGATGTCTGTAGACATGCCTCTAAAGGTCTAAAGGTTGTAAGCAACGACCACCAAAAGGAAGTAAACCTCATTTGGCCAATGCCACCAGGATGGGTGCCTGTCCGCTCCATCTAAACTTTTGTAAGCTATCAAAAATGCCAAAGGTTGAGCCCTGCTCTCTATCCAAACCTTACTTTTTCTAGTTAGAACTCCTAATACATAATAGTGAAATGTTAATGAACGAGGATATGGGTTTATTACCCAGTTTCTGGGGATTCAGGAGATTTGAAACTGTAGAAAAAGAGTTTCTCTTGTGCCTTGTGCCATGGGACAAAACAATTGGTCCCTCTATCCCCTTGATTATAATTCCAGTATTTCCAAGCTGTTCTCCCTAACCTTGGAAGATAAACCTTTCTCATTAGGAAAGGCCATGATTAGTTCCTACAAATGATTATTTTAACCATCTGCATAGTACCAGGAAGAAACAGAGGTGAAACTAAAATTAGGCACTGGAAATAAATAAAACGGGTTATGTTTATGAAAATAGAATTTTTGGTCCTTTACATACAGTAGCATCAAGCGCTTCTCAGTCTCATATTGTCGGGGATGTCCATCATCTTTACCACCCACTGAAATTAGAACCGATGAAACCTGAAAGTCCTTTGCTTTGCTGACCACCAAGAATAAACAAAGGAAACTAGATATACGCGTTGAAAATAATAAAAAAAATCTGTTAAATTTTATTAAATGAAAATACAATTTTCAGTACTTTACATAAAGTCGCAGAAGTCGCGCCTGATTTCAGTGGAGATTTACAACATCTTTACCACCCACTTCAAAACAGGACCATTTCCTGCTTAAAATAGACCAATTGCCCCCTGCTGCCGACCTGGAATCTAGCTAGCCTGGCGGGGGGGGGGGGGGTTTGTTCATGGATGCCCCGCTGATTACCTGATCCAGGCGGCTGCCGTGACACTGTCTTTGTGGCGCACTCCACATGGGAGCCGGGGATGATTCCGTCTGTGCACCTATTTCGGAGCAATGTCCAAATCAGCGCCTTTTTCTGCACATTAGTATGCGTCGCAAAATACACCGTTTGGTTGACCGCTTGCGCATGTGCTGTGGGTAAGGGGAAAGATGCTCGAAAGTGGGCGATCTGGGGAGTTTCACATGTGGGGCAGCCTACATTGGGATGTCCCTGGGGCAGGGACCAGGATAGTCGAAATCCTGGTGATTGGTCCACTTTAAGTGAGAGAAAGGAGCAGTTTTGGGCTCAGTACCTTATGAAAACAGCAAATAAAACACTCCATCCTTGTCCTAAAATGACCAGATGTCCTGCTTGCAGTGTGACAGTTCCGCTTTGAGGCAGCTTGTCCCTTTGAAAATTCTGGGGACAACTAAATGTTCCACTTTGCTGACATTACGAGGAAAACTGTAGCACCAAATGCAGGATACAGAATATCGGGCAAGTTTACAAATGCTCTGACCTTATTTTCGCAGTGGAATGAATTGCTTGACTGAGCATTAGCTCAATCATCAACATCTTATATGGACCAAAGATCTCTGGAGCATGTGACCGGGGCGGAGCTACACCTACTTACACACGAGGCTCCTCAAAGGCCCCACGTCCCAAACCACACCCCCACCATGCCCATCACCCACAAACTGGATTACGCTGTTCCATGTTGAGGCACCCAAAAATATAATCAGTTTAAACTTAACATCACTAGCAAAAAGGAAGGACTTTTATACTAACTTACCGGCCCATCCTTTCTAGCTCCAATAAGGGGGATCTTGTAACCGTCTTGAAGTAGAAATCAAATGTGACGGGTGGAACTGTGGTCAACACTACACTTAGGAAACATTAGAGCCCTGTCAGTGGGATAGGCCCTGATAGTGATAGGAACTTTACTAATAATAGTTAAATACAGAACTTAGGTGCCATTGCATCATGAATCCACATGATGGCAGTGTTGCCTAAGGAATAAACATAAATAATATTAATTAGTCTAGCGTACCCCTTAAAACAGATAAATAGAGACTCAGCCAGGTGGCATTGGCAAAATCACCTGCCCTGCCATTGGTTGAGCCTATCAACATAGTTGGGTAAGGCAACATTTCAGAGGTTAGATAAGGGAGAAGCATGTTCTCCTGCAGTTATGGGGAAGCCTGCAACCTGGGAGACAGAGGAGCACGCTCAGGAATTGTGTGCTCTTATCTTAGTATTGCTGGTTTGGGCCACACTGAAATCAATGGGGGAGCGTGTGTTCCCAAAACAGCTGGTAAATGAAGAGCGAGACATTTTCTGAGGTCAACTTTTGACATTTGCCCTTATCTCTATGATGTCAAATGTTTGTTTGTGCTTAGAATCAACAGGAACAGAAAGTCTGCTAAAGCCCCTGTGGCCTCCTGGTACTTAGCACTAAAAGAACACCACAGAGGTAAGGAAGGGAGGGCAAATTACAACAATTTGAAAGTGTACTATGTGCAGGGGGGTAGTGGGATCAGACCTGAGCTGAGGTCTGGCAGTGTAGTCCATGAAAAGTGATTTATACTGGATGGCCATGTTTATGGTCCCCAATGTGTCACCCAAGGCTATTCATCTGATGTCTGCTGGAATAAGTGTATGAAAGTCGAAACCCATTTTGGGGAGTTAGGGGAGCACTTTCTGTGGGGGGCACCTGTCTGGATACTTGGGGAGTTAGGGGTGCACTTTATGTGGGGGGCACCTGGCTGGATCCTTGGGGGGTTAGGGGAGGGCTGTGGGGGGCACCTGTCTGGATACTTGGGGAGTTAGGGGTGCACTTTATGTGGGGGCACCTGGCTGGATCCTTGGGGGGTTAGGGGAGGGCTTTCTGTGGGGGGCATCTGTCTGGATATTTGGGAAACACTTTATTTGGGGGTGGCTGTTTGTATGCTTGGGGCAGGATAGTGGCCCAGCCTGGGGTGCAGAGAAGCACTTTGTTTCAAGTACCCTTGGGTGTCTGAGCAAAATTGCAGGGGAAACATGAGTATTGATAAGGGGGGGCTCTGCATACCCCCAACCCACCACCCCATCACCATTCCTGGATGCCGGCCAGGGGGCACCAAGCTATGCAGTGGCAGACTGTGGCCAAAAATCAGCCTAGGATCTTACTAGCACAAGGCCGGCTCAAGACATCCCTACTGAGCCCTTAACCATGATGCTGGGTTTATAGCGTTGGGTGGCTGGGGTTTCCCGGCTTGTGGGTACAGTGGGGCTGGATACTGGGGGCAGTGAGGAGAAGAAGGGGACAGGGTTTGAATGTGGGTGCCCCCCAGGCCACCTTGCATAGGAAGCATCACTGACTGTACTGACATTGAGTCAGTACTGATCATGGAGCTATGGCAAGTCCCCATCTGCTGACTGCTGACCTCCCCCAGACGAGTCAGCATTTATAAACACTAACCATTTCTATAGCCACGGGGGGGTAGTTTTGCCGATGTGCACGAGCAGAAGGTGTGCTGTATCCTCAGAATCTGCCTGGCTCCTGTTTGTATGACTTACAACTTGTCTCTGCATGATGACATAGGCCTAATCATGTGACACAGAGGCCAGCGCAACTCGTACAGATGGGAGCCGGGCAGGCTATGAGGATACAGCACACCTTTTTTTCACACTCTCTGCAGTCCTTATTGGCGCCCCGCACATGCCATGGCCATAGAAAAGGTTTCTGCTGCAGGTGACAGTGGGTCCTTTTAAGGCACCAGGGCCCCTGGCACTTGACCTGGTCCTGGCACCGACCCTGCTGGCCCTGCTGGCCCCCTACCTTTTGACCTGGTATGGAGGTCACTTGGACCCCTTAGTAGTTCACAAGTGCTTTATAAACTGCAACAAAAATGTTTTATTTATTAATTTAGCAGTACTTATCCCTCCACATCCCCTCAGCTGGTCTGCCGGGTTAGGGGTTCCCTTCTGGTCCAGCAGCTGCAGTGGAAATGGCGGGATACCGGGTCAAGAAATCTTCTATAGTACATCCATCCCCTCCATGTCCCTTCCCTCTACAATAAAAGCTTCTGTCCCAGGATGCCAGGGTAGATGGATGAGGAACCTGTTTTCCCCTTGTTTCCCAATGCTGGCAGTAGCAATGATTTTAATCCCTACAGCCAGCCACCCCTCAGCCAGGTCAGCTGCCTTTTCTCCTATGGGTCCAACTCTTAGGCGCTGCTCCACTTCTCCTGTCAACACAAATGGAGCTGACAGGAATAAATCAAGGTTTAGGACAAGGCATACAGCTCCAAATCCATTAACCATTAACCACAGTCCATTTTGGAGATACTGCGCAACAGCTTACAGCCTGTCACTGTATGTGACCTGCATCTATATTGCTGGGTTAATGCAGTTTAAATTTATGACCGCAGATGGCGCTGTTACATATAATGATATGAAGTCTCTTATGTACATTCTCTGCTGCATGTTGTGTTTCCTGTACATTGAGGTGATCTCGTGTTCCAGTAAAGCCAGTTCCTGTTAAACCACAAATATCTATCTGGATTTGGCTTCGCTGCTCCCAGTACCAACACCCCAGCTTGCTGTGTTTCTTTACTGTGCCAAGCAAGTAATGGCACGCGACACTCCTATAGCCAACAGTGAGCTACTCCCAGCAGCTCACTGTTGGCTTGACCTGCCGTATACAGTCAGTGCATATGCTTTCTTTGTTCCCTGTCATTTCTCAGTGATTCTAATATGTCCTGCATAAATTGTTGTTTAGAGGTTAATACGCTTTTCAGTTACTTGCCAGCTTTATTTATACGATTGATAGAAAATTCCGCGAAAAGAGGCATTTTCAGGAGAGTTTCATACATTTTCACTGTGACTGTGGGGGGTTTTAATGGCCACCTAGCCTGTATGTAGTTTTATGTGCCTAAGGTCACACCTGAGTCATGGGGCATCTTAGGCAACGGTTGTTGTGTTGATTGCTCTGAACAATACCGTGTGTATCATATATTTATGGGGCAATTCTGTGAGTAAACGTATTCAGCCCCCTCACTGATACTCTGCAATATCTCTAAAATACTTCTCACATGCAGAAACCAGACACCACACCCAGGAGTATATGAAATGGTGTTTCCTTATCCGTATGTTGTGCGGGGAGCGTTGCTATGACATAACATTCAGATGTAGGTCAGTGGATCTGGATTACCCCTCCGGAAATTTAATTCAATTTAAATCATCTCAGTCCATTTCACTTCCTGTTTTACAGGGTTTGTTTTCCTGTTCTGAGGCTTAAGATAATTTTAGAATATGTTGTTGACTAATTAGTCATGTTATGAACTTACTATTCCAGTTTCCAGTTATGTAACCAGTAAATCCTTGTTTACTAAAATGTTTTGAGTAATGGCTCATCTTTGGCTCAAAACTTGTGTTTGGGCAAAAAACAAAAACCTTGTACTTCTATACGATCTGCACCCCCCACAGCTGATTCAGATCCTCTATACATACATGTCTTGAAGATCAGGGCCTGACATACCCCCTATGTACGGTGCGCTTGGTGGTCAGTTCTTTAAAAGACCGTTGGAGGTGCAGATCTTCTTGGCATCCCAAAAGCTCCTTTGATGGTGTAAATGCATTCGGGTAAGTGCCTTGGAGTTCCATGCAGAAGGGAGAAAACATTTTCTTTTCTTTTTTCTATTATTGCTTTCTGGTACTTCCCTTTTATTCTTGCTATCTGGATTTTGGTTCGTTTATTCATTCTATTTTCTATTCTTTATGGTTTTAGATTTTTTTCCTTCAATTTTTCTTTTAATTTAGTGTTTCTTTGTATTATTTCTATTCAATGTATTTGGGTCTCCTTTCTATATTTCTTTTTATGTATTCATTCTTTGTATTTTCTTATTCTATCTATCAGTTTATGTATTATACCTATTCTATATTTCTTATTCCTTTCTTCTCTTTTTTATTATCCCTTCTTTGTATTATTTTTATTCTATCTTCCTTTTTTATTCCTTCTATTTTTCTTTGTATTGCTTATCTCTATTATCTCTATCCTGTCTTTTTTCTTTTTATTCCTTCTTTCTAGCGTTGTTTCTGTTATTCAAATCTATCTATCTATCTATCTATCTATCTATCTATCTATCTATCTATCTATCTATCTTTTCTCTAGTGTTCTTGTCTGTAGGAAATGACACAGGGCAGACTGCTGGGGGATGGATTTTACTCAATAAGATCTGACCCTGGGGGCTGGCCGAGCCAAACGCAATAGGCTGAAGCTCATGACTAGCCTTGGGCTTTAAAGCAGAGCCAAACCCATTTCTGGGTGCCTTTCCCCCAGGGCCCCTGTCTGAGCAGCGAGACAATGCTGCTGGCTCGGCGGTGGCCCCGTTTTTAAAAAAAAAAACAGGTTTTCCCCATAAGCTATGCCCACCCAGCACTGTTCACATCGCTGATCTCAAGGTGCCAGGGGATGGGCTTGATGACTGGTAGCATCCCTGGCTTTCATGCTGGGCTGCTGTGGCCAGCCTATCTGAATGTTAAAGTGGACCAAAACCCAGGATTTTGACTATCCTGGGTTTTGGTCCACTTCGGCGCTGTGTGAAACCCCCCAGAAACCCCGAAAAACTCACCTCTCCTCGCTCCCACGTGACCGCCGCTGCCAATCCCCGCCGACGGACAAGCGGGAGGCAGCGATGGACAAGAGAGCGTGCCCGCTGCTGCCTCCCGCGCGTCACTCTTACAGGGTGCACATCCTGCTAGAGGGACGCACGGGAGGCGGCAGCGGGCGCCGCTGGATCGAGGATCAGGTAGGGATTTAGGGGTTTCCGGGGGGTTTCACACAGCGGGGCACCCCCGATCGGGGTGCCCCGCAGTCAGGGGGCTGATCGGTCCGGGAATCTTATAGATTCCCGGGCCGGTCACGGGAGGGTGTTGGTCCACTTTAATGGTGACCCTGGAGGTTTCACACAGCAGGGCATTCAGCTATAGGAAGCCCTGGGGGCAGGCTAGCGGCCAGTCCGCGCCGGCCGCAATGATTTCGATCCGCTTTAAGTAATTGCTCATTCTTAATAGGAAATAAAGATTTACTAGTTACATAACTGGAAGCTTGAAGATTTGGTCATGACATGACTAAATAGTCAACAACATTTTCCAAAATCTTCTTTTTGGAACTTAGCTGATTCAGCTTTTATTAGGTTTCCCATAGAGGTACAGTAACACACTAGGCTTCCATGTCTCCAGCTTATCTCACAGCTTGAGCCAGTGATACAAAGTGAGACACGGGAGATTGGCACAGAGGAATGCGCTATGGCCAGGGCCAGATTAAATGTGGTGGAGGCCCCAGATACAGTATTTTTTCATTAAAATAATAGTCCAGCCAAGTAACTGATTGGTGGTTGTCTGGCACCCGCCTACTTACTGGAGCGTCAGATCGAGTCCTTTGTGCCGCCCTTGTGTGATGCTCAAGAACTCCTGCTTTGTCATTCTGGGTGGGGGGGGGGGGGGGGTAGTCGCTCAGCTGGTCCAGCAGAAAACTGTTCCCTACATTGAGCTGCCAGCGGCTGTTCTTGGTGACTTACGTACAGTGACAGCTCTGCATGCACCCATCACTGTAGCATTGCTGTCTTTGCTGCTCTAGACTATCCTGCTCTGTGGTGGATTTGGCTGTCCAGGGGCGGGGGGGCCCCCCACTGCCGCCGATAGCTTTGTTTCGGACCCCACGGACCGTCAGACTAAAGACTGAAAAGCCTCCTGGACCAGATCATAACCCAAAGGTTGGTTGGTGGAGGCCCCCTTTGCAGGGCAAGTGGTGGAGTCCCCAGGCAGTGGGCCCCCTTGCTCCCTGTTCATAATCCGGCCCTGCAAACCTCAGAACTGCAGACTTTAGACCTCAAACTCTACACTTTGAGACTCCCAGATCTTAATCTCCATATAATTAGACCTCAGACCACGGATATGCAGACTTTAGACTTTATTATTACTTCAGACCCAGACTTTCAGGTCTCAGTCTTGCAGTCATTAGATCCTAGACTCCTTGAATTCAGACTGCAGACTTTTAGACCTTATACCAAAGTCTTTCAGACTTTATCCCCCAGACTTTGCGATCACCAAATATTAAACCCCAGAAACTGTAGTTAGATTTTAGACCAGGCTTTAGACCCCAGATTTCTTAAGTTCATGCTCCAGGTTTTAAGAGTTTTAGACCCTTCAGACTTCCAACCCCCCGGATTTCACACTTCAAACTCAGACTTTCATATCCCAGATTTCCACACTTTGGACCTCAGCCTTCTAGTACTCAGATCCCAGATATACCTCAGAAATGCAGACCCCAGATATTTAGACTTCTAGATTTCTAGTTCTAGACTTTGTAGCCCAGACTTTAGACTTTGACTTCTACAATAGAGACATCCGAGTTCCAAACTTCAGATACAGAACTTCAGATCTCAGACTATGGACTACAAACTTTAGCTAACAATAAACAAAGATTCCAGCACTCTTCCCATCCTCGATCATACTATATGGGGAGGCCGATTCATTAATAGCGGCAGGTAGCGACAGTTGAGCGACTGTAGCGGCATTCTCAGACTGCCCGCTAGTAGTCGCTGTGCTTGGCCGTTGTTCGGTAGTTGATAGCGACTCAGTCGGTTTGCCGTAATGTTGAATATTAGGTGAGGAGTCGCTATTTGACAGGTTCCGCTCTGTATGGGAGCGCATGATAGTGACTGGCCCTAGCGACCGGCTCCCACCATATTCATTAAAAAATCACGCTCAAAAAATTCTCGCGCTGTGAAATGCATGTTTAAACCCCAGAGCGCTGGCGGCGATGTGTTAAAAGTAGTTTTTTAACCCCAAAACAACCATATTTTTGGAAACCAAAAAAAACATGTTTTTAAAATAATTTAGTAATATGAATACATTAATATCAGACCTGTAATATCAATTCTGTACAATTTATTATTTTTTTTTTTCCCTTAAAAAAATTATCTAAAATGGCAGAAGTGGTCACAGAATTTTTTACATTAAAAAAAAAAATTAATAACAATTAATTATTAATGTTTAAAGATTGTTCCATTGAAATGCATTGGAGAGCGCCAGGTAGCGAGAGGTCATACCTGTCGCTGTTCAAGGTCGGACGCTGGCGCTGTGGGGTGAGGCTGGCATAATGATGAATGAGTCGCTATCTGGCGCTATCTCAGTCGCTAAGCAGGATTGGCTTGATAAATGTGTGATTGTGGTGGGGAGCCGGCGTTCTCGTGGCGAGCCCGTCATTACCGGCCGCTCACCAGTCGCTACCTGTCGCTATTCCTTCATAAATAAGGGCCTTAGTCCTATGAATGATATGGTATGCAATGCAATAACATGTTTTGGGCAACCAGGACCCTTTTACCAGCAATAATACTTACCTCCAATCACAAATTGTTTACGAATGATATTAGGGTTGATTCAGCACCAGGTCCTACTTTTTTAGCGAGAACACTGGCACTTACTTTCATTGTCCACCTTGGGAGTGATTCAACACCAAGTGAAAATGTAAAAACGGTTGAAGACTTACTCCCAAAAGGTGGACAACAAAAGCGAATTGCAGTTTTCTCTCCTAAAAATAGTAGAGTTTTCGACCCTATTGTGCCTAAACCTGTGAATATCAGCTTAGCTAATCTTGCTGTGGAGGAACCACCTCAATTACCACTCATAGATTTATTGGCCCTTATTTATGAAGGAATAGCGACAGGTAGCGACTGGTGAGCGGCCGGTAATGACGGGCCCCGCCACGAGAACGCCGGCTCCCCACCACAATCACACATTTATCAAGCCAATCCTGCTTAGCGACTGAGATAGCGCCATATAGCGACTCATTCATCATTATTCCAGCCTCAGCCCACAGCGCCAGCGTCCGACCTTGAACAGCGACAGGTATGACCTCTCGCTACCTGGCGCACTCCAATGCATTTCAATGGAACAATCTTTAAATATTCATAATTAATTGTTATGATTTTTTTTTTTTTTTTTAAATGTGAAAAATTCTGTGACCACTTCTGCCATTTTAGGGTAAAAAAAAAAAAATTGTACAGAATTGATATTACAGATCTGATATTAATGTATTCCTATTACTAAATTATTTAAAAAACTTGTTTTTTTTGGTTACCAAAAACTACTTTTAACCCATCGCCGCCAGCGCTCTGCATTTTACAGCGCGAGAATTTTTTGAGCGTGATTTTTTAATGAATATGGTGGGAGCCGGTCGCTAGGGCCAGTCGCAATCATGCGCTCCCATACAGCGCGGAACCTGTCAAATAGCGACTCCTCACCCAATATTCAACATTACGGCAAACCGGCTATCGCTGGTCGCTATCAACTTCCGAACAACGGCCAAGCACAGCGACTACTAGCGGGCGCTCTGAAAATGCCGCTACGGTCGCTCAACTTTCGCTACCTGCCGCTATTAATGAATCGGCCTCCCCGATGAACATGCAATGATATCAAAATTAACTACATTACTGCGCCCCAAGGTGGAGCTAGAACACTAATTCAACCTATCATTGGTAACCACGCAAGCCAAGTTTGTTTGATAAGCTCATGTAGATGCCAAAAAATAGGCAGTCCTGCTGGTATACCTCCACCCTAAAAGGTCCTTGTGGCCCAAAAGTTACTTTTTTATTTTTATTTATTTATTATTTATATAATATATTTTTATTATTTATATGTATAATTATAATATTATACTTTATCATTTCCAGTTTTTAGTAAACGTCATGTTCTAAATCCAACTGCACCCAACCCTTACTGGCACTTATTTATGGCTAATGATTATATGGTGTTATCTTTTGTAGCACCTTATAATGCTTAAGCCAGACCTTCATCATCATTTAATAAAAAAAGCCCAAACCCTTAAAAAACTTCCCAGCATCTAAAATTATTAGATTTTACGTTTTTAGTCAGTTAATATTCTTTGCCTCAGAAGCATCACATATTGGGGAGAGAAGGCAAAAGTACAGGGTTATAGCTGTGCTTTGCTCAGACAGAGCAGAGCCGGGGCAGGAAAAGGGCAGCAATCCCAGAATGCAGAGCGACACAGTCAGATCTTCCTGTCTGCAAACAACCTGAATCTCCATGGATCACCTTCTTGGATGTTTAAAGGCTCAGAAAATGTGGTAGATGCAGGTGGGATAATTTTTAAATGTGAGGGCGGGGGATACATACAAGATAGACAGGGTGAAGGTCCGGTTTAATATGATGATTAGCTGAGTTTTAGAGGCTGATTCGCAGTGCTCGCCCGTGGGTCGCTAGTTTATAGCGATTCAGTCGCTGTTCAGTAATGTTGAATACATTGTGAGGAGTCGCTATTTGACCAGTACAGCGTTGTATGGGAGCGCATGTTAGCGACTGCTCATAGCGACCGACTCACACCATATTCAGCAAAAAAACAGCCTCACAAATCTCTGGCGCTGAAAAATGCTTCTCTGAAGCCCAGAGCGCAGGAGGCGGTGTGATTAAAGTCTGTTTTTCAGCATCTATCCACTAGTAACAAAGCGAAAACATATGGAATTACATTGTAACACCATTGTAACATGAACACTTTAATGGCAGACCTGTAATGTCATTTCTGAGGAGATATATAAAAAATGAAAAAATTATGAAAAAAATGCCTTTTCAATGCCAGAAGAGGTCACAGAATTATTTATGATTTTTTGGAAAAAAACAAAAACAAATTCCCAGTTTAAAGAGAAGAAAAGGATCGTCCATTGAAATGTACGGCAGAGCGTCAGGTAGCCAGAGGTCATACCTGGCGTTGTGCAAGGCTAAATGAGGCTGGGAAAATGATGAATCAGACGCTACATGGCGCTATCCCAGTCGCTAAACAGATTCTGCTTGATAAATGTGTAATTGCGTGCCGTGTCCGGCGTTTACCAGTCGCTACCTGTCGCTACCTCTCATTAACCAGGCGCTACCTGACGCTATCCCTTCTTAAATAAGGGCCTTAGTTTCAGTGATAGGTCAGCTTTAAATCATTTGAACACGACAAATAGGGGCTTAGGCCGACCTCTAATAGTACAATGAGAGCTCAAATAGGCCTACCCAGCGTAAAACAAGAATGTCAAACAATGAGGTTGATTTATAGCGCCATTCTCATCATTTTTATGGAGGTCTTGCTACCAAACGAAAAAATCATGCAAAAATGAAAACATTTCACACTTAAGTTCTCGCAGAAAAAAAGGCTTTGCTGAATCAGACGAGGGGAAAAAATGAACGAGAATGGAAATATTCACACAAAAAAAAGGTGAGAAAGGGGCTCTGAATCAACCCTAATATTGTCTTGAGATTCTCATAGTATAAAAATACAAGATTTATTACAATTCAGTTTAAAACCACATAGGTGACCATGAGCACTCGCTATTCGCTGGTAGACTCCATTGTTTAAATGGACGGGCAGACTAGTTTCGAGCTCTCATTGTACTATTGGGGTCAGCCTAAGCCCCTATTTGTCGTGTTCAATTGAGCTGTGAGCCAATAGACCCAACCAGCGACTATATTTAGTGATTGTATTTACCGTATTTTTCGCCCTATAAGACGCACCTAGGATTTTGGGGAGGAAAATAAGAAAAATAATATTTTTAACCAAATAACAGGCAAAGTGCAGTATCCTCCAATTACAGTAATCCCCCTCCAATTCCCAATAGCCAGTGTGTCATTCCCCCTTCCCATAGGCAGTGTGGCATTCCACCCATCCTATTCCCCATATAGGAAGTGTAGCACCCCCCTCCCATTCCCCATATAGGCAATGTGGCATCCCCTCTGATATTCCCCATAGAAACAGTGTGGCATCCCCCCTGATATTCCCCATATAGGCAATGTGGCATCCCCTCTGATATTCCCCTTAGAAACAGCGTGGCATCCCCCCTGATATTCCCTATAGGCAATGTGGCATCCCCCCTGATATTCCCCATAGAAACAGTGTGGCATCCCCCCTGATATTCCCCATATAGGCAATGTGGCATCCCCTCTGATATTCCCCTTAGAAACAGCGTGGCATCCCCCCTGATATTCCCTATAGGCAATGTGGCATCCCCCTGATATTCCCCATAGAAACAGTGTGGCATCCCCCCTGATATTCCCCATGTAGGCAATGTGGCATCCCCCCTGATATTCCCCATAGAAACAGCGTGGCATCCCCCCTGATATTCCCTATAGGCAATGTGGCATCCCCCCTGATATTCCCCATAGAAACAGTGTGGCATCCCCCCTCCCATTCCCCATATAGGCAATGTGGCATCCCCCCTGATATTCCCCATAGAAACAGTGTGGCATCCCCCCTGATATTCCCCATATAGGCAATGTGGCATCCCCTCTGATATTCCCCATAGAAACAGTGTGGCATCCCCCCTGATATTCCCCATATAGGCAATGTGGCATCCCCCCTGATATTCCCCATAGAAACAGTGTGGCATCCCCCCTGATATTCCCCATAGGCAATGTGACTTCCCCCCTCCCCGTAGAAGCAGTGTGGCATTTCCCCCCCCCCGTTCCCTATAGGCACACAATAACAAAAAAAAAAACCTCACATGCTACTGGCGCTCCCGCGTTGAAGATGGAGTAGCGTCCCCGATGCTCCTTCTTACTGGCCGGGCCATGCAGACACCCGGCTCCGTGAATCGCGTGGGCGTGGCCTGCATTGCGTCGGTGCAGGCCACGCCCACCCGTTCAATAGAGCCGGGTGTCTGCGCGGTGCGGCCAGTAAGAAGGAGCGTCGGGGACAGGGACAGCCGCTCCTTCCTCTCCTCTGCATCTTCTCTGCTGGGTCCATGCAGCGAGTAGGCGTGGCCTGCGCCTACGCAATGCAGGCCACGCCCACCTGCTGCATGGATCCCGCTGTTCACTCCTGCCCTTGCCGGAAGAGGCAGCAGCTGGAGGGCAGGAGATGATGGCGGAGCGGCAGGCGCTGCATTTCCCTGCCACTGCTATCGCTGCCGCAGCAATAGAGGAGGATAGGACGGGGACAGAGCCCGCCGCTCCTCTGTCTTCTTCTGGCCTCCTGCAGTGCGGCAGGCAACGCGAGAGCGCCGGTAACAGGTGAGTTTAATTTTTTTTTTTTTTACATTCGCCCGATAAGGCGCACTGACATTTTGGAGGAAAATAAGTGCGTCTTATAGGGCGAAAAATACGGTATATATTCCTTGTTTCACTTGAATCTATCAGTGTTTTTTTTTTTTTTTTATCTGTTCAGGGGGAATATGGCATCTTTTTAGATGGGTTGTGTTGTACGTGGTTAGGCTCTGCACCGAGCCTAATCAATATCGAGCTTTACATCATGTCAGAGGCCACAGCCAGATAGAGGTCTTATCTGATTTATTATCTTCCACGTATCCAGCTTTAGCTATAAATAGACGTTAGTTATCAAGTCTTTTACCTGTGCCATGTTGTATGCGCCAGAATAAAGTTTACAATGATATGACCTGATCTGTCGCGTCACCAGACCTATAACCTTTAGTCAGGTCATGGCAATAGCAAAAACTATAATAATATCATAAACACATGCCTACACCTAAATATTCAGTAGAATGATCACATTTAAAGAGTAAGGCCTAAAGTAAAAAGTAAATTACCCCCATGGCACACCAAGGATGCCCTTAAAGCCGGACCTTCACCCTGAATAAGAGCCTATCTTATATGTTTCCCACACCCTGTACATACAGATTGCTCACATTAATCAGGACCTTCACCTTGAATAAGAGCCTATCTTATATGTTTCCCACACCCTGTACATACAGATTGCTCACATTAATCAGGACCTTCACCCTGAATAAGAGCCTATCTTATATGTTTCCCACACCCTGTACATACAGATTGCCCACATTAATCAGGACCTTCACCCTGAATAAGAGCTTATCTTATATGTTTCCCACACCCTGTACATACAGATTGCCCACATTAATCTGGACCTTCACCCTGAATAAGAGTCTACCTTATATGTTTCCCACACCCTGTACATACAGATTGCTCACATTAATCCAGACCCTCACCCTGAATAAGAGTCTATCTTATATGTTTCCCACACCCTGTACATACAGATTGCTCACATTAATCCAGACCCTCACCCTGAATAAGAGTCTATCTTATATGTTTCCCACACCCTGTACATACAGATTGCTCACATTAATCAGGACCTTCACCTTGAATAAGAGCCTATCTTATATGTTTCCCACACCCTGTACATACAGATTGCTCACATTAATCAGGACCTTCACCCTGAATAAGAGCCTATCTTATATGTTTCCCACACCCTGTACATACAGATTGCCCACATTAATCAGGACCTTCACCCTGAATAAGAGCTTATCTTATATGTTTCCCACACCCTGTACATACAGATTGCCCACATTAATCTGGACCTTCACCCTGAATAAGAGTCTACCTTATATGTTTCCCACACCCTGTACATACAGATTGCTCACATTAATCCAGACCCTCACCCTGAATAAGAGTCTATCTTATATGTTTCCCACACCCTGTACATACAGATTGCTCACATTAATCCAGACCCTCACCCTGAATAAGAGTCTATCTTATATGTTTCCCACACCCTGTACATACAGATTGCTCACATTAATCTGGACCTTCACTCTGAATAAGAGGCCGATTCATTAATAGCGGCAGGTAGCGACAGTTGAGCGACTGTAGCGGTATTTTCAGAGCGCCCGCTAGTAGTCGCTGTGCTTGGCCGTTGTTCGGTAGTTGATAGCGACTCAGTCAGTGAGCGGTAATGTTGAATATTGGGTGAGGAGTCGCTATTTGACAGGTTCCGCGCTGTATGGGTGCGCATGATAGCGACTGGTCAGAGCGACCGGCTCCCACCATATTCATCAAAAAATCACGCTCAAAAAATTCTCGCGCTGTGAAATGCATGTTTAAACCCCAGAGCGCTGGCGGCGATGGGTAAAAAGTAGTTTTTTAACCCCCAAACAACCATATTTTTGGGAACCAAAAAAAAATTTATTTTTAAATAATTTAGTAATATGAATACATTAATATCAGACCTGTAATATCAATTCTGTACAAATGTTTTTTTCCCTTAAAAAAATTATCTAAAATGGCAGAAGTGGTCACAGAATTTTTCACATTAAAAAAAAAAAAAAAAATTACTAACAATTAATTAAGAATATTTAAAGATTGTTCCATTGAAATGCATTGGAGAGCGCCAGGTAGCGAGAGGTCATACCTGTCGCTGTTCAAGGTCGGACGCTGGCGCTGTGGGCTGAGGCTGGAATAATGATGAATGAGTCGCTATATGGCGCTATCTCAGTCGCTAAGCAGGATTGGCTTGATAAATGTGTGATTGTGGTGGGGAGCCGGCGTTCTCGTGGCGGTGCCCGTCATTACCGGTCGCTCACCAGTCGCTACCTGTCGCTATCCCTTCATAAATAAGGGCCTAAGAGTCTATCTTATATGTTTCCCACACCCTGTACATACACATTGCTCACATTAAAAATCAAATCATCCAAGATGGCGGCTTATGGAACATCAGGCAGCCTGCAAACAGAAAGTGCTTCTGACTGTGCTGCTCTGCATTCTGGGACTGCTGTCCTTTCCCTGACCCCAGCTCTGCTCTGTCTGAGCAAAGCACAGCTATAACCTGCTCCCCCGTACTTTATCCCCCTCTCCTCAGTATGTGATGCTTCTGAAGTTCTGAGTCAAGATGGCGGCGCCCGTATCCTAGAGTCTTTAACAAAGTTGCAGCCCAGTGGGGGAAAGAATAATTAGCAATTGACTAAAAACTTAAAATATATTAATTTTAGATGCTGGGGAATCACTTTTTAAGGGTTTGGGCTTTTCAATAAATTATGGTGAAGGTCCGGTTTAAAAATAAATAATAAAACAAAAAAATGTTAACGAGTTACACTGATACAGTAGGCAAAGGTAATTGTTACACCATTGTGTCGGGCTACATTTGGCGCTGTCCTAAACTGTTCCCCGTTTTTTTAATTGAAGAAGAAATGGCCAAGAAACCAGGGTTTACAGTTTCACCTTATGATTTCTTTTCTAAATAAGTGAGCATGGCCCTTGGATCTGTGATATTGCTCTACTCTGCGCTGATAGCAATGTGAATCTGGAGGAGGAGGCAGGTGAAGGGATGGGAGGAGGCAGGTGAAGGGATGGGAGGAGGCAGGTGAAGGGAAGGGAGGAGGCCGGTGAAGGGAAGGGAGGAGGCAGGTGAAGGGATGGGAGGAGGCAGGTGAAGGGATGGGAGGAGGCAGGTGAAGGGATGGGAGGAGGCAGGTGAAGGGATGGGAGGAGGCAGGTGAAGGGATGGGTGGAGGCAGGTGAAGGGATGGGTGGAGGCAGGTGAAGGGATGGGTGGAGGCAGGTGAAGGGATGGGAGGAGGCAGGTGAAGGGATGGGTGGAGGCAGGTGAAGGGATGGGTGGAGGCAGGTGAAGGGATGGGAGGAGGCAGGTGAAGGGATGGGAGGAGGCAGGTGAAGGGATGGGTGGAGGCAGGTGAAGGGAAGGGAGGAGGCAGGTGAAGGGATGGGAGGAGGCAGGTGAAGGGATGGGAGGAGGCAGGTGAAGGGATGGGTGGAGGCAGGTGAAGGGATGGGTGGAGGCAGGTGAAGGGATGGGTGGAGGCAGGTGAAGGGATGGGTGGAGGCAGGTGAAGGGATGGGAGGAGGCAGGTGAAGGGATGGGAGGAGGCAGGTGAAGGGATGGGAGGAGGCAGGTGAAGGGATGGGAGGAGGCAGGTGAAGGGATGGGAGGAGGCAGGTGAAGGGATGGGAGGAGGCAGGTGAAGGGATGGGTGGAGGCAGGTGAAGGGATGGGTGGAGGCAGGTGAAGGGATGGGTGGAGGCAGGTGAAGGGATGGGTGGAGGCAGGTGAAGGGATGGGTGGAGGCAGGTGGAGGCAGGTGAAGGGATGGGAGGAGGCAGGTGAAGGGATGGGTGGAGGCAGGTGGAGGCAGGTGAAGGGATGGGTGGAGGCAGGTGAAGGGATGGGTGGAGGCAGGTGAAGGGATGGGTGGAGGCAGGTGAAGGGATGGGAGGAGGCAGGTGAAGGGATGGGAGGAGGCAGGTGAAGGGATGGGTGGAGGCAGGTGGAGGCAGGTGAAGGGATGGGTGGAGGCAGGTGAAGGGATGGGTGGAGGCAGGTGAAGGGATGGGAGGAGGCAGGTGAAGGGATGGGAGGAGGCAGGTGAAGGGATGGGAGGAGGCAGGTGAAGGGATGGGTGGAGGCAGGTGGAGGCAGGTGAAGGGATGGGTGGAGGCAGGTGAAGGGATGGGAGGAGGCAGGTGAAGGGATGGGTGGAGGCAGGTGAAGGGATGGGAGGAGGCCGGTGAAGGGAAGGGAGGAGGCAGGTGAAGGGATGGGAGGAGGCAGGTGAAGGGATGGGAGGAGGCAGGTGAAGGGATGGGAGGAGGCAGGTGAAGGGATGGGTGGAGGCAGGTGAAGGGATGGGAGGAGGCAGGTGAAGGGATGGGTGGAGGCAGGTGAAGGGATGGGTGGAGGGTGGGGCCAGCAATCCTGTCCCACTCTGCTGAGCTGATTGGGGGACAGGATGAAAACGAGAATGTCATTGGCTGAACCTGTAAACCCCCAAATCTCGGCCATTTCTGCTTCAATTTAAAAATGGAAAACAGTTTATTACAGAGCCAAATGTAGACTGACGCAATGGTGTAACAATTACCTTTGCCTGCTGTATCACTTTAATGATTACTTACTGGATTGGGCTCCTGCATAGCTGCTGGCCACCAATCAGAGGGGGATACAAGCCACGGTAAAAACATCTATGAAGTACTTAAAGTGGACCAACCCAGGGGTGATCGGCCCGGGAATCTATAAGATCACCTCCCTCACCACGGGACCCCCCCCAAAATCCCCAAAAAAACCTTACCTTTGCAGCGACTGATCCGCCGCCGCCTCCCGCACGCCCCTCTAGCAGTGCCGTTTGTGAATGGCCGGCGCGGGCGCGCGCCCTGTAAGAGGGACGCGCGGGAGGCGGCGGTGGCGGCTTATCCGTCGCTTGTCCGTCGCCGCAAAGGTACGTTTTTGGGGGCTTTTGGGGGGATTTCACACAGATCGGGGTGCCCCGCTGAAGTGGACCAACACCCAGGATAGTGAAAATCCTGGGTGTTGGTCCACTTTAAAGTTACTGTCCAGTGCCTGTAAATATACCCCCCATATCAGTGATGTTCAGTAAGGTGGGTAAAGTAGAAAAAAATCACCTGGTCCCAGCTTGATGCCCATTTCCATGGCAGAAGCGAAGGCATGTGTCCTGAACTGCGGGGGGCTTCTGCACGGCTGGTGGTAGATGGCATTGATGGTTGTCCAATCACAGCAGCTGATTATCACTCATTATCAGCTCAGCAACGCAAAAACGGCTAGTTCTTAAATTACAACTAGTAAACAGGGTTTTTTTTATTTTACTTACCTAACCAGGCTTCACTGGTGGGGAGGGCAGGGGGAAATCCCAATAGCTGATGCCCCTGCGCATACAGCCCCGTACAAGCCCCGGTTTCTTTTTGCTCCTCCAGGCAGAGCTGTAGCTAGCTTCTTTTGCGCCCGAGGCAAGGCCAGAGAATCGCGCCCCCCCCCCCCCCCCGCAAAAAAAAAAAAAAAAAGAAAAAAATATATATATATATATATATATATTTTCTTTTTGTTTTGTTTCTTGTTTACTGGATTATTTTGAGAGACATTAAAGCGGACCAACACCCGGGCCGATTTGATCCCTCCCCGCGGGGCATCCGAAATCGGAATGTCCCGCGGGGTGAAACCCCCCAGGAAGCCCACAATCCTACCTTCTTCCCGTTCCAGCGGCGCATGCGCGTCCGCCGCCGCCTCCTGTGCGTCCCTCTAGAAGGTGAGTATACTTTTATTTTTTTAAATAAGGTGGCCACTTTTTCATTAGGCTGTATATGTATAAATATACACTGACACCAACAAATTAACATAAGATAACCTGTCCACAAAACTTATATAAATACAAGCATCTCCTCACCACTATGCTTGATTGGGATTTTTTTTTGCTGGTACCAACAGTTGTACTGGTTCCACCTGGAACAGTGCAGGACTAGGGAAGGAAAACCCAGTGTTCAGGCCCAGATTAAGGACATTCATGGTATGGAGCAGTTCTTTCTTGGGGGCCCCCATCTTTTATGGGGGGGCCCCATCATCACACCCTCCATCACAAGCCCCCTATGCCCCCAACTGTCTTAGCTCACAACCAAAGACAAAAACAACAAAAAAGAGATTATTGTGACATAAAAGAGAGAATGGGGTGATATACTGCCAGAGGGGAGAAAAAGGGGGAATAAAGAGTTATGAAGAAGAGAAAGAGGAAATATAGAAAGAGGTTAGAATAGGGGGATATGGAGAGATGGGAAATAAGGGGGGGTATGATGAGAAGAAAAAGGGAGGATAAGGAGAGGAGAGAAAGGGGGATATGGAGAAACTTAGGAAAGAAAGGGGGAATATGAGGAGACAGAGGAGACAAAGGCGGATATGGGGAGAAGGAGGAGAGAAAGGGGGGCTATGGAGATATACAGGAGAGAAAAGGGAATATGGAGAGACTAGGCAGAGAAAGGAAACATGGAGAGAAGGAAGACAGAGAGGGAATATGGAGAGAAGGAGGAGAGAAGGAGTAGAGATAGAGGGAATATGGAGAGGAGGAGATATAGAGGGAATATGGAGAGAAAGGTGAATACAGGGGGAATGAGGAGAGAAGGGGGGAATATTGAGAGGAGGAGAGAAAGTGAGAAAAGGGGGAGAGAAAGGGGGGACATGGAGAAAAGGAGGAGACACGGGAGAAAATGGAGAGAAGGAGAGAAAGACAGAATATTGAAAGGGGGATATGAGAAGATGGGAGAGAGAAACAGGGAATACGGAGAGCAAGGGGGAATGTGGAAAAAAGTAGGAGACAAAGAGGGAATATGGAAAAAAGGGGTAGAGAAAGAGGGGATATGGAGAGAAGGATGAGAGAAAGAGGGAATTTGAATAGAAAGAGGAGAGAAAGGTGGAATGGGGAGAAGAAGCAGAGAATGGGGGGATATTGAGGTATACAGGAGAGAAAGGGGGATATGAGGAGAAGGGGGAGAGAAAGGGGAAATATGGAAATAAGGAGGAGTAAATGTAAATGGGCACTTGGGGGGGGGGGTGACATACATCCACCAGAGACCAGTTTACAGGGTGCTGAGTGTGGTGGGGGGGGGGGGGGGGGGTTATACATAGTGCAAGTAAGATATAAATACATAGCACTTTACTATCAAAGTCGACACTATAAAGAAACTAAAAAACAACCCCCCCCCCCCCTAATATGAGTGGATAAGCTGTGCTCTTCTTCTGCAGAGCAACAACACCCAGCATTAGCCACTGATCCCATCATTGAAAAATATCACCAAAATCACCACAAAGCCTCCATTTAACCAAAAAAATGATCAGATCCCCAAATTGATTATTAAAGGAACAGTCTGGTTTTGGGAACCATTCCCCCAGACCTCAGATCAGCTAGTGCCAGTGGGCACACAGCAACCCACTTATTTCATGGCTGTACCTGTGTCGCTTATCAGTCTTCTGCAGCCTTGGTTGGTAAAAGCGGGAGTTACGCTTCCTGGTTCCAGCTGTGGGGTTGGCATGGCCTGTGTACAGCCCAGTTTCCAATATATACAGCCTTCCAATAATAGGCTGGTAAACTCTAGAGCTGGCGCTGGAGCGGTGCCAAGGATTATGGGTTGCTTTGTACCCACACTCACTAGCTTGCCTGAGGTCTGTGGATATTTCCATTCAAGACCACCAACCATGTTATTGGTCCCCTGGCAAAATCGAGCATTGTTATTAGCCGCCACAGTCACTGGCTTCTTTTGGGTATCTGGCCATCAGCAACCAGATGACTATGACGGCCAATCGCATTTCTCGATTTCATGAGGGACTGAGGCGAAAGAAAAGATTTTGAGGGTTCACTGGGGTTAATGTGCAGGGGGCACTGGCAAGAGATGCCCCCTGCCCTAGGAACCACACCCATTTTGTAAAAATGTTTAAGTAACCCTCAGGCATCCCCATTCGGAATACCCCATTGTGTGAACCTCCCCGGTATTGCCCTGCAAACACTTACCTTTCATGTTTTGCACCAGAGGTGTGCTCCCCTGGCCAGACATTCAGATAGGCCACAGACCACAGGACATCCAGTGTCACTGTGCCAACACTTTGTCCAAACAGAGCTGTATATCAAGCCTTATACATGGCATACAGTGCTGATTGGAAGTGACTGCACATGCACCATGGGACTAGGTGAAAGGTACATTTTTAGGGCACCCCAGGGGGTGAAGCATGCCATAATGCAGCTTACAGTCCTGCACTTATACTTATCTAGTAAATGGTCTCCAAGATGGGGGACTGGATATCAGAGCACACACACCTACTAACTGCTAAAATGTGTGCTGCAGTTTCCTGTCCACCTTCTCAGAGACCAAGCCTGGACTAGAGAGGGGTATATACAAGTGTAGTTTGGCTGAGGTAATCAACCATTTGCCATAACCTTCTTCATGCAGAGCTCATCACCCCTCTCCTCCATGTTGCTGCATGTGGCTCAGCAGCCCGTGACCCTGGGAGGGGGGGGGGGGGATGCCAGAAGGAAGGCCCTTATCTGTCTTGGCAGTGCCAGAGTGGCCACAGCAATTCTCCCTTCTCTAAAAACCCAGCACTGGTTTCGATCAGACCAACAACAAGACCCAGCCAACTGCTCACCTGTTAGAGGAGATCCAGGGAAGCTCCTGGCAGATGGAGCTGTGAGAGCAGCCATGTCTCACCCATGTCTCACAGGAGCGCTGGGGCAGGTTGCTATTCACACACAAGGATCTGGAATCCCTGCACTTCCTATGCTGGCCACAGAGGAGAAGTTAGAGCAGCATCAGGAAATACACCAGCGACCCCTGCTGGCCGGAGGAGCGAGCTGTAGTACATTTACTATAATGACTTCCGACCTGTAGAATTGATCAGCTCCTCTCAGCAGCGGCTGCTCAGGCGCGCACCTTAAAGGGAACACTGGAGCCCCTTGCGCCCCTCCTTTAATCCAGCCCTGGCTGCGCCCGAGGCCAGTGCCTCATTCGCCTCATGGCTGCTACGGCTCTGCCTCCAGGAAAACTCAGGTCATGTGACTCACCTTATTTATCATATTTGTGCTCACATGGCATCATTTAGGGAAAGGAAGCAGCATTGGTCTCAGTCTAGTTGTCTAGCTGCAGCCAACTGAGATAAAAGATAGAAGAAAATTTACTCTATGAGCCTTGACAGTGAGTCATTTAATACTCGCACCAGGGCCACGTCATATTTAGTTACACCACTGGCTTCTGACATGTTTCAGAGTTATTTTGCCAGCAGCTAACCAGTAAGTGGGTGTTGGACCCCTTTAACCATTTATGAGCCAGCCTACCTGAAGATTTTGTCACCCTCTGTTGCCAGACTGTTTTTAACCATTTTGCACTATACATGTTTAACTGTCATTTTTGAAGGAATTTCTGGGGATCTCCCAGGAAAATGATATATTGCTTTTTTCGGCAGAGTTTGGGCTTTTACGTAAAGCACTCTTGCCATAATATGACACATTAGTGCAAATTAGAGCAGTGCAAAATATAATTTATTTTTCAGCATATTGCTGCATCGGTAATGTTTTAGCAAATGTGTTTTTTATAGCACAGCAACATGCTCCAGAGTAAACAAAATCAAAATGAGATTTAGCAGCACTCTAATTTGCATCGATGTGAAGAAGTCTGGCAAAAGTGCTTGATAAATCAGCCCCAAAATGTCTTGTTTGTCATTTTTTCAATGCTTTATCAATATTTTGAGGTGAAATATGTGGAAAAAAAATAAAAAAATTCTATTTTTACATTTTTTAGTGTTTTTTTGTAATAAAAAATGTAAATTTATCAATAAAATTGTGTGTAAAAGCCCCATTTCTCCCGGTTACAACGCTACCACATATGTATTGGTAGACACCCTTTCCTGCCCAGGAGACACTGCAAACTGAAAAGAGTGCTTGAGGAGATTTTCAAAGAAAATGCAATTAACATTTTTTTCACCCTATAAGACGCGCTATTTTCCCCAAAAGTGTGTGGGGGGGGGGGGGGGGGAGTGTTGGGGGCGAATGTAAAAATAAAAAATAAAAAGCAGAATCGAAACCACATTTTCCTAATTAAAAAAATGCAGACAAGAAAAAAACATGCTAAATCTGAAACTGTAAGGTCCCCTGAACAGAATACCCAACACGCATAGCTACTTTCAAGGTAGGGTTGACAAACCCCAAGAATAAAGCATGTGCTTTGGGGTGGGGGTGGTCCTCCTATCATGCTGCCTTGGGGTGGGGGTGGTCCGCCTATCATGCTGCCTTGGGGTGGGGGTGGTCTTCCTATCATGCTGCCTTGGGGTGGGGGTGGTCCTCCTATCATGCTACCTTGGGGTGGGGGTGGTCCTCCTATCATGCTGCCTTGGGGTGGGGGTGGTCCTCCTATCATGCTGCCTTGGGGTGGGGGTGGTCCTCCTACGGTATCATGCTGCCTTGGTTCTCCTATTATGCTGCCTTGTAAAAGTTTCGACCTTACTGCCTGGAAGATAAGCACGCTTTTCGTGGATTTGGCTTTTAGCGTTATGTCAGATGATGTCTTGGTGGGATGTCCCTGTGAGATTATTGCATTTAATAATATAGATAATATACTTGATTTTTTCCCTTTGAGAGGGCTCAAGATTTCAAGTGGGGGGAGGGTGTGAAGCCCCTGTTAGAAGCTCTTCTAAGCCTCTGCTAGTATTCCCTGTATACTTTTTAGCAGAGAGGCTGGTGTTTAAAGGTATCAGCCCTCCTGTGTTCAGAGGATGAAGTGGCTGTTGTAAAGGACCATGGGAGCCTCTGCTTGCTAGGAAGACTGAACCTGGACTTGTGAGTAAAATATATTTTCTACTGACAGTTTGTGAGGAGAGTGTATCAATGCCAGGACTTTAGACATAGGGGCACATGCATGAGAGCCATGGCGACCATCCTAGGAAAGTATGCATCACTTCTCTTTTACACTTTAGAGCTCACCTGCAGGCTTTATCTACAATGCAACCAGTTGCTGCAACTAGAAGTAAATTAAAGTGGACCAACACCCTCCACTGATCGGCCCGGGAATCTATAAGATTCCCGGACCGATCAGTCCCCTGACTGCGGGGCACCCCGAACGGGCTGTGTGAAACCCCCCCAGAAACCCCTAAATCCCTACCTGCTCCTCAATCCAGCGGCGCCCGCCGCCGCCTCCCGCGCCTCCCTCAAGCAGGCGCGCGCCCTGTAAGAGTGACGCGCGGGAGGCGTTGGCCGGCGCGTTCTCTTGTCCGTCGCTGCCTCCCGTGCGTCCCTCAAGCAGGCGCGCACCCTGTAAGAGTGAGGCGCGGGAGGCGTTGGCCGGCGCGTTCTCTTGTCCGTCGCTGCCTCCCGCTTGTCTGTCGGCGGGGATTGGCAGCAGCGGTCACGTGGGAGCGGGGAGAGGTGAGAGGTGAGTATTTGGGGCTTTCTGGGGGGGTTTCACACACCGATCGGGGTGCCCCACCGAAGTGGACCAAAACCCAGGATAGTCAAAATCCTGGGTGTTGGTCCACTGTAGTGAGAGCCAGATTGTTGCCAAATACACTTCAACTTCAGGAGCTGTTTAAGTGAAGAATAGGCACTCATTTAATTAAAACTTGGATTGTACAAGCGACTGCATATAATACAGCTCTGTGTGTTTCACATAGAGGAGGCGAATACTTTTGGCTGACTTCTTTCAGTGAAACCCTTTATCTACTGTTCCTACCATACTATAAACAGGGGAATGTTGCTGATAGACATCTCTGTTCTTGCTGCAGTCTAAGAGGATTGAAATGAAATAACATAAGACCTGATTCAGAGCCTGTGTGCGGGAATGGGCTAAAAGTTTAGTTTCTTGCCCTTTTTCCAGTTTGTGCTACTCAGGGCCGTGTTTTTGGGGCTGAGTTGCCTCTTTTTACAGTCTGCGCTTGTGTATGTCAAACCGATTATTTGCCGTATTAATACAGGTCAAGCGGAGTTTTGTCATTCTTATATGCGTACGTTTATGGTTTTGCATGTGCTTACACGTTATTCAGAGCCCAGATTTAATAGCATTCGGGCCTATAAATACGCCCTCTTTTTGCAAGTGAGGACCGGCATATGCACTTACAATGGAACCCCTTGACGAGTTCTGTGAGCGTCTACAGCACCGGGGCAGCCTTATCATGTACCTTCCACAGATTAGACATATCCACCATTGACATCATACTGCCTGGACGTCAGTTGGATGCCCGATCAACAGGTGTTCGAATTGTCCCAGATGAAACGTCTTTCTCTCTTTACTCAGAGGTGCGGCCATGGTTGGTCCCGCCACGAGCAAGGGACATGCAATTGAGGGTATGACCAAATTGGTTGTCCGCCTTCTATTTCTGGTGAAAGGATCTTCCAGAGGCTGGGGGCACTGTTTGTTGGCATGTCTCAGCCTTCAATCAGCCACGCCCTGACTAAATTTCTCGATGGCATGGCTGTCCAGCAGGAGAAATACATCTCTCCTCCTGACATAATGGCAGCCTGGAATGGGGGGAAGTTTTTTCAACCTGGCCAATATGCAGAATCTCATGGACACCATCGATTGTACGCATGAGGCGCTGGTTCCTCCTGCGGCTCAGGAGTATATGTTTTGGTATGTTTAGATGTTCATTGATCCTCCTTCTTGGCCAGTCTCCTGAGTTGATGCTAGCCTTTGTTCTGCTCCCCTAAACTTCCTAATCCTTGTTGCTCATAGTTCCCTCTGATCACTTTCTCCAAGTTGCCCATGAATCTACTTGCCCTTTGTCTGCTGCAATACTTGTTGCTAGTGTATTAACCTTTTCTCCTTTTTTTCAGCAGCCGCAAGATGGGACATTCCCTTATAATCCAATGCATTGTGGGACCTGATTTATGATTCTTCAGCGTCTTGGCAGGCTTTCCTGGATCATCCTATAATGCATCAATTTTGTGGAGCTCAAGTTTTTACTGTCGCTTTGAGAGTAGAGGTGTGAGTGGTTGGCTTCGGGGTAAGTGTGTGTATTCTTGGAGTTGTTCTGCATTTCTCTTGTTAGGCTTGCATTTGCAATGTTGTATGTTGTTAGCATCTGGGCACCATAGTATTTTTTGCTGTGGTTTCTTGTTTTTGGATATTATTTTCCATGTTCTCCCTCTGTACTAGTCTGCTCATGTGCCTAGTTTCCGTCCCCATTCTCTCTTTTCCACTTTAACTCCTTGGTCCTTACCCTAATATTTTCATTGCAATTGTCTGTAAAATTCCCATGTAAATCTTCTCCTCCTTAAAACTGTGGCCCTCTATCTACTCATCTTGGCTTTTATTGGGGTGGGGAGTTGTTTGAGGTAATTTGTCCTAGTGGTTCCCCTTGGTTGCTTTTTATTTGTTTGACGTTATTTTTTGGGGGGGTATCTTTTCCTTTTAGGTGATTCAGGATAGCCACTGCTGCCATGGCTCCTCATGCCCTTTCAGTGGCTGCAGACTCACAGCATAGAGGTCATATAACCGGGCCCACTGCCTCACCCGAGCAATAGTAGAGCATGCTTTTGGAATTTTAAAAAGTCAATTTCCCTGCCTGGATCACACTGGTGGCGCACTGCAATACAAGCTGGAGAAGGTGGTCAAAATAATTGTGGTGTGCAATGTCCTGCACAACTTTACATTGATTGAGCGGGTGCCCACACATTTGGAGGCGGCAACCCCACCCTCCACAGGTACCCGGACAGCTTTATTCAGGCACACAGAGCCGGGCAAGACAATCCGTGCCCCGGCATTTGGTGGAATCTTTCTTTTCCTAATCTGTTTTTTTTTCTGTCTGTGATTTATGTTTTTCTGATGCACTCCCTTTGTTTTGTGTGTGAATAAAGCAACATCTTAACAATGTTTCCTAGAATTGCTGTTTATTTGGCCTCAAACTCCACTGTGCCCCACAAATTGGTCTCACTACGGCCAACAGAGGTCCAACTGGCACAAAAATACAAACACCAGGCCAGATTAAGGGGAGGTGGCCTGGTCCTCCCTTGGAGATGGTTGTCTGGCCCTCATGAGGGCCAGCATTCTGGCATTATGTTGGTTCTGCACCACTATTTGCCCCAGAGCCTTAAAGTTGTTGTTAATTGCCTCCAAGGTATTATTGAGGCACTGCTGTTCCACCACCCCTGCAGCCTGGTCCTCATGGATAAAATTGGTGGTTCGATGCACCACTTTAAAAAAAAGGGTGGAATTGCACCCAAAAGTAGTGCAAATGGCCCTCCAATTTGCCTCATGAGTCGTCACAGCCAAGCCATGGACAAATGGAATCTGGCTGCAGGGTGTGGCTGGCTGCCTCTGGGGCACTCAGGGGAGGTGGTGCTGGAAGACTCCTGCACAAGGTCCACGGAGACGGAGCTGGTAGGTGGCCCGGGGTCTTGGCAGCAGTGGGTGGTGGGGTCCTGATCTAATTGGGCACTCTCCTGTGTTTATGTCTCCTCCAGGTTTTGGATTTCTTACAGTAGAGGTGGGGTCTGTGAAAAAGATAAGCATTAGTGCTTGTTTGGTGTCATTGTCCCACATACCAAAGAAATGTCCCCCTGTCCATGGAAATCTGCTAATTGGGGCCCCACATTTACCTCATCTAAGTCTTGGGTCACATCACTGAGGGGGAGTTGTTGAAAGCGACAGGTCTTGACGGTGGTTTCGGGGAGGCCTGGGAGACAGGGCTGCTGGAGGCGCAGGGGTTGGCGTAGCTGGAGGCGGGGCTGCTGGCTGGGTGGTTGCTGCAAGGCAAGGGAAAAGCAATGTAAGCCAAACACATTCCTTACTCCTTCAGATACTCAACATGGGTTACACCCTGGGCCCCACAGCTACATGTGGCCCCAACACCTTTGCTAGATGGCCAGATGGTGTGGCCTGCTGAGTCCCGCTGGGCCAATTCCCAGGCCTGGAAGGGCTGGTTTGCAGGCTGTTGGCAGGGGAACGAGCAGCCCCAGTTGTGACTCCACCATGGGCTCTGCAGTGGGCTTCGCATTGGGACCCACACTGGAGTCTGCACTGGGCTCCGATGGCTTGATCAGTGGGTGGAATGGGGTGGACTGTGCTGGGAGCCCTGGGTGTGGCTCTCCCACTGCTGCCGGCTTACACTGCTGTGGGTGACACAGGCGTACAAACCAAAGCACATGGCGGAGGCCTGGTATTCCAAGACAAATAGGGTTTTGGTAGACTTGAGAACCCCAAAAAGTGACCACCCAATGCCTGGCTGCCTGTTCAGGGGCCAGATGTGAAACAGGCCAACACCATTAGTGTGCCACCCCACACGTGCCAAAGTGAAGCTGCCGTCAGGCATACACTCCGGCCACTGTCACGTGTACCACCTTGTAGGGGACGCTGGGCGGGCTCAGATGTGTGTAGGTAGAGGGGAATGTGAAACTGTTGCAGGATCAGATAGGAGAGAGCCCCTTGACCCTACAATCTGCCAATAATGGTGTACGGGAGAGCTGTGTGCGCCACTTGGTCTAGGTGCATCAGCAACTCCTATCCGCCAGTTCTGTCAGCCTGGAGAGCTGGGGCTGCCAGATTGCAGAGCTGTGTCAGCAGAGCCAATCCGACAGTACTAGCGGAGGGGAGAGCTGGGTCCACCACTTGGCTGAGGTGCATCAGTGACTCTTATCCGCCAGTACTGTTGACCTGGAGAGCTGTGAGCATTTCGGGGATGCATAGGCACATGCTGATTGGGAGTAACGCCATCAGCCTACTCAGTGGTGCATATGCACATACTGGCTCGCTAGCCCAAAGGGTTAAGGCAATACATGAACTGGCTGGCTGCACGCAAGGGGGGGTTGTGAGATACAGGAATTTAAAGGGGAAGGGTAGTGTGCATGTGGAACTAAACTAGGCCAATCCATGAATGCAGTAAAGTAACATTTGGATTGACTTTTGTCTTTGCAGACAGACTTGCATGACAGATACAACTTCAATCTCAACACGCCAAGAGGACTTTGGTACTGGAGGAGGCAGACCATCTGAATGACCAGCGACTGATGTCTTACACCCACACACAAATAATTCAGCACTGGTTCTTCAGCCAGCATGTCCCAGGTAAGTGGATGCCCAATAGAGAAGGTTACTGTGTAACTGAATGTTTTTTTTCTCTTCTAGCTGGGGGGAATTAAGAACACCCGGAGAAGAGGGGTCCGACCAGTGAGCAAAGCAAGACATGGTGTGCGTGTAAGGTGCCAAACCCTGTCAACGTCCTTATCCTCCTCTTCAAACTCACCTCAACCACTACCGGAGCCAGCTGAAAAGGAGGAGGCCCAGTGTTGGGCTTGGAGTCCCACATAGCCCAAGAATAGTCAGGTAGGACAACACACACAAAACACACTGGCGAATATGCAGCGATACGGCCACCCGAGGCTGGACCCTCACAGAACTGGTGGGTGCAAACAAACACAACGTACGATCACATGACCAGTGTTAGCCAGGAAGCGTTGGTACCTGTGGCCGGGGGAAAGACGCGCTTTGGATGCCGGAGGTATTTGGAGATCGGAGGTTCGAGGAAGAGGAAGCTCTCGTCTTTACACTGTACATGCTTGTTGTTTTTATTGATCTGGTAAGCGGCGTTGCAAAGGACCACAGGCTACAGTTTTTTGTAAAATACTGGGAAACAATATCACGCTTCACGCTTGGTGCGTTTCTCTTTTTGTCTTTTATGGTGTCCTGCCTAAATAGGGGTTTTACTAATTCTGGATGAAAGCATTTTGATCTTGGATATATTGGAAAATCCCATGCTAAGAGGAGCATATTAGAGCAATGGGTAGTTACAAGTATTTGCTATGAGGAGAGGTTGAAGCCATTAAAGTGGAGCAAAAATGAGATTTATTCTGAAGCTATCTCCTTAAAGGAAAGTTGGTACGTTATTTTATTATAGGTGATGGCAACTGTGCAACGAATTTAAAAGAAAACAATAGAATCACTTGGTGAAGAAATACTACGCTTTATTAAGATATCTCGCTGAGCCTATATACAGACTTTGTGCTATATATATTTGGAGTTATACTGAAAGGGACTGGATGTGACAGAAGTCCATTGCTTGTAGCGGGAGAGATACTTTAAAAGGATTGGATTATAATATTAAGCTGTTATTTGTTTGCGCGATCTTGGGAAATTTCTGTATTACTGTTTGAGGGCAAATAAACACAAGCTGACCACTACACGAGCAAAACACACATCACACATGTGCTGATTTTTAACATCTGTTTGCATGTCATTACACACCCAGACCAAGGGATGGCGCCCAGGGGAAGGGTGGCCCCCTAAAAGGCCAAAAGTGTTGTGGCAAGTAGTGAGCATATGGGGGCCATGAACAGGGAGAACTGGCACACATGTGTTAGAGCAGATGTTGACATGCATTTCTTGTCTTTACACGTGTCATGGCCCACAGCCCGGGGGGCAATTTTAGACTTTTTGTTAAAAAAAGTGAAAAAAGGTTTATATTTTATTTTTACAAGACTTTAAATAAAAAAATATTTTTTTACAAAAAAAAAAAAAATATTACAACTGATATCCTGTGTGGTGTCCTTTATTAGACCAACAAGCTTAAGGCAGGGTGCAGTAGGTCAAGCAGGGGATGAGAACACAGAAAAAGAACAGGAAGGTAAGTGAACCAACTGGGAAAAGGTAAGTTACACATCCGACATTACACTACACGAGAAGCCCCAGATAGGGCGTTCATTCTTCCCAGGAATATTTTCGAAGCTCCTCTAGGAAAAGGACACTAGTTTCAGGCCCGCCCCTGCAGAAGCTCTTTTGATTTTCATTTGATAGCAAGCTTGGGGCTGGCACATTGACCATACTATAGTGGAGCAGCCAGAAGTCCTTCTCAGGCGATGTCCTATGTGGCCAGCCCCCTAATCTCCCCGCGATCTGGACACCCAAACTAAGTGCAATTGGTCATTACATTCTACAATTCTAAAATAAAGAGAAGTTAAAACATGAAATACAAAAGGCAAAGTGATGCACATTAAGTGGCACTTGAGGTAACGTGAGAAAAACATGGCTCTGTACTGCAGACATACTGAGCCCTTGCACGTGTATAGCATTACCTGTTCACACAGCGTTAGAATTTCAGAAGGTTCAAGTCCTTATGTTCATTTTGTCAGCTGATACCCCTGTTGGAAAGGATGCTTACATGCATATTTACATCCCATGCCCTCAGGTTCTCTTTATTTGATTGGCTGCTGGGTGCTTAAAGACCATTGTCCCTAAGTTTTACTCTTCATAGGTATCTGGATTTTTTCTAGATGACCTTGTTTGAACTTTTACACCAGGTATGATTTTTCACGACGCCTGATATGATCTGTTTCCTACTGGCTGCCCTTGAGCTTGTTTGACCCCTTAGATTGATTGTTAATCCTATTATTTACAGGGCCGGCTGCCGGTTTATGCAGGCCCTTGGGCGAGTCTGAGTGGTCTCCTTTGTTCCTTGTCATACCTCATGCCGTTCAATGTCATCATTCTGCTCTGCTGCCACTGATGGTACCGCCTCTGCCTATGTTTGCCTTTGAATCCTCATTGCCTTCTCCACTGATGCTGATGGTCTTTGAAATCTTGTTTCCTTTTCTAATCACCCTTCAGTCCTTGCTGCCTTCTCTGCTGCTGCTGCTGAATCCACAATTGCTGCAATCGTCCTCTGGTCCCTGACACTTACTAAGCTGCTGCCAATCGCCCTCCATTTCTCACCACCTTCACCATTGTTGCTTAGTGCCCTCTGTCTGGAGGTCAGCCATGAGCAGGGCCCACTGTAGAATCATCCAACAGCCCAGTCCAAGTCTGATTGGGCACCTTCAAATGCTAAGGGGCCCTGGTACTTTCCTGTGTATGCCCGATGCTGGAGCCGGCCCTGCCACTATAGTTATCTCACTATAATATATCAAAATGGTTAAGGTTATGGACAGATAGCAAAGGATCAGTTTGAAGGAACACATCAGGTCATATTGGAAGATCAAATGGAAATATATTGGGATACAGGATATGAGGACCCCTTGATCTTGATCTTCCACTCCCCTGGTTATGCCTCTTAGCATTTTTGACTTTCCAACTATCTTTGCTTCTAATCAACTCTTGGCCTAATTCACATTCACTGTCCTTCCTTAGTAGTTTATCTTGCATGTCTCCATCACTAGTCTTGGGCCACCAAGTGTCATGAATTTTATAAAATAGAGAAAAGGAGAAACCCACGACTTAAGGACCATTTCCATAGAATGAGTAGCAAACAAATAATCGCTAAAGCCAATGCAATCAAGTGATAATTGGTCAGTGGAAATGCCCGCTGCAAACAAGCGATCAGCGAGAATTCGCTCGATGGTCGAGAATTAGATCGTTTTGGCTAAAATCAAACTTCTTGTTCATCACTTTAATGTTGGCATGAGAAAACAGAAATGATCTATAAGTAGGACTATACAAATATCTTAAATTTGATCTTAATAATGATCACTTTAACGAAAATTAGCAAATGCAAGTCGTCTAATCATTTATCACATATACAATAGCTTTAGCAATTTTTCGTTTGCAAATTGGTGTAACCCAGGGTAACAATTACCCTGGCAGAATGAACCAAGATTTGAGCAAAAATAGCATTGTGTAGCAAAAATAGTCAATGCTTCATCAGGGTAAGTGAGTGGAACAAACCTGGTGTGGAACTGAACTCTGGGATTAGGGAACTCAAGGAGCAGGGGGTTATCCATAATAAGCAGTTTCATGACCTGTCCAGGACACATGGAGACTCTGGACACTCTGTAGGGAGAAGGGTTCCGTCCGGCTCTGTAGGCTGCAACTGGAACCTAAGCAGCAGTGGAAGCCACGTTGGAGAAGCTGGAGAGCAAAGATAAGCTTTGGATTTGGGTCAGAGCTAAACCTGACCAAAAATTGCCATTTGGGTCTAGTCATGCCAGACCAGAATAGAAGCAATATTCAAGTCAAACTGAACAGCTCCATTTTATTCAAGAAAGAAGTGTCCGTCCTACCCTGGGCTACTAGACCAGCCCCTGTGCCCTTCAGTTCATCCCTGAAAGAGCAACCAGGCTATATTTTCTGCATCCCTCTGGTCAGTGGGGGTATCGGCAGGCCAGCCAATGGCATGCTGGCAAGTGGTTTGCCTGTCCGCTTACCCTTTGAACTAGAGGAGTGACAGGCCTGGGGAATTTCTACTCCCCAACCCCACCCCTTAGGGGACCCCACCATGACTTGCTATGGGGCCCTTTGAAACTTATGTACACCCCTAGTTTTCAGAATTCAAAGTTATGTATATGTAACCAGTTCACAAGAGGTTAGAAAAAAAAAGAAACACTGCAGAGTTTAAAAAATATTGTTATAAAACTGCATTACACTATAATTGCCTAAGATGCCTTCACCCTATGTCAGGGTGCTGTCCTCCTCCTGTCTGGCTTCTCTAAGGACTCCTCCAGCAGTTCCTGTGATGTCGGCAGCAGTGGTCAAAGAGACAAAGGTCCCCCATCTGTAAGCCCTACCGGTAGTAGCCCTGACCCTACTAGGGTAATTCCCCTCCATGTGACTGTGTGTCACTGTGGAGGGGAGGGGCATGGAGGGACAACAGACCTGGTGACCTCCTGCTGTTAACTCTGTTAAAAGTATTTATGCCCCTGGTTTACAGATTTACAGTGCTAAGACCTTTTTTTTACATAAGAGTGTTGGGGAGGATGTGAGTATGTGAATTAGTAATAACTTATGAGGAATGGAACTGAATTAAGTCCATGGTGCCCTCTAGAAGGAACCATTGATCACCTGGAGCACAACAGAAGCCCACAAATTGTGTGCGTAAATTGGGAAAGTTCGAGGTTGTGATTTAGATCTCATATTCCATATCAGCTGTAGACATTACATATGTGGTTCATGTCTGCTGATGTTGTCCACCACCCACCTTTACTTTCCAAGGTTAGGGGAAAAGAAGTTGTCCCCAACATCTTGACTTTTCTTAATTGTATTTGATATATAGAAAGTATATACATTCTATAAAGCTGCACAGTGAATATTTCCTAGTTAATGACAGTATTCCCATGACAGGCAGTGCTGAGCTACACCCTTGGTACAACAGAACAATTTGTAATGATCAAAATATTTCTTAGCATGCTTTGTATTTTTAGGTTTGTGGGAATTCTGCTTTTTCCCAGGCAGTTTTCTGCATGTGTCACGCTCAAAACATTCTGTATTCTTTCTGATAGGAGTAAGGAAAAGTTAACCACAGGCACACAGCTAGCTTCTATTGTGAAGGCCACCTAAAGCCATTTATCTCTTAGGGTGTACCATAAATTATTGTGTCTCCTGTAGACTAGTCTTGTTTGTTCATACTTTCTGATGGGTCTCCAAGCCTATTGTTGTGAGGAAAGACATTCCAAACATGCCTGGACTTGTGATTAGATTGTGTTGGAGTCATAAGAAGTCTAGAAGTGTGACCTGCTAGGGCGAAGAAGGCAGCCAAAACACATCAATGGCTACAACTGCTGTAGGCTTATTTTTACAGGCGGCAAAAGCTATCCAACCCAGTTCACTTTTCTGTGTCCTCATGCGTTTCACAAGGTGGTGGGACCTCGAAAGCTTGAAGCACAAAAATGCCACGGAAGATCCGGGGTTGCTAGCACAACCCCTTGCACAATAATCCCATCATGGCTGCTCCTATCAACCACAAGAGTTATTTAGACAGGACTGATCTTTTAAGAAAGGCTGCAGCCTAGGTAAGATGTCAGCATATCCTCTTGCAGTGACGTCCTTTGTTCCTGTTCCTGATCCTGACCTCCAGTTACGTTGTAACTACCCACTTGGCTTCTGACCTTGGCTCACTCTGGATCCTGACCCTTGGCTTCATCAGACTTCCTGACCTTCGACTAGACCCACTACCTAATGTGCTAATCTTTCCTCATTTGGTGATGGTTGCTGGACCCTGGTTGTGCCTGCAGCTCAGCCTGTCTTCCCTTGCTGGATTAAAGACCAGGCCAATTAGCAGACTCACCACTCCGAAGCCTGTGGTGGCTGGCCCTGTTACAGTACTTACCTGGTCCAGCAGTGTTCAGTAATCCCTGTGTGAAACCACTGGGATCGGCGGTAGTTGTGGCACGCTCCCATGCCCAGCCATTCAGATAAACTGGGAGCAGGAGTGCTTCCCAAACTACGGGGAAACTGGGGATGAGGGCAGCTAGCTGGGTCAAGGCAGCCGGCAATCTTCAGTTTAGCCAATCTCAAATTTGCAGTGTGGGTGTGGCTTGGCGGTGGAAAAAACGCCATTTTAAGTTGAGTTGAGCTATCTGGGGAATGTAAATGAAAGCACAGATGTGTTCCTCCAGTAGTTACATGTAGTCATGTGGTTAGCCATAGATGATAATAAATGATTGCAGTTTCAGAAGAGATGTTAGTCAAAGGCATCTGGAAAAAGTTTACTTGCAGAGTCACAGAATTGATTCTTCAAGGTTATTAACCTCACTGCAGTTCTCCCTGCCCTCTCAAAGGTGGTTATAATTCCCTCCTCTGTCCTTCCTGTAAAGGGGTGTGTGTAGCCCTGTCTATGGGCTGGATCATTATGTCTCTTTGTTTGAGTGTACTCATACTCTCCAGCCCCCGTTGACTCATGTTCCTTGTCCTGTGTACTGGGCACAGTTTCTCTTTTGTCTATACTGGGGCCCAGGACCTCTATTGTCTGTCCTGGGGTCCAGGCCCTTCTTTGTCTGTACTTCCTCCTGACCCTCCATTGCCTGCACTGGGGCCCAGGCCCTTCATTGTCTGTGTCTGTGTCTTATGCCCCCCACTAGCCTGGCTAGTTCCTGGCCTCTGATACTAAATACCATCAGGCAAGATGCGCACATTGAAATATTAATAACTTTAAGCTCTCAGTATATATATATATCTCAATTGTATAAAGCGGACCACAACCCACATTTTTAACTAGCATCCCCTGATTTGTTCCCCCCATGATGAGCACCTTTTGCCATTTTTTAGTGCTTCTGCTTCATTCTAAACCCAGATAATGGTGCCTCCTCCATTCATTGCCATTGTTGTGTGTGGCAATAATGTAATTGCCCCACCAATGCAATGACTGATCATCTGCCATCTTTTAGAGACTTTTGGTCTGCTTTAAAGCTATAGTCCAGGCAGAAAAAAAGCAAACGTGAATACTTACATTTTTTTGCTGCAGCTGATCCATCCAGGTCTGGTTAATTAAAACCACTGACCACAGTGTTAAATGGGGGCCCCTGGCAACAGGCCATGTTTCTCCATTAACTGCAATGGAAGAAAAGTGCCAAGCTGCAGCACGCCCCTCTACTACAGTGAATGGAGCGGACTAGGCCAATCAATGCGAATGACAGAGTGGGGGCTAAAGAACTACACATAGGCTGCTGGTGAGCAGAGAGGCCATGATCCTCGATCTCAGGAACCAGTATGTATTGTTGAAGGATGGATGGGCTACAGGCGATAACTGGTGAGTATGTGTGTTTGTTATTCTTTGCCCAGACCGGAAATGCAATACATTTTTACATTTAGTAATTGGTTTACATTTTTTAGTTGGTTAACCGGATGACTTCGTTGATTAAATAATTACAATAACATTGTATACATTATCCCCTCGATTCAAAGAGCCAAAGTTAATTGATTTCGTATCGAGAATCGTAAGTTTGGGTGGGTGTTTGTCATTTTTTCTTGTTTTTTTGCCCATTTCGTATTCGCACGATCGTTCGCGCATAGACGTATATGAACATACGCATTTCGTACGAGAATCGTATAATTTGCGTTAGTTCGTGTGTTTTTCCCGTCCAAATCGTATTATTTGCGTCCGATCCTATTTTTTACGTCCTTCACATGGGCTTGCGACCAATTCAGAGAGGTGATTGCTAATTGTTTTGAAGCCCATTAAAGAGCTGCTTTACGAAATGTTTGCCGGCAGCTATTTGGCCTCGGGAGTAGGATGGAGAGGAGCGAATTTGTGGCACATCAAGGGCTTATGCTTTTTGGCATTGAGTTGATCGAGATGTCTGAGAGCAGATTGCCCCTGCGTCGTCGCATGAACATCGATAGCATGAATGATGTTGAGCTGTTCGAGCTGACCAGGCTTAATCGCGCTTCCCTCCATAAATTATATAGTGAGCTGCGGCCATGGTTAGCCCGCACCACAAGGAAGGGGCATGCAATTTCAGGTATGACCAAGATGCTTGGCTGCCTGCAATTTTTGGCGAACGGCTCGTTCCAGAGGCTGGGTGCCCTCTCCGTGGGGATGTCCCAGCCTACGCTGAGCCGCGCACTATCTAAATTTTTGGAAGGCATGGCTGCCATAACTCCAAAATATATTTATTTTCCGGATGATATGGCAGCCAGAAACGCCATTAAGCTTGGGTTTTATAATGTGGCCGACATGCCCAACGTTATTGGTGCTATTGACTGCACACATGTGGCACTCGTACCTAGGGCTGCCGACGAGTATATATATAGGTATTGAGATTGGTTATTATGTTGGCCAACGTGTAATGTAACCTGTTTTCCTTAGCGGCAGCATATTTGTTTATCCCTCATTTGTGTAGCTGCTTTATCTAGGCTTTTCATTAGTATTTCCCAATAGAGTGCAGACATGTTTTATTTTTTTTTTTTTTTTTGGGGTCAAATATCAATTACCCTTTTTGTATGTTTTTGCCTTAAGGAATCGAAAAATGGGACACTCCCTTAATGTCCAGGCCGTGGTTGGTCCGGACATGCGTTTTATGAGTGTCCTTGCCGGCTACCCAGGATCGTCCCACGACTCATATATCCTCAGGCGATCTGGGTTGTTTCGGAGATTTGAGGCAGGTGAATTTTCGGGGGCATGGCTGCTTGGTAAGTGTGTCCTATTTGTGTGCTATTAAATGTGTGATTAATCTTGTATTTGTTGATATGTTAGTATTTGAATTCTTTACCTAAGCCAGAAACAGCCTTTTTGTTGGGTCATATATTATGAACTTCCAAAAAAAATGCTTGGCTCGCTTTGTCCTTCAGAATGTTTTCCCTTTAGTTAGGATGTCTGTAAGTTCCATGTCCCTAAATATATTGGTTGGGAGTTTATACCCAAGGATCTGTGAGCTTTGGCTCCTTTTGTAGTATTGGTCTTTAAATGTCAAAGTGGACTTAAACTGCATACATTGTAGTTTTCATCTAAATGTGGATAGCCCCTCAGCAGCATCCTAATTGTAACATGTCTGAAAACTAAAAATATATTTAAATTCCAACTACCCTTGGCCATGCAGATGTTTGTTAATTAATTGGTATATTGAAGTGCCATTTTTAATTATGTACTACATTAGTGGCAATATTTATTTTGCTAATGTGCCCTGGGTGTTTTTTTTTGCCCTTTACCTTACATCATTATGATATATGTAAAATTATTTGTGTTTGTTGTGTTGCCTTTTTAATTTTGATTACATTTAATTGTCTGTTTAAGGTGATTCCGGGTACCCACTTCTACCCTGGCTCATGATGCCTGTGCTGCGGCCCCAGGATGCCTCTCAGGAAGCGTACAACCGTGCGCACCGCAAGACCCGGGCTGTTGTGGAGAGGGCCTTTGGGCTGTTGAAGACACGTTTTCGTTGCTTGGACCATACTGGGGGCGCCCTGCAATATGATCCCAAGAAAGTGATCGACATAATCATGGCATGTGCTGTTTTGCACAATTTTGCGATCCTGGAACGTGTCCCACGTTATGTGGATAGCCTGCCCTCTTCAGCCGTAGAGGATGATGTAGAGAATTTTGTGGGGCCACCCAGTGAGTCTGGCCAATCAGTTAGAGCCAACTTGATCTTGCAGCATTTTAGTTAATTTTATTTCGTGTCTCAACATTCTGTGTGTCTGTGTTATCCTTTTTGTTAAATATGTTGTTTTGCCGTAATGTGGCATTACCTCAAAGTAAAACATTTTTACCTTAATTGTTGCCTAATGTATTTCATGTAGTTTCCTTAGCTTTAGATTTGCATTGTTACACCTCTTCAAACCAAAATTATCTGGTTTAGCCCAAGCTGTTTAAAATGTGTTCCCACTAAAAACGCCACAAGTATTGTAAGTGAGAATTTTTTTTTACTTAGAAAAGTAAAAATTATAGTGCTTAACAGAAAACATTCCACATACATCTGTGGTTACAAATGGATGACATAACAAAAAAAACATCGAGCACATCTACACCTGGAAGTGAGTGGCACAACCAAACAAGGACACCCAGTCCAAAGGCCAGCCTAGTCCAGTCATTAATATTGCCTGTGCCCAGGGATATTTGGGCATGGCCATAATGTCACACAAACATGTCTGCAAACAGGAGGAGCACCAACCAAATACATATTTAAAGCCATAAGTGGCCAGATACACTCCACATAGACCTATGGCATTGGCTAGTGGCCTTAAGCATTACTCTAAGGAGCTATATGGGAGCAAATACAAAACACAACCTGCATGAGCAACACAAAATGGATTGTTTGAAACCTCAAAGGACAAGTAAATACAGTGGGGGTTAAGAGAAAAGATGTCCCACACACCCATGGCTTAATAGGGTGGCTGCCCATAATACCCAGGTGGAGGTCCAGGTGGAGGTCCATGTGAATGGGACCTAGCCTGGGCCATGGCAGCATTGTGAATTTGAAACTGCTCCACAATGTTTCTCTGCATATTGGTCATCTCAGCCATGGCTGACTGGATGCCATTACTTGCAGTGACCACGTTGCTGTTGAGGGTACGCAACTCCGCGAGGATGCCCTGTAGACTGGTATTGATGGTGACCATGTCGGCATGCCTTTCCTCACGCTCTGTAACGAGCTGTGCCTCATAAGAGTCCCTTTCTTGGGTCCATAATTGAAGCAGGGCACGCTGCCTCCCCTGGGAAATTGTGGGGCGGCGTAATGGAGTCCGCCGCACAATTACCCTGGCTCTTGGGCGTGCCCTGCCGCGTGGTGTCGTCCCCTCAACAGCAACAGGCCTGCTTTGCAAATCCTCAGCAGCAGAGTGAACACTGGGGACTGTAGTGTCAGTCTCCCCATGTGCATGCACAATGGATGGAGATTCACTCTGCTGCTGAGGATTGGCCAGAGAAACATTATGGAGCAGTTCCAAATTGGGACCCAGGGGGAGGTCATCCGACGTGCCCTGCATGGAGACATCATCATCTTCCTCCATTTCCTGGATCTCTTCCATGAGTGTGCGGGTCTGTAGGGACATATAAAAAAAAAAGTGTAAGTTGGCGTCCAAATTTGGGATTCCCACAGTTTAACACATTCTTAAGCACTTGGTAGTATTTATGGTACTAAATTAACTTACCGGAAATCTCGGATCTGGGCTCCTATGCTGTACGGACCTGGTAGGCATAACCAAACTGGGGGGTGAGTTTACCCTTGCTGAGGGATCATGCTGGGCTGAAGAAGAGAAAAACAAACCACGTAAACACACACATAACCATTTTTGGGATAGGTAATCAAATAAACCTCTATTTGTAATATTAAGCAACTCTAGAGCAATGGGGACATTTGTTAAAAGACACGCAAGTTTAGATAGGTGCAATGGCTCGCGAAAACTGCTAACTGACCTCAGTTCTAAGTCAGGAAGTGTACCCAGTCAGCATACAACTTGCAACGCACATTTTTGGATTTAGCCTACCATTCGCTAGGTCCGGGGTACTCAAACAATTGTTGTAAAGGTCCATTTAAAGGTATGTGGTGAGAGGTGAATGTCTGGCCATGGGGCTGACGCAGGGGGTGTCTAGTTAGAAATAAACACACTGGTGGAGGGGCTTGAGATTTCAAAGTGCAAACTAATAAAGGCTGCTTGCCCTTGCTGGGCTGGATGGGGCAGAGCTGAGGGGACAGGGATTGGATGGCTAAAGGGGGGAGTTAACAAATTGATGGTGATGGGATGGATGGAGCAAATCTGTTACAAATGTATGGGGCTTATGTGGGGGGGGGGCATGGGGGGACTGTGGCAGATGGGGCAGAGCAGGGGCAGCGGGACACGATTGTGCCAAGAGAAAGATGTACCAAGTTACTGTGTACCTTGCAATGCCACTTCCTGTGCAGTACTTCATATTGCAATGCTATGTTTCAGGGAGCCATGACATTGGGCAGGAGAACAACCACTACATCGCCGATCAAGGGGGCAGCTCTGAGCACGTCAACACAGAAGTAACTGAGTGCAGGGCTGTCTGGGCAGGGGTCCTGGAATCTGGTGGCAAGGTCCGCATTGGTACCCCGGCCCGCCAGTTGAGTCTCGCTGCTCTAGGTCAGATATGTTTGGGGGTGGCTAATTAAATTGTTAACTCAAACACAACTCACACAACAAATAGGCAACCCATCCATAATGATGTGTGTTTTGTGATTGATTCACAATATATCACTTTTCAGGAGAAACTTCATGACTTTACCAATACAATTGGAAATTTGATCTTTGCCATAATGGATGTGGTCCTAAATGTGTGATTCACAGGGACCAAAAGAGGACACAAACAGGCACAGTAGTGCGAGGCCAAGCAAGGCAAACCATAGGGGCATCCCGTTATCTTGTTACTAGTGAACTTTACATTATTTAGCAAACAGGCAAACATGCAGATTTAAGAGTACTCACCGTGGGTACGGGTCGGTGAGTCTGTGTCCCTTAGACCAGCATGTCCACCGACCGCGACCGGATGGAGAAGTCCCAGCACAATCTCCTCAGCAGGGGTAAACTCCAATTTAGAAGGAAAGCCACCTCCAGTTTTCAGGCTGAAAAGAGAAAATCGTTTGGTACTCAGAAAAGGTGCATACAGTACATCCTAAACATTATATTTGGAGACATAATTTATTTACCTGTAATTATGCCTTTTAATTTCTTTTTGCCGTACAGCATACTTCAGATCAGAGATTTTCTTCTGAATTTGGGACACATCTTTCCTCTCTTCCCCCGCTGCATTTACTTGTCGTAGGATGGTTTCAAACAATTCCATCTTGCGCTGCTTTGTGGTGTGTTTTGATTTGCTCCCATAGAGCTCGTCATAGTATAATGTAAGGCCACTAGCCAATGCCATATTTTGGTCATGGGAGAATCTCCCACTCAACTGGCCGCGGCGCAATGTGCGGCCAGATGGTTGGCTTGGCTGCTCCTCCATGTGTGCAGACACATGTGGTGACATTATGGCCTGGGGCTGGGTAGGGGAATGGCCGGATTGTTGGCTTCCCAATGACTGGACTGGACTGGCCAAGGGACTGGGTGTTCTTGCGTGGCTGGCCACCGAACTTCCAGGTGTAGATGTGGTCATGGTTGAAATTCTGGGCCCTCTTGGGGGGCTATGTTCCCGGCTGGTGCCAGGTCGGGGGCTCTGTTCCCGGCTGGTGCCAGGTCGGGGGCTTCTGGCCCTGGATGGGGTTCTTCGGGCCCTGGCTGGGCTTCTGGCCCTGGATGGGGTTCTTCGGGCCCTGGCTGGGCTTCTGGCCCTGGATGGGGTTCTTCGGGCCCTGTAGGGGCTTCTGGCCCTGGCTGGGGTTCGGCGGGCCCTGGCTGGGCTTCTGGCCCTGGATGGGGTTCTTCGGGCCCTGGCTGGGCTTCTGGCCCTGGATGGGGTTCTTCGGGCCCTGTAGGGGCTTCTGGCCCTGGATGGGGTTCGGCGGGCCCTGGCTGGGCTTCTGGCCCTGGATGGGGTTCGGCGGGCCCTAGCTGGGCTTCTGGCCCTGGATGGGGTTCGGCGGGCCCTGTAGGGGCTTCTGGCCCTGGATGGGGTTCGGCGGGCCCTGGCTGGGCTTCTGGCCCTGGATGGGGTTCGGCGGGCTCTGGCTGGGCTTCTGGCCCTGGATGGGGTTCGGCGGGCCCTGGCTGGGCTTCTGGCCCTGGATGGGGTTCGGCGGGCCCTGGCTGGGCTTCTGGCCCTGGATGGGGTTCGGCGGGCTCTGGCTGGGCTTCTGGCCCTGGATGGGGTTCGGCGGGCCCTGGCTGGGCTTCTGGCCCTGGATGGGGTTCGGCGGGCTCTGGCTGGGCTTCTGGCCCTGGATGGGGTTCGGCGGGCTCTGGCTGGGCTTCTGGCCCTGGATGGGGTTCGGCGGGCCCTGGCTGGGCTTCTGGCCCTGGATGGGGTTCGGGCCCTGGCTGGGCTTCTGGCCCTGGATGGGGTTCGGGCCCTGGCTGGGCTTCTGGCCCTGGATGGGGTTCGGGCCCTGGCTGGGCTTCTGGCCCTGGATGGGGTTCGGGCCCTGCTGCGGGGCCTGGGTTGCCGAACTGCCCTACTTGAACCCATGGCCGGTGTGGGCTCCCTTGTGCGGCCTCTTCTGGGGGCAGAGGTGGTGGGTGCTGCAGTTGGCTGCTTTTTGGCTGCAGGGGCACGTGGCTTGGGGCCCCTTTTTTGGGTTCCTGAGGGTCCAGTGTCCCTTGGTGGGGCAGAGGTAGTAGTCTTGCCTCTCAGCTTTCTCCTACCTTGCTGGGACCTTGTTGTTGGGCCCTCCGCGGTCTGGCTTTGCTGGGGTCGCTTGGTCATAGGCTTTTTAGGTGCCATCTTCCACAAATGCTCAAAGAGAATGAGCTTTGGGTGCAGGGACCTTTAAATAATGAGCCCAGCGTGTGACGCCTATGCGCACGACTACGCGCTCGTACGAACGTACGTTCGAGCGGAACCAGGAAACCGCTGGGGTTTCACTTATCTGCTGCCTTGAAGAAGCATAAAGATGGCGCCCACTATCTTCACCCGTCAACAGGAAGAGATCCTCATGCTGGTAAGTGGCTGCCTGTGCATTTTAATCTAATAGTCAATGATGGCCTAAATGTAAATGATGCGTTGGGAACTAGTTTGGGGTCTCTTAATGTTTAATAACTGGCTCCTCACACTTCATCCTCAAGGGCCGAGCCTGGCCACGTTTTCACCTGTCTATGCTGATGTCCTAATTCGGGCAATTGCTCCGGCTTAGCAACAGTTAATTAACCTGTGGAGTAGCGGGGCTAGCTGACAAACCTGGCCTGTCTCGGACCTTGATGCGGATGTTTGAGGAACACTGTTTTCCTAAGCCATAAAAACACAACGGGAAGCCACACACGTGGTCCAAAAGCCTAAGCATAAGCCTACATCTTGGATGTTTAAACCATCCTAACATGCCATAGATGCAGGTGGCCTGATTCTTGATGTTGGCTATTATCTGTATGTACATGGTGTGTGATACATATAACATAAGACCAGACTCTCATTCACAGTCAACGTCCTCTTTAAGGCACTCCCCAAAAATGGCTGCCACTCTAAATGTGTGTGTTAATGACATGAAATTCTCAACTTGTGATGCAACACATATGGGTCTGTGTGTAAAAGTAAAAGCTCGGTGTCCATTATGTTTTTCAGATCATGCTTCAGCGCCGGTATGATTTCGCGCCCAATGTGTGCGAGAAAAGGGACATCGCCCGGGAGATCATCGCGGAGATACACCGTGTCACCAGCACCACCTTCACTCACACCCAGATAATGCAGCATTGGTCGGACCTGAAACGTCTGCACATGCCCCGGGTGCGGAGGTTTTTTGGAATCCATTTCCCAAGTAAGTACCAAGCAATTGCATGGTATATGTTCCAAATGTATAAGTTCTGCCTTTATTGATAATGACTTTCTTTGGTAGTGTTGGAAATGGATTTCAGAATTCGCCGCACCCGGAGGCGTACAGGCCGACCAGTGCTGCATGAGTCTGCATCTGTGAGTGAAGGTGGTGGATCTCCCGGGCGACGGACCTACCCCTCCTCTGTGGCCTCCTCAGACCAGCCCCTGGACCTTACCACAGAGGAGGGGCCCAACCGCGTGGGCGTGGAGTCATACCTGGCCAGGCATGGGGAAGGCTCTGGTATGTCACTCTTCATGTATAGGCACAAAGATATACATGGCAGGCCAAAAACTAAGTTATCCTTTATTATGTATTTGTAGAAGCTTCTGGTGCGGGTGAAATAGTGGAGGAGGAGGCAGCAGAGATGCTGGAAGTCGATCCTGGCGAAGGTGAGTGATGTCAGCCAGACTGGGAGCCAGATATGTTGGGAATAGTGACTCTATACAAGTACTAACCAAATGTCACATGTTTCTCCAGGGACTTCTTCACAGCATAGCCAGGACCAAGGGCAGCCTGTTGGCCCCAACCAGCCATCTGTCGGCCACCAACTCCGTAAGTCTCCATGCCATTATTCATATTAATGTTTTGTTAGCTAATAACACACACATAACTAAAGGCGTAGCCAAGGTGTAGTTAACACTTTCATGTGGGCACTTCGTTAGCTTAAAGCGGACCCTAACTTGTATTAAGAACATAAGAATTAGCCAACACACTGTACCTACAGATTTGAAACATTGAAAAACAGCCTTCAGCCATCTAATGCATGTTATTAGACTGAAAAAAACCAATATTGCGGAATATGGAATGCGCAATATTTACAGGCAGCATGGGATACAGATTGAAAAAAGTAAGGTGCTGCCATGCATTGTGGGACTGATGACCTTTCCCTCAACCCAGCTATGCTCTGGATTCCCAACGCACCACTGTAACCTACTCCCCTGTACTTTATCCAACTCTCCACTCCTCATTAAGTGTTATGCTTCAGAGTCCAGATGGCGGCGCTGTAATCCAAAAACCTCCAAAATGTACTTTGATCTGGTGCAGAATCATTTGGGAATAGTTATTGGTTTTCATTAAATAATGTTGAAGGTCCGGTGTCAGGAGTTTAAAGACTTACCTGTGGGAAATGCATTAACTTTATCCCTTGGAAGAATGACATATGTCATGCATTTACATGTATTTGATTAACCCCAAATCTATTTCCAGCATACAAACCGGTCTGGGACTCCTATTTATGTTTATTTCTCTATTGCTTACAGGGATTATCCCAAAAACCGTGCAGGAAAAAAAAAAAAGAATCAAGGAGTTGGTGGCCGAGCTGCTGGCCGAGCTGCTGGCCATACAGGCGACGTTGGGGCCAACAGATGAAGAAGAGGAGGATGATTAGTGCCCTTGGTCCTGGCTACTTTTGTTAACTCGTTTAACATTGTTTTATCTAGTTCCAAAGTTTTAATGTTTGTAAAAAAAAAATATAAAAAATTTTACGATGTTTGTCAAAAAAAAAAAAAAAATTTTACTATGTTTTTAAAAAAAAAAAAAAACATTTTACTATGTTTGGAAAAAAAAACAAAAAACATTTTACTATGTTTGGAAAAAAAAAATATATATATTTTACTATGTTTGGAAAAAAAAAAAAAAACATTTTACTATGTTTGGAAAAAAAAAACAAAAACATTTTACTATGTTTGGAAAAAAAAAAAATATATATTTTACTATGTTTGTAAAAAAAAACAAAAAAAATTTTACGATGTTTTAAAATACCAAAAAAAAAAAACAAACAAAATAATTTAAATAAATTATATTTGAAGCCTTCATAAATGTGTCTTTTATAATATGCGCACCCAAAAACAATTACACAAACCAGAAAAAACACGCTTATAAACATATAGACATATGTACATTATGTGGTTTGGGTAAGTTTTAGGGTCGTCAACATGAAGAAGGATGCAGGCGCTAAGGGGTTTAGGTAAGTTTGAGGGACCGAGAAATGAAGTTGGATGCAGGCGCTAAGGGGTTTAGGTAAGTTTGAGGGACCGAGAAATGACGAAGGATGCAAGCGCCAAGGGGTTTAGGTAAGTTTGAGGGACCGAGAAATGACGAAGGATGCAAGCGCCAAGGGGTTTAGGTAAGTTTGAGGGACCGAGAAATGACGAAGGATGCAAGCGCCAAGGGGTTTAGGTAAGTTTGAGGGACCGAGAAATGAAGTTGGATGCAGGCGCTAAGGGGTTTAGGTAAGTTTGAGGGACCGAGAAATGACGAAGGATGCAAGCGCCAAGGGGTTTAGGTAAGTTTGAGGGACCGAGAAATGACGAAGGATGCAAGCGCCAAGGGGTTTAGGTAAGTTTGAGGGACCGAGAAATGACGAAGGATGCAAGCGCCAAGGGGTTTAGGTAAGTTTGAGGGACCGAGAAATGAAGTTGGATGCAGGCGCTAAGGAGTTTAGGTAAGTTTGAGGGACCGAGAAATGAAGTTGGATGCAGGCGCTAAGGGGTTTAGGTAAGTTTGAGGGACCGAGAAATGAAGTTGGATGCAGGCGCGAAGGGGTTTAGGTAAGTTTGAGGGACCGAGAAAGGAAGTTGGATGCAGGCGCGAAGGGGTTTAGGTAAGTTTGAGGGACCGAGAAATGAAGTTGGATGCAGGCGCGAAGGGGTTTAGGTAAGTTTGAGGGACCGAGAAATGAAGAAGGATGCAGGCGCTAAGGGGTTTAGGTAAGTTTGAGGGACCGAGAAATGACGAAGGATGCAAGCGCCAAGGGGTTTAGGTAAGTTTGAGGGACCGAGAAATGAAGTTGGATGCAGGCGCTAAGGAGTTTAGGTAAGTTTGAGGGACCGAGAAATGAAGTTGGATGCAGGCGCTAAGGGGTTTAGGTAAGTTTGAGGGACCGAGAAATGAAGTTGGATGCAGGCGCGAAGGGGTTTAGGTAAGTTTGAGGGACCGAGAAAGGAAGTTGGATGCAGGCGCTAAGGGGTTTAGGTAAGTTTGAGGGACCGAGAAATGAAGAAGGATGCAAGCGCCAAGGGGTTTAGGTAAGTTTGAGGGACCGAGAAATGAAGTTGGATGCAGGCGCTAAGGGGTTTAGGTAAGTTTGAGGGACCGAGAAATGAAGTTGGATGCAGGCGCTAAGGGGTTTAGGTAAGTTTGAGGGACCGAGAAAGGAAGTTGGATGCAGGCGCTAAGGGGTTTAGGTAAGTTTGAGGGACCGAGAAATGAAGAAGGATGCAAGCGCCAAGGGGTTTAGGTAAGTTTGAGGGACCGAGAAATGAAGTTGGATGCAGGCGATAAGGGGTTTAGGTAAGTTTGAGGGACCGAGAAATGAAGTTGGATGCAGGCGCTAAGGGGTTTAGGTAAGTTTGAGGGACCGAGAAAGGAAGTTGGATGCAGGCGCTAAGGGGTTTAGGTAAGTTTGAGGGACCGAGAAATGACGAAGGATGCAAGCGCCAAGGGGTTTAGGTAAGTTTGAGGGACCGAGAAATGAAGTTGGATGCAGGCGCTAAGGGGTTTAGGTAAGTTTGAGGGACCGAGAAATGACGAAGGATGCAAGCGCCAAGGGGTTTAGGTAAGTTTGAGGGACCGAGAAATGAAGAAGGATGCAGGCGCTAAGGGGTTTAGGTAAGTTTGAGGGACCGAGAAATGACGAAGGATGCAAGCACCAAGGGGTTTAGGTAAGTTTGAGGGACCGAGAAATGAAGTTGGATGCAGGCGCTAAGGGGTTTAGGTAAGTTTGAGGGACCGAGAAATGAAGGTGGATGCAGGCGCTAAGGGGTTTAGGTAAGTTTCTGGTTGAGGGTGCGCATGCGCAAGATCTTATAAACATACGAACGCACGAATCTAAGAGGCCAAAAACCAATGAAAACCAGAGGCAAACGCAAGTAATTGGAAGAGGTGGACGATGGAAGCAGCCGAAAAAACAGGCTGCCGCCGCAACAGGTGAGCACATGAACGTGATTTTTACGATTGCCAACTGACTGAGGCAAGTTCGGGAGATATCATACGAACGGACGTATCTTTTAGGATAGAAACGTATTTGCTTATTGAATCACTCGCAAGTTCATACGAACGCACGAGCGGACGTGAAAAATAGGATGATCGTGACCCAAATCCAAGCTGTTACATGTTTCTTTGAATCAACCCATATATCTAAAGTGTTTGGCATGTCAGAAGTTAAAAAATAAAATCTTACCTTTCATTGAGTGACTATAGCGCTCTGCCTCCTCCTCTGTCTGTCTCCTTAGTGAGGAAAATAACTTCCTTAATCAACCTTCAGTGGACTAAGTACAGAAACACCCTCTGCTCCCTGTCCAGATGTCCTGATTGACTGCCTCTTTCTGCAGCTCTGAAACCCTGCCCTCCTCTCTCCTCTCACACTCATCACAGTGTGCTTACATCACAATGCTGTTGCCACACCCACTGTTTCTCTTTAGTTTTTCCATGACTCTCCAATGCTCTAATACTTAAAAAGATAAAGATAACTTAGGAACTACAGGGTCTTTTTGAAAATGGATTGAAGTTTAGGACAGTGCAACGTGTAGCCCAAGACAATGGGACAACTCACCTTTAGTATATCTTTAATGATGTTAGTGGTTTATATCTTATCTGGTTCGATCAGTAATACAGTGACCCAACAGGGGCATCTAAGGGCACACATATACACATATCTGTCTATTTTTTTAAGCATATTTTTGTATTGGCTACTTGTGTAGTTATCAGCGTCAACATTTTTTAAATGCCATACCTGTGCCAAAAGTGTATCCAAGGTTAAAACCCCCACTCTATTAAAATGTAAGCACATGAACTTATCTTGCCTGGATTGTCACTGGTAACACTTAGCAGGCCCTAAGGTAAAGCAAGAAAAGATTTTATAGACAATAAAAATATACAGTGGAACGTAGTGAGAATATCTGTATAAGAGAATTATTAGACAAGATAGGAAGGGTCATGAGTTCTGCTTGAATGCAAGCGTCTTCTCAGTCAGCTTTTTAGGATTAAGGAAGATTAAGTTGCATTGGGAAACTCATAACCCCCCATCACAAGCATTCTTTATCCTTGGTTTTATCTTTGGTGGACAACTTTACCTAACCTCCAGGTGGCTCTAGTGGATGTCTGACCCTCCCTCTCATAAATTTGGCTGTACACTTGCCCCCAACCGGCATCTCCTGTGATATTAGATTAATGAGTCTTGTGCTCCTCCCTCCACTATTAAACTATATACCCCACCAAGAATGGCTGCCTGGGGGGTGAATCCCTTTCTTCTCTTTAATTTTAGCCTCTGTTTCTGCCCACCTACTTGCTACTCTAAATTGTATTTTTTTGTACTGGGACTTTCTCCATGTGGTGCCTTGGTATGGAATGAGTTCATTGTCAGTCTGCAGCACCTTGGGCCCACCAGAGGAAATCGTTCTTGAGGCCCACCAGAGGAAATTGCTCTTGGGGCTCACCAGAAGATATCACTCTTGGGATCCACCAGAGGAAACCATTCCCGAGGTCCACCTGAGAAATCATTCTTGAAGTCCACCTGAGGAATCATTCTTGAAGTCCACCTGAGGAATCATTATGGAGGCCCACCCAGAGCAAATCATTCTTACGGCACACCAGAGGAAATCATTCTTGAGACCCCTCAGAGGAAATCATATTTTATCTATCTTCTTCCTCTCTACTCTATTCTTTGAACTGGTGTCCTCTTCCAGTGACACCTTGGAATTGGCTGCCAGGGCAGAGGCAGGGCAGAAGTTCTTCCCCTGATAATCAACCTTGTTTCTGCAATCCTCCATTCTTTTTCTTCCATTCGTATGTAATGTACATAAACCTAGAATTCTGAGAATTCAGATTTGGATAAAGATATACTCCCCAGAGATGTGTCATGGTCAAACACACATTCCTTGTATTCCTTGGTCACATGCACTGCACTTGCACTCAATAGACAGGTGTCACAGATAAAGTAATCTAACAGATCAATGTCAATGTTGGACGATAAACTTCCACACCATTCAGCATTGACTGAACCAATGTAGCTTCACTTTTTTGACTAATTAGCAAGAGAGCAGCTCATTTAACATCCACGAAAGAAAGCAGGCTTTAACTTTCAGGGAACAGATCTCAGCACAATTCCAAAGCATTCAGTTAATCCACATTAAGCTCAGTTAATATCCAGTTAATTCTTTGTTCACAGTTCAGCATAGAGGAAAGCCAAATCAACATAGACCACCCCACTTTGATGGAACTACTCACTCCTGATCAACTTTACTTCACAGGAACACACAGCACAATATTAACTAAGGGAGAATGTCTTCTTCTTAGGGCTAAGGGTTGTGTAGTTATGTTAAGTTTCACAGCAGACAGCAGAATGCCCAGGGACAATGCACCCAACTGGGTTCTACACTTCCCATGGCTTAAAGAGGACACCCAACTTTGACCTTGTGGGGTGTTGTTCCTCTATGCAACGTGCATCCTGAATTGGGATCCCCCCGCTGTGTGTATCCCCCCCCTCAGGTCACCCAATACGCCAAAGCGGTATGTCCTCCTGCATTGCCTTAGTTGTTCCTGTTCATGCAGACTGGCGTGAAACTGGGATTTTAAGGGATGACCTACCCAGTGATCTATCATGGGCCTCACTCCTTACACTCCCCAGTAAATAGGGAGACTCCGCCCTCCTTAAATTGCCAGGGCAAAACTCCACCCTCTTTCTTCTAGCCTAAGGTCTAACTCCTGCCACTCTATTTTTAAGGGGAACACCACCAAGCAAACCCATCCATCTCCTAATGCGAACCTGGAACTGCAAAGGGGTATCCCAAGCCCTCCCAGCCAGGAGCCCAGCGTCCAGCCAGACACTGTCCAAGCCTTATCAGCACGATGAAGGCCACGCAACCTCAGGCCAGAAAGGAGGCCATCCGGGTCCCTTTGGCATCCACCCAGGACTGTGGCATCAGCCACCAACCCCCGCCAACCACCAAGCCCAGGGCTACCCAGATTAGAATGGAGGCTGCACGTTCTTAGCCAAGGTAAGCACTCCCTGTCTTGCCCATCTAGGCCTGAGAAACCCAAAGAAACCCACCTGGACCCCATTAACCGTTTTGTCCTCCTTGTACGCAATAAACTCCTTGTTCAAATGAAAGATTGGCGTGGGTGTGGTTTGATTGTTTTCTTGTTTTAGTTGTTGTTACCAAGCTATCTAACTGCTAAACTAACCACTCACCACAGTCCTAACCATTGCAATATTTTTAGTTCCCTTTGCAACTTGTTGCGGTTTACCATTGAGACTTTAATTATCTTAAAAAATGTTTTTTTCTTAACGGGTGCACCTCTAGAAAAAATGCCCTGCAGTTCCTCCACCCGAGGCCACTATCTTTGTAGCAAGATGCTATATTAGTATACGTGATGCTGACACTTAAGCCATCTCCAATTTGTCTAACGCATCGCTTTCTACCATTTTAAAAGAGTTTAAAATAATGGAAATATAAAAAAAGAGTCAAAGTGATGTATGCGAAGTAGCACTTGAGGTAAGGTGTGGAAAACATGGCTCTGTATTGCAAATATACCCGAGCCCTTGTGCATGTCTAGGATTACCTGTTCACACAGTGTTTGAATTACAAAAGGTTCAAGACCTTATGTTCTCTTATGGTAGACGCACATCATGTCAGCTGATACCCCTGTTGGAATGTCATTGAGAACAACACGTTCAGCACTACAATGACCTGACCATGTGACAACTCGTTCTTCTAGCAGGACATATATTTTCCTACTAACATCATGTACTGTACAATCTACATGTACACCATTTAGTCCTATATATTAAACCACCAAACAAGATTACTATTCCTGGAATGCACTGAAAGGCAGGAAGTATGTCCATCCCATGAGATTAGGGGGGCTCACTCATGATTAGGGAACCTCAATAAACATCTGTGTGTCTGTTTAATGTGAAGTCCTGAACTACCTATCCCAGCCTGCCCATCCCACCTACAGGCACACAAATGCAAGTTCACAGACAGTGCCAGATGTTTCACCTGATTCCTTGATATCCTCCCAACAAGTCCCTCAGCCTTGATTGGCAGCTGGGTTCTGGAAGGTCCATGCCCTCAAAGCGGACCAACAGGTTGCTGCCCATTAAAATTAATTTACCTTTTTCCAAATCCTGCTGTGGTAAATTCTAGAAACAAAATGGTGGTTCATGGATGTGCAGGTTGACTGCAAACAGGAAGTGCTGTTGGGCTTCCTGTTACTGTGCATTGCTGGTTATGTCAGTTGAATCCAGGCAGCAGCATGGCTGAGATGCTGGGAAAGGAAGCTGTAAAATGGCCGCTACCTTTCTTTTTCAACTGTGCCAGGCTGTTGGTCCGGTTCAAGTATGATCGTTGTTTTTGATGAGTTCTGTTTTCTATCCATGAACTTGCCTCACACTGGATTGAGGCTTTGACTTTCTGGTCTCTCATCCCAGCCTTTTTGACTTTGCAAATACCTCTGCTTCTTATCGAACTCTTGGTCTATTTCACATTCAGTTTGTTGTATTAGTTGGACTTGTTTGTTTCAGTCACTATATCTTACACCCCAAAGTTCTGGGCCAACCACACACCAAGTAGTCATGTTGCATCCCCCATATCCACTAGTCTAGATACCAACCAATAATGCATGTTTCTTAAAAGAAAACATTTGATGAGATATTCCCTACCATGAGTAGCCCCTGTAACTATGATATATAAATAAATATATCTTGTCTTCTCACCTCCACTCCTGAAAGTTTATGAGACAAACCCAAATAAAATACCCCTGCCCAGGATCCAGCACCAGGGGTCCCCTCTACCTCTGCAGCAGGAAAGACAACACCGGTTCTCTGCCCCACATGGCAGCTTCTGACTACTTGCTCACATTGCTTTTTATACCGGCGAGTGAGATTACATCATCTCAATCTGCTGGTACAAAAAGCCCCTCCCAGTAGTGGGAGTGAAAGTCAGAGGCTGGAGTGATTAACAGAAACTGGTAGAAGGGCGGAGACCCCAATCTTCTGCTCCACTGTCGGCTTCCGCCAATCTCTTCCGGCTGTCAGAAGCAGCGGTGGATGGCGTGGGACAGAAGCGATCGACAATAAAGGGAGGTAAGTAAAAAAAAAAAAAAAAAATTATGTATTTTTCTGTGTGTGTATGTGGTTTTTTACTTTTAACACTTTGTGAGCTGGTAAGGTGTCCTTGAGACCCCCTATACCAGTCCACAAGGTGGGAGGGGCTGGCAAGTTACCTGCCAGCAAGCAGGCGACTTCTCACAACCCCTGTTGTATTACCTGTATCCCAAAAGCAGAAGAGGTGGTGCAGAAGAGACCCTGGCCCAGGTGGGCTATTTGGGCTGGTAGCCCTCAGGGCTGGGGGGCACCACTCGACCTCCGCACTCTGGTCTAGCAGCCCTGATAGCAGGTGTCCACGCTGGTTTTGCTGGTGAAGGGGGACCCCATGCCGTTTCTCTGTTGTTTAATCCTTGAGCGTGCGCATAGTAGTTGTATTTTATTTGAAAATCTCATAAAGTGCTCTTTTCAGTTTGTGGAGTCTCCCGGGTAGGTGTCTACCAATACATATGTGGTAACGTTGTAATCGGCGGGAATGGGGCTTTTACACACAATATGATTTTCTTGAAAAACTTTCATTTTTTATTTTAAAAACTGTTAAAAATATATATTTTCACATATTTCAACCCAAACTATTGAGAAAGCACTGAAAAATATACAAACAGGACTTTTCTTGTTAAAGCCTAAACTCAGCTGAAAAAAAAAATATATATATATATAAAATACTGTATTTTCGTTCTATAAGACGCACGTATTCTTCGTAAAAAAGGGTGGGGAGAAAATGTCAGTGCTTCTTATCATGCAAATGTTTTGTCCCCGCTGCTTCTTCCTTTCCAGTGGCGCCTGCACACACAGCTTACTCACCTGGCTCTTTTTGGCGGGTGGGTGTGGTCGACCGTCGAGCGACGGCCAAGCCCACCTGCCGAACGGTCCCGCGTGTTTGCCTGAAAGAGGCAGCAGCAGGACGCCACCGGAGGAGAGGCAGCAGCAGGGACATCAGGAGCGATGGATATGTGAGTTTACTTTTTTTATCTTTTGCTTATGGGAAATGGGGGGGATAATGCCACACTGCCTATATGGGGAATGGGAGGGGGGAATTCCGCACTGCCTATATGGGGAATGGGAGGGGGGAATGACACACTGCCTATATAGGAAATGGGATGGGGGGGAATGCCACACTGCCTATGGTAATGGAGGAGTTAATGCCACACTGCCCATGGGGAATGGGGGGTGCCACACTGCCTGAAAGTGGGGGATTCTGGACCTTGCCTAATATTTGGTTCTTGGGGGGATGGTGTTTTAGCACAACACTTGGTTCAGAATATTTTTCTTCTAATTTTCCTCCTCGAAATCCTAGGTGCATCCTATGGGCAGGTGCATCTTATAGGGCGATACATATTATATATAATTTCCATAGAAAACCCTGGAAATTCCTGCAAAAAATATAGTTAAACACATATAGCTTAAAATGGTGAAAATGGCCTAGCAACAGAGGGTGTCAACATCTTTAGGTATTCTGGCACTGAAAGAGTTAAAGTACTTTGCCAACTTCTACTCAATTTAGAAAGTCTTGCGTATTAGTCCCCTATTTTTTGGTTTATCTTCATTGTTGCTATTTGTTCATATTTCAACGTATTTTCAACTGTCATCTATATTTTTTAATTAAACCTTATCCTAAAGTTGAACAACCATATTGATTGGCTATTTGAGTTAGGACATTTTTTAAGTAATTTACAAATAGTTTTTTAAGGAATGCTATTTAAACAAGCCACTGGTAGCTATTAAAAGAGACCATTGATCAGCAGAAGCACTTGAGATGCCCATAGCTCTATGGGGTGATCATTCATACATTGGGACAGTAAGAGTTTTAGAAGCCATATTCATACTTTTTAACTTCCAGAGATTGGTACGAGCAATGTCTAAAAAAAACTCCTTCTACAGCATGTTCCCCGCCGTTTTATACTATCCGGCATTTAGAAAATACCAGTTGACTCTGAACTCAACTTTTGGTTTTGTGGTCATGCTGCAATATAATTCTTTCAGGGTAACTTTGTTCCCACGACATGCAATGTTGATCTATGCCCTTGGCTGGAACAGTTAGTGGTGACCAAAATATTACTTAACAAGTGTTGTTTTCATAGTTTTGTGGGAATCTTGCCTTATCCTGGACTGTTTTTCTATGCGTCACACTCCAAACAAAACTTATGGAGACAGCAAGCTCTTATTATGAATGGCTGTTTCTCTCTTGGTGCACCATAAATTACTTTGTTCACCCCTGGTTACTCCTGTTTGTTTGCTCATTCAATGTGGTAGCCCTGAAAGCCTATTGTCGGGAGGCAAAGAATTCCAGACATGGCTCAGCAAGTGATTATATTGTTTCTCTGGAGTCAAATCAAGTCTAAAGTTCTTGTGTGGTCTGATGGGGCAACCATAATGTAATAACCATAATGTAAGAAGCCAGCCAAAATACAGCAGTGGCTTAGATTAGACCTAGTTCTTACTAGTTCATACTAGTCTCCTCATCCTACACCTGGCCAGCATTCCATGTCTCAATATCAGGGGTGCACCTGTAATGAGGCTATGTGAGAGTAACAAGCTTTTTTTTACTCTCATTTTAACTCATATCTCCTTAGTGGTTCAGTTGAGGTTGGGGAGTGCTGCTGCATGATATTAAGCTTTTTACAGCAAGTCGACAACCCCCTGCAGGGATCTATGACTGTCACAACGTGGCCCCACATCCATCGGCATGCTGGATAATTTGACGCAGATCTTGACAGTATCCGGGGTGGGGCAAATTGGCAAGATCTGGGTCACATCAAGCTTTGGCCCGAATTGGAAGTCCATGACTACTAAAGACATTCTTTCCCTCTTGCATGCCCTACAGTATTCATGATTCTGAAGACCCTTTCTCCTCATCCTACAGATTATTTTTATTCTGAAGATCTTCTTCTTATTTCCTACCTTCCTACTTGAAGTGGCATTAGTCGCGAGGCACAAGTTGGCATCGGCCAAATAACCACTTGTCAACGATGGGGTCAATATCATTGTCCACTATTGTAGCAGTTTTGTTTAGGAGCACATAGTTGATAGTTGCTTTTGTTACTGTGTATCACAAGTTTTCTAGCTAGCTTGGCTGGAGCACTTGAGTATTGTAATCACTCATTTATTGTATTTTCTTTAATTGATATTTGTATTCATAAGTATTTATCTTGTTCACTTTATATGTATTATATAATGCTGCTTGTTTTTACACACATCTGATATATATATATATATATATATATATATATATATATATATATATATATTGTCAGGATCTGGGGCCAACGGCAATGACTCTGAAGACAGTTCTTGGTCAAATCATGAGCAATTTATTGAAAATATATTCCAACAGGCAAAATCTCTTAACTTCAGAGAATGATGCAGCATACTAATGCAGTACAACAAGCGGTTACCTCACCAACTCTAGCAACGTCCAGTGTATGATAATTACAGCGTATTGCAAGTCCTTGATATCACAGGTCCTCTTTCAGGGCATACAAGTCCAGGCTGTTAATCCACAGGTTCCAAGAATGGATAACACATAAAGTTCTTCGGCTGCAATTCAGCGCTGTCAGTATTGGGAGCAGCAAGGCACGGGCTCCTCATCCCAGTCTGTCCAACAGCAAACTGGAAACCTCATCGGCTCCTTTTATTAGCCTTCCTTGCATTTAGCTTCATCACCTGTGTAAGAACTGGGGAGGTAGGTGAAAAACCCGTAGAGAACTGGGAATGTGGACTGGGGTCCTGAAAACCTGGCATGGATCGTGCCTGATTGAGAAAAGCAAGGGAGAAATATACACCATCCAGCACTTTCCCATACACTTTACCACAAATAAATATATATATATATATATATATATATATATATATATGATTGATCTGTATTAATGCACTAGTGCACTTATTTATAGCTTGCTGCTATGGTTATACTTATATATATTTACATATATCACAAAGGAATCATATCTATTTGAAGAATAGATATTTGATTGCAGTCTGTTGATTAGCTTGCTGCTGTTCTTCGGCCATTTCCTTGGAGTTGTTTTTAATGTATATGTGTGTTTCAGTTTCAAGTAGTAAAGATCTTTTCCTTTACATTTTTGCAATTATATTGGCTTGAATTTAGCCCATTGATGTCCTTTGGGGGTATATCTCACTCATCTTCTTTTCCTATAGCCTTTTTTAATCTAAAGACTCAATTATCTTCCTTCTCCCACAGCCCCCCAGCATTAGTTATTATTAGTTATTCTGAAGGCTTCTTTTCTTTATGCTACAACCTTTGAAATTCTATAGGCCGTCTTCTCCTGTTTTTTTCTAAGATATTCTTCGCCTCTTCGACATCCTAAACATTTGTTATTCTGAAAGCCTACTCATCTTCTTCATCCTGCAGCTTTTTATTTAAAGTCTATTTTTTTTATCCTACTACATTTTTCATTCTGAAGACCTTCTTCGCCTCTTCTTCATCTTAAAGTGGACCAACACCCAGGATTTTGACTATCCTGGGTCTTGGTCCACTTCGGTGGGGCACCCCCGATCGGGGTGCCCCGCTGTGTGAAACCCCCCCGAACTCACCTCTGTCCGCGGCGACGGGCAAGCCGCGGACAAGCGGCTCCTCCGCCGCCGCCTCCCGCGCGTCCCTGTTGACGCGCGCGTGCCCGCGCCGGGCGCGCGCACGTCTAGAGGGGCGCGAGGGAGGCGGCGGCGGCCGGCCGCCGCCGAAACTAAGGTAAGGAGTTTGGGGTGTTTGGGGGGGTTTCACCCCGCGGGACATCCCGATCTCGGATGTCCCGCGGGGAGGGAGGTGATCGGCCCGGGAATCTTATAGATTCCCGGGCCGATCACCGGTGGGTGTTGGTCCACTTTAAAGACGTTATGATTCGAAAGACCTTCCTCTCCTCTTCCTCGTCATACAGCATTTGTGATTCTGAAGATGCTCTTCTCCTTTTCTTTATCATACAGCCTTGATTATTCTAAAGAATCTTTTATCTTCTTCATCATCCTAGAGCCATTGATATTTTAAATACCTGCTTCTCTCATTCTTCACCTTACTAAACACATGCTCAACCTTCCTTCACCTACGAGTCATGTTTTGCAGATCTCCACACAGATGCACAAGTGAAGTAATTAGTGCTTAGACAGAGCTTTATCTCCAATTATATTACCTGTGCATTAGTGTGGAGATCTGCAAAACCTGGCCTGTTGGTCTGCCCACCCTTAAGGAGGAGTGTTGAGCACCTATATCTCACAACATTTGTTCTTCTGAATACCTAATTCTCTTTTTTTCTGAAGGCTTTATTCTCCTCTTCTTCAACTTACATTCTTTGTTTTTCTGAAAACCTTTTTCTCCTCTTATTCATCCTGCAGACTTTGTGATTCCAACTATATTGTTCTCCTCCTCACCATCCTACAGTACAGTATGATTCTGACGACCTTTTGCTCCTCTTCTTCAGCCTACAACATTTGTTATTTTGAAGACCTTCTCCTCTTTTTCTACCATGCAGACTTCTTTGTTCTTTTTTTCATCTTCTTCATCCTGTAGACTTCATCCTAAGAACCTTCTATTTTTCTTCCATGTCCTACAGCATTTGTGATTCTGAAGACCTTTTTACCTCTTCTTATCCTACAGACTTCTGAAGACCTAATTTTCTTCTTCATCTAGCCTTAGTTATATTAAAGATTCTCATCTTCTTCATTCTGTAGAATTTGCTATTCTGAAGACCTGCTTCAGCCTATGGAATGTGTTATTCTATTTTATTTCTTCTAATTTTCTTTATACTAACCTTGTTACTTTGAAGGCTTTAGAAGAATGTCATCCCCTTTTCTTCATCCTGTAGACTTTGTTATTATGAAGGCCTTCTTCTCATCCTCTACATCCTACAATATGTAGTATTATATAAGGCTATCTTCCCCTCTTTCTTTTCCTACAACCTTTCTTTATTCTTCTCCTCTTCTCATTTTCTTCATCCTAAAGACTATGTGATTCTAAAGTCATTTTCTCCTCCTCCCCACCCTACAGCAGTAGTGATTCTGAAGACCTTCTCCTTTTCTCTAATATACAAATTTTGTTTTTCTTGAAACCTTCTACTCTTTTTCTTCTTCCTACAACCTTCATTATTCTATAGACTCTTCATCAATCTAAAGCCATTGCTATTCTTGATGACCTACATATCTCCTTCTTTATCATACAGTCTTTGCTATTCTGCAGGCCTGCTTCTCCTCTTCTTCATCCTACAGCCTTTGAAATTCTGAAAACCTTCTTCCCTATGTCTTTATCCTACAGCCGTTGTTATTCTAAAGATCTTTTTCTGCTCTTATTCATTCTACAGGAGGCGTTCACAACCTTTTATCATCAAGTACCACTTTCCATTTTCTAAAAGACTCAAGTACTACCTGGGTGGTGTGTATGGGCTGTCGGCACCCACAACAGTAGACACAAGAGAAAAAAATAACCATATAAAGTGTATGAAATACACATACATTATTCTCATCACCTTTTGGAGCAGTTTGGTACCATTGATGCAACTCATTTGGGGTACAGATAAGTCTGGGACCTGGCTGAATACCACCTGATACAATCTTGAGTACCATCACTGGGAACCACGGTTCTACAGCACTTGTTATTCTAAAGACCTTTTCTTCTTTTTCACTCCACTTCACACTTTTGCTTCCAGAATTTTATGTGCTTCTCTCCTAATCCTTGTAATACCTTTCCTCCTGGCACCCACAACTCCTCAGCCCTACAACCCCCTACAAACTAGTATGTTTAGAGCCCACAATCTTGACCTTTTCTCTATTACACATGATACCGTCCCTTTTCGTGGTCTGCAACTATCATCCACCTATAGTAACAGCAAAACGCATTCCCACATACTGTTCCACAAGCATTACAGCAGGAGTACCCATCAAAATGCCCTTTTTATTTCAGGCAGTGCCAGTGGATAACACAATTAGCCATAGGTCTGATTGGGCAAAGGATCACCCCCACTCCCATATACTGCCTTTGAGGCTGTAAGTGGGATAATCCACCAACTTGCTCTCTGCTATTAATAGAGCTGTTGGACAACTATGTCCCACAAGATCTAGATAGAGTGCTATTGAAACTGTAGGCTGGGGGGGGGGGGGCACCAAGAACCTCCTCTCTTCTATAATCCTGTTATACTTCTGTCAAACTCTTACCGGGCAAAAAAGCCTGTCACGCGTCTCTTGTCCTCCCGACCCCGCTTCACCCACTTTCACACCCTTTTTTTGTTTTTCTCTTCCTCTCTATCAGTTTAATGCTTTCTTTTTCTGTCACTTCCTTTCCTCTCTTTCTGTTTTCCACTGTATCCCTTTCTTTTCATCCCTTTCTTTAAATAGGCTGAACTTCACTAATAGCTTGGCAAAGTCACCAATAGTCTAAAAGAATTTCGCAGCTCAGGTTTCATATATTTTGCTGTTTGAAAAACAGTTAATCGTGCAAATCGTATTTTAAATTGTTGATGTCTTGATCCTATGAGGGTCACACAGAGAAAATATATAATTCTTTCGTTGTATTAATTGTACTCGTGCAATGTTTCATTGAAAACTATTGGAAAATAAAAGCTTGGGTTTCATAAGCTTGAAAGAGCGACACTCTTTTTCCTATTGTATTTTTTTTTACTTTACCCTGTCTTTGAATTGTACACTGTGTCAACTTGCTTAGGTAACTATCACTGTACACCACTAAAGTATACATAAATATTTGTACGCATCTTTGATACACGCAACTGGCCTGATTCAGAGCCTGTCTGTGAATGTTCGTTTTTTCTGGGAACTGACCTTGTCCGCGATGCAAATGCTTGTTCTATTCAGAGCCGTGTTCCCAGAAAAGTTAGTTCATGCGTACGCGGGTGTGTTTACTTTTACGCTTTAGCCAGGCAATTATGTGATTTTCTGCCGAACTCAACTCAGAAGAAGTTTGTACCTGTTTCAGTTGTAACTTGCTGCGGAGTCCAGTGTTCTCGGTGTGTTGTGTCATTTGGTGGCTTTCCGATGTAGCCTTTTGTGGTTTATCTAGCAATTTTAAGGTGGTTCTTGTGTTCCCCACCAGCGTACCATCCCATGTAGTGAACATGTCTTTCTACATACTTACCTTCTCCCCCCCGGTGACATCTTGGGCATCCCATGTTGTCTTTATACCCTTCTACATACTTACCTTCTCCTCCTTGGTGGCATCTCGGGCATCCCATGTAGTCTGCATGTCCTTCTATATACTTACCTTATCTCCCTGGTTGCATCTAGTTCTATGTAGTTCTACCATGCTTACCATTTAGTTCTACATACTTACCTTTGTCCCTTCGTTGCAATGTCATCTGCTTCTACCCACTGTTACTCACCTTTTTTGGCTTCCCATGCTTAGGCCACCTTCTGTTTTGACTCACCATTATACACTGCGTCTGCTTTATGCAATTGTTTTTAATAAACGCCATCACGCCATACTTATTTTTTTAAAACAAAATTCTTTGTGTGCCTGATTATATGCCTTCTGGCCAGCTGTCTGGAGTCTTAAAAAGGGTGTCAGGAGCCAGGGAAGTAAAGGATAACGAATCACCTACAAGTACAATTAAACAGAAAATGAACATCCTAACAGGTAACACAACCGCAAAACAGCCTAGAACAAATAGAAAATATTAAGACAGAATCGGCAAATAAAGCTAACATTAAGGCAGGATGCTAGAAAAAAACATTTGTAACTACAACAGGGAGAAGGGGGCATTAAAAGAGGGGCATGAGCACAGCAGAAGTGAGGGAGGGCAGGGAGACAAATTGGCAAACACAATAAACTTGCACAAAATCCCAAAAGGGTGCACATATTAGAAATGCAAAACTCATTGGAATTGCAATGAGAACAATAGACACACAGATCAACTACATGAATAAACAGACTTACCCAGAATCCAACTGTCAGCCAGCATCTACGCAAGCATCTATGCTAGCAAGGCTAGCATAAGGACAGGAGAGTGGGCAAAAAGGAGGAGCAATGTGGAGCTAAACATAATGGGAGACAGGGAAGCTGGTTTAGGGTAGGTGAAGCAAGGCTAGCATAAAGACAGGAGAGTGGCCAAGAAGGAGGAGCAATGTGGACCTAAACATGGTGGGAGACAGGGAAGCTGGTTTAGGGTAGGTGAAGCAAGGCTAGCATAAGGACAGGAGAGTGGGCAAAAAGGAGGAGCAATGTGGAGCTAAACATAATGGGAGACAGGGAAGCTGGTTTAGGGTAGGTGAAGCAAGGCTAGCATAAAGACAGGAGAGTGGCCAAGAAGGAGGAGCAATGTGGACCTAAACATAGTGGGAGACAGGGAAGCTGGTTTAGGGTAGGTGAAGCAAGGCTAGCATAAAGACAGGAGAGTGGGAAAGAAAGAGGAGCAATGTGGATCTAAACATAGTGGGAGACAGGGAAGCTGGTTTAGGGTAGGGGAAGCAAGGCTAGCATAAAGACAGGAAAGTGGGAAAGAAGGAGGAGCAATGTGGACCTAAACATAGTGGGAGACAGGGAAGCTGGTTTAGGGTAGGTGAAGCAAGACTAGCATAAAGACAGAAGAGTGGACAAGAGGGAGGAGCAATGTGGACCTAAACATACCAAAACATATATTCCTGAGCAGCTGGGGGAACCAGGACCACATGTGTGAAATCAATGGCACCCATGACACTTGGCATATTTGCTATTTGGAAAAAACACAACCTCACGCTGTTCTAGGCTGCCATGTTGTCAGGAAAAGAGATGTATTTCTCCTGCAGGACAGCCATGCCATTGAGAAATTTAGTCAGGGCGCAGCTCAGTGAAGGCTAGGACATGCCAAATGAGAGTGCCCCTGGCCTCTGGAAGGAGCCATTCACTAAAAATTGAAAGCAGCCAAGCAATTTGGTCATACCTATAATTGCATGCCCCTTTCTTGTGTCAGGGGGCATAATGGCCGCAACTCTCAGTAAAGCTTCTCAAGAGAAAGGCAGTTCAGTCGGGTCAATTCGAACACCTGCTGATCGGACATCTGATCAATATCCAGGCGACACAGGTATGCCTAAGCTCTGGAAGGTAACTGGCTAACAGTCTCCAGTTCACCAACCTCGTCAAGGGGCTCCATTGTAGATGCATATGGTGGTTCCCTCCAGCAGAAAGAGAGCGCAAGTTTGAACTGGAAACCTATGGTTTTTATAGGTGAGAAAATGGCCAAATCAGGGCTAAGAATCCTGCGCAACTACTGCAGAAAGCGCGAACGCCTTGAGCCGCAAAAATATGGTGAACACTTTGGCGTACAGGTACTATAAATTCCCACAAAAAGGGCACCTTGGCCCAAAAAACACAGCCCTGAATCACCTAACACTGAAATTAGCCCAAATACGGTCCTTTGACGTCATTCCCGCTGGCGGGAATGAATGCGAGAGATGCTCTGAGAAGCAAGTAAAGTAGCCAGCTCACCACATCCACATAAAGGCACGGAAATGGGAATCCACTCGTTACACATTTCGGGCCACAGGGGCCCTTAATCAATGATCAATGATTAAGGGCTCCTGTGGCCTGAAACGCGTAACGGGGTTCTGGTGGCAGGACTCGCTGGCTTCTGGGTCCCTGCTTTATTATCACTTATCTTGGCATTTTTCTATGGTTGGCTATTTTTCACAAGATATATTGAAAGCTATGGCCCTTATTTAACAAGGGATAGCGCCAGGTAGCGAATGGTGAGCGGACGGTAATGACGCTCACTGCCACGAGAACGCCGGCTCCCCTCCGCAATCACACATTTATGAAGCCGATCCTGCTTAGCGACTGACAGAGCGCCAGATAGCGAATCATTCATCATTATTCCAGCCTCACCCCACAGCGCCAGCGAGCGAACTTGAACAGCAACAGGTATGACCTCTCGCTACCTGGCGCTCCCCAATGCATTTCAATGGAGCTATCTTTAAATATTCATAATTAATTGCTATTATTTTTTTTTTTTTTTAATGAATAAAAATTCTGTGACCACTTCTGCAATGTTAGATATTTTTTTAAGCTAAAAATATATATATTTTAGAAAATATATATAAAAATATTTTCTAAAAATATGGTTGTTTGGGGGTTAAAAAACTACTTTTAACCCATCGCCGCCAGCGCTCTGGGGTTTAAACAAGCATTTCACAGCGCGAGAATTTTTGGAGCGTGATTTGTTAATGAATATGCTGGGAGCCGTTCGCTATAACCGTTCGCTGTCATGCGCTCCCATACAGCGCGGAACCTGTCAAACAGCGACTCATAACCCCGTATTCAACATTACCGCACACGGACTGAGTCGCTGTCAACAGCCGAACAACGGCCAAGCACAGCGAATACTAGCGGGCGCTGTGAAAATAACGCTACTGTCGCTCATCTGTCGCTACCTGGCGCTATTAATGAATCAGCCTGCTCGTTTTACTTGGAGGCTGGATAAACACTGACGTTTTTCTATTATCTTAGTGTAGTACCAGTGTGTTACCTCTAGGTGTCAGATTTTCTGTTCAGACCAGGTTTATTATACATAAGGGACAGGAAAACACCTATTGACATGTAATAACTGCAAATAAGTGTGAGGCTTCTCCGACATATGTGAATTATGCATAAAAGGCTGGGGTCCTATAATTATCAGGAACAGTAATAGTGTTCAGCAACACGTGCCACCTAACACACACATCGCTGAACCTAATAATGAGAGCTACTTGATTATACACCTGCCGAGTGTCAGTGTAGCTGAATCAGCAGCTTCCCACGGGATTTGGACTTGCTAAATTTGCCATGCAATTTCTTTGGCTTAGTCAGTGCAGTAATGAATGGAGAACCAGCAAAACCTGATGATTGGCTCTAATAAAGATGCTTTCTATTAAGAGCTGCACCTCCTCCTCTGAATTATTGCTGAACAGGAAGTGCAGAATGCATCAGATAAAAAGTAAAAATATTTTCTCAGATGTACGCAGACCTAAACCCAGAAGACAAAGCTATTTTATAGTCCCCACCTATGCTCCAAAACTAAACTTGATCCCATGGCCCTTGGTGAAACTGAGGCTTACCTATTTGGATGGGAAACAAAGACTGCCACCATGTTCCCTCCCCCACCTATTTCACCCCCTAATTCCCCACCCTCATATTCCCTCCCCCTACATTCCACTCCCCCATTTCCCACCACTCCCTGATTCCCACCTCCCTTCATTTTCAATGTTCACTGCTCCCCCCACTCGAATTTCCTGTCATCCCCCTGTTTCCTGCCATCCCCCACCCCAGTTCCCTGCAGCCCATTCCTCCAGGTTTCCTGCCAATGAACCTCCCTGGTTCCCAGCACCCCCCAGTTTCCTACCATACTCCATTACTTGTCACATCACTGCCAGGTTGCCTGCAACCCATCCCTCCCAGGGGGGGGGCCCTCTTACCCAACCTCTCTGGTTCTCAGCATCCCTCCCCAGTTTTCTATCATGCCCCATTAATTGTCATCCCTACTGCCAGGTTCCCTTCTGCCCAACCTCTCTGGTTCTCAGCATCCCTCCCCAGTTTTCTATCATACCCCATTACTTGCCATCCCTACTGCCAGGTTACCTTCCGCCCAACCTCTCTGGTTCTCAGCATCCCTCCCCAGTTTTCTATCATGCCCCATTACTTGTCATCCCTACTGCCAGGTTCCCTTCTGCCCAACCTCTCTGGTTCTCAGCATCCCTCCCCAGTTTTCTATCATACCCCATTACTTGCCATCCCTACTGCCAGGTTTCCTTCCGCCCAACCTCTCTGGTTCTTAGCATCCCTCCCCAGTTTTCTATCATACCCCATTACTTGCCATCCCTACTGCCAGGTTCCCTTCTGCCAAACCTCTCTGGTTCTCAGCATCCCTCCCCAGTTTTCTATCATACCCCATTACTTGCCACCCCTACTTCCAGGTTCCCTTCTGCCCAACCTCTCTGGTTCTCAGCATCCCTCTCCAGTTTTCTATCATACCCCATTACTTGCCATCCCTACTGCCAGGTTCCCTTCTGCCCAACCTCTCTGGTTCTCAGCATCCCTCCCCAGTTTTCTATCATACCCCATTACTTGCCATCCCTACTGCCAGGTTTCCTTCTGCCCAACCTCTCTGGTTCTCAGCATCCCTCCCCAGTTTTCTATTAGAGATGAGCGAGTAGTGAAATATTCGAAATTTCGAATTTCGATTCGAATAGACCGCGTTACTCGACTACTCGACCGAATATCGAATCCCATTATAGTCTATGGGAAAAAAATGCTCGACACTTGGAAATCTCAATTCGACCACTTGGAGGTCACCAAGTCCACCCTGAAACATCAGAAAATGATGCCAACACTGCTGGAATGCAACTGGGACAGCAGGGGAAGCATGTCTGGGTGCATATAACGCGCCCAAGTCGCACTATTACGCCACTATCACAGCCACTCAACAATACACTCCAAACACAATATAACTTCTACGTAAAGTGAGACAAGACAAGGAAACCTTCTTTCCTCTACATTGCCATGGACCCCAAGCCAAACTGTACAAAAAAGAAGAACAAAATTCTGCACCCCTTAAAATCACGTTGCCTAATGACAACCACAGATGGCATAGGCAAGGGGGAAAATAAATAGACCCCACTCCTAATTGTCATTGTGTGTGTGTGTGTGTGAGATGTGGTCAGACATGTCCTCTTGTGTCATTGTGTCACCCCAGCAGTAAGGGAAGCTTAAAGGAGGAGGTTTGTTACAGTGTGTCACCCCAGCAGTAAGGGAAGCTTACAGGAGGAGGTTTGTTACAGTGTGTCACCCCAGCAGTCAGGGAAGCTTACAGGAGGAGGTTTGTTACAGTGTGTCACCCCAGCAGTAAGGGAAGCTTAGAGCTGAGACCTCTTAAAAATTGTGTGGAGGCCCAAGATCTGTGACCTCTTAAAAATTGTGTGGAGGCCCAAGAGCTGAGACCTCTCAAACATTGTGTGGAGTCCCAAGAGCTGAGACCTTTTAAAAATTGTGTGGAGGCCCAAGAGCTGAGACCTTTTAAAAATTGTGTGGAGGCCCAAGAGCTGAGACCTCTCAAACATTGTGTGGAGTCCCACGAGCTGAGACCTCTTAAAAATTGTGTGGAGGCCCAAGAGCTGAGACGTTTTAAAAATTGTGTGGAGGCCCAAGAGCTGAGACCTCTCAAACATTGTGTGGAGTCCCACGAGCTGAGACCTCTTAAAAATTGTGTGGAGGCCCAAGAGCTGAGACCTTTTAAAAATTGTGTGGAGGCCCAAGAGCTGAGACCTCTCAAACATTGTGTGGAGTCCCACGAGCTGAGACCTTTTAAAAATTGTGTGGAGGCCCAAGAGCTGAGACCTCTCAAACATTGTGTGGAGGCCCACGAGCTGAGACCTCTTAAAAATTGTGTGGAGGCCCAAGAGCTGAGACCTTTTAAAAATTGTGTGGAGGCCCAAGAGCTGAGACCTCTTAAAAATTGTGTGGAGGCCCAAGAGCTGAGACCTTTTAAAAATTCTGTGGAGGCCCAAGAGCTGAGACCTTTTAAAAATTGTGTGGAGGCCCAAGAGCTGAGACCTCTCAAACATTGTGTGGAGTCCCACGAGCTGAGACCTCTTAAAAATTGTGTGGAGGCCCAAGAGCTGAGACGTTTTAAAAATTGTGTGGAGGCCCAAGAGCTGAGACCTTTTAAAAATTGTGTGGAGGCCCAAGAGCTGAGACCTCTTAAAAATTGTGTGGAGGCCCAAGAGCTGAGACCTTTTAAAAATTGTGTGGAGGCCCAAGAGCTGAGACCTTTTAAAAATTGTGTGGAGGCCCAAGAGCTGAGACCTCTTAAAAATTGTGTGGAGGCCCAAGAGCTGAGACCTTTTAAAAATTGTGTGGAGGCCCAAGAGCTGAGACCTTTTAAAAATTGTGTGGAGGCCCAAGAGCTGAGACCTCTTAAAAATTGTGTGGAGGCCCAAGAGCTGAGACCTTTTAAAAATTGTGTGGAGGCCCAAGAGCTGAGACCTTTTAAAAATTGTGTGGAGGCCCAAGAGCTGAGACCTCTCAAACATTGTGTGGAGTCCCACGAGCTGAGACCTCTTAAAAATTGTGTGGAGGCCCAAGAGCTGAGACCTTTTAAAAATTGTGTGGAGGCCCAAGAGCTGAGACCTTTTAAAAATTGTGTGGAGGCCCAAGAGCTGAGACCTCTTAAAAATTGTGTGGAGGCCCAAGAGCTGAGACCTTTTAAAAATTGTGTGGAGGCCCAAGAGCTGAGACCTTTTAAAAATTGTGTGGAGGCCCAAGAGCTGAGACCTCTTAAAAATTGTGTGGAGGCCCAAGAGCTGAGACCTTTTAAAAATTGTGTGGAGGCCCAAGAGCTGAGACCTTTTAAAAATTGTGTGGAGGCCCAAGAGCTGAGACCTTTTAAAAATTGTGTGGAGGCCCAAGAGCTGAGACCTCTTAAAAATTGTGTGGAGGCCCAAGAGCTGAGACCTCTCAAACATTGTGTGGAGGCCCAAGAGCTGAGCACTTATTAGTGCTGCAGCTACGGCTGCTTTAGTGAGGGGTAGCTGCTGCTGCTGGAATAGGGACAGAAAGACTTCAGTGGTGTATTACCACCTATATACAAAACTATATACACTCTGCTCAAAACGGCTGCTTTAGTGAGGGGTAGCTGCTGATGCTGGAATAGGGACAGAAAGACTTCAGTGGTGTATTAGCACCTATATACAAAACTATATTTTGCACTACTTCAATTTACTAACAAAGGGTGCACCGCCCAAATCTTCCTACAAAATGTATACAACTGTGTGCTCACCCATAAAAAATGCAATCCACAATAATTTGGAGTGGGCGTGCAAAGAACACACCAATCTCCCAAAGGAAGCACCACTACAATCAACAGTATATATTAATGATTTTATTAGTACAAAAAAAACAAAGAATTAAAATACATACACCACAAGACAAATTTAAAAACAACCAGTATGGCCAAATGTATCTATATCAATGTATATGGCCCCTAAGGGCCGCTTAAATAACTGCCCTATGGGTGAATAATATTGATTATCCTAGAATAGTCATAACCCATCCTTTTTGTGCCGGCACAAAAAATCCTAACCACATGTAAATATATGTGCAAATTCATGAAACCAATACTACAAAAATATTAATAATATATATGACAAAAATATGTGCAAAAACAGTGAATATACAATAAAAAAATATCAATATATAAAGTGCAAATACATGAAAAACACATAAACCTAAAACACTACCTAATATTGCACAGGGAAACCCATACCAATAAGACTTTAAAGTGCAGACAATAACAATATATGATATAAATGCAAGTGCCAGCAGAGAGAAAATAAATGGTTAAATCTCACGTCATAAGATAACACCCAGGGCAACAGGGACCCTTGTCCTTGAAGCAGCATGGGGGCTGCGTGCGCAGACATTTTTCACTGAGGTTGGCCTGACTGTTGCCCTGGGTGTTATCTTATGACGTGAGATTTAACCATTTATTTTCTCTCTGCTGGCACTTGCATTTATATCATATATTGTTATTGTCTGCACTTTAAAGTCTTATTGGTATGGGTTTCCCTGTGCAATATTAGGTAGTGTTTTAGGTTTATGTGTTTTTCATGTATTTGCACTTTATATATTGATATTTTTTTATTGTATATTCACTGTTTTTGCACATATTTTTGTCATATATATTATTAATATTTTTGTAGTATTGGTTTCATGAATTTGCACATATATTTACATGTGGTTAGGATTTTTTGTGCCGGCACAAAAAGGATGGGTTATGACTATTCTAGGATAATCAATATTATTCACCCATAGGGCAGTTATTTAAGCGGCCCTTAGGGGCCATATACATTGATATAGATACATTTGGCCATACTGGTTGTTTTTAAATTTGTCTTGTGGTGTATGTATTTTAATTCTTTGTTTTTTTTGTACTAATAAAATCATTAATATATACTGTTGATTGTAGTGGTGCTTCCTTTGGGAGATTGGTGTGTTCTTTGCACGCCCACTCCAAATTATTGTGGATTGCATATTTTGCACTACTGTTTTGTGTCCTCTGTGCCAACAAAACACTGTTTTATACACGGTGCGTATAGGCACCATTTCACCTTCTGGCAGTATACGGCTGTATAGCCAGGTGTTTTTCTTAAAAATATTTTTTATATTTGGCACTACTGTTTTGTGTCCTCTTTACCAACAAAACCTTGTTATATACCCGGTGCGTATAGGCACCATTTCACCTTCTGGCAGTATACGGCTGTATAGCCAGGTGTTCTTCTTAAAAATATTTTTATATTTGAGGATGAGGGGCAGCCAGCATTACGCTCATCCAGCTTCCCTGCCTTTATGGGACAGTTATGCGGGGGGCGGGGTACACCTCTGTTAAAGCCTGAGCAGCGTGAACAGGTGGTGCAATGGATGGCCGATAACGCTTCCAGTCACTTGTCCACCACCCAGTCATCCACACAGTCTCACTCTGACCCTCCTTCCTCCCAACCTGGCCAACAGAGTCAGCCCACCCTTGACCCCTCCCAGGACCTCTTTTCGGGTCCTTTTCCAGATGTGCTGCAAGAATCCCAGGAGCTAGCAGAGGAATTTGTTTGTAGTGATGCCCAAACACTTGAGCATCCGCCATCTGCTAGTGATGTGGACCCGGAACCAGCATCTGCTATCATGAGCGATGATGATGATGAGACGCAGTTGCCATCAAGGGAGGCTGTTGGAATGTCCAGTGGGCAGGAGGAGGAGCAGAGAGAGGAAGTGGAAGAGGAGGTGGTGGACGACGAAATGACCGACCCCACTTGGACAGGGGTGATGTCCAGCAGGGAAAGCAGTGGAGATGCGGTCTGCGCATCACCGAATAAGGCAGCAAGAGGCAGAGGACAGTCCAGAGGCAGAGGACAGTCCAGACAGAGAAGGCAGGCCACAGCCAGCAGGGCCGAAGCTCTTCCCGGCAGCAGGCAGTCGCGCGAAGCTCCCCCATCGAGGCCTCGTACTTCTGTGGTGTGGAGATTTTTTAATGTTTGCGCGGATGACAAACTGAGCGCGGTTTGCGCAATCTGCCACTCAAAACTGAGTAGGGGCTCTGAGAAGAGCAATCTGACCACCTCAGGCATGCGCCGTCACTTGGAATTCAAGCACTGGGCTGAGTGGGAGAGAGCAAACGCAATACAACCTGCGCCCCGTCTTGCTGCCACTGCCTCTTCCCCTTTGTTGTGTGCTGCCACTGCGGTCCAGACCTCCAGCCAGGACACCTCCACATCTGCCTCTGCCTCGGCTACTTTGGGGCCTTCTCCTTCAGCCCCCCCTTCCCCCGCATCTTCGTCTGCACCTTCCATCTCCTCGTCCCATCAACTGTCCATCTCGCAGGCGTTCAACCGCAGGCGGAAGTACGCCTCCAGTCACCCCCAAGCCCAAGCCTTAACCTGCCTCATCTCCAAACTGCTGGCCCTGGAGATGTTGCCGTTTTGGCTTGTGGAGACGCAGGCCTTCCGCGACCTGATGGCGGCTGCCGCACCTCGCTATTCCGTCCCTAGCCGCCACTATTTTTCCCGGTGTGGCGTCCCCGCCCTGCACCAGCACGTATCGCGTAACATCAGGCGGACCCTGAGGTACGCAGTCAGCGCAAAGGTCCACTTGACCACCGACTCGTGGACAAGCGCTTGCGGCCAAGGACGCTACATCTCTTTGACTGCACACTGGGTGAATGTTGTGGAAGCGGGGACGGGGTCGCAAACAGGGACGGCCTACATACCACCCCCGCCCAAGATTGCCAGCACAAGTTCTGATAGACCCCCCTCCTCTTCCTTCTTCTCCTCCTCCTCCTCCTCTGCCTTAACATCGCCCTCAGCCCCTAGCTGGAAGCGTTGCAGCACTGGCACGGGGAGACGTCAGCAGGCGGTGCTTAAGCTCATCAGCTTGGGCGACAGGAAGCACAGCGCCGCAGAGGTGAGGCACGCCATATTGCAGCAGACAGAGATGTGGCTGTCGCCGCTGCAGCTAGGACCAGGCATGGTCGTGTGCGATAACGGCCGTAACCTGGTGGCAGAACTCAATCACGTACCATGCCTGGCCCACGTTTTTAATTTGGTAGTACAAAAGTTTCTAAAGACTTACCCCAACCTGGCAGAGCTACTGGTCAAAGTGCGGCGCTTGTGCGCTCACTTTCGGAAGTCAACTGTAGCTGCTGCTAGCTTAAAAAAAAAACCAGCAACGCCTCCATTTGCCTCAACATCGGCTGTTGTGCGACCTGCCCACTCGCTGGAATTCCACCTATTGCATGTTGGCCAGGGTGTGTGAGCAGCAGAAAGCATTGATGGAGTACCAGATGATGCATCCACGCGTGCCTCCAACTCAGCTCCCTCAGTTTGCCAACCACGAGTGGCCATGGATGGCAGACATATGCGATGTATTGCGTATCTTTGAGGAGTCCACTAAGAAGGTCAGCAGCGAGGACGCTATAGTGAGCGTAACCATCCCGCTCCTAGGCGTCCTTAAAGAATCGCTCATCGCAATAAGGGAGAACGCATTGCACACAGAGGAGACGGGGGTAGGAGGAGACGCAACGCAGGTAGACAGTCAGACCACACTTTTGTCTGCTGCTCGGTGGCAGTTGCAGGAGGAGGAGGATGAGGAGGAGGAGGACAACGTGGAGGTGGCTGTGGAAGAGGATGCTGGCGGCGAGGGTAGCAGTCAGGCTGTGTGCGTCCCATTGGTTCAGCGCGGATGGGGCGGAGAGGAGGAGGAAGAGGAGGAAATGGAAAATGATCCTTCTGGTGGGGGCAGTGAGGTCATGCCTACTCAGAGTCTGGCACACATGGCTGACTTCATGCTGGGCTGCTTTTCCCGGGACATACGTGTTGTCCGGATATTGGAGAACAAACTATACTGGGTCTTCGCACTCCTGGACCCCCGGTATAAAGATAACTTCTCCTCTTTTATTCCGGTAGAGGAGAGGACGAATCGATTACTGGAATACCAGAGGGAACTCTTGCAGAACATGATGCAGATTTTCCCACCCAGCATCGCTGGCGGCAGAGAGGAGAGTGTCTCCCAGAGTCTGACAACATCGATCAGGCCCACAGCCACCAGGGGAACACTCTCCAAGATGTGGGACACGTTCATGTCACCCCCTCGTGCAACTTCCATCACTGCGGGGGCCCGCTATCAGCAGGAGGGACAAGTATCGGCGGATGTTGCGGGACTACCTGGCAGACCACACCCCTGTCCTCCCCGATCCCTCGGTGACCTACACTTACTGGGTCTCCAAGTTGGACACGTGGCTGGAACTGTCCCTGTACGCCTTGGAGGTGCTTGCCTGCCCTGCCGCCAGCGTGCTATCAGAAAGGGTGTTCAGCGCAGCCGGGGGCATTATAACCGATAAGCGCAGCCGCCTGTCAACCGACAGTGCCGACAGGCTGACGCTAATCAAAATGAACAGCAAGTGGATTGACCCGGACTTTGCTTGTACAACAGTGGAAAGCAGCCAAGAGTGAAGTGCCATCTGTATGAAGTGCCATTTCCTCCTCCTCCTCCTCCTCCTTAACCGCCGTAGAATTGCTGTATTAATGGAAAAAATTATGGCTCACCTCTTAGGCTTAATACAATCAATTTTTAAGAGGTCTCAACTCTTGGGCCTCCACACAATTTTTAAAAGGTCTCAGCTCTTGGGCCTCCACACAATTTTTAAGAGGTCTCAGCTCTTGGGCCTCCACACAATTTTTAAGAGGTCTCAGCTCGTGGGACTCCACACAATGTTTGAGAGGTCTCAGCTCTTGGGCCTCCACACAATTTTTAAAAGGTCTCAGCTCTTGGGCCTCCACACAATTTTTAAAAGGTCTCAGCTCTTGGGCCTCCACACAATTTTTAAGAGGTCTCAGCTCGTGGGACTCCACACAATGTTTGAGAGGTCTCAGCTCTTGGGCCTCCACACAATTTTTAAAAGGTCTCAGCTCTTGGGCCTCCACACAATTTTTAAAACATAGCAGCCCTAATAAGGGCTCTCAATGACTCTCTTGTCTTCTGGTAGCTGGTATATATGGTGGTAAAAGCGATATTCTGAGCTTCTGGGACCCTGCCTGCCTACATATGAGCTATATACTGTTCAGCATAGTAGCCCTAATAAGGGCTCTCAATGACTCTCTTGTCTTCTGGTAGCTGGTATATATGGTGGTAAATGCGATATTCTGAGCTTCTGGGGCCCTGCCTGACTACATAGAATATGAGCTATATACTGTTCAGCGTAGTAGCCCTAATAAGGGCTCTCAATGACTCTCTTGTCTTCTGGTAGCTGGTATATATGGTGGTAAAAGCTATATTCTGAGCTTCTGGGGCCCTGCCTGACTACATAGAATATGAGCTATATACTGTTCAGCGTAGTAGCCCTAATAAGGGCTCTTAAGGACTCTCTTGTCTTCTGGTAGCTGGTATATATGGTGGTAAAAGCTATATTCTGAGCTTCTGGGGCCCTGCCTGACTACATAGAATATGAGCTATATACTGTTCAGCGTAGTAGCCCTAATAAGGGCTCTTAAGGACTCTCTTGTCTTCTGGTAGCTGGTATATATGGTGGTAAAAGCTATATTCTGAGCTTCTGGGGCCCTGCCTGCCTACATAGGATATGAGCTATATACTGTTCAGCGTAGTAGCTCTAATAAGGGCTCTTAAGGACTCTCTTGTCTTCTGGTAGCTGGTATATATGGTGGTAAAAGCTATATTCTGAGCTTCTGGGGCCCTGCCTGACTACATAGAATATGAGCTATATACTGTTCAGCGTAGTAGCCCTAATAAGGGCTCTTAAGGACTCTCTTGTCTTCTGGTAGCTGGTATATATGGTGGTAAAAGCTATATTCTGAGCTTCTGGGGCCCTGCCTGACTACATAGAATATGAGCTATATACTGTTCAGCGTAGTAGCCCTAATAAGGGCTCTTAAGGACTCTCTTGTCTTCTGGTAGCTGGTATATATGGTGGTAAAAGCTATATTCTGAGCTTCTGGGGCCCTGCCTGACTACATAGAATATGAGCTATATACTGTTCAGCGTAGTAGCCCTAATAAGGGCTCGTAAGGACTCTCTTGTCTTCTGGTAGCTGGTATATATGGTGGTAAAAGCTATATTCTGAGCTTCTGGGGCCCTGCCTGACTACATAGAATATGAGCTATATACTGTTCAGCGTAGTAGCCCTAATAAGGGCTCTTAAGGACTCTCTTGTCTTCTGGTAGCTGGTATATATGGTGGTAAAAGCTATATTCTGAGCTTCTGGGGCCCTGCCTGACTACATAGAATATGAGCTATATACTGTTCAGCGTAGTAGCCCTAATAAGGGCTCTTAAGGACTCTCTTGTCTTCTGGTAGCTGGTATATATGGTGGTAAAAGCTATATTCTGAGCTTCTGGGGCCCTGCCTGCCTACATAGGATATGAGCTATATACTGTTCAGCGTAGTAGCCCTAATAAGGGCTCTTAAGGACTCTCTTGTCTTCTGGTAGCTGGTATATATGGTGGTAAAAGCTATATTCTGAGCTTCTGGGGCCCTGCCTGACTACATAGAATATGAGCTATATACTGTTCAGCGTAGTAGCCCTAATAAGGGCTCTTAAGGACTCTCTTGTCTTCTGGTAGCTGGTATATATGGTGGTAAAAGCTATATTCTGAGCTTCTGGGGCCCTGCCTGACTACATAGAATATGAGCTATATACTGTTCAGCGTAGTAGCCCTAATGAGGGCTCTTAAGGACTCTCTTGTCTTCTGGTAGCTGGTATATATGGTGGTAAAAGCTATATTCTGAGCTTCTGGGGCCCTGCCTGACTACATAGAATATGAGCTATATACTGTTCAGCGTAGTAGCCCTAATAAGGGCTCTTAAGGACTCTCTTGTCTTCTGGTAGCTGGTATATATGGTGGTAAAAGCTATATTCTGAGCTTCTGGGGCCCTGCCTGACTACATAGAATATGAGCTATATACTGTTCAGCGTAGTAGCCCTAATAAGGGCTCTTAAGGACTCTCTTGTCTTCTGGTAGCTGGTATATATGGTGGTAAAAGCTATATTCTGAGCTTCTGGGGCCCTGCCTGACTACATAGAATATGAGCTATATACTGTTCAGCGTAGTAGCCCTAATAAGGGCTCTTAAGGACTCTCTTGTCTTCTGGTAGCTGGTATATATGGTGGTAAAAGCTATATTCTGAGCTTCTGGGGCCCTGCCTGCCTACATAGGATATGAGCTATATACTGTTCAGCGTAGTAGCCCTAATAAGGGCTCTTAAGGACTCTCTTGTCTTCTGGTAGCTGGTATATATGGTGGTAAAAGCTATATTCTGAGCTTCTGGGGCCCTGCCTGACTACATAGAATATGAGCTATATACTGTTCAGCGTAGTAGCCCTAATAAGGGCTCGTAAGGACTCTCTTGTCTTCTGGTAGCTGGTATATATGGTGGTAAAAGCTATATTCTGAGCTTCTGGGGCCCTGCCTGCCTACATAGGATATGAGCTATATACTGTTCAGCGTAGTAGCCCTAATAAGGGCTCTTAAGGACTCTCTTGTCTTCTGGTAGCTGGTATATATGGTGGTAAAAGCTATATTCTGAGCTTCTGGGGCCCTGCCTGACTACATAGAATATGAGCTATATACTGTTCAGCGTAGTAGCCCTAATAAGGGCTCTTAAGGACTCTCTTGTCTTCTGGTAGCTGGTATATATGGTGGTAAAAGCTATATTCTGAGCTTCTGGGGCCCTGCCTGACTACATAGAATATGAGCTATATACTGTTCAGCGTAGTAGCCCTAATAAGGGCTTTTAAGGACTCTCTTGTCTTCTGGTAGCTGGTATATATGGTGGTAAAGCTATATTCTGAGCTTCTGGGGCCCTGCCTGACTACATAGAATATGAGCTATATACTGTTCAGCGTAGTAGCCCTAATAAGGGCTCTTAAGGACTCTCTTGTCTTCTGGTAGCTGGTATATATGGTGGTAAAAGCTATATTCTGAGCTTCTGGGGCCCTGCCTGACTACATAGAATATGAGCTATATACTGTTCAGCGTAGTAGCCCTAATAAGGGCTCTTAAGGACTCTCTTGTCTTCTGGTAGCTGGTATATATGGTGGTAAAAGCTATATTCTGAGCTTCTGGGGCCCTGCCTGACTACATAGAATATGAGCTATATACTGTTCAGCGTAGTAGCCCTAATAAGGGCTCTTAAGGACTCTCTTGTCTTCTGGTAGCTGGTATATATGGTGGTAAAAGCTATATTCTGAGCTTCTGGGGCCCTGCCTGACTACATAGAATATGAGCTATATACTGTTCAGCGTAGTAGCCCTAATAAGGGCTCTTAAGGACTCTCTTGTCTTCTGGTAGCTGGTATATATGGTGGTAAAAGCTATATTCTGAGCTTCTGGGGCCCTGCCTGCCTACATAGGATATGAGCTATATACTGTTCAGCGTAGTAGCCCTAATAAGGGCTCTTAAGGACTCTCTTGTCTTCTGGTAGCTGGTATATATGGTGGTAAAAGCTATATTCTGAGCTTCTGGGGCCCTGCCTGACTACATAGAATATGAGCTATATACTGTTCAGCGTAGTAGCCCTAATAAGGGCTCGTAAGGACTCTCTTGTCTTCTGGTAGCTGGTATATATGGTGGTAAAAGCTATATTCTGAGCTTCTGGGGCCCTGCCTGCCTACATAGGATATGAGCTATATACTGTTCAGCGTAGTAGCCCTAATAAGGGCTCTTAAGGACTCTCTTGTCTTCTGGTAGCTGGTATATATGGTGGTAAAAGCTATATTCTGAGCTTCTGGGGCCCTGCCTGACTACATAGAATATGAGCTATATACTGTTCAGCGTAGTAGCCCTAATAAGGGCTCTTAAGGACTCTCTTGTCTTCTGGTAGCTGGTATATATGGTGGTAAAAGCTATATTCTGAGCTTCTGGGGCCCTGCCTGACTACATAGAATATGAGCTATATACTGTTCAGCGTAGTAGCCCTAATAAGGGCTTTTAAGGACTCTCTTGTCTTCTGGTAGCTGGTATATATGGTGGTAAAAGCTATATTCTGAGCTTCTGGGGCCCTGCCTGACTACATAGAATATGAGCTATATACTGTTCAGCGTAGTAGCCCTAATAAGGGCTCTTAAGGACTCTCTTGTCTTCTGGTAGCTGGTATATATGGTGGTAAAAGCTATATTCTGAGCTTCTGGGGCCCTGCCTGACTACATAGAATATGAGCTATATACTGTTCAGCGTAGTAGCCCTAATAAGGGCTCTTAAGGACTCTCTTGTCTTCTGGTAGCTGGTATATATGGTGGTAAAAGCTATATTCTGAGCTTCTGGGGCCCTGCCTGACTACATAGAATATGAGCTATATACTGTTCAGCGTAGTAGCCCTAATAAGGGCTCTTAAGGACTCTCTTGTCTTCTGGTAGCTGGTATATATGGTGGTAAAAGCTATATTCTGAGCTTCTGGGGCCCTGCCTGCCTACATAGGATATGAGCTATATACTGTTCAGCGTAGTAGCCCTAATAAGGGCTCTTAAGGACTCTCTTGTCTTCTGGTAGCTGGTATATATGGTGGTAAAAGCTATATTCTGAGCTTCTGGGGCCCTGCCTGACTACATAGAATATGAGCTATATACTGTTCAGCGTAGTAGCCCTAATAAGGGCTCTTAAGGACTCTCTTGTCTTCTGGTAGCTGGTATATATGGTGGTAAAAGCTATATTCTGAGCTTCTGGGGCCCTGCCTGCCTACATAGGATATGAGCTATATACTGTTCAGCGTAGTAGCCCTAATAAGGGCTCTTAAGGACTCTCTTGTCTTCTGGTAGCTGGTATATATGGTGGTAAAAGCTATATTCTGAGCTTCTGGGGCCCTGCCTGACTACATAGAATATGAGCTATATACTGTTCAGCGTAGTAGCCCTAATAAGGGCTCTTAAGGACTCTCTTGTCTTCTGGTAGCTGGTATATATGGTGGTAAAAGCTATATTCTGAGCTTCTGGGGCCCTGCCTGCCTACATAGGATATGAGCTATATACTGTTCAGCGTAGTAGCCCTAATAAGGGCTCTTAAGGACTCTCTGGGCTTCTGGTAGCTGGTATATATGGTGGTAAAAGCTATATTCTGAGCTTCTGGGGCCCTGCCTGACTACATAGAATATGAGCTATATACTGTTCAGCGTAGTAGCCCTAATAAGGGCTCTTAAGGACTCTCTTGTCTTCTGGTAGCTGGTATATATGGTGGTAAAAGCGATATTCTGAGCTTCTGGGGCCCTGCCTGCCTACATATGAGCCATATACCGTTCAGCGTAGTAGCCCTAATAAGGGCTCTTAATGACTCTCTTGTCTTCTGGTAGCTGGTATAGATGGTGGTAAAAGCGATATTCCGAGCTTCTGGGGCCCTGCCAGCGACAGCCTGTCTTTCCCTGCTGTGAGCGTCTGTCCCTCACTAAGTTCAAGCTGCTAATGCTGACGAAGAGGAAGTGCTGAGTTTTGTATATTCGAGGTCACATGGTTTTTCCAGCCAATGCGTGTAGACGCCGTTTTCGCGATGCCAGCGTCCTCCCAGGACCTGTCCCACCCCCCCTGCATGGTGATTGGTGTAAAAAACGCGCCAGGGAAGGTGGGAGGGGAAACGAATTGTGAGTGCGCCATCGCCGCTGTACTCGATCGAAATCGAGTATGACGAACAGCGTAGTATTCGATCGAATACCGGCTCGGTCGAATACTACTCGCTCATCACTATTTTCTATCATACCCCATTACTTGCCATCCCTACTTCCAGGTTCCCTTCTGCCCAACCTCTCTGGTTCTCAGCATCCCTCCCCAGTTTTCTATCATGCCCCATTACTTGCCACCCCTACTTCCAGGTTCCCTTCTGCCCAACCTCTCTGGTTCTCAGCATCCCTCCCCAGTTTTCTATCATACCCCATTACTTGCCATCCCTACTTCCAGGTTCCCTTCTGCCCAACCTCTCTGGTTCTCAGCATCCCTCCACAGTTTTCTATCATACCCCATTACTTGCCATCCCTACTTCCAGGTTTCCTTCTGCCCAACCTCTCTGGTTCTCAGCATCCCTCCCCAGTTTTCTATCATGCCCCATTACTTGCCACCCCTACTGCCAGGTTTCCTTCTGCCCAACCTCTCTGGTTCTCAGCATCCCTCCTCAGTTTTCTATCATACCCCATTACTTGCCATCCCTACTGCCAGGTTTGTTCTGCCCAACCTCTCTGGTTCTCAGCATCCCTCCTCAGTTTTCTATCATACCCCATTACTTGCCACCCCTACTGCCAGGTTTCCTTCTGCCCAACCTCTCTGGTTCTCAGCATCCCTCCCCAGTTTTCTATCATACCCCATTACTTGCCATCCCTACTTCCAGGTTCCCTTCTGCCCAACCTCTCTGGTTCTCAGCATCCCTCCCCAGTTTTCTATCATGCCCCATTACTTGCCACCCCTACTTCCGGGTTCCCTGCCGCCCAACCTCTCTGGTTCTCAGCATCCCTCCTCAGTTTTCTATCATACCCCATTACTTGCCATCCCTACTGCCAGGTTTCCTTCTGCCCAACCTCTCTGGTTCTCAGCATCCCTCCTCAGTTTTCTATCATACGCCATTACTTGCCACCCCTACTGCCAGGTTTCCTTCTGCCCAACCTCTCTGGTTCTCAGCATCCCTCCTCAGTTTTCTATCATACCCCATTACTTGCCACACCTACTGCCGGGTTCCCTTCTGCCCAACCTCTCTGGTTCTCAGCATCCCTCCTTAGTTTTCTATCATACCCCATTACTTGCCACCCCTACTGCCAGGTTTCCTTCTGCCCAACCTCTCCGGTTCTCAGCATCCCTCCCCAGTTTTCTATCATACCCCATTACTTGCCATCCCTACTGCCGGGTTCCCTGCCGCCTCAGCATCCCTGCCCCCCAAATGCACTGTAGTTGTGATAGCATTAGATTCACATTTGCACTTTGTGTGGGTTTTTCCCACCTTAAGCACTTTGTTCATATTTTTAATTGAGTATTTAATAGTTATTTACTTTGCTGTATATTTGTATTATATAGATTTTACTCAGTCTGCAGCACACTGTCATTTATTATTAAGTAGTTATAGTAGCCATTGGAGGCTGTGAACTTTTTTTTTATTGTAAAAAATGAGACCAAGATGAATCATTTCAAAATATTTCAATATTTTATTTTCAATGTGACTCATAATCTGTACAATTCCATTGAAAAACTGAAATAATTTAAATAGGAAAATCAGAATAACAAAACTTAATCTGGCCCCCCCAAAAAGCCCAAACCCTTAAAAAACTATTCCCCAGCATCTAAAATTAATAAATTTTAAGTTTCTAGTCACTTACTTAGGATACAGGAGTCTAGGACTCTAGGATACAGGCCCCGCCATCTTGACTCAGAAGCATCACATACTGAGGAGAGGAGAGCGGGATAAAATACAGTGGGGTGGGTTATAGCTGTGCAGAGCAGCGCTGGGGTCAAGGAAAGGACAGCAATCCCAGAATGCAGAGCGACACAGTCAGAAGATACTTTCTGTTTGCAGGCTGCCTGATGCTTCATGTGCCGCCATCTTGGATGTTTAAAGGCTCATAACATGCAGTAGATGCAGGTAGGATGATTTTTAATGTGGGCAATCTGTATGTACAGGGTGTGGGAAACATATAAGATATGCTCTTATTCAGGGTGAAGGTCCGCTTTAAATAATGTGGTTGCATAAGTGTGACACCCTAAAATTGGGAGTGTGGTCATACTCAGAAGTAACCAATTACATTTCAACTTATGTTAGATAGTATTCCGTACATATCTGCCATCAATTAAAGTGATTCTGGTTTACTCCATATAATATTCAATGGTTCAAGTAGGATTTTCCTGACGTTTTCTTAGTTGCATTTTACAGCGAAATCCATGGTCTGTAAACAGCTTACAAATATAAGGACGTTAGAAGGTAGTGCTTGGGATGTAAGGGGAGCTATGTCCTGTCCTGTAAACAGCTTACAACTAGTGATGAGCCGGAGCAGGGTCTACCAGGTTTGCTGGATACAATAGCTCCGGCCACCACAAAAAATGAACTGGTATATGGGTCCCTTGGACCCCTTACCAGTTCACAAACAGTTTTAAAAATACACCTTTTAAAAATAAAAATATTCACATTTGCCACATTTGACCTCCTCAATCTGTCCCTTGCGGTGGGGCCTCCACTCTGCAGGTCCTCCAGGTCAGGGGCTACCTCCTGGTCCTGCAGCTGTCATCTTTGTGCCAGGGAGCAGCTGTTGGATTTGTAGTGACAGGGGACACAGGTCTCCCCTCCTCCATTCTTGACATCCTGCCAATCTAGTGCTAGGCCCACCTCGGAAGGAACATTAAATTCAACAGAGATGGAGCCTGCCACTGGAATGATCGGAGAGACACAGAGGGGATTTCCCAGGAATTCTCCCTCTCACACACTGTCCCCCTTACTACAGATGCCGGCAACAGCCGTTCCCTAACATGGAGAAGTTGGCAGCCGCCGGACTAGGATCTAGATTTGGACCCGATCCGGAGCCCATCACTGCCTACAACACATCAAGGGGATCTCATTGTTGAAAGGTATCAGTCAGGAGAATGGTACAAAAATGTACAAGACATGGGGGATATCAAGGAACACAGTGAAGAGTAGACGGTCAACAATAAGTAGATAAGATTCGGCACAACAATGACAATACCAAAAACTGGACCTCCCTCAAAAATTGATAAAAAAGACAAAACGAATATTTGTCTGGGAGGCTGCCAAGGGGCCTACAGAAGAAGCTGCAGGAATTTCTGTCAAGTTCTAGGTTGTGTTCTGGATGTGACAACAATCTCCAGTATTAGTCCTGTGGCTGATACCAACAGAAGGACATGGGGTTTGTGGATTCTGTTGAGAATTTCAGAGAATTATGTTTTGTGGCATAACTTTAGCATCTACCATCTAGATGAGATAGAGACACATCAAAGGTTCACTAGACCGGTGACCACTGTCACAGGTAAGAGATCCAATGATCTGAATAATAAAAAGGACTACAACAAATGGTGACGTGTGCTGAAGGCTGTGGAATACCATGAAAGACCCGAAAGGGGCATCTAGGGGCGCCCGAGTATTTATGTTTTCTTCATTCTTGAACATGAGCAATTTGTGAAACATTCACATGTGTTTCTTTTTCATTGTCTATGTGTTGATTGCTAGTTTAGTTTCCAGGCTAACGCCAAAATATTTCACATTTTTTCAGTTATGTACAAGTGGCAAAAATGTATATGGTGGAACGGGCTATGAAACATTGCTAAAGAGATGTTCTCCACTAAGTATTTCCACAGCACTTGTAGAACCTGCAAAGCAGGAAAAGATATTGAAAAATAGTGGAATTTCAGGTGAGAAATGTTGAGTATTTTTGTATCTTGGTAATTGTTAGAATAGATCATGTTCCAGATTTAGAAAAAATGAAAAAATGGGCACACATACAGTGCCTCTAAAACGTATTTATACCCTGGGTGGTAGGAGATAAGAGAGCGCTACTGGGGACTGAATACCTCCTGCCAAACCCCGGAGGCACCCGTCTTCTTGGCGAGTTCACAACTCTCCGCAGATGGCTTCACCTATAGTTAAGCCCCCGTTTGCCGGGACGCTTGAAACTCCTCTCCTGCCCCCAGGACTTGGTAGCTCAAAGATTGTAAACTCACAGGGGTGAAGACAGATGAACTGATGGTAAGGCTGGGCGTTAAGCACAGGTAAATAGTCCTCACGACTAGCATCTCCAAAGGAAAGACACGGGAAGGGTCAAATGTCAAGAGAGTTCGTAGTACAAGCTAGGCAAGCTAGGTCAAACAGGAGTCTCAGGAACAATAGCACCCAGCTATACGCTATCACGGGCAGTGAGAGAGGGGAAAACATTTATAGGACGGGAACGGACGGGATAGGACAGAGGGGAATTGGCTCATTGGTGACTTAATAACATATGGGTTGATTACCCTGTTTAAATCTTTAGGGCGTTTCGCCTACAGTAATCTTCGGGCTCATTGGCCCTTTTAAACTAACCTCCGGTGGCAACGAGCATGGGCAGAGGAGCGAGGGAGGCAGAAGCGCTTAGCTGACGCTGCCCGGAGCGGCTGCCAGGCATAGGGGAACCCGGCCAGCCGTCTGAGACCATGCTGCCTGGAGACACAGCGGGAACGGATTCCAGGTAAGTGTGTTGTGACACCTCCCTGCTCTATAAGGGTTAACAGGAAGTGCTTTACAGTACAGCCCACCTCCTCATGTTATTGGTCCCGGAAGCTTGAGGGCAAGGCTCAGGAAGTGCTTGTGTGAGTTGGACATGCAAATAGTGCCCTGTAAGAGTGGACAATGTCTAGCATGTAGAATCCTTGCCAGAGGGAAGAGAGCTCTGTGAGGGAAGTCTTAGGAAATGCAGTCTGAGCTGAGCACCTGTCTAGTGCTGGACCGGCGGGAGCTGGTGGAGGAGGAGAAGGACTGTATGTCAGCCTTTATGGAACAGTGGCAGGCAGCCTTAAGGTAGGACGCCATCGTAGGAAGACGGGCCTGGGATCGCCTGTAGAGATACCCTGAGCTGGGTGGGTCAGTGATTGACAGAAGAAGTGTTTGGCCAGAGGATGCCCAGAGTCTGGTGCCCCTTTAGCTAGCATTAGGGGTCGACTGGGAACCTCAGAGTTGGGGATCGGTAGGAAACGCCCCTGGAACACTACTTGCTAGGATCTCAAATGAATTGGATGTTCCCCTTCGATCCTGGCAGGCTGCCTAAGGCCTTGGTCACATCCTAGGTGAGGATTCCTGGAGGGAAGGCCTAGTAAGGACCAAACAATATGGTGGGACCCCGTGACGTGTACCTCAATAAAAAAGTGGCATACCATAAACCAAATCGTTGTCTCCGTGTGAGTTACTCAGCTGTCCTTAGAAAGATCTACAGTCTCCCCTTGATGAACATCTGCCTCAGTCCTGAGTGAGTATACTTTCCTCTAACACGGTATCTAGGAGCACATGCACATGGCCCGAGTGTGTTGTTTACTGAGAGATACAGTTGTAGAGAAGCGTACTGCAGGGTTAGGTCATTAGAAAACAACCCAAGCTCTGAACATCTCATGGAACACTGTTTAATCCATCATCTGCAATATAGCACAACTGTAAACCTACCAAGACATGGTTGCCCACTGACAGTCCAGGCAGAGAACTAATTAGAGAAGCTGCCAAGAGACCCCACCCAAGAGTCATTCTGGAGGAGCTGCAGGTGGAAGGATCTTTCCACAGAACAACTATTAGTCATGTCCTTAACAAATCTGCCCTTTATGGTAGGAGGATTGGCAATAAGAAAGCCATTTTTCAAAGCAAGGCATGCAAAGTCTTGTTTGCAGTTTGACTTGGGCTATGTAGACATAGCATGTGGAAAAAGGGGCCTTGGTCAGATGAGACCAAAGTAAAACTTTTTGGCCTAAAAGCCAAATGCTATGTGTGTGGAAAAGCTAACACTGCACATCTTCCTGATCACACCATCCCTAACATAAAACGAGGTGGTGACAGCATCATGCTGTGGGGAGACTTTTCTTCAGCAAGAACTGGGAAACTGGTCAGATTTGATGGGTTAAGCTAAATGCAGGGAAATCCTGGAGGAAAACCTGTTAGAGGCTAAAAAAGACTTGTGACGGGGCCTAGCTTTACTTTCCAGCAGAACAAACACCCTAAACATACAGCCAAAGTTACAATAGAATTATTTAAATCCAAGCATATTCATGTTGGAATGGCCAGGGCCGGATTAAGTGTGGTGGAGGCCCTGGGGCACAAAATCTGGTGGAGGCCCCAGATACAGCCAGTGGCTGTGCTTGGTGGCTTATGTGCATTTAGCAGCCGCTGGCCATAAGGCATACCGGACATAATCCCAGTAGGCCGCACCAGGAAGGGCCACGACCCATGAATGACAGATGCGGGAGGGTGGGCGGCGGCAGGGGAACAGCAGCGAGGGGCAGATCGGCCTGCCGCCCACCCTCCCTCATCTGTCATTCATGGGTCGCAGCCTTTCCTGGTGTCGCCGCTCTCATGACTGTGCTAGCGTTCCAATATGCCCTGCGTCATACCGCTGCTACCCAGAAATAACAGTCCGGACCACCATGTAGTTGGAATGATTAAATTTAATCGGCCACAGCCCAACATAAAATAAACAAATGTACAAGCAAAATAGAGTCCCCCCTATTGTTCCGGGTCTGAGAAGCCTAGATGAAGGAAAGGGGAGGGAACAAAAATAACTTCCCAACCCCACCAAGTGGAAGCCAACATAAACTCGGCCGCAAAACCTCCTAGGCCAGGGAGCTTAATCGGGCTAACCGCCAGTGACCAAAAACATCCCCTTCCTTACTTGAACCCCAAACCAACCAAAAACCTTTAAACCAAATCGTCCTGGCCCGTTTCAACAGAAACAGCCGCATACCCTTAACCATGAAAAAATGCTATCTCAGACCCGAAACCTGAGGGGAGACCCGCCAAAGCCAGGCAGCGCTGAGACCTTAGCGCTGCCTGGCCCGCCACAACTCCACCGCCATCTCGATCCGCTCCTTCAATGACATGTTAAACAGGTCGTTCCCCATGTCATTCAGGTGGACCCCATCGGACCTAAAAAACCCCCTCATCCCTTCCACCTCGATGTGTCGCACGCTCAAGCCCCCATTCAGCCTGACGAACCTCGCTATCGCCTTATTGACCTTAACCCGAACCTTCTCGATGGCCAACAAGTCTCTAGCGTGTCGCCAGGCAAAACGGGGAACAATTTGGGACCAAACCAACACAACCCCTGGAAATACTCCCAAAAAATACAACAAGTCCCGCGTTATAGACTTGATCAGGTGCCGCATCGGCACAGCCCCTAAGTCATTCCCCCCTGCGTGCATGACCAATACCCCAGGTGCCCACTCCTTGCCGCCACCCGCATTGTGTGCTCCCGCATGTCCTTCCACCGCAGGCCCCTCACACCGGCCCAGCTCAACCGGGCACGATCTTCCGGAATGCCCAGCTGCCTTCCATTTCTCCGAACCACCGCACGCCGAGCCGACCAGTGAATATAAGAATGCCCGATGATCAGGACCGAGCACGCCAACTCTAAAACAAAAATAAGGAAGGGAAGGGCGGAGGGAAGGGAAGGGGAGGGGGGTGGAAAAATGTTATAGACCAACCACACGTTCACCTGTATTGCCGATCAATCCTATCCGGCCGAATGTACCGGCGAAACCGCGCCGATTCCCACCTCCCCAACCTCTTTATTATTTCCTCCGGCAGCCCCAGCCTGGCAGCCTCCGTCGCGCCCCCTATCCGAAACGAATGGGTACCGTACTCGCTGCCTGCCAGCCCCAGTTCCCCAAGACATTTCCTAAAAACTGCCAAAAACTGGAACCGCGATAAAAAGGAACCATCCTCGTGCATGAGCAACGGACCATTCACCCCTGGCCTGACCTCCTGAAACTCCTCGACGGCGGCAGCTGGGCATAAATTACATTGCTGCAACCTTCCCAAAAAAATACTAACCCCCCGCCCCCTTTGATCCGTCTTTGACCTTCTTATCCGTAATACCACCCCTTCATCTGACGTCACGGTATCGTCGAAACCCAAGCCCCCGGGAACCCGTTTATTAGGGCTCACCAGCTCCCCAACCCTCAAAGCTCCGAAAAATGCTAGCGAGAAAGCTGCCTTAAACAAACGAACCTCAAAAACAGATGCGCAAACCTGGGGCAAAACGCTGATTAACCCACCCAACAAACCCCATGATACCGGTCGCCTATTATCGGCCGTCCTGTGCTCTTTCCGCCAACCCTTCAGAGCCTGGCGTACCCAAAACGCTTTCGTCATATCCGCCCAGCCCTCCAGGCGGCACAAAAAAGCCAAAGCCGCCATTTTTCTGTCAACAGAAGCAGGGGACACACCTCCCGCCACCAATTCCCCCAGGTACCATATCAACAATGCCAGCCTGTCATCCTCAGTACTAGGCACCCTGAATTCCCCTACCAAGGTCCACCATTGCCGCCACGTCTCCACGTACGACCCCCAAGTAGATGGTGCAACTGACTTTTGAATCAAGCCAAACAGACGTCCTACAGGATCTCCAGAAGCCAGCCGGGGCACGACTCGCCAACCTCCCTTGCCTCGGGTGCCAGTTTCCTGAAGCGCTCCCACTGTAAACGAGAAAGAGCGTCAGCTATCCCATTCTCCACCCCGGGCACATGTTCCACCCTGAACCACACGTTGTAACGCAAACACCCCAACACCAGCTGTCTGAGCAACACCACCACCGGTAATGAAGATGAAGTCTGCGTGTTAACTGCCGCAACCACCGACATATTGTCCGACCGAAAACACACCGCCTTGTTCCTCAGCACCTCTCCCCAGAGGGTCACCGCCACAACCAGTGGGAACAACTCTAAAAAGGCCAAATTCCTCGCCGGGGCCGATTCCATCCACCGTACAGGCCAGGGCCCCGCACACCATCTCCCCCCCAAGTAGGCCCCAAACCCAACAGAGCCCGCCGCATCAGTGAAGAGCTCAAGCTCATCATTCGCCCTCACCGGATCCAACCAATACGCCAGCCCGTCAAAGGACTCCAGGAAAGTGAGCCACATCCTAATGTCCTCCTTCATTGCCGCCGTCAACCTGATGAAGTGATGCGGTTCCCGAACTCCGGCCGTCGCTATTGATAGCCGCCTGGTAAACACACGCCCCATAGGTAGCACCCGGCATGCGAAATTCAACTTCCCCAGCAATGACTGCAGCTGTACCAACGTGACCTTCTTAACCCCCAGGGCCCCTTCCAACCCCCCAACCAAATCCTCAATTTTGTCCCTCGGAAGCCTACATAGCCTACCTACCGTGTCAATCTCAATCCCCAAGAATTTCATCACAGTTGCTGGACCCTCCGTCTTGTCGTGCGCCACCGGCACCCCAAAAACCCCAAATACGTCCAGCATGGTTGACAATAACAAATGGCATATTCTGGTGCCCGCCGGCCCCACACACAAAAAATCGTCTAAGTAGTGGGTGACCGACCCCATGCCCGCTCTCTCTTTTACAACCCACTCCAAGAACGAGCTAAAGGCTTCAAAATAAGCGCACGAAATCGAACACCCCATTGGCAGACACCGATCCACATAATACCCCCCTTCGAAAAAACACCCCAAAAGATACAGGCTATCCGGGTGCACTGGTAGCAACCGAAATGCTGATTCGATATCGGTTTTCGCCATCAATGCCCCAGGGCCCGCCTCCCTCACCATAGCCAGAGCGAAGTCAAACGACGTATAAGACACCGATGACAGCTCTTTGGCTATCCCATCATTCACCGACCCGCCCCTCGGGAAAGACAAGTGATGTATAAGACGGAATTTTTCCCGGCTCCTTCTTGGGCACAACCCCCAACGGGGACACCACCAAATCCTCCAGAGGGGGGTCGCTAAATGGACCCGCCATCCTCCCCAAGGAAACTTCCTTACCCAACTTTTCTTTAATAACCTCCGGCCGCTCCGGCCGCTCCCGTGCCGATTTCCGTGCCGATGGGCCTCCCAAATGGCGTCCAAGTAGCAAAAAAGGGACGAGCAGTGTTCCGGGTTCTTTTCCCCAATAACGCTTGCCAGTATAGCAAACGCTTGCAGCCAATTCCCGAAAGTCCTCGGGATCAACCGAAAGCGCCTCCTATCCTCGTCCTCCTCCTTCCGGTGCTCTTTCCCCTTTTCCCAACCTTCAATCCCAAATTGCTCCAAGGGCAGTAACGTGAATATGTCCACGTACTCCCTTCTCCATATTTTTTCCCTCACCTCCTGCCTCAAGTGCCCCCCCAACGGACCCTCGAAACACACGTAGGTGTGCCCCTTGGCGGAGTCCGAAATCGGAAGGGATCTATTGCCCCCCCCTAAATCACCCATACCCTGATCATCCGTATTCTCCACCTCCCTGCTGTCCCCCTGCCCTGCCCCCTGCCGCAGCGCCCCCCCCTCGGCGCCACTAGTCGCCAACGGCACCCTAGACGCCCCCACGGCCACGGTACCCGGTGGCGCCCCCTTAGACCCCCCACTCGCCAATAATTCCCACCTGGTCAACAACTCCCTTACCCCTGCCATAAAACCTGCCTCCCCCGACCCGTCACCCCCAGACGCCCCACCCCCAGCTTGCGGTAATAACAAAGAATCAGCGATAATTTGTGGCTCACCCTGCCGAATGATCCCGCCGCCTGGTCCTTCCACGCGCCGTTCCAGACCCTGAGCCGCCGGGCCGGATTGGCCCAGCGACCCGCTTCCCGCCGGACATCCCGACGCCACCGCTGTTCCTGGTGTCGCCGCCAAGCCGTCGGAGGATGATGGTGGCCCGCTGACGCCCGCCGTCACAGACCGGCCACTCACCCGACCGCCGCTGTCTTCCAATCGCCATCCTGGTGCCTCGACCGCCTCGCCTCCCGACACCGCACCCTGATCGACCACCGCCTGCGGGGAAAAAAGGAGGGGAGAGCAGATGGTACTGGCCGGGAAACCGAGTCCCCGGCCGCAAGTGCGAGGGTCCGCCGTGCCTGGACCTACATGCAAATGAGCAGGAGAGGATGCCATGCGCACCAGCTCGCCCGGCTGGGAGGCCGTCAAATCGAAGGGCCACGCGCTAAGGGACGCAGGGATGCGCCAGGCTGGGAGAGCGGTGGGTGGGAGGGGGGCATCCCGCGGAGCCGGGGAGGGCTCCAGCGGTGCCGTATAGTGGCCGTGGGGGAGCGAGGATGACGCTCCCACAAAGGGGCATGCGCCATGGGAGAAAAGGGGGGTGGGGTGGGGGGGGAAGAATGTGTGTGGGTTGGGGGGGATGGTGCCGTGTGCTGTTTGGGGGCCCGAGCCAGCGTCCGAGCGGACGCCTGGGGACCCACTGGCAGACCCGGAGGGGGGGTTGTCCCCCCCTCCAGGTCCGCACTCCGCTCCAAGTGGAGCGGAGCGCTGACCCGGTTGGAGGTCCCTGGTGGAGGAGGAGTGTGGGGGGGGGGGGGAGGGGCCCCCTCCTCCGGCTTGTACGCGGGGAGGGGGCAATGAGAGGGCTGGAGGGGCCGGCCGCACGTGGTGCGTGCGCCGGCCCTTTAACGCGCTCCCCCCGCTGCCGTGGGGGGGAGGATGCTGGAGCCGGCGCCGCCGCTCCCCTCACTCGAGGACGGCGGGGAGCGGAGGCGCACATGCGACCCGAGCTCCTGTGCTCGGGCCGCGCCAATGCCCTACGTGTTGGTGGGGGCGGGGCCTCCGCCCCCACAGATTCAGCCTCTCCCCGCGCGGTGCGGGAGAGGCAGGAGGAGGAAGCGCGCTTGCGGCCCGAGCTCTGAGGCTCGGGCCGCGAAGAAGCCGAAGGGGGCGGAGCCAGCAGCCCCGGCCCGACATCCTCCCCCTGCCGAGCGCGGCGACGCTCGGGCCGCCGGCCCGCGGGAGAGGCGACCGCCGGGGGATGCGGCGGGGGAGCAGACGGCGCGTCCACCCCGGCGCGGACAGGGGCCCCGGACCTCCTGCGGCCGGAGCCGCCAGGTAAGGGCCGCGCCGCTGAAGGGGGGTGGGAGGTGGGGGGGCAGACAGACCCACGCCGCTCGGTGCGACGCGGCGGTGAGGGGCTGAGCCGGGCGACCGCCCGGCGGGCCCTCCTGGGTCTGGATGGGGGTGGCGGCGAGGAGGACTGGGAAGGGACTAGGGTCCTAACCCAGTCCTCACCTCGCCGTCCAGCCTCCCTGCGAAGCGCTGCGAATAGGGCCTCCATCACTTATCTTATTGGGTGGGCGAGCGTCGGTCCGACTGCTCGTCCATCCACGCCGGGTCAAAGAGGAAGGGGAAGGGGACGGACGTCCCCTTATATACTCCCCTTCCCCCCTGAGGTCACTTCCCCCAGTGACCACTTCCCCCCATGGCTGGTCTGCCTCCGGACAGGAACGCAGGCCAGTCATGTGGGCTGCCCTCCTTAAAGGGACGGCGCTTTCTCACACAGACACTCATGCTTACTGGCACTTCCTGGTTGTTGCGCGTTGGGCATCTATGGGCGGCCTCCATTGTTTTCATTGGATGCTGGCCATATGGAGCCCGCCCACCGACCAGCGCGCAACAACCAGGAAGTTACGGTAAGTGTGTGTGTGCGCGCCTGCGTGCATGCGGCAGGAGCAGCAGTGAAGGGATGACCAGCCCCCCGACCACCAGGTACCAGCGTGTGTGTGAGTGAGTGTGGTGGGTGGGGTGGGGGGGTAACAGCAGCGGCGGGCAGGCAGACAGGCATGAATCGGTTAGCTGGCCCATCTGCTGCCTTATTATTGTCCAGCATTGGGGGGAAGGAGTGGAATGAGGGATGCCCCACTGTCTGTAATAAGGGATGCCCCCACTGGCTGTACTGAAGGATACCCCCACTGGCTCTATTGAGGGATTCCCCTTACAGGCTGTAATGAGGGATGCCCCACTGGCTGTACTGAGGAATGCCCCCACTGGCTGTACTGAGGGACGCCCCTCACTGCTGTACTGAGGGATGCCCCACTGGCTGTTTTGAGGCATGGTCCCACTGGCTGTCCTGAGGGAACCCCCCACTTACTGTAAGCTGTACTGAGGGATGCCCCACTGGCAGTACTGATGGATGCTCCCACTGGCTGTAAGCTGCAATGAGGGATACCCCTACTGGCTGTAAGCTGTATTGAGGGATGCCCCCACTGGCTATAATTAGGGATGCCCTTCACTAACAGTAATGTAGGAATGCCCCTCACTGTCTGTAATGAGGGATGCCCCTCACTGCCGGTAATGGGATATACTGCAACATGCCTTGCTGTAATGAGAGATGCTACTTACTGGTTGTAATGGAATGATGGGCCGGTGTGCCCCAAAAAGTCCCGGTCCGATTTTTAGCCCCAGTCTGCCCCTGAACACACCCATTACAGTAGCGTTACTGACGACGGTTGCTGCTCCAGACTCTCTGCCCTGCCCTGTGATGGCTTTGGCTGCAGGTTTGCAAGAACAAAAAGAGCCTCCGATAGATTTGTTGCTGGCCCTGCGGCCCGTCACACCAAAGACTGAAAAGCCTTCTGGATCAGACCATCACCCAAAGGTTGGTGGAGGCCCCCATTGCAGGGCAAGTGGTGGAGGCCTTGGGGCTCACGTCCATTGTGCCCTCTTCATAATATGGCCTGGGAATGGCCCAGACACAATCCAGACCTAAATGCAATTGGAAATCTGTGGCATGACACTATCTATACCATGTGACTGAACTCAAACACAAAAAAAAAAAGAATGGTCAAAAAATTCACGCTCTGGTAGAGACACCAACAAATACCCCAACAGACTTGAAGCTGTAATTGTAGCTAAAGGTAGCGCTACAATGTATTTACTCAGGAAGGGGGCTAAATAAATATTTGGGAAAAAAGTATCACTACTTTGTGTTGCTCTATCACTTACAATCTCAATAAAATACATCTACAGTCAAAAATGGCATAAAGCAGACTGACACAACAAACAGTGCTCATATGCACCCCTCCCCAGGGCAATTTAGATTGCTGCACAAATTCATTAACTTTTTCAAACTCCTGCTATAGTTAATTTTAGAAACAAAATGGCTGCTCGTGCATTTGCAGGCCACCTGCAAACAGGAAGTGCTGCTGAGCTTCCTGTAACGGTGTATTGTGAATTGAATTCAGGCAGCAGCATGGCTGGGATGCTGGGAGAGGAAGCTCCAAAATGGCCGCTAGCTTTCTTTTCCAACTGTGCCAGGCTGTTGTTTTGGTTTAAGGCTGCTGGAAGTTTAGGGGGTATGAATACTTTTTAGAGGCATTGTATACATGTTTGTGCACCATGGTACCCAGATTCAAAGGTCAATGCTGATACTTCCAATGAGAAGTCCAGAGCTATGTATAGTCCAGGGTTTACCAACCTTCTTTTCATGGAGTACAATTTCTGATCTCAAGTACAACCCAATACAGGCTTCCCCAAAAGGGCAGAGGTTAGTTTTAAAGAGGACCAATATTGTATGTTGCCCACCTGGCCCAATGGGTTTCCTCCTCCAGAAATGCTGTCAACCAAAGAATCAGAACACCTACAGACTTGATGACTTGACCAGGGCAGTTTCTAGGCAAGGAGGGGTAACGTTTTGTCCCCCTCCTCGTCTGTCATGTAGTGCTGCTGCAATCCCGTACTAGTAGTTTGCTGTACCACATCCTTAGCAGCAGACATTGCCCCCTCTCTATGACTGAGCCCAATATGGAGGAATGAGGGGCCAGTCTTTTGCCCTAACCCATCTGCATAAAGTATAATTACTGGGATAAAGGTGACCCTCAATGGCCTAGGCCAGCGATACTCAACTGGTGGACCGAGGTCCGAATGCGGACCCCGGTCCAGATTTCCGGACCCCTGGCCTAACAGCCCTGAACTCAGTTGCTTCTGAGTTCTATTTTCCCCAGTCCCAACTTAGCCCCATCTATCCCTATCCCACCATCTTATCCCCCCAGCTCAAACCCATCTATTCCTGTCCCCCCAGCTTTGCCCCATCCATTCCTGTCCCCCCAGCTTTGCCCCATCCATCCCATCCCCATCCATGTCTTTCCCCCCAGCTTTGCCCATTCATTCCTGTCCTTCTAGTTCTGCCCACCCATCCCTTCTCCCAGCTTCTTGCTGCCAGTAACATTTTGGGCCCTAGTTCACCCATGTACACAGCCTGCACAGAATGCAAGGGGGTCAAAGAAGTGTGCCGTGGGCCAAAGCTGTAGGTTCTGTTTTTTCCCAGTGCCCAATAGGATTCTTGGGGTGGAGTGGGGGGCAGCCTTTCTTGGTTTTGCCTGGGGAATCTATAGCCCCTCTCCCAGTGTGCTGATTTTTAACTATCCATAACCTCCCCCCCCCTCGACAGCCCTTTGCCCGGACCCCTTTAAATGTCCCTTTACAAGAAGTGGTTGAATACCCCTGGCCTAGGTGATCGCCCTGCTCGCCTTCCCCTAGGAGCAGACCTGAACTTGGCTACTTGGCACCTATTGTTGGAGGAGCTTTGGGTCAGGGCTAGGCGAAGTAACCTAATGGCCATATATGGCCTCTGTAAAGCAAACCTACACTGTTCCTGGAAAAGCGATGCTATATAGACCTATACTCTCACTGGGACAAAGAGCCCCCTTCTGCCATGTTTCTACTACTGGAATAGGATGAATGGACTGCAAGGAACAAAAGGCAATTATGTTTTTTGTGTGTTTTGCCTGGACTGTCCAGACCAAAAAAATGATTCTCTTACTTTTCCAGGATCGATCCCACACATCCCTGCAGGCTGAAGACATCAAGTATCAGCACAGTCAGCTCCCTGGTCAGTCTCCATGGCCATTCTTGAGCAGGCTTCCTCATTGATTGACCACAGGTAGTCATCACATGTGTGTCCACAGCTGATATGTGATCAGTGCACATGGGTGAACTTCAGACCACTGCAGCCTCAGGACAGCGAGAGATCGAGCTCTTTTTGTTTGGCTTTTTTTTTTTTGCTTGCCTACACTTCCAATTTTAAAGAGGAACAACACCTAAGATTGATTTTCTTTTGTGTTGCTCTTCTCTCTATTATGTGTATCCCCTGGGATCTCCTATATATTATATACGCCTGTATACTCCCACAGCCGCTCAGCCAATCAGCATCAGCGCGGCAAGGAAATCTGCATGAAGCGAGCGCCACCGGCCATATCCCTGCCCCATGCTGCACGTTCAGAAAGGCCTGGTGTGAGTGTACACCTAGCTAAAGGTATGCTGCGGATGCAGACGCTGTGCTGCTGTGGAAGAAGTTAGTAGATTGGGCCATCTGGAGGGTTTCACATGGGGGCAGGCCCGGCTCCAGGTTTCTGTAGGCCCTCAGGCAGCATGGTCTCAGTGGGCCACTTTGTGATGAAGAGTTGCTTCACATCACTGAGGGAGGTCGCAAATCTGGATGCCTCCTATGGATCATGCTATTTGGACCAAAACTCTAGTTTTGGTCTACTTTGAAGTGCACCAAACCCCTTTAAACCTGACCTTGGAGTCTAAATGAATCTAGATCCTCCTGATTTTGGATGCCCCTGTGTGTGACACCCCCCCCCCCCTTTGTTCATTACTTTCCTAGAACTGGTGAATGCACAGTTTGAGTTAACGGCCAAACAAGGGGCATCCCAAATTGAGGTGCCCCTGTAAAGCGGACCAAAACTCGTGTGGAATTGCTTGCATAGTGGCTATGCCAGCGATCCCAGAGGGTTTTACACAGTAGGGTATCACAGATTGGGATGCTCCAGGGGGGTGTGCAACTTAAAAACACAACAAAACCAAGCACTTTCTCCTCTGGAATCTAAATCAAGATGCCCCGTTGTGTGGAACCCCGCCATTCTCCCGCCTTTCCTCAGTCCAACGGCTCATGTGTGCCTCTCATCCAATCAGCTTCTCCGGCTGTGCATATTATTGTGCCCCACACATGAGTGTCACGCGGCATCACTACAATCAATCGGCTGTGCGTCTATGTGGCGGGGCTGGAAGGAAGCCAGTGATCCCACAGCCACGCATACGCCGTGGGCTCGTCAAACAGGTAAAGATAACAGGCAATTGGGGGGGGAGGGGTTCAAATAGCGGAGTATCCCGGACTGTGGGAGCAGGAATCAGCCAGCTTTGGCGTCTCATATACTCCAGTGCTGGTTTTAGTCAACTTTATTTTGAGGGCCTAGTTGATCTTCCAGACCCCTGTGTATGGCCACTTGCCATCAACAGCAAACCTGATCCCCCCCACCCCACCACCACCTCTGTGTGGACAGGAGAAAAAAAAAAAAAAACTTACCTCTACAGTGCTTTCCCTCCCGGATCGCACTTTCGGTCTCCTTGTTGCCGCCTGCTGTCTGATCACCCTCATCCCGCTGGCACAACTGTCATGTGGTGTGGAGGCCCCTTCCTCTCTCCCTGGCAGGGACTGCACTGGCAGCAGCAGAACCTTATTGCTGCATAGTGTTGTCCCCGACTGGCAGGGAAAAGAAGTTGCCCCACCACCTTGGTCATTGCTGTCTCGCTACGAGGAATTTTGAACATCAGCTGTGGCAGTGGCCTCCAAGTCAACAATCCGATCAGGTGCTGACGCACACCTCAAAGGCCGGCCCTGTCAGTGGGCCCTCCCTGGAGGTCAGTGGCCCCTGGCAGCTTCCCGGGCTTGCCAGCCCTGCATGGGGGGGTATCCCAATTTGGGATATGCCAGAAGGAGGTAGACCAACTCCCCCAGGAGTATTATAGACTTGAGGGGGGGGGGGGGGGGCTCCCATACGCAAAATCCATCCCCATGATTAGCCACTGGCAGTAATGTGGTACCACAATTCTAGCCCCTAAAGAAAGCCGCACCACACGACCACCTTTGCTTGTTACAGTAGTGGCTAACACATATTTAGTCAAAAATGGATGTTGGTCTGCATTAAAGGTTGACCTTCAATTAGTTCCAATTTCATGCAAATGCAATCACCCCTTTAGCTCTTTAAAGTGGACAAAAACCCACAGCGATCGGCCCGAGAATCTTATAGATTCCCTCCCCCCGGCTGTGTGAAACCCCCCAGGTCGCCCCATACACTTACCTTCTTTCCTGGTCCAACAGTGAATGCGCGAGCCACGGCCGCATCCCCACGCTATCCCTCTAGCAGGGCACATGTCTGCTCCAGGCATTTGTGAAAGGCCGGCGTAGGCACGCTGCCTGTTAGAGGGTAGCGGGGGATGCGGCCATCAGCGTGCTCGGAGCCGCTGACCTTAGACGAAGGCTTAGTGAATGGCCGGCGTAGGCACGCTGCCTGTTAGAGGGTAACGGGGGATGCGGCCATCAGCGTGCTCGGAGCCGATGACCTTAGACGAAGGCTTAGTGAATGGCCGGCGTAGGCACGCTGCCTGTTAGAGGGTAACGGGGGATGCAGCCATCAGCATGCTCGGAGCCGCTGGCCTTACACGAAGGCTTAGTGAATGGCCGGCGTAGGCACGCTGCCTGTTAGAGGGTGGCGGGGGATGCAGCCATCAGCGTGCTCGGAGCCGCTGGCCTTACACGAAGGCTTAGTGAATGGCCGGCGTAGGCACGCTGCCTGTTAGAGGGTAGCGGGGGATGCAGCCATCAGCGTGCTCGGAGCCACTGGCCTTAGACGAAGGCTTAGTGAATGGCCGGCGTAGGCACCCTGCCTGTTAGAGGGTAGCGGGGGATGCAGCCATCAGCATGCTCGGAGCCACTGGCCTTAGACGAAGGCTTAGTGAATGGCCGGCGTAGGCACGCTGCCTGTTAGAGGGTAGCGGGGGATGCAGCCATCAGCGTGCTAGGAGCCACTGGCCTTAGACGAAGGCTTAGTGAATGGCCGGCGTAGGCACGCTGCCTGTTAGAGGGTAGCGGGGGATGCGGCCATCAGCGTGCTCGGAGCCACTGGCCTTAGACGAAGGCTTAGTGAATGGCCGGCGTAGGCACGCTGCCTGTTAGAGGGTAGCGGGGGATGCAGCCATCAGCGTGCTCGGAGCCGCTGACCTTAGACGAAGGCTTAGTGAATGGCCAGTGTAGGCACGCTGCCTGTTAGAGGGTAGCGGGGGATGCGGCCATCAGCGTGCTCGGAGCTGCTGGCCTTAGACGAAGGCTTAGTGAATGGCCGGCGTAGGCACGCTGCCTGTTAGAGGGTAGCGGGGGATGCGGCCATCACCGTGCTCGGAGCCACTGGCCTTAGACGAAGGCTTAGTGAATGGCCGGCGTAGGCACGCTGCCTGTTAGAGGGTAGCGGGGGATGCGGCCATCAGCGTGCTCGGAGCCACTGGCCTTAGACGAAGGCTTAGTGAATGGCCGGCGTAGGCACGCTGCCTGTTAGAGGGTAGTGGGGGATGCAGCATCAGCGTGCTCGGAGCCACTGGCCTTAGACGAAGGCTTAGTGAATGGCCGGCGTAGGCACGCTGCCTGTTAGAGGGTAGCGGGGGATGCAGCCATCAGCGTGCTCGGAGCCACTGGCCTTAGACGAAGGCTTAGTGAATGGCCGGCGTAGGCACGCTGCCTGTTAGAGGGTAGCGGGGGATGCGGCCATCACCGTGCTCGGAGCTGCTGGCCTTAGACGAAGGCTTAGTGAATGGCCGGCGTAAGCACGCTGCCTGTTAGAGGGTAGCGGGGGATGCAGCCATCAGCGTGCTCGGAGCCACTGGCCTTAGACGAAGGCTTAGTGAATGGCCGGCGTAGGCACGCTGCCTGTTAGAGGGTAGCGGGGGATGCAGCCATCAGCGTGCTCGGAGCCACTGGCCTTAGACGAAGGCTTAGTGAATGGCCGGCGTAGGCACGCTGCCTGTTAGAGGGTAGCGGGGGATGCAGCCATCAGCGTGCTCGGAGCCACTGGCCTTAGACAAAGGCTTAGTGAATGGCCGGCGTAGGCACGCTGCCTGTTAGAGGGTAACGGGGGATGCAGCCATCAGCGTGCTCGGAGCCGCTGACCTTAGACGAAGGCTTAGTGAATGGCCGGCGTAGGCACGCTGCCTGTTAGAGGGTAGCGGGGGATGCGGCCATCAGCGTGCTCGGAGCTGCTGGCCTTAGACGAAGGCTTAGTGAATGGCCGGCGTAGGCACGCTGCCTGTTAGAGGGTAGCAGGGGATGCGGCCATCAGCGTGCTCGGAGCCGTTGGCCTTAGACGAAGGCTTAGTGAATGGCCGGCGTAGGCACGCTGCCTGTTAGAGGGTAGCGGGGGATGCGGCGATCAGCGTGCTCGGAGCCGCTGACCTTAGACGAAGGCTTAGTGAATGGTCGGCGCAGACACGCTCCCTGTTAGAGGGTAGCGGGGGATGCAGCCATCAGCGTGTTCGGAGCCGCTGACCTTAGACGAAGGCTTAGTGAATGGCCGGCGTAGGCACGCTGCCTGTTAGAGGGTAGCGGGGGATGCGGCCATCAGCGTGCTCGGAGCCACTGGCCTTAAACGAAGGCCTTCTGGTCCACTTTAATGGTAATAGAGTATGCCGAATGGAGCAAAATTCAACAGTACTTCATGCCAGAGATTTCTGTTCACAAAGCCTGTTGGATAACCAGGGAAATGTCTCCCAAGCAAGACAAAGGAAGTCCAGTTGCCTCGACACATTACTACAAACACACCATGACCTGGGCTGTCCATTCGTCTCCTGTGTTCCCTATTTGAATGGCTGACAATGAAGGCGTGCGAGCTTTGTCATGTTAATGTGTAATTACTCCTAGAAGAGATTAGAGCTGCACATGTTCAGGAGGAGGCTGACACGGGATGATTAAAGGTAAGCAAGGGACGTGATAGGCAGGACATGTAAACAGATTATTTTCTCACTTAAGAAAAAACAGCTATAGCTGAAACTCCGTAAACCTAATAAACATCATTGGACTGTAAGGAGGACCTAAATTCATACCTCCCAAGTGTCCCTGATTTGAAGGGACTGTCCCTCTTTGTAGTTCATGTCCCTGTGTCCCTCGTTGTTCTCCTTTGTCCCTCTTTAAAGTGTAACATGCAGATCTGCATCAATAAATGATTAATTTGCTTTTTCAAGGTGTTTCTATTGTTGTAACTGTTACAATCTCCTATCCATCCCTCAAGGGGGGTGTGGCTTCATTTAACAAATGTCCCTTTTTCCCACCCTTAAAGTTGGGAGGTATGTAAATCTGCAAAGGTCCTACAAATTGTAGAAAGCCACACAAAAAAACCCTAAAACAAAAAAAAAAAACACCTAAAAATACACTTTCTTCACTGCCCGCAGGCTCGATCCCTCCTGATCCTTCTGTCTGCAGCAGCTCCATATTAGAGCTATCACAGCCCAACTCAGGTGCTCACTTTGGTCTCCATCCATATCAGTGGTGGAAGTGCATATTATGCACCACTTGCAGCAAATGAACAGCCCTGCTCGCTTAAACCGGACCTTTACCCTAAATAAGAGTCTATCTTATATGTTTCCCACACCCTGTACATACAGATTGCTCACATTAAAAATCATCCTACCTGCATCTACTGCATGTTATGAGCCTTTAAACATCCAAGATGGCGGCTTATGGAAGCCGCCATCTTATCAGGCAGCCTGCAAACAGGAAGTGCCTCCTGACTGTGCTGCTCTGCATTCTGGGATTGCTGTCCTTTCCCTGACCCCAGCTCTGCTCTGTCTGTGCAAAGCACAGCTATAACCCTCCACCCCTGTACTTTATCCCGCTCTGCTCTCCTCAGTATGTGATGCTTCTGAGGAAAGATGGCGGCGCCCGTATCCTTGAGTCCTGAACAGAGTTGCAGCCCAGTGGGGGAAAGAATAATAAGTAAGTGACTTAAAACTTAAAATATATTAAAGTGGAACAACACCCAGGATTTTCACTATCCTGGGTGTTGGTCCACTTCAGTGGGGCATCCAAGATCAGGATGTCCCGCTGTGTGAACCCCCCCCCCCAAAAGCCCCAAAAAACGTACCATTTCGTCGACGGACAAGCGACGGATAAGCCGCCGCCGCCTCCCGCGCCTCCCCCTTACAGGGCACGCGCCCGCGCTGGCCATTCACAAACGGCCGGCGCGGGCGTGCGCACTGCTAGAGGGGCGCGCGGGAGGCGGCGGCGGCTGATCCGTCGCCGATAAGGTAAGGTTTTTTGGGGCTTTTGGGGGGGGTTTCACCCCGCGGGACATCCTGATCTCGGATGCCCCGCTGTGAGGGAGGTGATCGGCCCGGGAATCTTATAGATCACCCCTGGGTGTTGGTCCACTTTAATTTTAGATGCTTGGGAATAGCTTTTAAGGGTTTGGGCTTTTCATGAAATCATGCTGAAGGTCCGGTTTAAAGTGGACCAACACCCAGGATTTTGACTATCCTGGGTTTTGGTCCACTTCGGTGGGGCACCCCGATCGGGGGGGTGTGAAACCCCCCAGAACACCCGGAAACACTAACCTCCCCACGCTCCTACACGGGCGCTCGTCCAATCAGAGCGCTCAGAGCCGCTGTGGTATGCACGTACAAGCGACGTCCAACCACAGCGGCTCTGAGCGCTGGAGGCCGCATCTCGCGCTTCCCTCTAACAGGGAGCGCGCCCGCGCCGGCCATTCACATTCGGGTGCGCGCTCTGCTAGAGGGAAGCGCGAGACGCGCCCGCGGCCCGCGCATGTGCCGTTGGGACGGGGTTAAGGTAAGGTTTCTGGGCTTCCGGGGGGGTTTCACCCCGCGGGACATCCCGATTTCGGATGCCCCGCGGGGAGGGATCTGATCATCCCGGGAATCTTATAGATTCCAGGGCCGATCCCCCCTGGGTGTTGGTCCACTTTAAAAGACAATCCAACCAGAAAATGAGACTGGCTGCTGGCAGTCACATGGGGCAGGATACCGGACTCTGAAATATGGGAGCCAGGAAGCAGGATGCCCCCGCATACCGGCCTAACAGTCATTTTTGCACCAAATTGTTACAGAGCCAGAAACTTCATTTTCAGGTGAACCAGGTAAAAAAAAAAAACTGGGCAGAGCACCCTGTAATGGTCTGCATGCAGTTCCTGTGAGGTACGGTGCTGGCAAACTAATCACTATGTGACACTATGCCGAGTCAAAGCTGCTTAAAAAAGGAGCAAACACCCCCCTAGAATCTCCTTCTATATGGAGTGTCCAAAATGGGGATGTGTAAAAACCTTCCGATTGCCTGATTTACTCACCTATTACCAGAGCCCCAGCCACGTCTTGGGGTTTTGTTTCTCTCACAAATCGAGAAATGCAGTAGCCATTTTCCTGGTCTTTTGTTAGTGAGAAGAGCCAACATCTCAGAGCTCATACAGACAGGTAGAAAATATAGATAATTAGTGGAGCAGGGAAACAGATACTTCAGGCACGTGTTACAGTATCATTTTGAAACAATTTCTCACATATGTGGAGAATGTGTGGCTGTGTTGTTTGTCTTCAGTGAGAATCAATAACAAATCTACAAAGATTAAACCGGACCTTCAGCGTGATTTAATGAAAAGCCCAAACTCTTAAAGTGGACCAACACCCACCCCTGATCGGCCCGGGAATCTATTCCCCCCCCCCCGCGCGGGGCATCCGAAATCAGGATTTGAAACCCCCCAGAAAGCCCCTAAAATCTTACCTTTTAGGCGACGGATAAGCCGCCGCCGCCTCCCGCGCGTCCCTCTAACAGGGCGCACTCCCGCGCCGGCCATTTGTGAATGGCCGGCGCGAGCCCTGTAGGAGGGACGCGCGAGGGGCGGAGGCTTATCCGTCGCTTGTCCGTCGCCAACAAAGGTAAGATTCGGGGTGCCCTGCGGAAAAGGACCAACAGTAGTGAGAATCCTGGGTGTTGGTCCACTTTAAAAAACGGTTCCCCAGCATCTAAAACTAATATATTTTACGTTTTTAGTCACTAACTTATTATTCTTTCCCCCACTGGGCTGCAACTCTGTTCAGGAATTTAGGATACGGGCGCCGCCATCTTGACTTAGAAGCATCACACTTACTGAGGAGAGGAGAGTGGGATAAGGTACAGGGGGGCGGGTTATAGCTGTGCTTTGCTCAGACAGAGCAGAGCTGGGGTCAGGTAAAGGTCAGCAGTCCCAGAATGCAGAGCAGCACAGTCAGGAGGCACTTCCAGTTTGCAGGCTGCCTGATAAGATGGCGGCTTCCATAAGCCGCCATCTTGGATGTTTAGAGGTTCATAACATGCAGTAGATGCAGGTAGGATGATTTTTAATGTGAGCAATCTGTATGTACAGGGTGTGGGAAACATATAAGATAGACTCTTATTCAGAGTGAAGGTCCGCTTTAAATCTATGGAAACTGCGTTAAAGTGGCACAGAAGCCACGTGGTGCAATCCTGTAGTCTAGAAGTCTCCAGGGCCTGCTGCTAACCTGCCCTTGGACATCCAAAATCAAGTTGCACTGCTGTGTAAAACTTACGGGGTCATGGGTAAATTCACCTTTGTAGGTGGCTCCCATGGCACTGTCTTTGCTGGTGGCGGCATTCCCAGCTTCCCTGTAGCTGAGGTGGGCTTCAAAACCCAGCCATTCAGATAGGCTGGAGGCGGGGGCACTTCACAGTCCAAAGGGAAGCTGAGGAAGCAATCAGCTGGCATTCTTGAGGTGGGTGTGGCCTCTCTAAAAACCCCTATGCAAAATCCTTCTTCATAAAATAAAAATCAATTTATGTTGGGCCCCCCTCCAAGGCTACCAGCTGGCACACCTGGCATAGAGGCTGGGACCCCATTGCTCAGAGGCCGAGCGCCTGGCTTCAGACCATGACAGAACAGCTCCTTCAGTAGTAAACACAGGGTCCACACCAGGGTTGGCTCCAGTTTTATGTGGGCCCATGGTGTCAGTGGGACCCTTTGGGATGGAGAGTCGCGGGTTGGGGTCTGGAATTTAATGGCCGATACTAAGAAGGGCTGCTTGTCCTCCAACCCCCTATTGGAGCTGTTTTTTAGTTTGGTCCCACATGAATGTGTAGAGTATTGAGGAAGAGGGGTGGATATAACAGGAAGAGCAGAAATGGATGGGGCAGAGATGAGGGGACAGGGGTGGTTGGAGCAGAGAGACAGAGAAAGGAAGTGTGTGCACTGTGTACCTTGCATTACCTTCTTCCAGAGTGTGCAGTACTTACTGTTGCAATGCTGGGGCCAGGAAGCAGGGTGATGACATGTCCCTGGGGGCGGGGCTTGCAGGGAGACTCAGCTCTACGGGGCACACACACAAGCGAGTATAGGGCTGTCAGGGCTGAGCAGAGTTTAAGGGGCAGGGCAACGGCACCACCAATAAAAGAGCGTGCAGCTCAGCCTCAATACAAGGTTAGCGACGACCCAGTTCACTAGGGGGAGGCAGCTGAGAGGCCCGATGCAATGTTAATGGCAAAACAAGTTCTTTAACCACATTGTGCCAGCTGTCAGTGGGCCCCCCTGTGAGTCTGGGGCCCCTGGCAGCTGACCAGCCTTGCTGGGTGCTGACGCCAGTCCTACCCATACTGTCTGTTGGAGGGGTAAGGGAAGGGGTTAAAGTGGACCAACACCCAGGATTTTTACTATCCTGGGTTTTGGTCTACTTCGGCCGATCGGAGGTGCCCCGCTGTGTGAAACCCCCCAGAAACCCCGAAAAACTCACCTCTCCTCGCTCCCACGTGACCGCCGCAGCCAATCCCCGCCGACGGACAAGCGGGAGGCAGCGACGGACAAGAGAGCGCGCCCGTCACCGCCTCCCATGCGTCACTCTTACAGGGCGCGCGCCCGCGCCGGCCATTCACTAACGGCCGGCGTGGGTGCGCGTCCTGCCAGAGGGACGCACGGGAGGCGGCGGTGGCCTGTGCTGGAACGAGGAGCAGGTAGGGATTTAGGGGTTTCTGGGGGGTTTTACACACCGATCGGGGCGCCCCGCAGTCAGGGGCCGATCATGGGAGGGTGTTGGTCCACTTTAAGGCCATGTGACATGCTGCCATGCTGTCTTGCTGCCCACACACACACAAACACACACACACACACACACACACACACACACACACACACACACACACACTTTCAGTATATTTCTACTTCACTGTCAAAAAAAGTACAAAGAAAAGCACACAAGTATTTTAATAGTCTAATAAAAACTCTACTCACCTCGTCCAGCGTTGTGTGGCATCCTGTCGCTATCTGGCACCTCTGGTATCCTCCACGAGCTCCAGTTCTGCCTGCAAATCGTTCAGAATGACCGATCTGACCGTGATTTGATCAAAGGAGGAAAGGGGTCCCTATTTCTTACACGCTAGCATTTTCCAGGCTCTGAGCACTCCTCACGAAGGGAGGGGCATTTATACATCAGGACGTGGCTTCCTTTTGGGAATCATCTCATCCCCACTCCTAGCTGTATATTGACGCTAGGGAAGCCATACCGTGTAAGGAGTTCCCTTCCATCCAAACGCTGGTAGAGCAGCCATTTTGGTTGCTTCTGCTGGCAGAGGAGGAGCCCATGGAGGATCCCAGAGGTTCCAGACAGCTGGAGGATGCCACCCGACCCTGGATGAAGATGGAGGAAGTGAGTAGCGTTTAATGTTAAATCATTAAAAGACTATAACTAGTCCCTGCCCCATTACCCATACCCCCAATGGCCAGGGTGGTACAGAAGAAAAAGCACTCAACCCTGTTAGCTTGCAGCCAAACCTATAATCTGTCCCTAAATCTAATTAAAAACAGGTCTTGGTCCACACACATATCTGCAGAAGTAGCTGAAGCTGCAGCACCAAACGCCATGGTGCCTCTGTGAGGTACAGGCCTAACTCTAATCTCTGAGAGCCCCATTTGGGACATACAATGCAATAGATAAATTGGGAGCAGGCTTACCTGAGGTTGCCCTATAACCTCGAGTGCAGACCATGGGGTGGAAGGGTCGAAAGCTTTGCAGTACAAAGCACCCCATGTGCTTGCACAAAATCAATAAAGGGGGGTGGGAGCAGCTCAATCACTATTATTTATACAAAATTATTATTATTATTCAGGACCTGGGAAAATTATTATTATTATTCAGGGCCTGGGAACTAATTTACCGCCCAGTTTAACCCTCTCATCAACTAAATATCAAGCAACAAACATGTCTAGCTGTGTGGAAAGACAGAGATTTGGTTGCATATATCTGCAGATACATGTGGAAGCCACACTGCCCTGACAAGGCACTCTGTGGTTAGTGTGGTCCCTACTCTTAATTTAAAATTGTGGCTTCCACATGTATCTGCTGATATATGCAACCAAATCTCTGTCTTTCCACATAGCTAGACATGTTTGTTGCTTGATATTTAGATGATGAGAGGGTTAAACTGGGCGGTAAATTAGTTCCCAGGCCCTGAATAATAATAATAATGTTGTATAAATAATAGTGATTGAGCTGCTCCCACCTCCTTTATTCATTTGAATTGCCATGAGCACAAGCAGGGAGGAATTCAGTCAATATGGATTTCTCCCTGTGAAGTGTTCTAAAGGGAGGCTGGCAGCTTCCCAGGTGAGTAGCTCTCAGATATTTGTCTGCATTGCATGTCCCAACTTTGGGGACTCAGAATTAAGAGTAGGGACCACACTAAACACAGAGTGCCTTGCCGGGGCAGTGTGGCTTCCACGTGTATCTGCAGATATATGCAACCAAATCTCTGTCTTTCCACATAGCTAGACATGTTTGTTGCTTGATATTTAGATGATGAGAGGGTTAAACTGGGCGGTAAATTAGTTCCCAGGCCCTGAATAATAATAATAATTTTCCTAGGCCCTGAATAATAATAATAATTTTGTATAAATAATAGTGATTGAGCTGCTCCCACCCTCCTACACTTGCAAGGAAATAAAGGAGGGGTGGAAGTCGCTCAGACCAATTTATAACTAACCTGGGAGGTGCACATGAGCAAGGCAACTAGGATACACACGTTTTAAAGGGGCCACAGGACTCAATTGGGAGCAGGCGTTTAACCAGAATTAGGGACAGAATATACCGTATATACTCGAGTATAGGTCGCCCCGAATATAAGCCGAGGCACCTAATTTTACCACAAAAACTGGAAAAGTTATTGACTCGAGTATAAGCCTAGGGTGGGAAATGCAGCAGCTACCGGTCAATTTCAAAAATAAAAATAGAGACCAATAATGTTTTGGAATACCGTAAAGAGCAAGAAGGAGGGAATGTGGAAAAGAGCAAGAAGGAGGGAATGTGGAAAAGAGCAAGAAGGAGGGAATGTGGAAAAGAGCAAGAAGGGGGGAATGTGGAAAATGTTGGATGTAGAAAAGAGAAGACTGATGCAATCTGAAAAGGAGAAAAAAGGTAAAGGCGTAAAATAAGGAAGAAAGAATGTGGAAAAGGGAAGAAAGAGTAAAAGAGAGAGATGTGTAAAAGTTAATTACTAATAGTTGTAAATGCTTTACCCCTGCAGTGCACGTGTCCCAGCTTTATCAGTGGAAAAGGCAATATATCCCAGTAGCTGTCCCACAGCCGGATGCTCTCTATGAAGGGACAGGGGCGGCAGGGGCAGTGTGACAGTGTGACTGAGCTGCAGGTGGGGAAGCTGTGGCCTGGCTCTGGGGAAGGGGACACGGCGGCGCTGTGTGAGGAGACTCCGCGGCGCTGTGCTCCAGTTCCGGCTTTTGCCGCCGCCCCGCACTGGCTCCGCCGCACACAGGTAAGTCACCCGTCACCTCTGTGTGGCACACACACACACCTACCTGATGAGGGGGACACAAGAGGACCACATGCCCCGCACTGCTCCAGCATCTTGAACATCCTCACTGCCGACGGCGACCATGCGCTGACGGCAGGCGGGGCTGCGCGGGGGGGCAGGCGTGGGTGCGCGGCCGGGCGCGCGCACCTTAGCGGGAACAGTGATGGCCCTGCCCCTTTTTCTCCTCCATTTCGGCTAAAATTTTCACTGACTCGAGTATAAGCCGAGGCGGCTTTTTTCAGCCCAAAAAGTGGGCTGAAAAACTCGGCTTATACTCGAGTATATACGGTAGGTTTGGCTGCTAACAGGGTTGAGTGTTGTGGCCCCTTTAAGACTTATGTATCCTAATTGCCCTTCTCACGTGCACCTTCCAGGTTAGTTATAAATTGGTCTGAGCGGCTGCCACCCCTCCTTTGTTTCCACGGAAAAGACTGGCTTCCATTGGCAGGGGCCGGCTTCTGGAGAAGCACCGGATTCGGCTGTTCAGCCTCTGAGCCATGGGGACCCCAGGCCAGGATGTAAATTGCTGATACCCAGTTTTCATCATCTGTCTGACCAATCCCTTTAACTATGAGAGGTGTTCAGTAAGTTATATTTCCCGGCATGTTCTATCTGTGTTAGAGAGCTGAGATTGTCTATGCTGGCTGAGATATTTCTGGACAAACAACATGCACAGCAGCAGTTCAGTCTGATGAAAGCACTGGAAGTGACAGGGTGGTAAGGGCAGTAAAATGTGAGTCTACAAAGAAAGTGAGGTATTTGAAAGTGAAGAAAAGAAGTTTAAAAAAAACCATAAAAGGATGACTGCAGTATATGGAGATGATGCACCTCCTTCCTATTACCAAGTAAAGATTTGGGCCAAGCAGTGTAAATGGGGCAGGGAATTAATTGAAGATGACCCCCGTTTAGTCCGGCCTGTTGAAGCACCTTCAGAAGAAATGTTCCATAAATTGGAGGCCAAGATTTTACAAAATGGTCAGGTCAGAGTCAGGGTTGAAGTCCTCATGAATCAGGCATTTCAGTTTGCATGGTTTCCAGTATCATTCATGATGTTTTGATGGGCAATTTAGCCAAGAGAATTTAGACTCGCTTAGAGAAAATCCAGGGGACTTCAATTCTTGAATAGACATAAGTGATGAAACCATGATTCTGAGACCAATCAAGAGTCCATGCAATGGAAGCACAAGGGGTCACCAAACTTTGTAGCAATCAGCGGGAAGGGCATGTCAACAGTTTTTGGGGATACAGGGGAAATACTTTATTGCTAAAGATTATTCTACACAAGACAACAATAACTGGAGACACCTATGCTTCACCAATGAAGGCATTATCTGAGGTAATCAAAAAGAAAGGCTGTGGGAAATTGTCAGCAGCTGTGTGGCTGCTTCATGACAATGTGTCTGTAATTAGTATTTCTTTCTTACCTGAAAAATCTCTGCATGGGCAACAATTTACTGATGATAATGCTGTCAAAGACGTATCTGCAGCAGGGTTCCTTCTATTCCCAGGACATCCAATCTCTAAAGGAGAACAATCAGTGTGTTGAAGTCAAGGGGAACGTTTAATCTTCTCAGAAAATCTTGTTATAATATTCAGGTAGATTCCGCCCCTTGTATTATATATGTCCTTGCTTTAAAGGGTCTGATCAGGCAACAAGAGGGAGGGTTCTTGGACGGCTGTCCTGGAGTGGGCGGCTGGCCCCCTGGAGCTTGGCAGATAATAGAGACCAGGCCTGCATATTAGAGGACTCTTGGGACCCAGTAAGTTTTTTGACACCAAAACAGGATGGAACTGTTGCAGGAGACAAAAGCTTTTTTCTTGTTGCCAAGACAGAACCTTTAAAGAGTTTTAAAAAGGTTTATACAGATCTTGAAGACCTCAAACATGCCATACATAACTTTTTGAGCAATCAGAACCCTTGAATATGGAGAGCAGGCTGCAAGATCTTATCTCTTTTTGGTTCGAACATAAGGACTTTACTGCTGAAATTGTAGACACCCCCCTCCCTTGTTGACAGGGATTCAATTAGCCACTCTGGGTCCTGCTTATAAGGCCTCTTAGTTTGAGGGACAGACACCGTACAGTGGTTTAGCTCAACTTTATTGGCAGTCAATATATAGCTTTCTACTTCTCACAAGTTAATTCTACTTCACCCAAGGTCAAACCAGGGTACAGGCAACCCACTTTGGTTCCTCACGGAGTAGGACATGGACTCCAGCTTAAAGTACTCCAGGCACATAACAACTTTATCCCCCTTCCGATTAGTGTAAAATGGACCATTTCATGGCACCTTAAAATTTCAGGTAATATGGAAATACCTTCCTTATATTCTAAGCAAAGCTGTTTTCTTTGCTTCAATTTTGAAGTTGGGGCTGAGCTGGGATGGGTGTGATATGGCCGAGGTTTATAAGTAAGTAATGAACATGCTCTAGTTTGAGCAGAGTCAGCTGTGGAACCACTGTGACTTGCCATACTCGCATACATTTAGAGCTCTAAAGGACAGAGTGGCCGTGTGACCACCTTTTTACCTGGTCGTGGTGAAACATAATTGAAAGGAGGCCAAACCTGGAGCCCTGCTACAGCTTCAACTCTGCGCTTCAGGAAAATGAGGAGAGACACATGGAACAGGCATTAGGTCAGCTTTTTATTGACATTGGGTTTACAGTCCCTGTACGGAGAAAGGTTTTTGGCAATGTGGGCCTAGGTGTTCATCGGATGACGGGGTATCTGAGGGTCCACAGGGGATGGCCTTGGGTTGGGAAGTTGGCCCCTATTTGCTGACACTGTGTGCTGGGATGATTGGGCATGGGGGTGCAGTTCCCATTGGACTGGGAAAGGGGGTCCTTTATCACAACCAGGGTGCCTGACTAATGTGCCATTCTTTGAGGTCAAGGTAATGTCACAGAATGGGTATCTATGGCCCACCCAGGGTAGAAAACAAACTGATGGTTAGTGCTGGATCCCCTTGAGAAGCTATGCTGCCCGCCCTTCTGACTGCCTCCAAGGGAAAAAGGAAGGGAGGCCCACAGGTCACCTAGCAGTCTATCGGGGATCTTCCTTACTGCACCACTTGCCACACACCTCCGCCCCTCCACCTTCTTTTATACTACACCTTTTTAGCGGCTCCTCCCACCTTCCTCCAAGCAGCCTATCACAAGGTATGTTCCTTATCTCTCCTGTGGGTCTACACACACAGAATAGTGACCTCTAGCCCAGCTAATCCCGCAGCCACCACAGAACCAGACCAGGGGATTCCTCAGCCGAGGGCAGCCTTTTATTGGCCCCCAGAGTCAGGGGCAGCCCAGTCCTCCCCCTGGGGCCTGATGAGATATATCATCCCAGAACATCTGGGACTCTTTGGAGTCTGCCCACGGCCCATTTCTGGGGAACTCAACCACCTGTTCCATCTAACTATGGAAGGGCCTTGGCTCCCTGGAGCCCAGGGAAGTCCACTTGTTTTTCCATTTGGGTATCCACCAAAGTTACACCTTAGCACCTCAAACCTTATCTCATTGACCTTTATTGCGGTCCCATTCTTCACCAAGGAGAGAACCGGGCAAATGCCCGGGAGGTGCACTGCTTTGGGGCAGTCTAGGCTGATAAATCTACTAACACTCCCATGCAATCTCTGCCTCCCCCCAGCCCCTTCCCCACTCTACCCCCTCACACCACAGCCCATGTCTTCCCCTAAATGATTTAGCCTCAGCCTTGGAGCACACTGGTTGACTGGCCAGGAAGCAACATAGATGCCACTGGCTGGTCATCATGGGTAGGCCAGGTGCTGGTAAAATCCCAGGCCTATTTTTTGTCCCCAGTCTGCCACTGACTGTAGCTACTGTACAAGTACTACTAGTGCTTTAACCCTCTAATAATAATAATGAGGGTGATCATATTCATGATATTGTCTATCTTCACATGTATATAACACCAGGCCCAGAAGCTTCCTATTAAAAATAAATCAAGCATCACCCTGTAAAGGATGGGTGGAGGCTCCAAGCACTGATGTCACTTGACTTAAGTAGGTCTTCATGTACCAGCCCTTTATGACACACTCCATGAGTTAAGTCTGTCAGTGGTTGTTAATTACAATTAGAGCCTTTAATTACAGAGGCTGAACGCAGCATTTCTCTATTATAAAAATCAAGGTTGCGACATCTATTTCTATTTCCAGTAAACATTGGAGATGACTTTTTTCTGGGCACGTCGGTTTTCTAATATGTAAACTTGGAATCCTAAAAACACTGTTTCGCATACACTGGGGGGGTCGCTCTTATAGGTCTGGTATATTATTTTATCAGTAAAACACTATTCTTTCTTGCTTTAAAACGTGCTTCAAAACCAGTGACCTACTTATTTTGGTAACATTAGTCATCGATCCCCTTTTCAGGGTACTTGGTTTCTAGGGGGTGCTTGGCATAAAAAGGTTGAGAACCACTGCCTTAGAAGACCCAGTGTACTTTGCAGACATAACTTTTCTACCTTTTTAAACATTACAGCCAGAAACCTAAATGGGGGAATTCCTGGTGGGCGCACTGCTTTGGGGGCGACTGGGCCGCTTCTTCTAACACCTTCCTGACTCTCAAATCCTCCTCCTGTAACCAGTCTTATTGTACTGCATCTGCCCCTAGACTACTAAAGCTTCAGTACCATCAATTTAAGAGTAGCCATATCCACCCTCTCCCATAATCTGTCTTTGAAATGTTAAAGCATTGGCACTTATTGACTGCATACCTCCCAAGTGTCCCTGATTTGAAGGAACTGTCCCTCTTTTGAGTCCATGTCCCCCTGTCCCTCGTTGTTCTCATTTGGCCCGTTTTGAGGTGTAACATCAATGAGGTGTGCATCAATAAATCATTAATTTGCCTATTCCAAGTGTTTAGTGTTGTAACTATTACAATGTATCTCCTATACATCAATCAATGAGGGGGCGTGGCTTAATTTACCAATTGTCTTTCCTTCCCACCCTGAAAATTTGGCCTGGAAACACTTCAGGGTCAAGGGTCAGAAGGGATGTCAAAGGCTTGTCATGGGCTGGCAGGGGGCAGGTAGGATCTTGGACTGTTTTTGGGGCAGTGCGTGTGTTACATGTGCATGAGCTTTGCATGATATGACTGTGCAAACTTCAGACAGGAAGCAGAGGAGCCAAGATTGTATCATAGAGTCCATCTAATCATTCCGTTCATCCATTTCCTGGAGATTCCTTAGAGATTCTCACCTTTTGCAGACCCTTTGCTTTGGATACCAAATTACGCTTCCTGTCTGGATTTTGGATTCTGCCCTTAGATTCCTGACCGCAGGGTTGAGTCTTGGGTTCTTGGTAGAAGTCTCCAGTACCCACCTTGCCCACTCGCAATGTGATCTTGGTGTCCCCAAAGCATAATGCAGCCCAAAACTTGACCCCCGCTGACTGTAGGAAATGTTGAATGATCAAATACAGTTAGAATTTTCTTAGAGCAGGGTGTGAGGCAGAACTGACTACGAAAATAGACTCCATCAGAAGTTTGGATATCTCTGGATTTTGAGTCTATAGGGTTCTTACTGCTGCAAGTAAGATTCTCAATCCAAAACTAATTCAATGGAAGGAGGAACTATATAATTTGTTTTCCTGAAAATTAGACATACCCACATTTTTTTCAGGAGTTTTGAGGATACTTAAAATATAAGCCCTATACCCAAAATAAGCCCTAGTTACAGGGCATATAAGGCCATTGCCTGGGGCACCGGGACCAGAAGGCCCCTGTCACGGTCAGGACTATTTCTTGCCCAGGGTGCCAGGTACCCCTGCACACTATCAACCCGCCGTGCCAATATGACACAGGCGTGATATACAGGACTTGTATGAATACCACGCCTCTCACGTGGCACAGTCTGCAGTGTTGCCTATCTGCCTCTCAAGTCCACAACGAGCAGTGGCACCCATAGCAAACATTAACATAAAAAAACATTTTTTAGAGTGGCACCCATGAGAAACATAGGGGAGGGAGGGGAATTGGGCGGCCATATTACAATAGCTCTATTATTTTGGAAGGAAACTGAAGAACAAATATAGATTGCTTATGGAAAAATAAGACATCCTATGATAATTTCAGAACAAAAATTGTTATAAGATCCTGCCTTATTTTCGGGGGAAAAGCGGTAGAACAATGCAAGTTGAAGCAATGTTGACACAAGACAAAAATACACAGAAAACCCTGTTACACAGGTGTCAAACTTCCTTGTGAAGGGCCAGCAACAGGTTATGTTTTGTGGATCTCCACACAGGTACACACGTGGACTAATTAGTGCTCAATCAGAGATATAGAGCCAGCTATGTGGAGATCCACAAAACATGATCTGTTGTTGGCCCTTCAGGGGGGAGTTTGACACTCCTTCCCTACTGCTTATGTAGGAAAGCTAAGGACCAAGAGGTAAGGGACCAAAGCACCACAAATTAGTCCAGCAAAAAGGAGAGATTGGGAGGGATTGTGGGGAGGAGGAGAGTGAGAGAAGAAAGGGAGGGGAGAAGGGGGGAGTCAGAAGGGAGGGAAAAGGAAAGGAGGATAATGGAGGAAAGGAGGCGTAAGGAAGGGAAGGAAAGGAGGAAAAGGGACAAGAAAAACAAAAAAAAAAAAAAGATACGCCCATGATATGACCCAAAACACTGCTTTTCTTTGCATTCTCTCAATAAGAGTCTACTGGAAAGGGCGATGACTCAAGAGGGACATAAAAAGATAAATAGAATCAGATTCACAAAGGGTTAGAGTTAGAGATCCCATATCATAGTAGATAATAGCACACTCAAAGCTGCTTGTGCAGTGGACAAGGTCTATTTTGAAGAATCCTTTGGAAATCCTTTCAAAATTGGTTTTATCCATGTAATAAGGAAATTTGAAGTTTCACGGTGGCACTGGGCCCCTTCACCATAGGTCTGTTGACCTCAAATATTGGATTGACTACCTGTATATGCCTTTGCTTGACCCCAACATTGTGAATGTTTCTCACACTACTATGTAATAAAGCAGTTTTCTAGGAAAAAAAAAACAAAAAAAAAAAAAACATACGTGCCAGAGAACCAATGGATTCCTCAAAAGTGTTTCGGCATTGGCGCTTCCAGAACTTGGCACTTCCAGAACATACAGTTTGGTCATCCCATAAAAACCACAGCCATCACTGACACACTGGCACATATTATAATGTTCCTGTCCTCATAGGAAAATGTGGAACCAACGTCAGTGTAAGAAAGGAAATCTGAATGGAACAATCGCTGCTGATTGGATGAGCGGGCCCATGTGGGAACCAGGAAGAGGTGGATCTTCTGGCGATACTGAGGGATACACACAGCCAGAGAGGAACAAAACCCAAGGATGTGAAATTATTGGCTTTTGGCCCTCTTTAAAGCGGAACAGCCTTCCCAAATTGGGATTCCCCACTGTGTAAAACCTCCCAGGGCGCCAGCAATCACTCTTTTCCCCAGTCCAACGGCGCATTCACAGGCTTTCATTTAATCAGTATAACTGATTGTTACTTATAGTCATTTGCTTATATGAGGGATAGACTTTTTTGCTTTTTATTAACAGTTCTACTAGTTGTACCTATTGTTATATCCTGAACCCTAAAATAAATTGAAATGATAACATAATTGTAAGACCTAGGTACATATTCAGTTCTCGCTTAATCAGAGTTGCCCACTGAACTGACGTAATTCAGCGAGGCAGCTCTGTTTGTTGTGAATGGGGAACGAGCCCAGGGCAGCAGGGGATGCAGCCATTCTCGCTCTCCAGTCACAATAATCAGAGCTGCTCATGGAATAACCTCAGTTCAGCGGGTGGCTATGATCGGACTAAAGCCAGCGCAGGCACCACTGGACAGGGAAGAGGTGAGCCTGAATGCACCGATAAGGGGGTTTTCACATAGTGGGGCATCCCAATTATGGATGCCCTGGGGGGCATAACAAAACAAAACCTGGGTTTTGTTCCATTTTAACGTATAAAAGGTTTTTACATGTATTATTTTTTATTGCTCTGTCTCTGTTCCTTGGTCACATGGCTTTTGTCCTTGGTCCAAACATGTAACCAATAAAGGCTATGCCCTTGCAGATAAGCAGTTTGAGTATCGTGTGAGAATGTACATTGGGTGACCTTCAGACACAGGCTCCAATAATCCGGCAAGACTTCAAAGTCTTAGCAAAATAAAGCCGGTATTTATCACCACTTTGTTTCTCAATGGCATTGGCTGGAGAAAAGATAACAAAACAAACCGATAATGATAGCAACTGCCAGGAAACTGGGTGCTTTACATGGTGGTGCCCTGGAGAAGTGACAGGTGACGTCACGCAACGCGTCAGCGTCTGTGTGAGTGGAGGGGGGTCTGATTACTGTCCGGTTTCTCTACCTGGCTGTCCTTTGGTAGATAGTTTACACATTGCACGTTATTTATTTTGTTTTGCACATAAATTAAGAAAAATATTAGTTTACATTAGTGTATTAATTAATTAGGTTTTAACACATCACAGATAATCATCAGCTAGGTTTGGAGCAGCGGTCACACTTTTTGCCTATACTTGATATTGTATTCACGGCCTCAGTATCTATTACCATCTGGGGGGTGTGTTTACATATCCTTACCCCCCTGTCCCCCCCCCTCCATCCCCACAGCTTGTATATATGTATTTTAATTGGTTTTAATAGTGTGTGTATTGTACATATGAATTTTTGGACACCAATAAAGTAATCATCAAGTTTATCATATAAGTGAGAGGTGCCATTATTTGGGAGGACAGACTTGGGAGTGGTGGGACTCCTTGTTTCTTAGTTTTGTCTTAGCAAAATAAAGCCGGTATTTATCACCACTTTGTTTCTCAATGGCATTGGCTGGTGAAAAGATAACAAAATAAACCGATAATGATAGCAACTGCCACGATACTGGGTGCTTTACATTAGGAATCAGTGAAAAGTGCTTTAAAGGAACAACACGTGGAATTGTTCCTCTCCAGCAGGGCATCCCAATTTGATCTCTGGCACCTCTCACATTCCCAGCATGGCTGTGAAAAACTTTTGTGTTGTAGCATTGCTGGCTATTTGAGTATACAGGATGTTTGCTTGGGGGTTTCATGGATCGGGACATCCCAAATCAGGATGCCCCAGGGAAGACACAAGCATTGCACACCCAGAGCTTGAGCTATCATGATGGCTCTGCCAACTGATGAGAATCATGGGTATATTTGGTCTGTATTTGTCATGCATGTCTCTTTTAGACCACTATATTAAACCTAACATAGGTCTTGCCCTAAGTGGAGACCAGCAGTGAAAATACTGCCTTTAGTCCTTTACCAAGGAAGGACCAGACTTTTTAGACCCTTTCAGAACATTCTATCTTGGATGGGTCAGAAGTTAAAAAAGCACAAGCACCTAACAGGAGGTATGTGGCAAGGCTGTTCTGCTGCCAACCTGATCTACTATCATCTATCCTTTACCCAAGCCCATAAGTACAAAGTTGTTCCAAAAGGTGCTAAAAGTATTAAATGGTTGTTTTGTGTGTGTTGCAACATGGCTTTGATTGACCACCCAGGTACCTCAGTAATTAGAAAATGGAAAGTGGAAAAAATGTTGAGAACACCCGGGATAGGACTAGCACGGCGCCCCAGAGAGCAAAAAAGAAAAAGATGACAATATGCAATAGAGAAGCAGCTTGTCATCTCTTTTATTCTGCTCTTTGGAGCTCCTCGCTAGTCCTATCATGTTCCTAACATGTTTTCATTAAGTACCACTTTCCATTTTCTAATTTCCCAGGTAGAAGGTAGGGGGCTTTAACCTCCCTGGCGTTATGATTATGTCTGGAATTTTGTATCAAAAGCGTTACCATTTTTTTGTATGGAAATTTGGTGTTATGTATTGTAGGCCTGCAATTCTTAGTAATTACTTACTTAAACCTGACCATAGAAGACTCTAGTAGACCTCTCAGATGTGATAAAGTTCGAAACATAAAATCATGAATTATAATCTATGGGACTGCACATAGACCGACGTCACAATCAGGGCAATGGAACCTGGTTTCCTTTCTGATTTTTTTTTCCATTGCCATCTCGCTTTGAGCAGCAAACTACGCACATCCTTGTAGGTGCTGCCTTTTTTGCGGTTGGCGGGATGTAATCCATAAAGTGACGACCAGTCAGGCGTTCTGGGTTGACAACGTCAACAGCACGACGTCCAGATCTGTTCACGGCCACTGATGGCGTTTGGTAGTTCACAAAAATCCGCTCCGCCACCTTCCAGATAAAGTCAGAATGAACAAGAGGCTTGTCACTCTTTCCTCTGTGCAGTATATAGGCATTCCAGAGGCATTGTTCCAGGAGATGCCTGAAGATTTTTTTGTTATTTTTTTTTTTTGTTTCCGCATAGCCGGATAAAATGTCATCGCCTGATCGGCTCTATCGACTCCTCCCATGGTGTTGTTGTAGTCAATCACAAGTTGTGGCTTCATGACTTCTTTCCCACCTCTTGTGTGGACCATAACAGTGGAGGTGTTATGCACTGTACTCATTAGGCACACGTCTTTTTTGTCACGCCAACGCATTGCCATCATCTTTCCTTTCTGCCAGGAAACCATTTCTCCTGTTTTCAGTTTTTTCTTGGCAAACATAGATGGCAGGTCACGTCGGTTGGGCCTAACGGTTCCATATCCATCAGTCTTGTGTTTTATCAGAAATTCGTACAGCTCAGGCGATGTGTAAAAGTTGTCCGTTGTCACACAATACCCCTGATTCAGCAATGGCTCAAGCAGTGTGAGGACTGATGACGTTGCCATCCCATAGCCGCTGTACCTGGGGTTGAATTGTGTTCCTTTACCGGTGTATATGACGGAATTCCATATATAGCCAGTGGCAGACTCGCAGAGCATATAGGATTTTATTCCAAACCGTGCTCTCTTGGATGCGATGAATTGAATCCAGCTGAGGCGTCCCTTGTAAGCCATCAGACTTTCATCAATGCTGATGTCTCTATCTGGCACATAGGACTGCTGGAAATTTTTTGGGATCATTTGGTATACTTCCCAGATCTTCTTGAGTTTTGGCGCTGGATGTGTGGCTTCGTCAAATTCCTCATTGTTGGTGAAGTGCAAATTCTTCATTATGAGGGAAAATCGGCACTCGGACATGATGGTGCCAAAAAATGGGGTTGCCAGCAATTTATTGGTAGTCCAGTACCATTTCTGCAGGGGTTTCCCCACCACCCCAGTAAGAAGTATTAGCCCCAGGAACTTCCACATGTCCTCTTTAGTCACCGGTTCCCATTTTCTGTTCCTGGAAAACTTGCTACGCAGAGTTGCGGATTGCTGCTCGTTGTAGCGATTTGTCTCCGTGACAATCTTTTCAATGACGTCATCTGTTAGAAATAATTTTAGGTACGCCAAAGGATCATTGTGCTCAACGTCTACCTTCATCCCAGGTGATCCAGTAAAAGGAAATCTTGGCGGCGGTACCTCATCCATACCGCAATCAATTGGGCACCAAGTGCGCACATCACTGAGGTCGGGTGCAGAATTGTCGCTGTCGCCACTTCTCTGGTCAGTGTCAGAGTCAGATGACGAATCTTGCCACGAATCGCTATCGCTCATTTCTGCGAGGGGCTCTGTGTCGCTGCCGCTGTCACTTATCTGATCCAAAACCGCTTTGGAAATGCTAAAGTGACGCTTTGATGCCATGATAAAATTTTTTTTTTTTTTTTTTATGGGCAGAAAAAGGGCAGGCAGGGCAGTGTATGATGATCAAAGGGCAATACAATGTCAAATCTGAGGTGCTACAGTGTAATCTCACAGGATTTCACTGTATCACTCTGTGTGTGTGTGTTTTACTGTGTTTATAACTTTGAATTTCCCTCCCAGTTCCCTCCCTCCCAGTTCCGCCCCCATGAGCCTCTGCGGCTCACAGTGACGTAACCAGGAAGTCAGACGCATCTGCCGGGGCTCTCACTGGCGATCACAGCGGAGAAGGTAAGGAGACTCCGCTGCCAGACTCTGCTCCTCTGACTAATCTACCCCGAGCGTGACTCGGGGTTACCGCTACTTGCAGTGAAAATTAACCCCGAGTCACGCTCAGGAAAACCGCCAGGGAGGTTAAAGACAGACAGAGAAAAAAACTGGGATCCAAGAAATTACTAGATAGCACAGAATGGATATTCTGCTGAGAGGGACACCTGGTGCATAAAGGAAGCTCAAAGAGAGTCATATGTAATGTATAATGTATATCAAGATGCACTAGTAGGCTTCCAATTTGTATTTGGCCTGGAAACGGGGCAAAATTGGTTTGGGCAGGGCCGGTTTATGGGGGCCCTTAGACAGGAGAGTCTTAGTGGGCCCCAAAGTAGTGTGTCACATGATGTAACCTTTCAGCTCTGCTGCCACAAATGTGTCATCTTCTGCTGCCGATTGCCCTCCGGTCCATATTGCCTTCCCTATAGCCACCAATCGACCTCTAGCCCTTGTTGCATTCTCTACTGCCACCAATCACCCTTCAGCCCTTACTGCTTGCTCCGTTGTTGCTAAAGACTTCATCATTGCTATCAGTTGTCACCTGGTTCTCTCCATCTTCTGAGCTTTCATCAATTGCCCTCCATTCCATGCCACCTTCTCCATTGTTGTTGATTATCCCCTGTTGCTGAGGCCAGCCATGAGCAGGTCTGCACACAACACCCGGCATTTGGGGGTTCAGGTCCACTGTAAAAATACAATTCTGTGAAACTCACCTGTAGAATTGTTTTTGAGTATATCCAGTCCAGGTCCCAGAAGTAATGACAGTTGGGTAATCCACGGCTAGGTGGCGCCTGACTGCAGGATCAAAAGCTGTCGCTCCTACCGGCCTCCTATAAAACTGGTGTCTCTCTATGATTCCCCAGTGGTTAAACAGCAGTAAGAAAAGAGACAGGCCGGGAGGCCAAGAAACCATGTTACTTCACATAGCTTTAGCATGTACTCTCTCCCTCAAGCTAAGGCCAAAGGTTCAATAAAAAAATGGTAATCACCATAACAAGCAATCCAGATATAATGAATAAGGATGGGGTGGGACGACCTGGACGGGATATACTCAAAAACAATTCTACAGGTGAGTTTCACAGAACTGTATTTTTCACTATATCCAGTCCAGGTCGTCCCAGAAGTAATGACAGTTGGGACATCCAAAAGCAGTGTCCATTAGGGTGGGATCCCCAGTGCGAAACAGCATGTAGTTCATTTCACTACCGCCTGAAGCACTTTTCGGCCAAAGACAGCATCAGCTGAGGCCCTAACATCAACCTTGTAAAAACTTTGTAAAGGTATGAACTGAAGACCAAGTGGCGGCCTTACAAACTAGACCTGGTGCTGAAAAGCCCAGGAAGCACCAATAGCTCTAGTAGAATGAGCTGTAACACGAAAAAGGGGGGAGACATTACCTTAAGCAAAAAATCAGGTTTAAGCGAAACACCTTATCCCTATGCCGTCCAATGGATCTCTGGAAGAATATGGCTAAGGCCGAGACCTGGCCCTTGAGGGTGCTCAGCTAGAGACCCAAGCCTAAGCCGTGTTGTAAAAAACTCCAAAATCCTAGAGATAGGGAAATTGCGACAAGGAAGGCTCTTGGATTCACACCAAGCAATGTAGGCATGCCAAACTCTGCAATATATTAGGAAGAAAACTTCTTCCGCATCTGAATCATGGTCTGAACAACCGTGGCTGACAGCCCCTTGTCCGTCAGGATTGAGGTTTCAATAGCCAGGCCGTCAAGCCAGTGTCTGTAAATTGGGGTGCCGCAGCGACCCCTGCGTGAGAAGCCCTGGACCATTGGGCAAGACGTAGCAAACGACTGACATCTGAATTTTGTCCGCGAACCAACTCTGCCTCGGCCAGCGAGGAGCCACCAGGATGGTTGGTACCCCCTCCTGGGCTATCTTGCGCAGTACTCGGCACAGGAGTGGAAACGGAGGGAACGCATAAAGGAGCCTGAATTCCATTCAAGGAATTGCCAGAGCGTCTGTGGCAAAGGCCAGAGGATCTCTCGACAGGGAGACGAATCTCGGGAGCTTGTGATTGTGTCTGGACGCAAACAGGTCCACGCCCGGCTGACCCCAGCGGAGACAAGAGCGTGAAAAATCTTGTTGCTGAGAGACCATTCCCCCAGGCTCCTGCTCAGGGAGTCTGCCTCCTGGGTCTCTATCCCAGGAATATAAACCGCCGAGATGCAGGGAACATTCTCCTCTGCCCAAGTCAGAATCTGGGTCACCTCCTTGAGGGCTCGCTTACTCTGAGTCCCGCCTTGGTGATTTATGTAGGCGACCGCCGTCTGATTGTCCGAGCGAACCTGAATCGCACGACCTCTTAGATAGGGAGTCAAGTGAAGAAGCACCACCCGATCGCTCTTAACTTCAAGATATTTATAGGTAAGTGGGCCTCCTGTGGCCCCCACTGACCCTGGATCTTCTGAGTCAACCAAAAGCCTCCCCAGCCGGTCAGGCTGGCATCCGTGGTGACAATCTCCCACCGTGGAGGCTGAAATGACTTGCCTGCCAGCAGATTTCTGGAGTCCAGCCACCACAAAAGGGACTGCCTGGCCAGGGGAGACAGTGAAAACTCCCGTTCCAGTGACTCCTGCGTCCGATCCCAACCGGTCAACAGATTCAACTGAAGAGGTCTCAAGTGGAACTGAGCAAAGGGCACTGCCTCGAAGTATGACACCATCAGTTTCATCCCCAGACGGACAGATGGTTGCTGACGAGACAGCAAGGCCTGCACCTGCGCCTGAAGACCCACCACCCTCTGCTGTGGCAGGAATATCCTGGCCAGAGAGGTGTCCAACGTCATGCCCGGAAAAGATCCCACCATCGAGGGAGTGATTGAAGACTTGGGATCATTGACTACCCAACCAAAATCCTCGAGAGTGGACAACACGGTCCGGGTGTCGCTCTCGGCCTGAAGAAGAGACTGAGCCGCAATCAGTAAATCGTCCAGATAAGGCAGCAAGCGAATGCCCTGGATACTCAGGATAGCCTGACGCCCGCCAGCACCTTGGTGAACACACAGGGGGCTGAGGATATCCCGAATGGCAACGCCACAAACTGGTAGTGCTGATCCTCCAGCACAAATCTCAGGAACTTTTGATGCCCCTGGAATATAAGAATGTACAGATAAGCATCCTTGATGTCCACCATGGTCAAGAAGTCGCCAGGTCGAAGCGAGATCACTGCGGACCGTAAGGTCTTCATGCGGAAATGTCTGACTCTAACAAACCTGTTGAGACCCTTCAGGTCCAGGATGGGTCTTGAGGGCGGCCAGACTGCCAGCTCTATTTTGTAACCGGAGGAAACCCCCTCCTGAATCCACCGATCTGAGACACGCTGTCTCCAGATCAAATAGCAGGAGCCGTTCCCCCACCCGGATGGGCGAGGGCGCCCCCTCATGCCAGAGGGCCTTGGTAGGGGGCTTGGGCCTGGATTCCCAGGAGAGATTGGGTCAGCCGCGGGACCTACCTCGTCACCAGGAATCTCTGCGAGCACCTGAAAATGAAAAGCCTCTTCCTCCTCGAAGGAGCGATAGGCAGATGAACCGCCACGCAGACTTTCTTCGCTGAGGGAGTCTTCCGTTCTTGACCAGGAGGTCCAGACACTCCCCAAACGGCCTGTGACCCACAAAGGGGATACTAGTGAGTGCCTTCTTGGCCGGCAAGGTGAAGGCATGACCAACTGATCCATGCGCTTGTCAGCTGGATCACGTAGGGAAGCAGTTTCGGGTGAAGGCATGACCGTAGTGTTGGACAGACCCGACACGGGGACAACCACCTCGGGAGGACGGGACCATAGCCGGACCAGCTCCTTGGGAAAGGAATACCGCCTGTCCAGGCCCTTAGACACCGACGGTAACTTGTTAGGCCTTTCCCATTCCTTAAAAATCATGTTAGAAAAAAAAAAACATCCACCCTGCTTCCTCTTAGCCACTCTAGGAGGGACAATGTGCAACGTCTCAAAGATCGCAGTCATCAACCGCTCCGTATCATCAGGGAGCCATGTATCCTCATCCGAGGAAGAACCGGGCCCACTATCAAGGCCAACACCTCCAAAGAGATCATCATCATCATCTCCATCATTATCAGAATAGACCGGCTCAATATGCAGCCTCTTATTTGTGGCCTTCTTAGGAGCCAGATGAGGTCCCAAGCTCACTATCCCCAGAAGCCTCCCTTATGGTGATTTGAGTTATGTTAACAGGTACAAGTCACTAACGACCCAACCTGGCCAGCCCGCAAGAAATGATGCCTCTTAAGTGATCCCTCTTTACAGGGAGAGGGCTTGGAGAGGGGGGGCGGGAGCGGGGGGGGGGGGGTGGCCGGAGGCCGAGAGGAACCACAACCCTTAATATCAAGGGGCCCACCTGGAACAACATATAAGCATCCCACAGCACATGCCCAGCGCATAAAAGACAATATGTCAAGAGGGACTCACGACACCGCTCAAAGGGCCGACAGAGACGACAGCAGCGTGCAGGAGGAGAAGATGGCGCGGATCAGCCAGCAGCACACGTTCCTCGAGGGGCGGGCCGCACGACCGTGACGCAAAAATCGCACCCGCCCCCAAGATGGCGGAGGGTCCCGCAACGTCAAGATATTTATAGGTAAGTGGGCCTCCTGTGGCCTCCACTGACCCTGGATCTTCTGAGTCAACCAAAAGCCTCCCCAGCCGGTCAGGCTGGCATCCGTGGTGGCAATCTCCCACCGTGGAGGCTGAAATGACTTGCCTGCCAGCAGATTTCTGGAGTCCAGTCAGAATAGACCGGCTCAAAATGCAGCCTCTTATTTATTAGGAGCCGAGCAAGAGATCTGTCTCTCAAGGCTGGCCACTCGATACGCCAAATCAGATTAGGACCCCCTACTGGCTTCCCCCTCGCTGGGGGCTGAGAGCAAGGCGGTAGTGAATTAACTACATGCTGTTCTGCACTGGGGATCCCGCCCTATATGGACACTGCTTTTGGATGTCCCAACTGTCATTACTTCTGGGACGACCTGACTGGATATAGTGAAAAATGCAATTCTGTGAAACTCACCTGTAGAATTGTTTTTTTTTTTTTTTTCCAATATATCTTTATTGAAATTTTACAATTGATGCAAAACAGTAGATAGAGACAGTAACACAGAGGATCACAGGGCGAAAACGACACGGCAGCTCAACAAAGGCCTTGCATTCTTGTTCGGCTTAGGAGGGTCCGAGCGAACCACACTCCACTCAGGACACACTGGAAGATTGGACACAGGGTATCCGTGGAGAGCAGCCAACAACGCCCAGCGCACCCCTCCGGATCGCAGCCCTAAGAAAAGGCGCTCCCCAACCTGCGGACCCGTCCCCTCAGCCATTTCGGTGTATAGCAACCGTTCCCGTCCCCCCGGCGATCCGAGAGAGAAGAAAGGTAATAGAGAGCAAAACAAAAGGGGAATAGAGAAAAAAGAGAGCAAGAAGAAGCAACGAACAAAGAAGGAGCAAACATAAGAAAAAGATAGCAGAAGGAAAGAAGGAAAAGAGGAGAAAAGGAAAGGAAACGGAAACCCTGGGGCCCAGCATCCCGCATCCCCAACTCCCCCCAATCTCGCCAGATCCCAGAGCGTCAACTAGAGGTTAGGCCCTCCCCCAAGACCCCCCCCCTTCCCCCGGTATCACCCAGTTCCAGTAGCGTCTGAAAGTCAGGAGAGACCCGTGAAACTTCCCAAAGGGTCCAGGTCTTGAGAAACCTCTGGGTACCCCCCTCAACCCCCTCCAAAGTCAACTCCTCCATCCTCTTAATATTCTCGACCTCCCCATACCATTCCATCAGGGACGGGACATCATTGGTACGCCAGTGCCTGGGGACCACCGACCTGGCGGCTGTGAGTAAATGCCTCAGCAGCCCCTTCTTATTTGCTGACACCGACCCTGGGATCATTGATAAGAGGGTAACCTGCGGAGTGCGTGGGACCCTTTCGAGTGTCAGGCGCTCATAAATTCCTAGTACTCCCTCCCAAAAGGCCCTCACCATCGGGCACTCCCACCAGATATGCAACATGGTCCCCAGGGCACCCCCGCACCTCCAGCAGTCCCCAGTGTCCGCCCCCCCCCCCAAATTTCACAAGATCTGATGGGCATCTATGCCATCTCGCCAGAATTTTATAATTCCTTTCCTGAGCCCTAGACGCCACAGACAGTTTGTGGGTAAGCGCAAAGGACTTCTCCCAGTCGTCGGACTCAAACGTTTGTCCCAAGTCTTCCTCCCACCTCCTGCAATACCGGGGTAGCTCTCCCCCTCCTCCTCGTCCCGGAGAATCCTGTAAAAAAGAGAAATCACATGCTTAGGGGGTGAGGGGTCCCGCAGGACTGAGGGGGCAAGAGAGGCTCGAAGATGGCGTAAGGGATTTGACAAAAGCAACCAGCTGAGCGTGTAAAAACCAGGAGATATTCCCATGCCCTCCTCGAGCCCGTAAGTCAGAAAGGGAGGGGGGACCCACCCTCGACACTATATCTCCCAGTCTGGGATCTTGAGACGCTTCCCATATAAGGAAAGACTTAGTGTTCATCCCTGGAGGAAAGGACGGGTTGTCAAATAGTGGGGTGAGGGGACCCGGTCTGAGTGAGAGTCCTCCCCGTCTCAAGAACCTATCCCAAACAGTCAGCAGAGGGCCCACCAGATAGGGCAGCCCCTGGACCCCAGGCCTGCGTGAAAGATCCACCCAAGGCAGGGCCACCAGACTAAGGGGGGAGATGTCCCTCTCAATGCCAACCCAACATTTATCATCCTTATGATGGAACCAGTCTGAAAGACGCACCAGCACCGAAGCAGCGTGGTAGGTCCTAAGGTCTGGAACCCCAAGTCCCCCCCTCAATTTAGATCTGAAAAGCGTTGCCCTCCGAATTTTGGGCCTCCCGCTGTCCCAGATGAATTTAAAAAAGGCCCTCTGAAGGGACTGGAAGAAACCCCGTTCCGGGGCTAAAGGGACTGCCTGAAATAGATAAAGAAACCTGGGAAGGATGTCCATTTTAAAGTGGACTGTTTGTTGCTATTGTTTCTTGCTATATGGGTTAGTGACCGTGGAATGTAGGAGCAGGGCATAGTTAAGTTTGTATAGCTTCCCCAAATCAGAGGGCAACTAGACACCTAGATACTTTATGGCCTCTCCCTGCCACTTACAGTGAAAGTTCACTTGTATGAGGTGTTGAGTCCGTGCATCCAGCAAGACATTCAGGATCTCTGTTTTCGATAAGTTCACCTTAAAATTGTTCAATTAGCCAAAGCGCTTGAACTCCGCCAGAATAGAGGGCATAGATATGTGAGGCGAGGTTATATGCAGGAGCAGGTCGTCAGCAAAGAGAGAGAGCTTATGCTCCTTCCCCCCGCAGACGATCCCTTTGATAGACAGGTTAGCCCTCAGCACATTGGCAAGGTGCTCCATCACTAACACGTAGAGCAGTGGGGACAAGGGGCACCCCTGGCGAGTGCCGTTACGGATATGGAAGGAACCAGACAGGGAGCCATTAACCTTTACCTTTGCGGTAGGTTCCTGGTATAGGGCCATAATTCTAGCTAACATAACTGGACCCAGACCCACCTGGTTCAATGTGGCTCTCAGAAACCCCCAGTGCACCCTGTCAAATGCTTTTTCTGCATGCACCGCCAGCACACAAGCTGGAATAGCCTGCGACTGTGCGTAATGCATTAGGGAGATCGTTTTAATGGTGTTATCTCTTGCCTTCCTTCCCGAGACAAACCCCACCTGATCCAAGTTGATCAATGAGGGGAGCAGCGGTTGCATCCTGAAAGCAATAATATAGGCGTATATCTTCAGATTCACATTGATCAATGAAATCGGCCTGTAGCTTCCCGGCAGGGTAGCGTCCCTACCGGGTTTAGGTATGACCGCAATGTGCGCCTCCAGGGCCTGCCTCAGGAAGGGACAGCTGTCAGAAATCGAGTTGAACACCTTAACTAGAAAGGGGGCAATCAAAGTCCCCAGCGTTTTACAGAATCTGGGGGTGAATCCATCAGGGCCCGGACTTCTACTTGCAGGAGCCTCTCCTATGGCCCGAACCACCTCTTCCAAATCAAATAGGTCTTCCAGCAAATCGCTATCTTCAGGAGGTAAGGTTGGGAGGGCTGTGTCTCTGATATAGAACTCTATCGGAGCGCCGTCCACCTGGTGTAGGTCCTGGGCAGGCGTGGATCCAAGGTTATAATGCTTGGAGTAAAAGGCCTGTAACTCGCCCGCTATCTGGGGTGTCTTGTGGAGCTCCGATCCCCCCCTCCCCTAATAGTAGGAACAAGCGTGCAACCCTGTCTGGGGTGGAGAGACCTAGCCAGCATCCTGCCACACTTGTCGGAGAATTCATAAATACGGGCTTTAAATATATCACGATATTTGAGGAAGCACTGATCGTACAGGCTCTTCAAGCCCTGCCTGGCGTCCAATAGCTCCCTCTAGACAGTGTGCGTGGGGGTGGTTTTGTGCGCCTCCTCCAGCTCCCCGATACGCGCCAGGGCAGCCCCAATCTGTTTCACCCTTTCCCTCTTGAGCCTGGACCCGTGCTTAATGAAGACCCCACGAAGCACACATTGTAGAATTGTTTTTGATTGCCTGTTATGGTGATTACCATTTTTATATTGGACTGTTGTCCTAAGTTTGATGGAGAGAGTACGTGCTGAAGCTATGTGAAGTAACATGGTTTCTTGGCCTCCCGGCCTGTCTCTTTTCTTACTGCTGTTTAACCACTGGGGAATCATAGAGAGACACCTGTTTTGTAGGTGGCGGGAAGAGCGACAGCTTTTGATCCTGCAGTCAGGTGCCACCTAGCGGTGGACTAACTGTCATTACTTTTGGGACGACCTGGACTGGATATAGTGAATATAATACCATGGCCAAGTAAGAGCCTGAGTTGGCCCCTGAAGATGCCAAGGGCCCTGGCAATTGCCCAGGTTTTCCCTGTGCTGGTGCCAGCCCTGGGTTTAGGCACTACGATAAGACTACTGGCAACTTGCCAGTGGACAACCTAGAATGTGAAAGCAGAAAGAGCCCACTGGTTGTGATAGAGCATGTTCCCAGCCTCTCCTGGGTAACACTGGGATTGTGATGATCAGATATTTTATTCCTGAAAAGAAGACACAACAGGAAGGGGTTCTGCTGAGATGAACAACCGGTGAAGAGCACACAGAAAGAAAGTTCAGTGGCCGCCAAGATCTTCTGTTGTAGTAGACTTTTAGTTAGTATTTGGTCTTGAATGAGCAGAAGGAGGTAAGGCATTGAGATACGACAATTGGCAACCTGGCAGTGGACAACTTGACAGTGTAGATTATGACTCCTCTGAGACAGCCAGTTGCTTGTGGTAGGCCAAGTTTTCGACCTCCCCTTGCTCACAGTACATTAGCAATGCAGTGCCCAGACATTTCATTCTTGAAGACAGGATAACACCAGTATGGGGTCCACCTAAGATAAGGGTAAGACTTAAGATACAACTATTTGCAAATTGTCAAAGGACAACTTGACAGCACTTGAGGATAGACTATGCGTTGGTTGTGGTAGGCTCATTTGTCAGCCTTTCCTTGGTCACACGGGAATGTCAATGTGTTAAGCAAACATTTCATTACAAATTTTAGGACAAAACAGAAAAGGGGGTATGCTATGAGGAAGCACAATTGGTGGAAAAAGCAGAGGAAGCTCAGAGAGAACATGTATGTACTATTGGGCTACTAATTTGTATTTAGTATGGAATAAGGCAGAAGAGGTTAAGGCATTGGTATGGTAAAACCACTAGAAACTTGACAGAGGACAACCCAAAACTATGCAATGAAGGTGGGCCTTGACTACTCTGAAAGAGCCGATTGGTTGTGGTAGACTAAGTTGCCAGCCTTCTCTTGGCCACATTGGGATTGACCAGACATATCATTATTGAAAAGAAGAGACAACAGGAATGGGGGTGCTGCTGGAATACTGATGAAGAGAAAGTTTATAGGGCAACTTAGGAGTGGACAACTAAAACTAAGAAAGTGCATGAAGATAGACTATGCCTACTCTGAAAGAGCCAGTTGGCTGTTGTAGACCAAATTGCCAGCCCTTGGCTGAGAAGGAGCACAGTTGGTGATGAGTGCAGAGACGGAAAGCTTGGAGAAACCCCAGGTGTACTTGTAGGCTTCTAATTTGTATCTTGTCTGTAACGAGACAGAAAGGGATTAGACATTGAGATAAGACCATTGTCAACTTGAAACTGAACATCCTAGAATGGTACCGTGAATGTAGGTAGACTATACATACTCAAAAATAGCCAGCTGGTTGTGGGGAAACAAGTTGCTACCCTTCTTTTGCTCACAATGAACTGCCAATGGTGACCAGACATTTCATTATTGAAGACAAGACACAGCATAAAGGTGGTTCTGCTGAAAAGGAGCATAACTGGTGGAATACAGAAATAAAGCTGAGATGTATTAGTAGACACCTAGTTTGTAATTGGACCTGAACAAGGCAGTGGGGAGAATATTTTTTTTTGTAAATATATGCATATATGAGAAGCCTGCCATTTAACTTAGCCTATGTAAACAGGATGCGATAATGACCTTTAGAGATCAGAGGGGTAAACTGAGCCTCATATGTAACTTTTAACACCCACCTGGTCATTAAATGGCACATACCACATAAGTCACATTGAGGACAGATAATCTCAGCGGAGTCCCAGTGGAAACGTCAGAGACTGGCCCTGGGAGCCTGAAAGGCCTCTTATGTTTCTGATAATCTCTTTGCTATTTCGGGTGGATGTTCGCAGTTTGCAGCTTATAGGCCTCTTTATTCCTCCGGAGGGTAAATGGCAAATGCAAGGGGGAGTTGAAAGGTTGGACCGCACTTGTCATAACAAATGAAATCTGGCTGCAAGAGAGGGGGGAAGTTTTTACCAGTATTAAAGGAGCCACAGCACTCAACCCTGTTAGCTTACAGACAACCTAAAATCTGTCTCTAAATCTGGTTAAAAACAGAGGCCTTGGTCACACACATCTGCAGAAGTATGCTGAAGCTGCACCACCGCGCCAAGGTGCCTCTGTGAGGTGCAGTCCTAACTCTAATCTCTGAGAGCCCCATTTGGGACATACAATGCAATAGATAAATTGGGAGCAGGCTTACCTGAGGTTGCCCCATAACCTTGAGTGCAGCCCATGGGGTGGAAGGGTCAAAGACCTCGCAGTACAGCCTAGACCCCACACCCCATGTGCTTGTACAAATTCAGAACAAAGGAAGGATGGCAGCCACTCAGACCATTTTATAACTAACCAGGGAGGTGCACGTGAGACTTTTGTATCCTAATTGCCCTGCTCACGTGCACCTCCCAGGTTAGTTATAAAATGGTCTGAGCGGCTGCCATCCTTCCTTTGTTTTTTCCAGTATGTTAACTCTTGTATGTTAATGGATAAAAGTGGTAATATAAAGTTGCCCTTTCCTATGCTGATGTAACAACTTTCAATCATCTGTAAAGGCTTTCCACCACATTTGGGACATGCACAAGCTAGGTATTTATATTGGGTGATGGGTGCTTTCTTGCAGTTGGGTGTTGGATGGGGTTCAGGTCAGGCCTCAGCTTAAAGCGGACCTTCACTCTAAATAAGAGTCTATCTTATATGTTTCCCACACCCTGTACATACAGATTGCTCACATTAAAAATCATCCTACCTGCATCTACTGCATTTTATAAGCCTTTAAACATCCAAGATGGCGGCTTATGGAAGCTGCCATTTTTGCAGGCAGCCTGCAAACAGGAAGTGCCTGCAAACAGGAAGTGACTGTGCTGCTCTGCATTCTGGGACTGCTGACCTTTCCCTGACCCCAGCTCTGCTCTGTCTGAGCAAAGCACAGCTATAACCCGCCCCCTGTACCTTATCCCACTCTCCTCTCCTCAGTAAGTGTGATGCTTCTGAGTCAAGATGGCGGCGCCCGTATACTAAATTCCCGAACAGAGTTGCAGCCCAGTGGGGGAAAGTATAATAAATTAGTGACTAAACATGTAAAATATATTAATTTTAGATGCTGAGGAATTGTTTTTTAAGAGTTTGGGCTTTTCATTAAATCATGGTGAAGGTCCGGTTTAAGTGTTTTCCCACTGGAATTGTAAATTTCACAGCCAAAAATCAGATCTGGATTTTACTAGCTCCTGGCCCGCCTGAGACGAGCCCCCCCCCCCCCCCACCATCATGCCAGGGCTATAGCATTGGGCTCTGGGGTTCCTTGTCTTGTGGGTACAGTGGGCTACTAAGAGGGAGACTAAGGGGGCAGGAACTGAATGTGGTTGTTAAAAGCAGCAGCCCAACTGGTCCCAAAGCAGTGCGGCCCACCGGTCTTTTCGGGTCTCCCTATGGCCAATCCACCCCTACATCCAAGGTTTGTAGGAAACAGGCAAGGGTGTAAAGGGGAGGTAAACTGGGCAATTGTCTACTGCCCCCAGCATTAAAAGGGCTCTTGGCTTCAGCATCTTGGGTCAGGTGCTATGTAAAGCTCACTGCAGATAGGCAATGCTTGTCTACAGTTGCTAGGCCATAGAAACCCAGTTAATAAATATCATGTGGACAAATTCTTCTTGGATGTTCTAAAACTTAATAATGGCTGAGTCTAAGTTATTGTCTGTTAGGTTTTTTTTTTAGGTAAACACTACAAAAATAAAAAAAAATGAACGCACATGAGAAGCTTCTGGTGACATGGGCTCACTCACCCGTGACACTGTGGTGTCATCGCTTCGCCTCTGTGTACGGTGTCCCATGGGGATGTGCTCTTTAACCCCCTTACTACTAACCATGTGGCGCCTCTCACACTGCGCTGGGGAATACCAGCTATTCAAATATACAACCGCTTCCACAGAACTGAAAGCACCTCATATCCGGCACAAAACTGTCTTATTACTGTTTAGATTTAAACAGCTGATGGGATGCTTAAACAGCGGATGAGAAAACATTCATTGCATTATGGGTAGAAACTCCTACAATGGGCATGAGTGCGGCATTAAAGCGGACCAAAACCCACTAAACTTTTTGAATCGTCTTTTTGCTGTTCCTCTCTGTGAGATGGCAGGAGATCAGCCATGACATCGGTGTGGCAATGACATCATCACAGACAGCAGTGGCAATAAATGGAGGAGGCGGAGCTTTAGAGCTAAAACAAGACGTGATTATCTGGGATTAGAGAGAAGCAGAAGCAGCAAAAATTGTCAAAATGTACTCTTCATGGGGGGAGCAATTCGGAGGATGCTAGATAAAAATGTGGGTTTTGGGTCTGCTTTGCCTGGCTGTCATCCTTACCCCTTCTGTACATTGCCCGGCTGTCATCCTTACCCCTTCTGTACATTGCCCAGCTGTCATTCTTACCCCTTCTGTACATTTCCCAGCTGTAGTCTTTACCACTTCTGTACATTGCCCGGCTGTCATCCTTACCCCTTCTGTACATTGCCCAGCGGTCATTCTTACCCCTTCTGTACATTTCCCAGCTGTAGTCTTTACCACTTCTGTACATGGCCCGGCTCTGTCGTCCTCACAACTTTTGTACATTGCCTGGCTGTCATCCTCACCACTTCTTTACATTGCCGGGCTGTCATCCTCACCACTTCTTTACATTGCCGGGCTGTCATCCTCACCACTTCTTTACATTGACCGGGTGTCATCCTCACCACTTCTTTACATTGACCGGGTGTCATCCTCACCACTTCTGTACATTGCCCGGCTATCATCCTCACCACTTCTGTACATTGCCCGGCTATCATCCTCACCCCTTCTGTACATTGCCCGGCTGTCATCTTTACCAGTTCTGTACATTGCCCGGCTGTCATCCTCACCACTTCTGTACATTGCCGGCTATCATCCTCACCCCTTCTGTACATTGCCCGGCTGTCATCTTTACCAGTTCTGTACATTGCCCGGCTGTCATCCTCACCACTTCTGTACATTGCCGGCTATCATCCTCACCACTTCTGTACATTGCCCGGCTGTCATCTTTACCACTTCTGTACATTGCCCGGCTGTCATCCTCACCACTTCTGTACATTGCCCGGCTATCATCCTCACCACTTCTGTACATTGCCCGGCTGCCATCCTCACCACTTCTCTACATTGCCCGGCTGTCATACTCACAACTTCTGTACATTGCTCAGCTGTCATCCTCACCACTTCTATACATTACCCGGGTGTCATCCTCACCACTTCTGTACATTGCTCGGGTGTCATCCTCACCACTTCTGTACATTGCCCGGCTGTCATCCTCACCACTTCTCTACCTTGCCAGGCTGTCATCTTCTGTAAATCATCCATCTGTCATCCTCACCATTTCTCTGCATTGTCTGGCTGTCATCCTCACCACTGCTGTACATTGCCCGGCTGTCATCCTCACCACTTCTGTACATTGCCGGGCTGTCATCCTCACCACTTCTGTACATTGCCGGGCTGTCATCCTCACCACTTCTGTACATTGCCCGGCTGTCATCCACACAACTTCTATACATTGCCTCGCTGTCATCATCGCCACTTCTCAACATTGCAACACCTAGTTCACTTCTCTCTGTGCTGGGCTGTCATTCTCAACGTTGTCTCCTTTTTCTCCAGCCCGCTGTCTACGTCACCCCTTTGCTGCTCTCTGTGCTGGGCTGTCATACTCAACGCTTCTCTTCTGCAGTCCACTTTACCTTTTTGCTGCTTATGAGGAATCTTGTTCCTCATGACCTCGGCCATTCCCTTCCCTTCGGCCTTCAAGCCCTTGACAGACCCTTTCATTAGCACCAGTTAACAGAGCCCCGTATGAATGCTACTGGGTCTGTTTGATATGCCGCCAGTGTATTACCAGCAGTTATATGAGGACAGAAGCCAGCATGATGGCATGTAATACAACCAAGGACCATGGGTCAAAGGACCTGGATAACAGAACAGCCCAAGATTAAGTTATATATTTAATCACTTTAGAAGCACACTAGACAAACTATATACATACAATGAATATAAATACAGGCCAGAAGGGCAAATACAAGTGGTTAAGTTACTATCAGAGTTAGCAGAGAAAATGTCAGTTACCTTATTGCAGAAAGATGTTGGATTCTGGTCCCCCCTCCCCTCTGGGATAAACCTTGGGGGTTTATTCATCAAGGGATAGCGTAAGGTAGTGGCTCGTAGCGACAGGTAGCAAACGGTGAATGCCGAGCACTGTACGCAATACTACATTTATCAAAGCGATTCCGGTGAGCCACTCTAACAGCGCCATGTAGCGTCCGATTCATCATCACAGACAGCGCGGCTTCCTGATATTACCTGTCGCTTTCCCATACATTTCAATGGACGTTACTTTTCTTCTCTTTAAACTGTATTCTTTTTATTTTTTTTATTACTTTTTTTTATCAAATCATTGTGTGACCTCTCCTGGCCTAATAAATGTCATTTTTGAAAACGTTTTAGAATTTTTATATTTTTATGCAGAATTGTCATTACAGGTCTGGTATCAAAGTGTTAATGTCACAATGTAATAACAATGTCATTCCATATGTTTTCGCTTTGATACTAGTGGCTACGGACTTTAATCACACAGCTTCTGGCGCTCTGGGCTACAGTGACACAATTTTGAGCGCCGGCGCTGTGTGAGGCAGTTTTTTTGACGAATATGGTTTGAGTCGCTCACACTGACCAGTTGCTACCATTCGCTCCCATATAGCGCTGTACTGGTGTTATAGCGGCTCACACATCAAATTCATCAATGCCGGCCATGTTACTACAGCGACGCTCTGTAATAGCGGCACATGGCCGATCAGAGTGACCACTAGTGGTCGCTCTTAACGCTGCTGTACAGGCGCTCATTTGCCGTTACCTGGCACTAGTAATGAATCAGCCTGCCAGTCTCTTCCTCTTAGCAGTGGCTAGCTAAAAACTCCTAAAAAGTATTATGTGGCATAGCTTTCAATAGAAGGTCATAGGAGGACGATCCTGGTGCTGATGAGACCAGACACCGCTGTTTTATATGGCTCCTAAACTCAGTTCTGCAGGCCCAGAGTGACTGGGAATGACAGAAGAGCCACGTGTGTTATGATTATTATGATTATTATGATGCGTTATGATTTCTAGATTCTAATGATGTGGTCGATTTATGATTAATGTGCACAGCTGCTTCCCAATTCTTTATGAACTACTGACCCCCACATGTCTGGACTTATGCTTTGAAATTCCCCGGTCAGCACAGGCTCAGCTTCTGTCTCAATTCCCTGCTTAGATGCGACTCTTATCAGTGGAGGGGCCAATAAGCCCCCCCCGCCCCCCCGTGGGAAGTGGCAGACATGAGCTATATATTTTTGGTTTCTGTTCAGCCATAAGCCAGCCAGAGATGTGATGTTATATTTTCGTCATACTCCTCAAACTGCTCTCTATGCTGGGCCATCATAATTGCTTCCATTTATTTCTACTACCAGCTGTCATCCTTGTCACTTCTCTCTGTTGCCTGCTGTCTGGTTTTTTCAAAGCTAGGTTGTCATGCTTTTCTTCTTTATGATGCGGGTGTAGCATGGAGCAGGGTAGAGAAGGGGTGCATCACGGAACATGACAAAGATAGGGGTGCAGGATGGAACAGGGCAGAGATGGAGGTGCAGCATGGAGCAGGGCAGAGATGGGGGTGCAGGATGGAACAGGGCAGAGATGGAGGTGCAGCATGGAGCAGGGCAGAGATGGGGAGCAGCATGGAGCAGGGCAGAGATGGGGGTGCAGCATGGAGCAGGGCAGAGATGGGGTGCAGCATGGAGCAGGGCAGAGATGGGGGTGCAGCATGGAGCAGGGCATAGATGGGGGTGCAGCATGGAGCAGGGCATAGATGGGGTGCAGCATGGAGCAGGGCAGAGATGGGGGTGCAGCATGGAGCAGGGCATAGATGGGGTGCAGCATGGAGCAGGGCAGAGATGGGGGTGCAGCATGGAGCAGGGCAGAGATGGGGAGCAGCATGGAGCAGGGCAGAGATGGGGGAGCAGCATGGAGCAGGGCATAGATGGGGGTGCAGCATGGAGCAGGGCATAGATGGGGTGCAGCATGGAGCAGGGCAGAGATGGGGGTGCAGCATGGAGCAGGGCATAGATGGGGGTGCAGCATGGAGCAGGGCATAGATGGGGGTGCAGCATGGAGCAGGGCATAGATGGGGTGCAGCATGGAGCAGGGCAGAGATGGGGGTGCAGCATGGAGCAGGGCAGAGATGGGGAGCAGCATGGAGCAGGGCAGAGATGGGGGAGCAGCATGGAGCAGGGCATAGATGGGGGTGCAGCATGGAGCAGGGCATAGATGGGGTGCAGCATGGAGCAGGGCAGAGATGGGGGTGCAGCATGGAGCAGGGCAGAGATGGGGAGCAGCATGGAGCAGGGCAGAGATGGGGGTGCAGCATGGAGCAGGGCAGAGATGGGGGTGCAGCATGGAGCAGGGCAGAGATGGGGGTGCAGCATGGAGCAGGGCAGAGATGGGGGTGCAGCATGGAGCAGGGCAGAGATGGGGGTGCAGCATGGAGCAGGGCAGAGATGGAGGTGCAGCATGGAGCAGGGCAGAGATGGGGGTGCAGCATGGAGCAGGGCAGAGATGGAGGTGCAGCATGGAGCAGGGCAGAGATGGGGGTGCAGCATGGAGCAGGGCAGAGATGGAGGTGCAGCATGGAGCAGGACAGAGATGGGGGTGCAGCATGGAGCAGGGCAGAGATGGAGGTGCAGCATGGAGCAGGACAGAGATGGGGGTGCAGCATGGAGCAGGGCAGAGATGGGGGTGCAGCATGGAGCAGGGCAGAGATGGGGGTGCAGCATGGAGCAGGGCAGAGATGGGGGTGCAGCATGGAGCAGGGCAGAGATGGGGGTGCAGCATGGAGCAGGGCAGAGATGGAGGTGCAGCATGGAGCAGGACAGAGATGAGGTGCAGCATGGAGCAGGGCAGAGATGGGGGTGCAGCATGGAGCAGGGCGGAGATGGGGGTGTAGCATGGAGCAGGGCAGAGATGGAGGTGCAGCATGGAGCAGGGCAGAGATGGGGGTGCAGCATGGAGCAGGGCAGAGATGGGGGTGCAGCATGGAGCAGGGCGGAGATGGGGGTGCAGCATGGAGCAGGGCAGAGATGGAGGTGCAGCATGGAGCAGGGCAGAGATGGGGGTGCAGCATGGAGCAGGGCAGAGATGGGGGTGCAGCATGGAGCAGGGCAGAGATGGGGGTGCAGCATGGAGCAGGGCAGAGATGAGGTGCAGCATGGAGCAGGGCAGAGATGGAGGTGCAGCATGGAGCATTCAGAGATGAGGTGCAGCATGGAGCATTCAGAGATGGAGGTGCAGCATGGAGCATTCAGAGATGGAGGTGCAGCATGGAGCATTCAGAGATGAGGTGCAGCATGGAGCAGGGCAGAGATGGAGGTGCAGCATGGAGCAGGGCAGAGATGGGGGTGCAGCATGGAGCAGGGCAGAGATGGAGGTGCAGCATGGAGCAGGGCAGAGATGGGGGTGCAGCATGGAGCAGGGCAGAGATGGAGGTGCAGCATGGACCAGGGCAGAGATGGAGGTGCAGCATGGAGCAGGGCAGAGATGGGGGTGCAGCATGGAGCAGGGCAGAGATGGGGGTGCAGCATGGAGCAGGGCAGAGATGGGGGTGCAGCATGGAGCAGGGCAGAGATGGGGGTGCAGCATGGAGCAGGGCAGAGATGGAGGTGCAGCATGGAGCAGGGCAGAGATGGAGGTGCAGCATGGAGCAGGGCAGAGATGGGGGTGCAGCATGGAGCAGGGCAGAGATGGGGGTGCAGCATGGAGCATTCAGAGATGCGGGTGTTGCATGTAACGGGGTAAAGATAGAGGTGCAGCATGGAACAGGGTGGAGATGGGGGTGCAGCATGGAACAGGGCAGACATGAGGGTGCAGCATGGAACAGGGCAGACATGGGGGTGCAGCATGGAGCAGGGCTAAGATGGGGGTGCAGTATGGAGCAGGGTAGAGATGGCGGTGCAGCAGGGAGCAGAGCTGAGATGGGGGTGCAGTATGGAGCAGGGCTGAGATGGCGGTGAAGCGGGGAGCAGAGCTGAGATGGGGGTGCAGTATGGAACAGGGCAGGGATGGGGGGTGCAGCAAAAAGCAGAGCAGAAATGCAGCATGGAGCAGGGTGGAGATGGGGGTGCAGTATGGAACAGGGCTAAGATGGGGGTGCAGTATGGAGCAGGGTAGAGATGGGGGTGCAGTATGGAGCAGGGCGGAGATGGGGGTGCAGTATGGAGCAGGGTAGAGATGGCGGTGAAGCAGGGAGCAGAGCTGAGATGGGGGTGCAGTATGGAACAGGGCAGGGATGGGGGGTGCAGTATGGAACAGGGCAGGGATGGGGGGTGCAGTATGGAGCAGGGCAGGGATGGGGGGTGCAGTATGGAGCAGGGCAGGGATGGGGGGTGCAGTATGGAGCAGGGCAGGGATGGGGGGTGCAGTATGGAACAGGGCAGGGATGGGGGGTGCAGTATGGAACAGGGCAGGGATGGGGGGTGCAGTATGGAGCAGGGCAGGGATGGGGGGTGCAGTATGGAGCAGGGCAGGGATGGGGGGTGCAGTATGGAGCAGGGCAGGGATGGGGGGTGCAGTATGGAGCAGGGCAGGGATGGGGGGTGCAGTATGGAACAGGGCAGGGATGGGGGGTGCAGCATAAAGCAGAGCAGAAATGCAGCATGGAGCAGGGCGGAGATGGGGGAGAATTTAAACATACAGTACATAAACTACTATTTATTATTATATTTATAAAGCATCATATTATCATTATTATTTCATGAATTGATTATTCATCTATGATGTGACTTGATTGGAACTTTCATTATTACTGTGCACAGGTTTATAGAATAATAATAACTTAATTACTATCTTTAATTCTTAATGGCTATTAAGAATTTGATTATTCTTATGCACATTCCTGTAGTGAATTTATAGTAAATTATTATTGGGCTCATTTATATAATAAATATCACTGATATTATTATTATTAATAATATATAATAATCATTAATTAATATAATGTAATTATGCTTGTGCACATTCCTGCAGTGACTTTATTGTAAATAAATTACTGGGAACAGTTGTAAAATGAATAATAATCATCCATAATAATAAAAATAATAATCTAATAATCTGATTATTGACAGGCACAACCTTGCAGTGAATACAGTAAATATTATTGGCTTATATCATAATAAAGTTTGATTATAGTTGTGCACCTTCCTGCACTGACCTCATAGTAAATATATTATTGGGAACTTTGTCTAATAATTAATAACTATTCATAGTAATAGAAAATATTAATCGAATTATCTGATTGTCAGGTTCAGTCTTACAGTGAATACAGTAAATATCATTGGCTTATATCATAATAAAGTTTGATTATATTTATGCACCTTGCTGCACTGACCTTATAGTTAATATATTATTGGGAACTTTGTATAATAATTAATAACTATTCATATTATTAGAAAATATTAATCAAATTATCTGATTGTCAGGTACAGTCTTACAGGGAATACAGTAAATATTATTGGCTTATATCATAATAAAGTTTGATTATAGTTGTGCACCTTGCTGCACTGACCTTATAGTAAATATATTATTGGGAACTTTGTCTAATAATTAATAACTATTCATAATAATAGAAAATATTTATCGAATTATCTGATTGTCAGGTACAGTCTTACAGTGAAAACAGTAAATATTATTGGCCACATGCTTACATCATAATAACGTTTGATTATAGTTGTGCACCTTCCTGCACTGACCTCATAGTAAATATATTATTGGGAACTTGTCTAATAATGAATAACTATTCATAACAATAGAAAATATTAATCAAATTATATGACTATTGTCAGGCACAGTGAATACAGTAAATATTATTGGCTTATATCATAATAAAGTTTGATTATAGTTGTGCATCTTCCTGCACTGACCTTATAGTAAATATATTATTAGGGACGGTTGTATAATAATTAATAATCATTCATAACAATAGAAAATATGAATCAAATGATCTGACTATTGTCAGGCACAGTGAATACAGTAAATATTATTGGCCACATGTTTATATTATAATAAAGTTTGACTGTATTTGTGCACTTTTATATAAAGGCAATAAATATATTATTACCCAGAGGGGTGCAGGTCGCCTTAGTAAATAGGGTGAGGTGGCCCCGCCTTTGGCGTCTCTTCATTGGAGGCTCTGAGGTAAAAGTCTCCGCCTCCATTCCTCGCCTCTTCCCGTCTTTGATCATGCGGCTTGGTCACGTGACTTCGAAGAATTTGAAGCGCTATTTAAAGCATGCTGTTACCAGGCAAACTCGCATTCTTTGCCTTGGACGAGCAGCCAATGAGAGCGCGGTGGTTTGCTCACACGTTGCAATGGCGGGCTGAGGCGGAAACATTATTGCTGCTGCTGCTGCTGTGTCAGCTTAGATAGCAGAAGTGGCTGAGGTGCCTTGTTTCTGAGGTAAAAGCGACGCCATTGTGTGTGCATAACACGAGCTGCGTGTGTGCTTCAAATGCAGCACGTGACACCATTTATACTTCCTGTCAGCTTATAGACTTTCATGGGCTTGGTACTGCACACCCATTTCCTGGCCCCCATTTTTGTGGCTGGGCTTGTGCAGTGAGGTTGCCAGAAGCTTGTAGGGAAAGTGAAGAAAATGGAGGAGCAAGTTGCCTTTGCAACACAGCCACCACCTATCCTCTTCTAGTCGTCTTTATAGTGTTCTCTGGGCTCCATTAAAGCGGACCTTGATTCTGAATAAGAGTCTATCTTATATGTTTCCCACACCCTGTACATACAGATTGCCCACATTAAAAATCATCCTACCTGCATCTACTGCATGTTATAAGCCTTTAAAGTGGACCAACACCCAGGATTTTGACTATCCTGGGTATTGGTCCACTTCCCCGGGGCACCCCGATTTGGGGTGCCCCGCTGCCTGAAACCCCCCCAAACACCCCGAAAACTCACCTCTCCACGCTCCCACGTGAGTGCGCTGTCCAATGCCTGCCGACGGACAAGGGATCGCGCCCGCCGCCGCCTCCCGCGCGTCACTCTTGACGTGTGCGCGCCCGCGCCGGCCATTCAGAGACGGCCGGCGCGAGCGCGCGCGCGTCTAGAGCGCGAGAGAGGCGGAAGCAGCGGCTGGAGAGGTAAGGTATATTCTAAGTATGTCACACACCCCACTTCAGTTACTAATTATTATTACACTTGGGTAATCTCACCGCTAGGTGGCGCAGTTGCAGAGATCTCCAAAAAAGCAGCAAGCCCCTCCCGGTCTATACATACCTGGTACCTCCCATCAATTCCCCAGTGTTGGTCTCTGCAAGATGGCGACAAGACAGAAGAAAGAAGTCTCCTGCTTGCAGGTAGCCGGGGTATCACCCCGCCCCCCCCCCCCATGGTCTGTTAACCGGCAGCCTCCCAGCCTTGGCTGTAGGTCGGGCAAAGGTAGCTGGCACCCTAGGTGCCCAGGAGATTAGCTCCTCCGCTCGACTCCATATTGTGGGGCATAGCGGGATTCCCGGAGTGGTGATCCGGATGTGGGATGCCCCATTTACCTAGCGGTTAGATAGTGCCTTACAGTGGTTTACTCTCTGGTCGGGCGTCATGGTTGTCCGTGTGTGGCATGATTGGCGGGTTGTGTCCCCCCCCCCCCACACCATCATGGAACCCTGAACCCTGCTTTAGCTACGTTTTCGGCTGCGCTCTGGTCGTTGTGGGTGACTGTTTTACGTTGGGGGGAGATGCATGTTTGGCGCCGGTTTTCATTATCCCCCTCAGGGAGCCGAGAGGCGGGGTCACGCGGCGCTGCGCCGCGGGCCCGCTGGGATGGACGCGCCTTGCTCGGCGCTTGTGGCTCTGCATAGTTCCGCGGGGAGAGAGAGGTTTGCTGCGGGCCGGGGGGTGCATTACTGTGTGTGTGTGTGGAGTGCGTGTCTTGATACTCCGCCGGTCCGGCCTGTAATGCCGGCGCTGCCCTCGCAGGGTCAGACGCTCGGCGCGCTGGATAGGGGCGGGACCGCTGTGCTGCGTGGTCCGCGCGGTGGTTGGCGCTTCAGGGGGGGCGGGGCCTCGGCGGCTCCCGCGTTTCCAATCAGGCACGCCTATCTTCTCTCCTCCTGAGCGGCGCTTGTGTCCGGCCGCCATCTTGCGCGCTGAGGTAGGTCCCTTTTTTCCTTGTCACTGACGGGGGTGGCCTGCGTGTTGATGTGTGGCAGGGTTGTTGCTAGTTTTCCCCCGCTGTGATGTCCCCCCTTTTTTCCTCCCCTCTCTCGCTCCCATCCTTGGAGGTGAGGGCAGGTTCTTGATCCTGTTTTTAGGTGGAAGGGGGGAGACCTTTTCAGCATATAGTATTCATATATTATACATGTATATATTTATATATATATTCATATATCTTCGGATGTTACTTTTTACATATGTGTAGCATGTGCCCGGAATGATTGTTGTTGTATTGTGTTTCTCAGATCCTGGGACCCCATCCTGCTGGGCTCTCCCGGTCTTACATACCTGGCTAGTTTTGGGGAAAAAAAAAAAAAAAAATTGGGATATTTGTCTGTTTAATCCCCATGGTCAGGGTAGCAAAAATTTTTAGCTAGACAGTATTAAAGGGGCATCCCGGGTTGCTTACTGCGTAAATCCCTGGGGTCTGCGAATACCATAATTTCACCATAGGGAGGCTGCCAAGGATACCGGAACTGATCCTTCGGGACAATCCAGGCTGTGTGGGGGTTGTGGGACTCCGCTCCCGGGGGATGATGTCATTGTATGCATTCCATGTGCGCAGCGGAGCATTGAGCGCCAGTCCAGCACCCCTGTGCCTGGTACTTCATCGTCCGCGCCATCTCCCTCTCCTCCTCGCCTGTTCTGGACCCCGTGTGACGTGGTCACGGGTGGGGATTCGCAATCTGAGGTGTGCGCCCGCTTGGCCAACCTCGAGAAAATGTTTTCCGCTATGTCCGCTCAGAAGGCTACGGCTAAGTGTAAACACCTATCTCCGCCTCCGCCGGACTCTGATGAGCAGGTGATTGAGGACCTGGATTGGTCAGATCGTCCCCTCGAAGAGGGTGAGCTTGTGGAGGATTTGGATGATTCAGAGGGCCAGCAGGTGCTGGGCGCTGAGGGGGACCAGGTGGATGGTCCCGCTCCTGATACGCCTTCTAGCCCAAATGTTTGAGGTTTTGGATTTGGACCCTCCCAAGGTTGCTCCTCGGCTTAGGGGCCAGCTTTTTGGGGGCTCTAAGGAGATTCTGGAGTTCCCCAGTCAACAGCATTTCGAGGACGTTGTCCTTAGGCAGTGGGAGCTTCCTACATGGCTCGTCGGGGTACCGCCTAGCTGGGATAAGAAATATCCCCTTCCGGCGAACTTGCTGACACGTTGGTCTGTCCCTCCCGAGGTGGATGCTCCGGTTTTGGGGCTGTCTCATACGGTGGCTGTTCATTTTCCTGACACTACTTATCTTAAGGATGGCGAGGATCGCCGGATTGATCAGCTGGCCCGCCATGGTTTCGTCTGTGCGGGTTCGGTTTTGAGGCCTGTTTGTGCTTCGGCTTCTTTGGCCTTGGCGGTTAGGTCTATGGTCAGGGATTTATGTGTGGATCTTGATCCCTCGGGTGATGAGTTTCTTGCGCTTAAGCGTTGTGACTCCTTCTTGTCATTTATCCTGGCCGCTCAGGATGATGCCATGTTGATGTGTGGCAGGGCTTCTGCCCTGTTGGTGGCTATTCGCCGATCTGTGTGGTTGAGACGGTGGGCGGCTGATTTTAATTCTAAACGGTCTCTCACGGCTCTTCCCTTTCTGGGGTTGAGGCTTTTTGGTGAAAAGCTGGATTCTGTGGCCAAGGGAGGTAGGCTGCCTCAGCGCAAGAAGTTTCGCCGTTCCTTTCGGGGGGCGGCCTCCTTCAATCCGTCCTTTCGGGGAGCCAGAGCCGGCAGGAGTGCGGGCTTCTCGGCTTCCAGGGGTGCGGGTTGGAATAGGGGTAAAGGCCGTGGCCGCCCCGTTCACGCCTGGGGCGCCAAGCCCAAGTCAGCCGCCAAGCCCGCTCAGCATTGAAGGGGCGCCCTCACCCGTGCGGGTGGGGGGACGGTTGCGACTCTTCTCCTGGCGGCGGTTCAGAATCTCGTGGAATTGGCGGTCATTTGCCCGGTCCCTCCTTCAGAGGTGGGGCGGGGGTATTACTCGAATCTGTTCACTGTACCCAAGAAGTTTCTCAACCGGTTTATTCGTCCCCGGAAGTTTCGCAGGGAGACCTTGTCCATAGACATCAAGGATGCGTACCTTCACATTCCGATTTTTCCGGCTCCTCAGAGGTTTCTTCGCTTTGTGGTGGAGGATCGGCATTTTCAGTTTGTAGCTCTTCCATTCGGCCTCACCTCGGCTCCAAGAGTGTTCACCAAGGTGTTGGCAGGGGTGATGGCCCTGCTCAGAGCTCAGGGGGTTCGCATTGTGCCTTACCTGGACGATCTTCTCATCATGGCCCCTTCCTTCAGTCAGGCGGAAGGGGACACCAGCATGGTGGTGTCTATGTTAGAGAGGTTCGGCTGGGTGATCAATTACCCCAAGTCCTCTCTGGTTCCGGCCAGGGTGGTGACTTTCTGGGGATGTCCTTGGACTCTTGCCAGCACAGAGTGTTTCTCCCTCAGGCCAAGGTTCTTTTGATTCAGGAATTGGCTCAGCTTCTTCTTTCCAATCCTCACCCGTCCATTCGGCTAGGGATGAGACTGGTGGGGTTGATGGTGGCCTCGTTCGAGGCGGTTCCCTTCACACAGTTTCACACGAGGACGCTGCAGCTTCATCTTTTGGTGTCTTGGGAAAGGCGCCCGCGGTCATTGGATCGGTCCTTCCGGATGTCCCCTCGGGTTCGGCAGTCTCTTCGGTGGTGGTTGGTCTCGGACAATCTTCTGAAGGGCAGGTCGTTTCTGACGCCGCTTTGGGAAACTGTCACCACGGATGCCAGCTTGTCAGGATGGGGAGGTTTCTGGAAGGATCTTCAGTTTTCAGGGGCAGTGGGATCCTCAGGAGGCCCACTTGCCCATCAATGTTCTGGAGTTGCGAGCCATCAGGTTGGTTCTGTCCCACTTGACGCATCATTTCCAGGGTCTGCCGGTTCAGGTTCGATCGGACAATCAGACGGCGGTTGCTTACATCAATCACCAAGGAGGGACTCGCAGTCTGGGTGCCCTCAGAGAAGTGTCTCTGATTCTAGTTTGGGCGGAGACTTGCGTCCCTTGCATTTCGGCAGTGTACATTCCAGGAGTGGAGAACACGGAGGCGGATTTTCTGGGCCAGTGCTCGTCCCGCCAGGGGGAATGGTCCCTTCATCCCCAAGTGTTTCGGTCGATGTGTCTTCGGTGGGGGACGCCGGAGGTGGATTTGTTTGCCTCTCGTCACAATCACAAGCTTCCGACATTCGTGTCGCTGTCTCGGGGCCCTCTGGCTCTGGCGGTGGATGCCATGGCCTTGAGCTGGAGGGATCTGGGGTTTCTGTATCTGTTCCCTCCGATTCCCATGCTAGGCAGGGTGCTGCGAAAGCTAGTTCAGGAAGGAGTTCCCGCCATTCTCGTGGCTCCAAGGTGGCCAAGGTGGGTGTGGTTCGCAGACATCGTTCGTCTGGCAGTGGATCAGTTCGATCTGCCTCTTCGGCCAGATCTGCTCACCCAGGGTCAACTGTGTTACCCCAGTTTACCAACGCTGGCTTTGACGGCTTGGCTGCTGAAACCTCCATCTTGAGGGAGGAGGGTCTTTCGGATTCGGTCATTCAGACTTTCGTTAGTGCTAGGAAGAGGTCTTCCTCTTCCATCTATTATAGGGTCTGGTGATCTTATATTGATTGGTGTGAGGCTAGATCTTTGCCCTGCCGGGTCTTTTCTATTTCTCGGATTTTGGATTTTCTTCAGTCAGGGCTGGATTCTGGTCTTCAGATGAGTACCTTGAAGGGGCAGGTGTCTGCCTTGTCTATTTTTTTCCAGAGGTCTTTTGCTAGCCATTCTTTGGTCAAGACTTTCTTCCAGGGGGTTTCGCATCTGCGGCCTCCTAGGAAGCCTTTGCTCCCAGTTTGGGATTTGAATTTGGTGCTCTCTGCGTTACAGGCTCCTCCCTTTGAGCCTTTGCAGGATATTGCTCTGTCCACTCTTACTCAGAAGGTTGTCTTTTTGGTGGCCATCACTTCGGTTCGGCGTGTTTCAGAGTTGGCAGCCTTGTCGATTCAGGCTCCTTATTTTGAGAAGCATCAGGACAAAGTGGTCTTTCGTTTCAAGTCAGATTTTCTCCCTAAGGTGGTATCTGCTTTTCATCTTAATCAGGACATTGTTCTTCCTTCCTTGTGTCCTAAGCCTAGGAATGACAAGGAGAGTGCGTTGCACTGCTTGGACGTTGTGCGTTGTGTTAGGTACTATTTGCGTGCTACGTCTTCCTTTCGTAAGACTGATGCCCTTTTCGTAGTGCCCTGTGGGCCCAGGAAGGGTTTGGCTCCGGCTAGGTCTTCCATTAGCGAATGGATTCGTCAGGCGGTTGTTGGGGCCTATTCTGCCAAGGGAAGGATCCCCCTTTTCGCGTTACCGCTCATTCTACTTGTGCGGTTGGTGCGTCCTGGGCCTTTTCAGCACCAGGCTTCGGTTGAACAAGTTTTTAAGGCCGCTACCTGGTCTTCGGTTCACACTTTTTCCAAGTTCTATAAGGTTGATGTGCGGGCCTCAGCGGATGCTGTGTTTGGCCGTAAGGTTCTGCAGGCTGCAGTGGTTTGAGTTTTATCTGCGTTATTGCCTGGTTTGGATACCCGCCCTTTTTGGACACTGCTGTTGGATGTCCCAAGTGTAATAATAATTAGTAACTGAAGTGGGGTGTGTGACATACTTAGAATAATACCATTTTGTGATTACTCACCTGTAAAATGGGTATTATAAGTATGTCACACACCCCACTTCACCCGCCCTCTTTTGGTATCCTGGTTCCTTATATGGTGAAGTTTTGTTCTTTACGTTTGAGGGTTACATTTGTTTTTTCCTGGTACCTTGTCTTACTGCTGTTTTAACACTGGGGAATTGATGGGAGGTACCAGGTATGTATAGACCGGGAGGGGCTTGCTGCTTTTTTGGAGATCTCTGCAACTGCGCCACCTAGCGGTGAGATTACCCAAGTGTAATAATAATTAGTAACTGAAGTGGGGTGTGTGACATACTTATAATACCCATTTTACAGGTGAGTAATCACAAAATGGTATTTTTCGGGGTTTTGGGGGGGTTACACCCCGCGGGACATCCCGATCTCGGATGTCCAGCGGTGTGTGAGGTGATCACCCCTGGGTGTTGGCCCACTTTAAACATCCAAAATGGCGGCTTATGGAAGCCGCCATCTTATCAGGCAGCCTGCAAACAGGAAGTGCCTCCTGACTGCTGCTCTGCATTCTGGGACTGCTGACCTTTACCTGACCCCAGCTCTGCTCTGTCTGTGCAAAGCACAGCTATAACCCACCCCCCTGTACCTTATCCCACTCTCCTCAGTAAGTGTGATGCTTCTGAGTCAAGATGGCGGCGCCGGGATCCTAAAGTCCTGAACAGAGTTGCAGCCCAGTAGGGGAAAGAATAATAAGTTAGTGACTAAAAACGTAAAATATATTAATTTTAGATGCTGGGGAACCGTTTTTTAAGAGTTTGGGCTTTTCATTAAATCACGCTGAAGGTCCGGTTTAAAGGGGACTTTGACCTTAGATTGGAAGTTGTCCTGGGCTCCAGGGGTGTGTGGGCGCCGGTGCATAGCGACCTGTTGCCGGAATAAAGAGAATGAGCCTCATGTGGACCCACACCGCTGCCCCTGACTGCGGGCAATGGGGGTGCTGTTCCCCTGCAAGCCCTGAGCACAAATACTCACCTGTTCCAGGATTGCCCCCGTCTTTGGCCAGTTGCAGGATCTATGGTGACCACCAGTGGTCCTGCGGGTCCTCCAGCTATTGGGTCGGGGTCAGGTCTCTGAAGAGAAACAAGGACAAGTCAAGTTGCAGTGCTTCTGGGCTTGTTCTAACAATATTCGAATGTGGGATTGTTTTAAAGCAGAACCAAATCCAGTATTTTCACCCTCTCTTTCCCCCCGGGGTTGTGGTCTGCTTTACATGGGTATCCAGATTTGGGATGCCCCTTCTGTTGCTTTCTTCTGGCTGCCTTTTGCCTGGCACGGGTTGGGGGGTGCTCTATGGATGCTGGATAAGACCTGCACATGCACCATGGGACTGTCATATCAAGGTGATGGGCTAACAGGGGGGTTTCACGCTACAACACATCCCAAAATGGAATCCTTTTTTCTTTAAAGTGGACCAAAACCCACCGGATTCCCTCCCCCCCGGGTCATCCAAAATCAGGACTGTGTGAAACCCCCCAGGTCGCCACATATACTTACCTTGCTTTCCGTTCCAACGGAGCCATGGCCGCATCCCTGCTATCCCTCTAGCGGGGGGGGGGGGGCCAAGGGCCCGTATAAACCTAGAGCCTGCCCTGAGTTTTGGTCCCTCGATCAGGGGTGCCCCGCTGTGTGAAACCCCCAGGTCGCCTGAACAAACTCACCTCTTCCCGGTCCTTCTGGCGTGTCCGCTCGTCCAATCAGCACGCTCAGTTCCGCTCGAGCCCCTTTGTCCAGGAGCTCATCGAATACTTGAATACTTTATTGAACGGCAAGTAAGTACAGGATACATACAAGGAATGCTGGCGGATCTGAGCATGTTGGCGGACGCATCCCCCGCTGCCCTTTAAAGTGGACCAACACCCAGGATTTTGACTATCCTGGGTTTTGGTCCACTTTGGCTGGGCACCCCGATCGGGGGTGCCCCGCTGTGTGAAACCCCGAAAAACTCACCTCTCCTCGCTCCCACGTGACCGCTGCTGCCAATCCCCGCCGACGGACAAGCGGGAGGCAGCGACAGACAAGAGAGTGCGCCCGCAGCCGCCTTCTGCGCGTCACTCTTACAGGGCGCGTGCCGGCCATTCACAAACGGCCGGCGTGGGTGAGCGTCCTGCTAGAGGCGCGGGAGGCGGCGGCGGGCGCCGCTGGATCGAGGATAAGGTAGGGATTTAGGGGTTTCTGGGGGGTTTCACACAGCGGGGCACCTCTTATAGATTCCCAGGCCGATCTTGGGAGGGTGTTGGTCCACTTTAACAGAGAGCCTACCCGCATCGGCAATTCAGAAATTGCCTGGCGTGGGCACGCGCTCTACTAGAGGGATAGCAGGGATGCACCCGCCTCTCGCACATGCGCCGTTGGACCGGGAATGAAGGTGAGTTTTCAGGAGCAACCTGGGCAGTTTCACACAGCGGCTCACCTCTGATCGGGGTGCCCTGGGGGGAGCAAGTATGTCAGCCCTGGAGTGGGTTTTGGTCCACTTTAAGGGAGCCTGGCAAGCCACATTGGTTGCACTTGCAGGCCTCTCTCGCTGAGGGGCAGGAGTGCGACCACGCTTGGAACAAACTTCCAGCAGAGGTAGTTGAAAAACCGCCAGTCAGTGAATGTAAACATGCCTGGGATAAGCACACATCTATCCTAAGATAAAGAGTACATACAGTATACACATAAGATAAAGAGTACATACAGTATACACATAAGATATAGAGAACATACAGTATATACACATAAGATACAGAGAACATACAGTATACACATAAGATACAGAGAACATACAGTATACACATAAGATACAGAGTACATACAGTATATACATAAGATACAGAGAACATACAGTATACACATAAGATACAGAGAACATACAGTATACACATAAGATACAGAGAACATACAGTATACACATAAGATACAGAGAACATACAGTATATACATAAGATACAGAGAACATACAGTATATACATAAGATACAGAGTACATACAGTATACACATAAGATACAGAGAACATACAGTATATACACATAAGATACAGAGAACATACAGTATATACACATAAGATACAGAGAACATGTGCGACCACATTTGTGGTGTGAAAGAAGTAAAGAGGGGGGCAAACTTGGGAGACCAGCTACAGCATCTACAGCAAGAGGCAGAAAAAGGGAGGCACATGGAACAGGCTTCAGGTTTTTCTTTTTTAGTTGCTACTGCCTGGAAGTCCCTGTCCAGCCAAAAAACACACATAACCCCCCCCCCCCCCAACCCTGCAGCTCCTGTCGTAGTCTCTTGTGCCTACCATTTGGGTCCTGCTCTGTATGTGCATTGCCTTGTAGGGTGCCCCCTCTGAGCTGGGGGAGGAGTCTTGGCCACCAATTCGCTTGTGATGGGGGACAAGCTCCTGAAGAATCCCTGGGCACCTAAATGCCATTGGACCCAATTTCCAAACCCTGTGAAGACGCCACAATGTCTGCTGCAGGGGACAGGAGGTGGGTATGTCTCTAAATGTAAAATCATGCACTTGGGTAGAAGGAATCCCTGCTCTGAGCACCGTATGGGCAGCACTGTGTTATCCAGGACTTCCAAGAAAAGAGATACAGGGATACTGATTACCGAAAGCTGCAAGATGAGTGGACAGTGTAGCCAGGCAGTGGGAAAAGCAAGCAGGATGCTCGGCTGCATAGCTCGAGGCATCACCAGTAGGAAGAGGGAGGTTGTGATGCCGCTGTATAGAGCCCTGGTGAGGCCACAGCTAGAATACTGTGTGCAGTTCTGGAGACCTTACCTGCAAAAAGACATTATTCAAATAGAACGGGTCCAAAGGTGGGCAACAAAAATGGTGGAAGGACTTAAATGTAAAACCAGGAGAGACTTAAAGAACTTAATTTGTACAGTCTGGAGGAGAGAGGGGACATAATGAAGTCCTTTAAAGTGGACCAACGCCCATGGTTGATCGGCCCGGGAATCTATAAGATTCCCGGGCCGATCAGCTCCCTCCCCGCGGGGCATCCGAAATCGGGATGCCCCGCTGTGTGAAACCACCCAGGACGCCCACAAACCTTACCTTCTCCCCGTTCCAACGGCGCATGCACGGCCCGCGGCCGCCTCTCGCGCTTCCCTCTAGCAGGGCGCGCACCTGTTAGAAGGAAGCGCGAGAGGCGGCCTCCAGCGCGCTCAGAGCCGCTGTGGTTGTCCGTCGCTTGTCCGTCCATAACACAGCGGCTGTGAGCGCGCTGATTGGACGAGCGCTCGCGTAGGAGCGGGGTGAGGTGAGTTTTTTTGGCTGTTCTGGGGGGTTTCACACAGCGGGGCGCCCCGCAGAAGTGGACCAACACCCAGAATAGTGAAAATCCTGGGTGTTGGTCCACTTCAAATATGTGAAAGGATTGAATAAGGTTCAGGAGGGAAGTGTTTTTAAGAAGAATCTTAGTGATAGAACAAGGGAGCACAACATGAAGCTAGTGGGGGGGGGGGGGGGAGATCAGGAGATGTTTGAAATTATTTTACAGAAAGAGTAGTAGGTGCTTGGAACAAACTTCCAGCGGAGGTAGTTGAAAAACCGCCAGTCAGTGAATGTAAACATGCCTGGGATAAGCACACATCTATCCTAAGATAAAGAGAACATACAGTATACACATAAGATAAAGAGAACATACAGTATACACATAAGATAAAGAGAACATACAGTATATACATAAGATACAGAGAACATACAGTATACACATAAGATA